>JADHKS010000002.1:1792365-2392365 GCA_019925295.1 Sporothrix pseudoabietina | reverse complement strand
CCACTTGCGTGTCCGCTGGTATTGCCATTAGCAACAGTCTTCTTCTCGGCCAACAAGGTCGGGTGGTCGTCGATGCCGCGATTCAAAGAGATGTTGAGGTCAAGTCTCACGAACTCATAGACGATACGCGAAGCAGGACTGAGATAGGAACTAGCACGCGCCGGCTCGGAGAAGAAGAGCTCTCGAATCTTGTCATAGGCGGTCACTATGCTCGCTGTGGCCAGTTCTTGGAACTTTTTGAGCGCAATGCCACCAGGGAAAGGAAGCGATAGTGTAGTAAAACCGGCCAACACTGCGCCTATTGCGTCCCGTGCGGTTGCCTCGGCACGGGCATGCAGGTCCAAGTGTGCGAGCTCGTCCCAACGGTTGATAATCTGGGGCACAGCTTCGTCGGCAAGAGCGGCCAACTGATCTGGACTGCAATCCGAAGAGGCAAACGTGTTCTTGATAGCTTCAGATAGGCTCTGACTAGCAGCGTCCCTGAACTCACGCTGCATGCACCGAAGGTCCAATGCCTGGCACAGCACGTATATGTAGGTGGCCACCATGAGACCGACCACCTCGCCAGCCTCGAGTGCGTAGCGAGCAGCCACCAAGGCCATAGAATTGACCGGTTGGTTGGCCATCTCGGCTACTTGTACATGGCTACTCACGGGGCGTGCTAGGTACGCTAGCTCGGCCTGGTATGCGGCCATATTTACATCAAAACCCTTGCAAAGGAACGACGTGCTGGGGTCATCGGGGCTCAGATTCGGAGGAAGACCGCGGTTGCGGGCATTATCAATGAGCTCAGTGCTCTGTGCATACAGCAGGCGTCCGAGGTTTTGCAGAGCGGTCATTGTCTTTTCCATGGCGGACGTGACAGCCATAGCCTGAAAGTTGCCGCCATGGTGGATAGCACCGCCGGACGACTGGTCGCCAGGTCCGATGTCGATTAAGGGGTTGTCCGTGGTGGCATTGAGCTCGGTCGTGACCTGGAGCGTGGCGAGCGCAAGATCTTCGAGTTGCGGACCGATCCACTGTGGTGCTGTGCGAAGAGCATAGCGGTCTTGGGCCAGACCAACACGGGCGGGCCCTGTGTTGCCTGGAGAAAGCACTGAGCCTTGCAAAAAGCGAAGAATTGTAGAAGCAGCCTCGCCTTGTCCGCGATGGGGTCGTATGCGGGAGATAAAGGGGTCGTAGTTATTGGCCGTGCCAGAGAGTGCCTCGGTGCCCATGGCCGTCAACAGTTGTGTCCAAACAGCCATCTGGTTGGCTGTGTGCACTGCAAGGGAGGCGGCCGCAGCGCTGGGGGCTGTGCCATTGGTGATGCCCAGGCCTTCTTTGGCTTGTAGGCGTACGGGAGAAAGACCGGCGGCCTCGAGGGCTTTGTCGGCCGAGAGGTATCGAGGCGAGCTGTCGGGGGACGGGCCGACCTCACCGCCGTGCGTCTCGTGTTCCTGGCTATCTTGCCACCGCACAATTACGCCAGGGTTGCCCTCTAGAATCCCGGCGACGTAAGAGAGAGGAGATAGGTCGCCGGAGGCCGAGATGCTACCACGAAGTGGCACAACAGGTGTCATGTTTGCAGCCAGCAGGTGCAGCAGTGATTCAACGACCTCAACACGAACAGCTGAATGGCCGCGAGCAAGAGAGTTGCTGCGAACGAGCATCATGGCACGCACGATGGCAGGTGGTAGAGCATGGCTGCGGAGGAGGAGGTCCACGTTGGCAGCACCAGCGCTAGGTGTGGAGTGTGTTGGCTGGCCCTTGTCCGAAGGCAGCAGAATCCCAACATTCAAATGCTGGACGAGCGCTGACTGGAGGCGGTGGAAGTCTTGGGTGCGTGTGTCGGCACTGCCACCAAAGCCTGTGTTGACACCATATATAACTTTGCCGTCATCGAGTTTGGAAGCGAGAAAGTCGACGCTGGCGGCCATACGGCTGCGGACAGACTTGTCGGTAGTCAGTTGGGCCGGGATGCCGTGTCTAGAATATAATATGTTAGTTTGTGGAGGCCACTAAAGAAAGTCGATTAGAATTGAACGCACAATGCAACAGCAACGACATCGGCGATCGTCAGATCGTCACCCGTCACAGATACCGCCTGAACACCGGCCCACGAAGCACGGACGGTGGTCCACTCGCGGCAAACCGTTTGTAAGTGGGAGGCTGCGTAGGCGGCCATGATGTAGAAACAAAGGACTCGGGAAAATAGGTGTGCAATTTTTGTAACAAATCAAGAACCAGATGTTCGTTGGATATTGAATTCAGCCCTGAATAGGTCAGACCTGTGATGCCTCGGTCGAACTTTGATCAAGCGGCCGGTCACGAAAGTTATCAGGGGCGTAATTGACAGAAAGAAGGATAAGAGGCCAAATGAATCCCAGGAGAAAAAGAAACGATATTCGCCACGTGCTAGAGGTCTAGAAAGGAAAAACGAAGACGAAAGTCAGAGTTCGAAGGGATTGTTGGCGAGCACAAATTTGTACTACTGGGAAGAAAGGGAGTGCTGGAAATGGCCGCGGTTGTCCTTGGCGTGTGCTGGTGATGGCTGATTCAACAGTCTTCTGCCATCATGAGATTTCTTTTTTGTCTGATAATTTCTTTCGTCTCACTCCTTCCTTCACAAACTTCTTCTTTGGACTTTCGGGGCATCAGCTGCATCGATGTCAGCCGCTCTTTCCGTACCAGTCCGTTTTATTTCTTTTCTTACTTCGCACCTTCCTCACGCAAGTTTTTGCGTCTCACCTCTGCCCAGTTCCTTCACTTTTTCTTACTCTTCCTAAAGGCGGGGACCCACAATCGCGCAGGCGCAACACGTCGACGTGCAATGCTTGACCGTAACTTTCCCTTCTGTCAGACATCTTGTTCGTACCTTCTTGTTTTACGACGCACCTTCCACAACTTCATCACCTGCCTTGCCTCTACCCTGACCTCAATGTCAATTGCTCCTTCTAATTGGCCCCCAAACCAGCAAAGTCTCCACTCCACCTTGACTGGTTAACATCAATGGCTTATTTGCCGAGTACACGACATTCTCACTTAACAGCAATAGACCTCCAGCTTCCAACAGCATTGTCCACACTGCAGGCGCCAAGACGTTGCTCGCCGGGATCTTCCTAAGCGAATCGACCTTAAGAAATACTATTTTGAGTCGTCGAAACCTGTGCAGTACGAAATACTTTCTACCGTCCTTTCAAGCCTGTTTTGTTTTGTCTTCTTTTTTATTTGCCTTCTTTCAAATCCCGGCTATCAAGGCCTGATCTTGTAAGACACCTTTTACAGCGACTAGTTATTTTCACGCGGTAGAATAACGCTCGAAATGTGTTCCTCGATGCCGCATCACCGCGGAATAGCCGTGTCAACCCGATTTAGTTGATGCACAAAACGACAGACACGATACACCACACACCATGCACCGCACATAGCACATGGTACACAGCATGCCACTCACGGCGTCGTAAATGATTCCTGGACTCCAGATCTGGCTACATATCTTGTGTAATCTGCTGTGCTTGCTCAGTGCGTGTCTCGTTTTCGTCTTGATTTTTCCACATTTTGTTTGCATCACCGAGCACGCCCGACGCCGCATTGTATTCCATAAATGAGCGTATCTTTTCGAAACGGAAACATATCTGCTCCCGTCATACATTCTCGTCGTGGCCTGGTGGTTTTCTCCATCTTGCGAATTGGTCCCATTACGTGGCTGGCATGCCACGTGTATTGTGTATCTGCGACATGCCAAGCTTTGACTTTCAAGAGTAAGAAATCTGTCTCCATGACACAACACAACTGATGCCCAGTAATTTTGTGATAAAAACTTTGACAAATTTTAGGTTATATATAGTTTCCCTTGCCCGGGATTGCTAATCGTGAACGTCACTAGACGTCGCCCAGGAGCTTGAAGATATACATCACGCTTCTGGTGCTTTTCTCACCATTCGTGTCACGCCCCAGTTTCTTCCTCCTTGCTTGTGTACTGACATATGGTCTAGAACCTGGCATAAATCGTTTCTGTGTAACATATGGTACGATGAGAGATGGTCTGTCTTCTCCGTTTTGTCTCCTCCAGTATCTTGCCAGGCTCCATTTAGTCTTGTCAACCAGGAAAGAGACACTGTCTTGTTTCGTCGTTGTTGCATCTCGACTGCCTCTCTCGTTTTCCCAATCGGGCAATCGGCCTTTCATGTTGTCCGGCCCAAATATGAGCAGCAAGACGGCGGCCAAGCGCCGGGCCACCACGTGCTGTACCACCCTTTCAAAGACACGACCCGTGGTCCACAGAATTATGGTTCACGATCTACGGCAAGACACATGGAGGTTTTTTTTCGGTATTCAGCCGTACAGCGTACCATGTGGTACGCAACATGGTCGTGTGTCTGTCTTACTGACTCTTGAGTGTTTTGGTCTCCTTTGATCTCCTTCCTACTCATTATGTTCCTCTTCTGTATAACTGAGTTCCTGTCTAGGAATTGCCGAGCCCGTTTAAATTGTTCCGAATAAGTTTTTTTTCTTTTTTCTTTTTTTTTTACAATGATAAGACTTCACTTACATGGCCTTGCCCAAAACATTTTTTACCGAGCACAACGCCGGGCATCTCATTTCAAACTACGTTGAATATCTGAGACGGACGGTTCGAAATGCTGCAGAAGGAATAACAACAAAAAGCAACAAGTCGGACCATATTGATTAATCTAGCATGCACCAGGCCATATCTCTGTGCTTCTCACGGTTGCAGAAAAAGAAAAGAAAAAAAAAGGAAAGAAAGAAAACGTCTATGGCCTCGGTACTATGGGGAAGGGTATGAACATGCAATCTGTTTGGTACCGACTCAACTGTTTTCCTCTTTGCCTTGTCTCTCGGGGCGAGATATGCGGGTTCCCATCTGCCGGTAGCCGCTCCCCATTGTCAGCCGCAATGTGCCGCCGTTGCAGAAATTAAGAGATGCCTACTACATACAAGCGTACAGAGTAGTACGTAAGGGCGCGAGACCTGGCGTAAGAATCCATGATGCTTGTTGCGGCTGTATCTGAAGTTGTGGTCATAGTCTTGATATTGGGCGGGAAGTGATCGACCCAAATCCAGATGTCCTGAGCACATCGTATGATGTACAATGGGGTGAAAAGAACGACAGGGAAAAGCGCTCGAGGCCCATTGATGGTCTAGCCGTGGCCCGTGGCCAGGCCATGGCTTCTCTCCAGTCAACGAAAAAGTGGCGTGTTAAGAGTCTCACCTTTTTGATTTGTTTTGGTCCAGGTACGAACCGTGCAAGGCATGTATCTTTATGTCTCCAGCTCAGATAATTCTTGGCCGTCTCTTTTCTATTTAAACACCCTCTAAATATATCATCTCCTGTAATATGTGTTCTTGTCTGTGCTGCTCTAGACGGCTCCCAGATATTAGGATAGTCTGTGGCCGGTGGCTGGTTGACTTCACTGGCTGGCAGATATGCTTCATTCCGTCTTCGGCTGACCTTACCAAATATTGTTACCCCCCCACGTATCCCATAGATTAATCATACAAGCAGAGGGTCATTGACGTCGAAGAAAACAGGGGATATTCAGAAGAGGATCACGGGAATATGAAAAACTATCTGCTTCAAAGAGCAGCCCCATAAGACGTGCATAGCAAGTGCATCTCAGTGCAATCGACGACGTACTCCGGTGGCCTAGGTACCAGCCATCGTCCATGCGCAGATAGCCACTTATCTCATTTTGTGCCTTGTGCTCTCCAGTCTGGTAAGCCTCAACCTGTCATTGCTCTTTGATGCTGTGGCAGATGACCGGGCCTTACTCCGTCTGGTAACGGACCATGCCCACGCCTGCACCTACGGCCACACCGTGACGGGCACCACTGCATCGTGTACTTTGGCATATCAAAAGTGAAGAGGAGTGAGGAATCTGTGTGAGTAACAGACGAAGAGCGAGAGAGGAGAGGAGAGTCGTCCCTTCCCCGGACGGGTGTAGTCTCGCTCCTTCTCCTTGACTCGGCTCTGGGCCTGGACCTGAACGACGCTCCTTTGAAGGATTCACGACACCTGTTTTTGGACACGGGGGTGTGTGTGGATGAGGGACAAGTGTGAAAGAGGCAAAAGGCAGGATCAAGACAGAGACACAGTGTCCCGTCTTATTTCTCTTCCTAGATAGGGTCGATACCTAAGGACGGTCCAGACCTCGGAAGGTGAACAAATGATGTTGGCGAGAGCGCGAGTGGTGATCTACGCTATTTTGTACGGAAGACAGGGTTTTATTCTGTTGATTCCGTGCAGACCGGCATCCTTGATGCTGGGTCCATGTCCGGGCAGAACGCGTCTATCTTTGCCCTTATGATTACTGCTATATTTTATTTAGTTTGGTGGCATTCAACTATAGATTGATATTGTGATAAGTGTACCCTGCGCATTGATCTTATGCTAGATGATAATTAAAGGGCTAAACAAGCCACATCAAAAGTGTGTGAATTTTTTATGGACAGGTGGATGGGGGAAGAAGGTAAACCCCAATATCGATGGAAAGAAAAAGAAACAAAAAGATGAGACGAACCGACGGGTGAACGGCAGTCGTGAGAATGGGTTTTGGCTGACAGAGGGCAAAATGGGGAGAAAAAGAGCGGATATGGCAAAAAGACGGTCAAAGTCGCAAACACCCTCCGTGCGTACATAGTATGCAACAGTGTTTCCGTCCGTGTCTGCGTCTATGTTTGCGACGGTGGATAGCAAAAGAGGATAAACTGCACACCACACATATGGTGAGGCTAACAAGAAGAGGGCGGGAAAATAAAAACCGAGAACAACAAAACGTCCGTTCGCAGGCCGTTCAAGGCCAGTTGCAGGCAAGCTACTGCGCACTTGTCGGTCGAAAAGGAGGGGCGTGTAAGAAGACATAGCTGCACTTCGTTTATAGAGGCCAGTCTACGCACGCACATACGAACGCACCTTATGGAGAGTGGTAAAAAGAGAGCACAGGACTAGAATGTGAGGAGGAGGATTTCAGCTCTCTTAACATCCAAGCTACACGATGTCTGTTGGATGCATTGCAATCTATGATGTCGACAGTCCCTATTTTTAACAATGCGCGACGCGTTTTCATCGTGGCATTTTATGTTTATCGTGCCCTCCAGCCCCTTTTCTCCTTTTTACGATATTCAGTCCAGTGCCACACCTGTCAATTTTCAAATCACATTGCCCTCTCGGCAATGGATGCTGTTGTTTCTGTTTGCTATGTTGAGTGAAGATGATTTTGTGTAGCCAGTTCGAATCCAGCGTGCCCTGGCCCTGGGTGTCATCAGATGCGCACACCCTTGGCCAGCGGTCAGTGTCACCGTATGCAGGCCCGTTTGTCATGGGGCCCGTTCGTCATGTAAGTATGGAGTACGTTGTATGCAGTCAAGTTCCAATAATTAAGGTGAAGTACGGAGTACAGTTATGCCTATCCCAACATTCTGTAGTAAGTATATGAGCATTTATTTGATTATACAATAGGTGTAAATAATGATGCGTTTATTTTGTTTCTCGTGAATGTTTTTCTGTTCTTTCTCTTCGCCGTTGACTTTATTTCATTAACACAACATACAAGAACGGAAAAAAAGAGAAAAAGAGAAAAAGAGAAAAAGTGAAAAAGAAAAAAAGAAAAAAAGAAAAAAAGAAAAAAAGAAAAAAAGAAAAAAAGAAAAAAAGAAAAAAAGAAAAAAAGAAAGAAAAAAAGAAAGAAAAAAAGAAAGAAAAAAAGAAAGAAAAAAAGAAAAAAAGAAAAAAAGAAAAAAAGAAAAAAAGAAAAAAAGAAAAAAAGAAAAAAAGAAAAAAAGAAAAAAAGAAAAAAAGAAAGAAAAAAAGAAAGAAAAAAAGAAAAAAAAGAAGATTATCCTTGGATATTCAGTAAAAATTAAACATTTACTGCTCTATCCGATTCCCGCCAAACTTTCGTTTGTGCCTACGTGCCGTGCTTTTCCCGGTTTCCCTCTTTTGATCATTACTGGATGAGGCTTTGTGTGCGGAGCCGATCGTCACGGTCCAGATCACCCCCAATTGCCGTCTTCATACGAGGAAAGGATGTGACGGTGAGATTTACGTGCAAACGGACGTGGCCCCATGTTTCCAAAGCAGACTGATGGACCGGTCGATTTCCGTATACCGAGTCACGAGCCTCATATTTTTATGCTGAATTGCAAACAGATGGCTCTGCTGCCAAGCTCGAATGGCAGTGAGCTACCTGCGTGTATGTGTGTGTCTTGTGTGTGTGATCACCGCCTCCTTTTGCCTCAACGAGGTTGTCTATTGATTCCCTTTTCCTCTTTGATGTTTGTTTTCTTTTTGCTTGCCCTACGTTTGCATCCGTGCGGTGCAGGAGTTGCAGTAACAGTGCAGCATTCACCGCAGCGTTACAGCCATCGGTTTGCCTTTTTTTTTGAATCGTCCTCTTCTCTTTTTTATAATTGATCACTGGTATCCCACACACAAGGAAGTGGATATTGTCTGCTTTTTTCTGGCTTTCTTCCCCTCTTCCTGTTGCTTTTTGTACAGTGTATTCCCATGGTGAGTTTATGTCAGAAATTGCCTGTTTGATAGTGTCATGTTTGCTCAAGTTTCTCGAATCTGACTGCGATATATCATATTTGCTTGCTTCTTCCTTTACAAAGTATTGATTTTGCCTCTCTCTCTTCCTTGGTCGTCTTATCCTCTTGTCTCGCACTCGAACAGCCCGTTGTCCTCGAAGCAAGACATGCATGCTACCAACGATTTGCCAGCGTTGCATTCCGGGAGATGCACCCGCACCTCGTGGCCTACTGTGTACTTGGTACTTTGTAGTTTGCAGTGCTTTCTTTTGTTTCCTGCGCTTCATCTGCCTTCTTCGTTTTTCTATTTCATTGTGGCCCTTTCCCACCAAATGACTCTCTACTCCGTACCCGCGCCGAGAGATGGGGACCTTGAGGGGACCTGAGAGGGCACCAAGTGGATAGCCTCGATAGCTTTCCCCTCTGTTGGTTCTACTGGCGCAAGGGACAAGCAAAAACTCGCCACAACCATGTATTTTTTATGGTATCTTGCAGAGTATCTCGTAGAAGAAAAAAAACCACAAGAACAAGACATGAAGACGACAAAAGGAGTGAGACGGAGGAAAGACAAAGACACCTTCGATTAAGCTCTGCCTGCCGCCCATGCTGTGTAAAGGTACCTGTCCATCATGGCCATCGGTCCCTTTGCATATCAGCTCCTGCGGAGGACTTCTGCAGGGCAGACGGAACATCCGTGGGGTTTTGGCGATTTTCTCGTAAATTGTTTACGACGTAATTATTGCCTATTTCCTGCATCATAGCCACGATGGACAGGGGTGCTTTTGAGATGGTCTACAGGGGTTGTTTGGGCGTGAGACAGTGGTACCAATAAATATACACATTTGAGGGCCTCAGAGACGCAAAACTCCCAAGGCCCTAATGTGTACTCGGGGGGCGAACCCGGCGACTTGGGAATCTCCCGTGATTTCATTGACTTGAGCTTGTGCTGTCCTCATCTATTTGCTTGTCGCATGCACATCTTGTCCGTGTTGTCTTTTCTGTTTGTTCTGGTCGTGAGGTCGAGTGACGTTGGCGATTTTATGACGAGTCAACTTGATTTTCGTGCAATGTACATTTGCTGGAGCCTCCCAATTGGAAAACGCCCGACAAGAAGGAAGGCGAACATCACCCCTGCATAGTTTTTTTTCGTGCAGCACACCCTCTCAGCAGCCCATCGACCCAAACCAGTTTATCGGCCATCGCTGGAACCAGGGTGCGTGGTTCTGTGGTGTGTGGTCGGAGTCGAGGAGGTGGTGTAATCAGTATTGTGTGCTTGAGTGGTATTGATTCTGGGTTATTTGTAGGCAATCATAGCTTCGATCTGGAGTTGCGTTGCATTTCTCGTGTTTGCAACCCTGTCTCCTTGTTTGCTTTTGGAGCCTCTGCGACACCGTTTGACTTTCTTTCCTTTTTCTATGACCTTTACGAGTATTTTGTGTCCCTCTACGACGTATGTATGTATCTTTCCCCTGTTATGTCGCGCAGGCCTACGTCGTACTCCGTAATTATTATGTGCTTTCCTTGCAACCTCCGCAAAAGGTACCCTTTCTAGCAACGATTAGTATTGGAGTCAAGGAAGTCACAACGATCCCCGAAAGGATGCGCAAGGGGAGAGAACGGGCATCCAGGAGGCGGGAGGTTGCATGCACCTTTGCGTACTCCGTACATATACGCATTGGATTTTTGCTTCTTCCCTTGCTGGTTGTCTCTCTCTATCATTTGCACTTGTGCTTTGACAAGTTCATCTCCACCGCGCCGCCATTTTACAATGTCTCAGACGGAGAGCCGGCTGCTTTGCCGTTGTTGGGACGGCGTTGCTTTTATGCGCCATCGAGAAAATGCGAGGAAATGGAGGGAGGGGAGACGCAGTAACAGAAAGGGAAAAGCAGGCTTGCAGGGAACGAAGACCCCCAAAAGACCCAGAGCACTGAAAAAAAAAAAACGTAAGATATTGTCGGATAAAGGCCACGGAAGATGAGAAACTGAGACACCATATGGGAAAAGAAGCAAATACTCATAGGAAAGACGGGAAAAAGCAATGCCAAAGAGCAATGCCAAAGTACACAATGTCATGATGATGGGAGCCACTCCAAAAGTAACCCAGTACCACCCAAAGGGCCCCCAAAAAGCAAACAAAAAATGACATGTCCCATACATACGTTCGTAAAATGGATCCGGGTGTGGACCAAGCGAGCTTGGTCGTGGTTTGTGTTGATGACAGACAGATGAGCAGACATGTGGCGGGAAAGAATGCCATTCTGTGGCGGATTGGCAATTGTGATCTGTTTTTCGCTTTCCGCTTCGTGTATCTCCCCTTTCCCCATTTCCTCATCACGCGCCCGCGTTGTCTCCTCCACGTTAGTCGCTCTCCCGTGTCGTGCCTATCCACGATTTACGGAGTAGAGCACATGGCAATTCCGTTACCAACGCTGATCAGCGCGGCATATCCCTGTCTTGTCATTTTTTGGGCTGCATTCATTCATTTTTTTATATTAAAGAAATCTTTATTTCACTCTTTTATTGATTAACAGAGCTTTCAAGCCCATCACCAACGGTCGCTCCGCAGCCCCGTGGTCATCCTTTTCATTCGTTCTCTTCACTCCATCAACTTGCTCTCGTCTCTTCCTTCGTCTTCTTTTCCTCTTTTCTGGTGCTCCCGTTCCTCTTCCTCCTTTGTCCTTCCATCCCCTCCAACTCAGCTCGCGTCGTCTCCGCGCCCCCCTCCCCCTTTCCTCCCCTTGCCCCGTCGCAGTTAGTCTAGGCGACGGGCCTGGGCAAAAGGACTATTTTGTCTTTTTGGCGTCTGCGGCTACGGACCCAAGAGCACACTAAACCGAAGCTGTAAGGGGAGTGTCCGCGGCGTCTGCGAGCCGTCTGCGCGCCGCGGCCGTGGCAGTGTGTGTGGAAAAGGTGCTTTGCCAGGCACACACCTTGTTAGCTCTTTTACTTTTCGTGATGCTGCTTGTTGGTTCCTGTCTCAGTTTTGGTGTCTTCCAAGTCGTTGAATGGGCTTCTCCTCCCCTTGCGAGATGACCATGTCTCAAAAACCAATATTCTGGTCCAATTTACGAAGAAGAAAAAAAAAGGAATGAAGAGAACATGATAGAAGGAAAAGGAATTGACGGAAAGGATGGAGAGAACAAAAACATATATGTATAGCTAACAGAAAAAAAAAAGCGAGAGAAAAGGAAAGGAAAGGGAGAAAAAAAAACGTGCACATTATTCGGCAAAGAAGCGACAAAAGGACGAGAAGCAGAGACCCAAGACAAAAGCCAGAAGAAGGCTTGCAAAAAACGTGTAGATTCTTCACCGTTGGAGCCTTTTCAAGGTGAGTAAACATAACGATCGGCAATACGAACTAAAGGGTCTATATGTTTTCTTTAACGTTATAATTTACGGAGTAATATTTTAGATTTATGCTGACGGGTTGTGCACTGGTTTTTTCTTGGTCGAGGCTCGAGCGAATCTAGATCCAACCACAAAGAGGTATCTCGACGCCGCATCCTGGATGGCCCATACACTACTGGGCGCAAGTACTTCACTACACGAGCACAAGTACCACCGTTCTTCCCAGCAGCACGGTTTCTTCCGATGCTACACATTCGGTTCCTGGCAACCGGTTTTTGGGCCCCATAACGCTCACTCCTTCCAAGCTTCTCCTGTTTCATTGTAGGTACTTTTTTTATTTATGATATTGTCTTCCAGTACGACGTAGTCTTGGAGCTGAGGTCGTCTTTTTTTGTGCCTTTCCATAAGCTCCACGAGTGCGGAGCCCAGTCACCAAAACTGTCTAGTGTTATTTTTTGAGAATTTTCTTTTTAGTACTATGTACGTCGTAGTGCTTGCAGCTTTCCTCTTTTCTGTCATTTTCTCTTGTAAATGGTCCTCTCCCACGTGTACCTTGGGCGCCGATGTCCTCTTCTGGGGGAAGGAATGACGATTTAGTACGACATGTCGTGCCCGTACGTCGGACGCCCATCTATTCTTTATTATTATTATTACCGTGTATATGTGCACGACCGCGGATACCGCGGAACCCTGACGGTGATGTTTATCCGTATCGCAGGGATCAGACAAAAAAAGACGATAGTTACGGAGCACAATGGAGTCGTTCTTTGAATACTAAGATATTACGTTGCAGTTGCATCCTCAACGGGATTTCTTAGCAGGATCTTCAAACAGTATTTTGTTCCTATTGAGCTCATTTGGAGCAGTCCATAAGCTACTTCCTTTGATTTGCCTCGATTTTCTCGATTGGCCTCGTCGATTACCATCGATAACCATCGGCCCTCTCCTGCCCACCGGTCAAAGTCACCCTGCCATCGCGTCTCTCGGTTCGCTATCCAGGCGACCACTGCACCGCCCACCCACCACCAACATCACCCTCGGGTCCAGGCACAGGCCTTTTTGCTCCGTACATACTCAGCAAAGCCAGAGCCAGAGCAGGGCCTGTGCTTCGCCTAGCCCTGTTTCAAAGCAAGGCACCGCAAACAAGAATACTCTTCTATTTCTTTGCTGTGTTTTCAAACAAGGACTGTCTTTTTCTTTTTATTCTCCAGGGTAGTATTGCGGCTGCACTCCGATGCTGTTGTTGCATGAATACACAGTACTGAGTAATTCTGTACTCCGTAGTTCGTAGATTCGCAGGATGATAAACGAAATTGTTTATTCGGTTTCTGCGACCAACCTCTTCCTATGTATCTTTACACAGCAATAGTCTGCCTTGCCTACGTCGTACTGCGTGGAGAACGCTCTCGAGGACCCCTGTTGCTTGCTTCTTCTGCAAGAAAGTCCCAGTGTGGATCCGCATCTGTTTGCTCGCTCTTGCTTGCTGACCATCTGCAACTGTTTCCCAGATGGCTCCAACGGTGTTCGGCTTGGTCAATCTGCATCCACTCAACGCAGCTTGACCCCTGCTGGTCCCAGTCGTGAGTGTTTTTCACTGTGGGCACCTTTTGCAGCTGATTCCTTCACACTCTTCTTGATCCTTTGTTCCCACTGTACGACGTATCCTCAGCCTACTCCGTACACAGTACGCGTCCTTTTGAGATTTGATCTTGGATTTCTTGGGATTATCTGGTTTTTATTTTTGAGAAATCCTTCCCAATAGCCGCAAGCTCTTTTGGCTGACCTCGGTGTATTCGGCGCGTGCTTTGCTGAATTTCGCCCTCGAAGGATTCTTGTCTTATTTGCATTAGCCTTTTCGATCGGTCTCAACTAGGAAGGCGAATGCGTCGAATCCAAAAACAGCCAAGAAAGTACAAGGCCAACGAGGACGTCCACTCATCACATTAAACATTATGTTCGTACACAGTAAACTGCCTTCCTTCTTCTCCTTCTCTCATTTCGTTCACAGGCCAATCGTTGATTAGAAGCTCGCGGTGTGCGGAAAGTAGAACCATCCATGTTCCCTGACGACCACGTACAACAAACAGTTGTTTTCTTCTCGCGGTTTCCAAACACTGACAGAGTTTGTTTAAAATTTAAAATGCACAGTCATATATGTGATATGTGCTGCAATGGCTATTTCTCTTTGCCTCCTTTCCCGCACACCGCCCCGGCGAGACATCTCAGAAACATGATAAAGCCATACATGTGGACGATAGAAGAACAGCTTCTTTTGTCTTCCATCTTTGTGTTTTTCTCTGGTCTCTGTCTCTCTCTTTCTCGCCTGTTGGAGGGTCAGAAATGCCCAACTCTTACTAGGGGCGTGAAAGTGGGTGTGGTGGAAAGATGCAGAGAAGTTAGAAAGAAGGTCAAAGCGGTTCGTTGGCGTTGGCTTGGCGTTGGCCCCATTTCCAGGTCAAGACAAGTCAAATTCGACGGAGTTTCGGGGTTGGTTGGGCTGGGTCGGCCAGGATTGACTGAGGTACGAATCGAGATACTTTTGTTTTCCGCCGTCCACAAGCTTTGTCTATTGTCCCTCTCTTTCAAAAGATACGTACGGAACACAGCAGGACATTGATCGGAATATACAATCTGAAAACTCCCTGCCTGTTAGCTCCTACAAAAAAATAAATAAAACGAAACATGCTGTGCAATGGCACAAAAGACAGAGGGCTGATGGGAGACGGCAGCTCGGAATGACGATTCGGGGGCTTTTGTGTAGCGTGTATCCACGAGGACATGTTCGCAGTAACACTTGCAAAAGGAGATGTGTATAAAAGAGAGAAGACTGCTTCGTACACTAAAGTGACAGAGTAGTCCAACAATTGAGAACACCCTCTCTGGCTGCATGCATACGGCGTCTGGTCTTGTCTCGTAGACTCCGAACGGGCCTTGTATCGATAGATCCCAGCCACTTTCTTCCCATTCTTTTTCGAAACTCCCATCTTTCGTTTTCTCTGAGCAATTCTAAATGACAGGCCTGGGATTGGAAGCAACAGAAGAAAAACAACGGCCAAACGAGTCTTTTTATTGGCTCACCAAACGACTTCTTGGCTAGCAACGGCTCTACGGAGTACTTTGCGCTTCCAACAGCCACAAGGATCCAAAGGCCAGTCACAAATGCGTACAGCTAACACAAAATGGGCCTCGTCTTAGGGCGAGGATAGGAAGGAAATACACTTCCCACCATTTACCATTGCCTTCTTCAAAGGATGAGGACTTTGTCTGCCCCTTATGTCCAGATCTAGTCTGCTTCCTTCGGGCCACTCTGGACCAATTGTCCTCAATTCTGTCCCTCTCTTGCCTCCTCGTTTCTGTCAGTCCCTCCGCCTCAGCTCCCTTGTTTCTGTCGTTGCTGCCACGGTTATCCCCTGTCAAGTCCGCATTGGGGAATCAAACACGGTGCGTGCCTCGACATTCGACATAGCCTTTGTTGCCAAGACCCTCGACAACCAGGGACAGACAGGCAGGAGGATGCAGTCCGGCCAAGGTCCACTGGGCAGAAGCAGGAACAGAATCAGGCACAAGTACTCCGTAATACTCTGCAAAGGACAATGCGTATTCAAGTTGTTTGTCAAGAAAGGAGGATGCGATACAGCAGGTATGTGCAGATCCTCCTCGTCGCTATGATTCCTAGTCGCTCTGGATCTTATGAGGCGTTGCTTAGTCCCGGTCGACCACACAGCTGCGGCACCATGAACAAGTGCTCCATATTCCATGTCCATAACACATGCGCAAGTGCATAATACAAACGGACCGCCGACGATTCACGGAAGCAAGCACACAAGCACATAGGCACAGATGCTAGCTAGCTCGTTGTTCTTCGTAGTCCTGCTCTCTGGCTGCGTCTTTTCTTGTGTTTTTCTCGTTTTTCATAAGATCGTCTGTCACCTCTCCTGATTGTCATCCTTCTCTCAGGATCGAAACGGCAGGAATGCATGCGCACGTCGGACGTCGTGGAAAGATGGCCACAGAGAGGCCGTAGACTGGCTACTGGCTATCGTCCACACTTCTGCAGACTTACAGTCTGTGCCTGCACATAGCCGCACGGTGGTTTTCGTTTGCCTCATTGGCGGGCTCGTCGTTTGTGCTTTGACGCACGTCCATGCGGGCGTGGAAGGGGACAACGGAGGCAGTGGTGGTTCTTGTACGGAGTAGTGGTTTTTTTTTCGTAGCTGAAGTTGATCCATCGTGCCTTGTTCAAATAGATGTGGTTTTCTCGCTCTTGTTCCCGAGTTTGAGTTTGAGTTCTTTTTCTTTTTCTATTTTCTTCTTCTCTTCTTCTCTTCTTCTCTTCTTCTCTTCTTCTCTTCTTCTCTTCTTCTCTTCTTCTCATCTTTTTGTAGATTCTGCTTCTCTTTCCCATCTCTTGTTCTCGGTCTATTATCTCATTCTTTCTCATCGATCCTTGTACGCCCAACTCCAACTTCTTTCCTGCCCTTCCCTCTTCCACTCCAACAGCCATCCCTCCAGGATTTATTTTGTTTTCCACACCTCCTTTCCACACACCCATACTGCTTTGCTCTCCTCAAAGTACGACCTACTACTCGTACTTTGCACTCCCTCCGCACAGCTTGCCACTCGCTTGACCATTGCGATACACCCCTAGTTCCAGATCGACTAAAATCCTCCGCCCCCGTTTATGGTTTATCGTCGACATCTAGACCTGTGCGCGCCTCCACTCTATGCGTATTGTGCACTATCCATATCCATACCCATGCTCCACCAATACACCCGTCTCCACTTACACGGCCCCTCTTGAGCTCGACCTCTTTCTCTTTCGCGACCTTTTGACCCTCGATCCTCGACCGTCGCCATCGATTGCTTTGCTCTCTCTCTGCTCTATCAGCTAACATTTCTCCTGGGGTAATACTCGTACCTTTGCCACTTTTTGTGCCCTTGCTTGCCGGTCTGGCAATGAGCTGCATTATCCCATGTGCATTGTGTATTAGCCGCAGCTTTGGTCTTGACTTTCTTGGTCTCGATATTGGCACGTCTGTTGCTCGCCCTGCCATTGTGTCTTCTCTGCCATATAAAGAGGTTCTCTTACCCGCACACCCCCCCTTTGCAAGCTGGCAGCTGGAGTAAAAAGAAAAGAAAATCCAAGACATCGACGAGAAAAAAGGACGGCGGCACAAAATATTTTGGAGACGATTAAAGAAAGAATAAACGAAAGAAAGTAAGAAAAAAGAGAGAGCTTCTACCCACCCTATCTGGATTTCCCTTTCCTCTCCCCTGTCCCCTTCTTCTTTTTCTTTCTTCTCTCCCTTTTTCTTTCCCTTTTCCTTTCCTTTTCTTTCTCCCACAGTTCCCCCTTCCAGTTGCCCAACGTGTATCTCCCTCCCATCCCTCCGTCTTCACCTCTCTTTTCCGGGGCATCTACACCGGCGACTACGCGCTCGCCCTCGCCCTCGCCCGCTTCTGTCGCATCTTTCGGCCCGCCGCTTCCTCCGCCTACGAAGCCACTGCCAGCGATTCCTACCTTACCTGCAGACCGCCGACCGTTTACGGCTCCTGGACACGCGCCGCAGCCGCCAGTGCTTACTGCCGCCTTCTCTCCGTTTCCTCCTGTTCCCAAGACTCCCAGAACACCCAGAACACCCAAAACAACAAATCCAACGGCCTCGGCTGCTACATCTGCGTCTGTTTCAGCTCCTGCCTCGAAATCTTTACAGACAACTCACACAACTCACACAACTCGCACAACTCGCACAACAACCGCTTCAATGGCCAAGACAAAGGAATCGTCCGCCCTTGAGGCGTGCACGCGCGACACGCTGCTTGGCAACAAGATCTCGGTGCGCATGCTCGAGTACCTTAGCACGGTCAAGGCACACCCCGAAGGCTTTGAGCAGCTCGCACGCGAGTTTCTCGACATCTGCCGCATTCTCTTCAGCATCGAGGCCGGCCTGGAGGATTGCTCCAAGACAGGCCGCCGCT
This sequence comes from Sporothrix pseudoabietina, assembly GCA_019925295.1. Lineage (NCBI taxonomy): Eukaryota > Fungi > Ascomycota > Sordariomycetes > Ophiostomatales > Ophiostomataceae > Sporothrix > Sporothrix pseudoabietina. The sequence continues at coordinate 2,374,506 of JADHKS010000002.1, read as the reverse complement.
TCCCGCCGGATATGGTGGCCGAGCTCGAGCGCAAGTTCAAGACCACATACACCGACTTCCAGGACCTGGACCGCATGATCCACAAGCTTCTTGAGTACGAGAACAAAGGCACCGTGGGCAAGATCCAAAAGGGCTTCCGCCGCATGTTTCCGGACCACGACATTACGCGCATGCGCGAGTCGCTGACCAAGTCGCGCGAGGCCCTGCGCATGAGCGCACTGGTCTTCCAGTGGTCTCTGGGTGATGCGCGCATCGAGGACTCCGTTGGCATCGGCTATACCGGCCTTGCCGCCGCCCTTGAGCGCATTCACGGCCACCGCGCAGCTCTGACGACCACGCCTGCCACTTCTAGCATGGCTAACAGCAGCGCACCTGCCTCCAATGGTGCTTCGACGCCCGGCACTGCCAGCGGCACCACAACCGTTCCTTCCACAAACGGCGGCGCCGCCAACAGCACCAGCCCCACTCCCCAGGTCAACAAGCCGTCTGCGGGAAACCCCAACGGCGCTGCTTCAAGCAACACCATCACCAATGGCGCGGCAAACGGCAACTCGCACCTGCGCACCGTTGAGCCGCCTGTTCTGCCGGCGATCCAGAGCTCCAACGGCAAGTCGTCGCTGCTGGACGTTGGCAGCCCCAGCCCCTACACTGCACGCAGCTCGTCGATGCTCAACGTGAGCAACGTCAACGGCACCAACGGCGCCAACGGCACCAATGGCCACTCGCACCACAGCCATGCCAACGGCAGCAACCGCAACGGAATCCACGGCATCAACGGCCTGAATGGCCTGCATGATGACAGCAGCCCGCTGCCATCGCTGCCGCCCATGCAGTTCATGACGGAGCGTGACTCGGGCAAGGAGATCAACTTCAGCGACGAGCTGCGCCTGATGCCTGACCTGCGCCGCCGCCCCTCTACCTCGACCAACACCATCTCCTCGTCTCGCGACATCAACGGCATTGTCGGCACTGCTCTGACCACCTCTGGTCTGACAGCCGCCACTGCCAACGGCAGCGAGCGTGAGAGAGATCGTGCCAGCGGCCGGCCTACGCGCGTCACTTCGACCCTGTCTCCCTCTTCCGAGTCTCGTTACACTGTCGACTCGGGCCGCTCTGGCCACACTGGCCACACTGGCCACACTGGTCACACTGGCCACACTGGTCACAACACCATCACTGCCGGCACGAGCACCGGCCACGGCAGCACTGGTCTGTCTGACAACATCGAGGTTATGTCCATTACTGCCTCGACCGCGGCCGACAGCGACTCGCACGCCCGCGGCATGCAGCCTCCCACAAACATCAAGGTTGTCCGCCTCAAGGCCGACCCCTTCTCCATGCCCAAGTGGCAGCCGCGCAACACTGTTGGTACCGGTAGCGCCAACCTCAAGTCGGCTCTTATCACTGCCGTCCAGGGCGCCAACTACACTCTTGTTGAGCAGCTTCTGGACCGCGGTGTTTCGCCCGACGGCGGTGTTCTGCACGAGGCTGTTCTGCAGCACGACATTGAGAGCATGCGTCTGCTGCTTCTGTTCGGTGCTGACCCCAACGGTCCCGACAAGGATGGTGTCACTCCCCTGCTGGCTAGCATTGAGGAGTCCTTTGCCGAGGGCGCCACGCTGCTGCTCAAGTACGGCGGCGACCCCAACCTGGAGGGTGCCAACCCTACCAAGGAGAACACCGAGTCGCCCCTCGTTGCTGCCTTCACCACGGGCAAGCTTGGCCTCGCCCAGCTGATGATGGCCTACGGCGGCAACCCCAACCACCGTGTCCAGCGCAACGGCAGCAGCAGTGACAGCGACAGCGGCGGCAGCGATAACACCACGACGCTCCTCCTGGGCGCCATTGGCAAGAAGAAGCCCCGGCGTCTCGTGGACCTGCTCCTGGCCTACGGTGCCGACCCCAACGCCAAGGACGGCATGGGCACCTCGCCGCTGTTCACGGCCGTGCAGGCTGGCCGTGCTGACATTGTCACTGCTCTGCTCGAACACGGTGCCGATGCTAACCGCCCTGGTCCCAAGCACGTCCTGTGGCCCTCAACCTACCACCCGTCGTGCCTGGTCCCTCTGCTGGCCCACGGCGCTGACCTGCGCAAGGCCCCTGGTCTTCTTGAGCTGGCCACGTCGCTCAACAAGATTGAGACCGTCCGCACCCTGCTCAAGGCTGGTGTCGACGTCAACGCCAAGAAGGACGGTGTCTACACCCCTCTGTGCACGGCGATTCGTGACGACCACATTGAAATCTTCAACCTGCTGCTCGCCAGCGGTGCCGACCCCAACGAGCCTGCCGCCGAGTACCCCACCTGGAAGTGCATCACGCACAACCGCATCCACCTGCTGGCACCGCTTGTCCGTGCGGGTGCCGACATCCACTCGCCTCCCGGCATTGCCGAGATGGCTGTGCAGGTTGGCAACGCCGACGGCCTGGTCTGGCTGCTGGAGCAGGGCGGTGTGGGTCCTGATGAGCGCAACGCTCGTGGCCATACGCCGTTGACTACTGCTCTGCGCGAGAACCGCGCCGACATGGTGCAGCTGCTGCTCGACCACGGCGCTGATGCTGGTGCTCGTGGTGAGGACTGGCCGCTGATCATTGCTGTCCACCACCCGGCCCTGCTTGAGCGCCTGCTGCCCCACGTCGCCAACCCCCGTGCTGTTCGTGGTGTGCTGGAGCGTGCTGTCGCTGCCGGCAAGCTGGAGTCTATCAAGATGCTCCTGGCTGCTGGTGTCAACGTCGAGGACAAGACTGGTGGTGTCTTCTCGCCGCTCACCACGGCCATTCGTGAGGGCCACCGCGACCTCGTCAAGTTTTTGCTCGACGAGGCCGGTGCCAACCCCAACACTCCTGGCGAGCACCTGCCGCTCGTCAAGGCTCTGCGCCGTGGTCACCAAGACGAGGATGGTGGTGCCCTCAACCTGGAGCGTCTGCTCGAGAAGGGCGGCGACATCAACAAGACCTACCGTGGCTGGAATGCCGTCATGCAGGTCCTCGAGGACGGCAACCTGCCCCTGCTCAAGCTTCTGGTTGAGAAGAGCGGCACGCCCGTCGACCTGGACGTTGCTGATGACGATGGCCGCACCGTCCGCCAGATGGCCGCCGAGCGTGCTTGGCCCGAGGGCGAGGAGTTCCTGCTGGCACATGCCGCCAAGCAGCAGCAGTCGTCGTAGGGCGATGCATCTTTGTGGTGATGAAAAGTTTCGGATGCCTTTCTTTTTTCCTTTTCTTTTTTTTTTCTCCTTTTCTTTCCTTTTTTTTCTCTTTTTCTCTTGTTACGTCTTTCATGTTCCTGCATATTTCCCGTCCTACTCTCTTTTCTTCTTCTCGTTTTCCCATCTCATATAATACCTCTTTGGTTTTGAACTTTTCTTATCGTATCTAATTCCTTCTGCTTTCTACTTGCCATCTCACATTATTTTCTTGTCCCCCTTTCCGATTTTTCTTTTGGTCATGATACAACCCTAGGTTCTGTTTTTTACTATGTGCTTTTTATATATGTTCCGTCTCTTGCTGGGCGACGTTTTCCATAGGAACAGCTCACAGATTTTTCTGTCGTTCTGTAATACTATTTCAAATTTGAACCAAAGCAAGTCCAAAATACGTCGCATGCAGATATGTAGATGTGAAGCTCCTTGTATTAAATCTATTCCTATGAAGCATACACAGTAGCATACGTTGTAGCCTTGATCTTATCGGCTTTTTGTGTAAAATGTTGTGCCTAGAGAAGCACCAACATTGAATTGAATACAATACAATACAGAATTACCCGGTCACAGCAGCATCAGTGAACGTGCATCACGGCCCGCACCCTGGAGGGCCGCTCCCTCGGGAACGCGTACGGGTGCGTGCACCGATGCGCTGTATTCCATTGTGCCGTTGACAGATCTCGCTCCGCTCTTTAAGAGCTGTCATGGCCAAAACTCAAGACGAAGACATATTGGCAGCGCTTTGACTGAGCTGGACAAAGCCAACGACACAGGGCGTAGTTACATACTTACTTCTGGCCAGAGCTGACCAGGTTCCGGTTAGGTACGGTTGGTGATTGAACGCCGATATCTCACTTGAAAGATCAATAGACTCTCTATTAGGGCGGTCTGTGGAATACTCCGTATTTTGTAGAGATGTCATCGGCTATGCCATACGAGGTTCCCCACAATACATCTTTTGCGTTCTTGTCTACACACAGACCGTTGAGCGAAATACACTGGATGCGGCAACGAGCCGCACTCTTCTCCCGTTTCCTCCGTAGCTCGATAAACTACGGAGTACGAGACAATGAAGCTAGTTCTAGTACGACGTAATACTCCGTAGACACACACTCTTTCTCTTTTTGAACGGAGGTTATGGGCTTTGCATCGATACAACGAACGAGACGGAGGAAGCGGCCATCCAAATACATATGACTAACGCCGTTGTTGATATGGGGGAGAGATGGGCTTTTGGGCGACTCACGCCGAGAAATACCCAGGTGGAAGAAACGGTTGACCAATGAGACAACACGAATGGCCACTCAAGCGGAAAAGAGGGTACTTCGTACTCCGTCAAGAGGGCAAACAAGAAAAAGGGGCAGCCCAAGACCGCTCCAGAGCTAACGTGGCGCCAACGTGGGCCGCAAGGTGGTCCTAACGTCCTAACGTCCTAACGTTCTTTGGCAATTTCATGGAACCGAAGTGTGAACACAGAGAAGGTGAGAAAAGAGAAAACGGGGAGGAATCACAGACAGAAAGAGGAAAAGAGGGAACAAGGAAAGTGGCCGGTGGGGCTTTGGTTCTGGGCACCGCATGGCACCAAACCTTTTTCACTGGGCTTGCTCCAGGGAGCCACGAGAGCGAGAGGGGATTGGGCAGGCTCTGGCGAGAGCACAAGGGGTCAAAGCGGTGCAAAGAACGGGGCGAAATGGGCAAACAGAATGGGGCCTGTCAATAGCTAGGCTCGCCAGGTCAGGGGTTCTCTTCTTTGGCCACTGTCTTCCCTCTTTCTGTCGTCTTTTCCGCTGGACCAAGTCTCACAGGATGGATGCAGGCCCTTTTTTGGGGGGGAAGAGGCTTTTCTGGTTCTCGGGATTTGGGGGGACAAAACAATGTACGGAGTAAGGGGGCAACAAAGTCAACAAAAATGGAACTCAGTTTGAAAGATGAATCTTGCATGCACAACCCGCATCTTGCATAAAGAGTACGGTATCGCTGCGCAGTAAATAGTACGGAGTACTCGTCAACGGCTGTTTGAGAGTAAGACATGGGACGTAAAATGGCAGACAAAAGAGACTGGGGCAAGTTCTCAGGTCGGCGGGCCCAGAGCTGCAGCAGGACGAAAAGAGACAGCGTAAAAGAGGGGAAATTGTTATGGAAAGGAGCAAAAAAGAAGAGACGAACAAACCAGAGGGCACAATTGGGCACGATTGATACTGTGTACTCCGTATTTCCCCAGCATAAATCATTAAGGGATGCGGGAAGACGCTCAAGCTCAAAACAGACCAAAGGTTCGTGTGGCAGCAGGGAAGACGACGAGCAAGGGTTAAGAGCCTCCATGCCCCCATAATTCTCGGTCAGCAAGCAAGCTAAACGCAGTCATGACGAGATGAACAGCTGCAAAAGAGCCAAAAGAGCGAAAAGAGTGAAATCAGACTGAGATACGCCTGGGGATGAGTGCACGCAAAATTACAAGGACACCATGCAGGGACTGACACCGAGAAACGAAAACTAACATGGACCAGCATCAGGGAAGCGTGCACGTAATAATGTCGTAGCTTCGGCTGGAGGATGCTGAAGATTGGGAAGGGAAGAAAAGAGGAGACCGTGCTGACCGTGGAGGAGAGCATTGACGGGATGGGCCTGGGCCCAAGGGCAAAAAATGGACCACAAAAAAACAAAGAAAAGACAGGGGTCTCCTTTCTGCGGGTCAATATTGCCTGCCATTCTGGCAACACGACAAGGAGCGAGCCACATCGAGATGTACCCTAGAGCACCAGAGGCCCGGAGCAAGATTAGTAGAGTCGTAGGCGAGGAGCAAGAGGGATAACGAGGAAGCAGACGAGTTTTTTCTGGTGTCGTTTTTGTCGTTTTTGAGTTGCTTGGCTTTCTTGCTGGCTTTCTTGCTGGCTTTCTTTCTTTCTTTGCGAGTCTTTGGCTTCTCGACGAGCTTCCATTGAACATCCACTCGCCGGTCTCGTCCTTCCTTTGCGTTTTCTTTGCTCTTTTGTCATTCTCTCGTTACTTCTTGTCGTATCCAAACCTCACGTTCTACTATTAACAGCCGACTGTTTATTGGAGCGACCTCTGGGTTTGTTCCCTTTGTTTATATTTCAATTTTGCTGCCCAGCAGACGACATACGCACTACCGCCCACTCGACGTCTCTCCTGAACAACATCTGCCCCTAACAACGAGAGCTCCCACGTGCATTGTCTCTTCCGGTTGACGGAAGTACGGCTGGCATAGTTGAGATAGTCGAGAGGTAGAGGAAGCAGAAGGAGCTGCAACTGCTCGTGGATTCCCTCTTGAAATCTCATCATCCCACGCCACAATGAAGTCGAGATGCAACACCTCCGAGTCCGAGTCTGAGCCCAGCGGCAACAAGCTGCGGGCACCGCGGGCGACACAGGATAGCGGATTGTCGGGCGTGTCGGTTGAAATGAATGCCTGGACGCGGCGGCACGGCAGCAGCCAGAGCAGCTACAATAACAACAACACCGGCTTCCCGCAGCCAAGGACGCCCGATACCGCGACTGCACCCCTAGGACCACTACCGATTGTGCCACCCCAAGCCACCTACCAGTCGGCTTATCGCTCGGCACCTCAGTCACCACGCCATTCGCCCCGGCATCACCACCAATCATCTCAACGAGCCTCTTCGTCTTCGTCACAAGACGGCCGTAACTCACGGCGAGGATCCCGCGGCAACGGATCCGCACGGCCGACGCTTATCCCGACAGTCGGTCTTGACGGCGAGGAGCTGTACTTTCCGCTCTCACCGGCACCACCCAAGCGCAAGAGTGACACGGGCACGCGCTTGACACATGGCTCAGATAGTGACGTGCTTCCGCCTGACGACCGGAACTATCCTGTGCCCGCCTTCGACCCGGCACAGTTCCAGCTACCGCCACAGCAGGAGCCGCTGCCAACGCTTCAGCCATATCGCCAACAACAACAGCCATCCAGTACGCACTTGCGGATCATCCATGCGTCCACGACCGGACCACCATCCATCTACTGGTCTGATGATGGCGCCAGCAATATTGACAGCACGGGTGGTGGCAACGGAGCTGAGACTGCCACCGTCGCCACATCCACCAACCCTTCAGCATTCACATTCTATCGGGAAGGAACACCACCTCCCGGTGACCGCGACTTGAGCGACGACGACGACGACGATGACGAGAACGACACTATCCATAACGAGAAGTTTGGCCGCCGCCCCTCGCAGGTTCGTGAGATTGGCCTGACCGTGTCTGGCACGCGCGGCAGCAAGCTGCAAAAGACGACCGCATCCAGTGCACGAGCAGCGGCCGGCAGTGGCGGCGGCGGCGGCGGGGGCGGAAATGGTCGCCGCCCCGGTGAGGTCGATGATGACGATGACGACGACGAAGGCGGCATGAACCGCGAGGAGCGTGATCTGGCCGAGTTTGAGTTTGTCAACGGCCGCTACGTGCCGCCTGGTCTGCGCGATGGCCGTATGCCTGGCCGCAAGCCTCTGTCAGAAAACCACGAGGACGACGATGGTACCTACTACGGACGCAACCGGACCGGTCGTCAGTTCTGGTATGTGGCCGCTATCATTTTCTTTGTTATTCTTGTCGTGGCTGTCGGCGTCGGTGTTGGCGCTGGCATCGGTCTGTCTAAGAGGAACAGCCACCATGTCCCAACCAGACCGACGACCAATGCAACCACAACGGCCAGCGCAGCCCTTTCGGCTTTGGCTTCGGCCACGGCAACTGCTGTTTTGTCCGGGTCTGTCTCTGCTTCGGCTACTGCGTCCACTGCGTCCACTGCGGCTTCTGCCACCTCGTCATCCGCCACCTCCACGTCCACCTCTCTCACTGACTGCCCTGCCGCCAATGGCACTACCTACAAGGTGCCTGGCTCGAGTACATTGTTCCTGCGTCTCTGCGGTATCGACTACTCTGGCACCGGCGCCGCCGTCGACCTCTCCCACCTCCCTGCTACCGGCATGGACGACTGCATGAACAACTGTGCCGGCACATCGGGATGCACTGCCTGCGGCTGGGGCCCGGCCAACAGCAGCACTACCAGCAGTGGTGCTGGCAGCTCTGGCTTTGAGGAGTCGGGCAAGAACTTCCAGTGCTATATGAAGAGTACTCTGGGAAGTGCCAAGACGGCTGTCAAGGCAGAGAGTGACTGGTGTTTTGCCATCATTCAGTAATGTGTAGGCGATGGCAGATGGCAAGTGGCAGATGGCGACGGTGGCGACTGAAATCACAGCGAGGCGTTTCTTTTGAATTTTTTTTTCCAACACTTTTTTACTGCAGCACCACTGTTGCCTTCACGCATTTCTTATGATACCCTTTCCACTCTTTCAGAGTACCACACCACCATATTGTCACATTACATACAACTTTCTAGTTAGATGCCGACCGTCAATCCTTCGTTAAGGCGGCGACGCACTCTACTCGTACAAACGTTTAATGCTATTTACCATTCTTCTTCTTTGAACTCGCCAGGAAAAAAAGCAGGTTACTAAGGCGTGACATCTCACCACATGCCCTTATCATCCGAGGAGCATATGCAATATCACTGGAAGTATGCAGATGTCACGCGGTATGCGGATCGTAAATGTAGTGCGTCGGCCAGCTCTTCTGCCTTTAAAACCGCGACGAAACAAACCCACCACAGATCGATCATGGGTTTTTTAAAATAGAAAACACACACACAAACACACAAGATATCGACGGCTTCCTGGAATTCATTGTTCAAGTGGACCTCAAGAGTACTTTTCAGTGGAGTTCACCAACCGGGACATTTCTGCTCTGATGGGGCTGCTGGAGAATTGCTACCCCTGCGGGCCCTGTCATCGGAACGAAGAAATACGTGGGCATATGGATCATATGGAGCACGAAAAAACAAAACCTGAACAGGGCCAAACATAGAATTAAAAACAAAAGACGGCCGAGAACTCGAAAGACAAGAGCCACCTCGTGGCCTTTGCATGCACAAGGGGTCCTTTGGCGCGATATCACGTCGCGTCCGCGTCTTGTCTCTTCACGACTTCCTGCGGAGTACGGTGTATTCTTTAACACTTTGATTTGTTTACATACTCTTCGCTACGCGGTACTAGTATTTATATATCGAGTATTTACATTCAACGACGTACAACGTACGCCTTTTAACAATGGTCGCTCTTTCCTTTCAGTTTAATATTGCGTCAAGTCCCATCTCGAGGCAAGAGCTACCCACTCGTTCTTGCCCCTGCTCCCGTCGTGCATAAGGCCCTCTTGGGAAGGAGGGATCCTGCATAACGCACGTTTTTTATGTCGGAATAAAGAAGTACTTGTTAACGTTGATAGGATTCCTGTTTGCACTTGTCAAAGATCCCTATGGGCCAAGCTCAGCCAGGGCTCAGTTCGATTAAATGAAGACGAACAATATCGTTCTTCTTATCGACTTCAATTGACTCCAAATACGACGTATTATTATAGTAGAAGAGCTTATCAACAAAATAGTATTCCGTAAATCGCGCCGTATTGTTCTTGCCCGGTTTCCATCGCTTTTGCAAGTTGCTCCTTCCTTGCAAGTACGACATTTTGGTCTTTCCTTCATAACAATAACCTCCTGTCTCCTTACTTCCTCTTGCTGCGTGTCTCGATTCGCGTCCTGGTTTGATCTCTTTTTGCTTCCTCTCTAAACTCTCGCCATTGTGCCATTTCTCCCAAATCCAACAAACTTCGACTCCCGCGCATGTGCGCCATGCAACACTCGAGTAAAAAGGGCCCTGTCAGGCCGCCTCGCACAGTTACATCGACGCATGCATTGGTGCGGGCCACCGTACCCCCATCGCAACCAGTGACGGGCCTCTCTCGCACACCACAGAAGGGGTCAGAGAGATAAATATACAGAGAACGATGTGGCAAAACGGCAGTCAACCTGTTGGTGTGCTTTTCTGGCCACAGAGCGAAAAGAGTAAAGGGCGTGCAGCTTGCATGCAGCTGCTCCGAGTCGGGCATGTCTCACACTCACCGTCCCCGAAAAGCAGCCTTTGGGCATCCTACGAGAACGACATTCATCATATGATCGAAAAAAAGAACTGGCATCGAGGTGGCGGTCTTGGCTCTCCGAGCTCCGGAGTCAATGTCGTACTGTGCATGCTTATGATCTTCGTTCGGTCCAAGCACACAACGGTCGCAACTGACCCGGGTCGTTTTGCACCTGAAGTCTCTCGGGCTTGATCACCCTTGCATCGTCTTGATCGCTCCGGAAATCCGTTCCAGCCTCGATCAGCCCGTACCAAGAACGAGTTCCACTTATGATAACTACTACACGGTACTTATCTGCTCTGTGGCATCTCCTCAGGTAAGCTCGTCCGCGAGTGCATTCCCCAAAAACGGGTTTACGAAGTACGAAAGCTTCATGTCAACAAGCTTGGGTCTGTCGAGCCCGGCCGTGATCCAAGAATAGCCGTTCTCAACCCAGGAAGCCACAGGGGGTAGGAGAGAGATGCACCAAGGAAATAAGAAATCGACCGGCTCTCAGATAAGTCAACTCCAGACCGGAGTACAAGCCGAAGGAGCTTTGAGGCCCTTCTGAAAGTGTCATTGCCATGCGACGTTGGACCAACAAAAAAGCTGCGACAACAACCACAGTTCTGTTGCCATAACTGACTTTTTTATCTCGTTATTTTTTTTTTCTTTCCTGTCCTAGACATCTTGACTTGAACTCGTTTTGTGTGCTGTGCAACTGTCACACGCACAACCACATTTTGTGCAATTCCAGTCCGTTCCCACGCTGTCCTGGATGTTGCCGGATGCTATCCTTTTGACTGCTGCTCGACTCAGGGGCAAGCTGCAAATCTCAGCATAATTGGGTTGGCCCGTGCATGGAACAAAAGCACCAAAACCACCCTTGCTAAACCCAATTCGTCCTGGGGCCAGTCTACCGCGCTGACCCGTCGTGCTCGCCGCACGGAGGGGCGAAGAGAGAAGCAAGGGGTGTGGGATGGGAAGAATAGGGAAATCAGGGGTATCCCATTCGCAAATCACCGTTGAGTACGAACGTACGAACGATACGATAAAGAAAGCGAGACGAGAAACAAGAAAGCAAGACGCATTTTGTGCAGCTGCACCATCGCAACCAAAACGTCGAGCACAACGTCCCCCATTTTCTCCACGGAAAGAAAAAGAAGAAAAACAAAGCAAATCAACAAAAGTGACGAGCTTCCCCCAGTCGACAGAACCACCTTTTCTCCCTTCCAGACTTTCTCCATATCTTCTCTTCCCCGGTTCATTCGCCAAATAAACTCAACGTGCAAAAGACACCGTACGCAGCATCCACGCCCAAATCGCATTTTGCATTTCTGGTCGCCTTTGCGCTGTCGCATTGTCGCATTATTTTCGCGACCCAGTCTTCGCGTCTTCACGTCTTCACGTCTTCACGCATCTTCGCCCTCCTCTTGCAAGGATCCAGAGCAACTACGGAGTACAGGTACGTCGTAGGCAGTGCCCACTTGACTCTCGCCCACCGTGCAAAGCTTGCCCCATCACAATCTTAGCTGCTTGCCACTGCCTGGTGCCTTTGTCTACCTTATTTTCTCCTTTTGCGCTGTTGCCCTCCGCCGTGTTAATTTCCCTCCTCCACCTGCTCTGTCAGATCCTGGTGGCTCGTCCTCTGCCTGGGTCCCGGTACAGTGTTTCTCTCGTGGCCTGGCCAGCAGAAAGTGTAGCAAAGCGGACCGTCCACCGGCTTCGATTCTTATTCTATTTTTCTCTCTCACATTTTTTTTCTACCTCTCGCGTTCTCGTCTGTTTCTTGTCTGCCGTCTTATTCTCTTACTCTTTCAGAGTCTTTCTGCCGCGTTCTCTGCATCCGCATTCGCTTTGACCAGCAAGACTGACAACAACCTGCATGCCGAGTTTTAGAACGGACGTCAATGCTCCTCACCTCAAGCTAGCGGTGCCCGCTGCAACGCACTGTCTTGCGATTCCACCTGCACCACCACACCACCACCACCATCACAGCCGACTGGCTTGGAGGACGACTACCTCCTCTTCCTCCCGCAGCAGCGCCTCTTGCCTGTCTCAGTCTCTCCAGCCGCCGCCCAATTTCCTCCCTCGCATCGAACGACTGCGTCTCTAGCTTCTGCAAAGAGTTGTCCAGTCGACAGACGGCCCCAGGTCACTTGCCTGCGTCAAGGAACGGCGCACCATCACTTCTCCTTTTTTTTCCATTTCTTTTTGCTTCCCTCTCGCGCCTCGCTCATAGCACTGTAAGGAAAGAACTGCGCACAAAAGAAAAGCAAGACACAAATTCCCGACTCACGCGTGTGCGCAGCAAGCATTGCCCGCCTGACATCGCCCGTCGAGAACTGTGTAGAGACCTGTTAGCAGCCTGCCCCCTTTCTTGAGGCACAACCTGTGCTCGGCCAAAGCGCGCCTGCTTACGCAAAGTACGATACAGATACATACCCTCAAACGATCTTTCGCACGGAAGAGTTCCCTCATACTTTTGCACCTCTTGCGAACGGAGTACACCTGAGACTCAAACCTCTTTTCTACCATCTTACTCCGTACATTTCTTTCCCTCCACCTCTATCTTGATTTGACATTGGGTGCCCGTGCCTACACCAAAATACTCCGGACTAGTCTTTAGTGGACACCGATGCAGGTGCAAATTGCTCCAATATCGCTTTCTGCTGGCGCATCGGCCCCGACCCAAGCACCTTCTTTATTGACTGTCCCTTGAACCGTCCGCCCCGAGCCTGCTCTATTTTGGTCATCTGGGTCATCGGACGGAAAGCAAGGAAGAGTACTCTAAAGCACGAGGCCAAGCAGTCAGGAAACAGTCCGTCATGGAGTCCTCTTCGAGTACATCTGCTGTTCCAGCAATTCCTCCCGTTCCCTCCACGCCTCCTATCCCGAGACAGACACACCAGCAGGCTCGCCGAAAGAACATTGCCTCGTCTTCCTCCGCGCCCTCAATCTCACGAAATCCTCCTTCCTCTCACGGCACAGCCATCTCGCCGGCCTCGCCCGAAGTCATCTCGTCCTTGATCACGAGTCTGTCAATCATCTCAAAGCCTGCCAGCTCTCACTTTGACAGTCCCTTTGGCACATCGCCCGACCTTCTCAGCCCCGGCTCCGTCCCCCATTCACCAACCGGTGGCTCCTTTGGTGTTGACTACGGTGCCTTTGTCCGGGCAGCCGAGGCTGAACCCGTCGACGACAGCACGCCTTTGGACGAGCTCGCCGCGAGCCCTCCAGTCATCCGAACCGCCAAGCCTCCGAGCGGCTTCTCGCCTCTCACTGCGCCCAAGTCTCCTGCCAAAGAACCGTCGAGCTCGGGTGGTCTCAAGTCGCTGTTATCTGGCCGCAGCAGCTCGCGCCCGTCGTCCAAGGGTTCAATGGCGTCGCGGGATGCAGATGCCCAAAGCATAGGAAACGTCTCTATTGAGCGCGGCACAGTGTCTCCCATTCCCGAGCTTCGACGACGGTCGTCACACGACAGCTGGGGCAAGAAGTCGGGCCGTGCCCAAAAAGGCCTCATGTATATGAGCAGCAAAGAGCGCCTCCGCGAAAAGGAGGCCGAGAAAAAGCGCACCAGCATTGGCGGTGCAAGCGATCGGATGAGCATCAATAGTGGCGCCGCGTCGCGGGCCGATCCATTCTTGGCCGAAACGCCCATCCGTGAAGAAACCCATCCCGACTCTCCCAACAACAGAGATGCTTCCCGTCCCTCGCTCGACAATGGCGCACCTAGCCCGCGGCCCATCCCGACTCGCGACTCCAGCCTACAAAAAACTGGTCCCAATGCCGGCAAGCGGTCAGCACGGCGCTCGTCCAAGCAGAAGCCTGACGCCCCGACAAGCAACACGATTCACGAACTCGACGAGCATCACTTGAACAAGTTTGCGAGCGCCGGGCAGCGCTCCGACTCCACGAGAAATAGAACGCAAGAACAACAAAAGCAGCAGCCTTCTGAATCTCAGTCTCAGTCGCAGACACAATACCCATACTACTCGCAACCAGAAACAAAGGCCGAGCCATCATACTATCGGAAAGAGCCAACGCAGGAGGTCGCCGGCGAAAGCAGCGAGGACCCAAGACGGGCACAGCGGCCAAGCGGGGGCCAACGGCCAGGAGAGTCCAGGTCGTTCTCCCTGACCTCCAACAATCTTGCTCTCAACAGCGCCTCCAACAGCGCCTCTCCGGAGGAAGATATGGAGGATGGTGCACCTTTCCCCGCTGTTGCCCAAGGCAGGCGGCGCGACCACAGTCTTGATGGTCGCCGCCGCTCCAGCCGGAACAGCACCGACCCTACGGACATGAAGCGTTCCGGCTCGAAGCTGAAGAGACTGTCTGGCCCACTCGGCAGAGACGACAAGTCGATGCTTTCTGTAATCGAAGGCAGCCGCAGCGGAAGAACATCCGCTGAAGATACCCATGTCGTCTACGAGCGGCCCGAGAGTGCAGACAGCGTCGACGATGCCGTTGAGGCGTATCTCTGCTCTCCCAGACTGTCACAAAAGATCCGCCACCCGCAGACGGGCCGCATCATCTCCTTCTCGGAGGTCGGTGACAGTGAGGGTTCGGCTGTCTTCTGCTGTGTCGGCATGGGCTTGACGCGCTACATTATGGCTTTCTATGATGAGCTTGCCTTGACACTCAAGCTTCGCTTGATCACGCCGGATCGGCCAGGTGTCGGCGACAGTGAGCCTTATGCGGACGGCACTGCAACACCATTGGGCTGGCCAGGTATGCCGACGGTCTCCAGCCTCCTTTTCAATTTCATTCTTTTTTTCTAACCATTGTCTTTCGTAGATGACGTATACGCTATCTGCCAAGCTCTCAAAATCACAAAGTTTTCTATTCTCGCCCACTCGGCCGGTGCCATCTATGCCTTGGCGACAGCACTCCGTATGCCCCAGCACATTCGCGGCCGCATCCACCTCCTCGCGCCCTGGATTCCGCCATCACAAATGTCCGTGTTCGGCTCCTCCGCTCAGACACCACTACCTCCGACAAATGCCATCCCGACCTCCCAGCGTATCCTGCGCGCCCTGCCCACCCCCTTTTTGAAAGCCGCCAACTCTAGCTTCATGTCTGCCACGAGTAGCTCAATCACTTCGAGTCTCCCCAAGACGCCAAAGCGGAAGCGGAAGTCGAACGCCAACCTGGCCAAGGAGCGTGAGAAGGATGCCCACAAGAACAACCCGCTGCCGCTCGATAACAAGGAGAACGTTCTGGCCGCACGCAGGGCTACCGGCGACGCGTCAGGCTCATCTCCGCCGAAGGAGTTTAATTCGATCGAAGAGATGGACCGCCTCCGACTACATGGCGCTTCCCCGGGCGCTGGTGCAGGCCCGGCTGTGCACAGAAAATCAGCGTCAGGTGCTTCTGGCTCGGGAGCAATGATGTCAGCGCGTGAGGCGCGTGAGGCTGCTGTTTTGGCTGCTGCCGACGCCGCCATCGCTGACCGCGAACGCCAGGCAACATACGACACGCGCCTGACCCATGCCATCTGGGACCTGGCTACTACGGGCGCTAACCCTGCCGTCGACCTGCTCGTCTGTCTCGAGCGCCGCCACACTATCGGTTTCCGCTACGTGGATATTACGCGCCCCGTGATCATCCACCACGGCTCGCGCGACACGCGTGTGCCCGTTGAGAACGTGCGCTGGCTGGGCAAGACCATGCGTCGCTGTGAGGTACGCGTGCTAGAGGGCGAGGGCCACGGTCTGATGGCCAGTGCGGCTGTCATGGGCGGCGTCCTCATGGAGATTGCAAAAGAGTGGGAAGACTGGGGCCGTCTCACCGGCTCCAGCCGAACCCGCGACGGCATGCGCGAAGAACGTGGGCGCCGTGGTACCATTGGCCTGGCCAGGTAAAACCCGAGGTTCTTAAAAGAACTAGACTTTTTCAACGACGCTCTTATTACTGTACCTTTTCTTTTCTAATTTTGATATCACTTTTATTTGGGGGTCGCAGCTTTAGCTGTCTTGCTGTTTTATATCTCTTTTACAGGTGGGATTCTTTTTTGGTTGGTTTTGCGGCAAACGATTTCACTTTCTTAATATTATTGAAAACATACGGGGACTTTCATGTGGTGGAGGTTAATGCAAGATAGACTCAAAAGGTTCATTTTTACTCCTTAATAAATATACGATCAATTCATAAGCAAGCACTAACAAAACACATTCACAAGAAACCCTATTCGAGTTCACTAAGTCGAAGGGTACTTCCCGCCTTGGTCCCACTGATTTTACCGTGGCTGCTGGGCTGTGGTTCTGGACAGAATACCAATGTGAGGATCAAAAGATGTTGACATAGAGAAGGTGGGTGCCAGCTTACAATGTAGCCCTCCGAAATGTAGGTAAACGCTTCGGCGATGTTCCTGGTGGCAAGAAACGCATGCGCAAACTGATCGAATTGCGCTTTGGTGGCAGCCTCGTAGGGTGGCGGACTCATGGGCTGGCACGGTGGAGGTTCAGTGAGGGCGGCGGCATCAATGTTGTCCAAATCGTGAAAGTGGTGTTTGTAGGTGGATTTGTCAACCTGTTTCGTGTGCGAGGAGACCTTTTTTTCGTCGTCCTTGTTTTGCGAGTGTGTACGGTCCGCGATCAAATTACCCGAAGTCTGTGTCCAACGATCTTTAGGTGGCGATGCCTCTTCAGTACGTACTTACCAGAAAATTCTGGTAAAGAATAAAACGAATAGTTGTATGGACACAACAGGTTAACAATCTCGAACCCAAGGCTCAATTATGATTCAATTGAAGCAAAACCTGTAAAATATTGAGGAAAAAATAAAATAAAATAAAATAGTATAAAATCAAAAACAGAAATACTTTTTCAATTTTTTTTTCTTTTTTTTTTAAAAAAAGGGCATAACTGTAGCACATCTCAAGACGCAAACCAAATTAACTTTACACAATTCAAAATGTATATTCAGAAAGATTGACCAAACGCTGCTGGGTATCTGTATCCACCAGAGACCTCGGATAGAGAAACAAAAGACCAGATTCAAGCCCACATGAATGAAGCTGCAAAAAAGACGACCAAACAAGCAAAAATAGTATGTAAACAGCCGGGAAACAGAAACAGAAACAGAGAAAAAAGAGAAAAAAATAGAAGAAAATCTTACACGCCGAAAATGACATAGCGATTAGAACATATCGTCGTCGTCAAGTGCGACATCCCACTTTCTCGGCGAAAGCTTGCGCATCTTCTTCGGACTCCCGTTGCCGTTGCTCGCAGTTGACTTGACAGACGCCCCACTAGGGCGGCCGCTGGGACGACCCATGATGGCGTCGGCGTCGTCCTCGCTCATCCGAAGCCTCTCCATCTTTCGCCGAAGGCTCTCGCTGGCCTTGTCAAGGGCCTTGTCGGCAGCGCTGACTGCAGCAGTGTGCCTGTCGACAGCTTGGCGGCCGGTGGATACTGGCGTAGAAGCACCTGGCGAGGCCGTCGGAAGATCGTCGCGCTCCCGAAGCGGCTTGCGCTTTGAAGGTGACCGACCGGTGAGCTCACGCTTCAGGACTGCAACCTCGCGACGAAGACGCTCGTTCTCCTCCTCGAGATTCTCCACCAGGACATTCTCCTTGTCTTCGTGGTCGCAACGGCCGCCGCTGCCAAGGTTGTTTTCGTCATTCTCCGTGTTCTGGAGACGCTCCATAACCTCGACCTTGCGATCCCAGTGCTCCTCGCCGCGCTCCTTCTCGACCTCAAGACTCGCCTTCCACCGAGCCATCTCGACAGCCAAACGCTGCTCAAATTCAATGGCACAGTCCTCGCGGATTTCCTGCTCCTGCTCCAGCATCCGGTCTGTCATGGAGAGAAGATGAGATTCGGCCTCAAGGCGCTTCTCGGACTCCTGCTCCAGAGATGCCCTCAGGTAGTCAATCTCCTCCGACATGCGAGAAATCTCCAATGCGGCAATTTCCATCGTGACACGGTCTTCCGAGGACGCGTTGCTTATCGGTGAGAATGTCCGATTATGAGGAACCGGGTTAGAAGTGCTTCCGGGCGGGAAGAAGGGCCGGTGGTGATGCACTGCGTTGTTTCCAACATGGTGGCCAAGACCACTGCTAGCTGTGCTAATGGTGGACAGTGGCGGTGACGAGCTGAGGGGGGCTTGCTGCGAGTTTGCCTGCGCAGAACCCATAATCGTCTGTGTGATGGATGGAATGCGTGGAACGGTAATTTCGCGAGCAAGGGCGCTGTAGCGCAGAATCTGTGATGTGGCATTAAAATCGCCATGAGGGTCGGCAGTGACAATCATAACGGCCTTTTGAGGATTCCGACGCACGGACTGGCCGAAATGCGACGACTGCATGGAGGCTGAGGGGAAGGAGTTGGAGAAAAGTAGCTCGGTGAGTTTGCATTGGCGGAAGGGCACCATGTTTGGCTGTGGCATGTGTTAGCAGACAAAATTAAAAAAATCAGATTCGAAAGGACAGTATTGATGGAGCACTCTTACCTTGCTCGAGCCGCCGACATCGCTCTGCATCTGCAAGCACTGTCCGAGATACATGAGGCTCTCGTTAATCTTGCCAGCCTCGGCAAGAGTGGCGCCGGCAGTCTTTGCGTCACGGGCTCTTTCGCTGCCAGCAAGGTCAACGATCGTCAACACGTTACCAGTCCATGGGTCCGACTCGGCGTGGTGACCATGCGTAGAGCGCTTCTTGACCTCGATACAAACGAAGCCATGGCTGCGAGAACTGACGCTGTTGCTGCCCGTACCGGCCACGCGACGCTCGTGCAGACCAGCCTCAAGCACCAGGAGCGCTTGGTTCAGGTTACTGCAGATGATCTTGCGCAGGCCAGCAACAACCTTCCGGTCAGGCGAAAGCTCGGTGCTCCTGAACAAAAGTGGCCGGCGACGGTATTCCTTGGTGGCAACCGACTTGATAGGAGGCGTCAAAAGGTCAAAGATGCGGTCGTTGTAGACCTCGTACATGGACACAAGTACGGTATACTGTGAGCCCGGGTCGCTGCTGACATTGACGCTGCTGATATCAGGCTGCTGTGGGAAAGCCGATGGCCGGTTGAGAAGACGGCGGGGGGTTGGTGGCGGCGGTGCACCTGCTGGCGGATAGTCGCCCTGTAGGAAGAGAGGTTTAGCATTCATGTGTTTTCTGTGTTTGGACGACGCTGCTGTGGACGTCATAAAGCGTCTGGCTGTAGATGGAGTCTTGGCATAGGCCGGTCTCGTTCTGTTGTCTTCTTTCCGCATCATCTCAAGCCCGCATCTTGCTACGGCTGTTTGATTGGCCGGTGTTGTTGGCACCGGCTCTGGAGTTGTGCTTGTTGGAGAGACTTTGTAGTCTTCGCGCTGGACAATTCGAACGCTGGCATGCCGAAGCCGTGGAGTCTCAGGTCCACTGGGACTCGGACTAGTTGGAAACATGCCTGGAATAGGTAGCCCACTGAGACTGCTTTGGTTTCCAGGCAATGCGTCTTCATCTTGTTGTTGCAGCCTCGGGGACAGAGGCGCGTCGGGGAGACCACAAGGAGATGGGGGTCGTACGATCATGGGAGTGGGTGCACGCGAGCTGTAGCGAGATGGCCCAGATGCGTCAGTGTAGACCGAGTCGAGGAAGGTCGATGCTGTGTAAATTGTCGCCTCGGACGCGTCCGACGCATTGATCGAAGCTTCGAGAGAAGGGGATGCCGAGCAGTCGGCAATGTTTTGGCCGATCGAGCGGAAGAGAACGTCGAGGGTGAGCTGAGTCAGGCCGCGTTGCGAGCGAGAACCGAGAATAGTATGCGACTGTACGTGACAGTGTTAGTACTGCGATGCCGAGGAGTGCTTGCGATGTCATTTTGCTTTTGCTGCCGCCATCTTACCTTTCCGGAACCTGTGACGCCGAGTGTAGCAAGCAGCGCATCGGTACCCTCGCCGCCATGAGGCGCGAGGACGCCCTCAACCAACGGGACAACATTTGTGCAGTGAAATACATCAAGCTGGCTGGCGTCTTCCTCGAACACTTGAGTGAAGCAGAACTTCTCGATCGCTCGCCGCCGGTCGTTGGGCGGATTCAGGCGAATGTGTGTCGGCGCTGTTGACGGCGCGTCTGTTGCTGGCGGCTCAACATCGAGAAAGCGATCAGTCGCACCGGCACCCGCTTGTGGTGGCCGCAGCCGGAGATAGACCTGGAACAGGCTGTGTGATTTCGAAGCCGACGGAAGCGAGTCCATCGTGAGAGTCAAAGTGCCGAAAAAGAAAACCGGGCGCACGACTGTGTTGATTTGCGATGGAAATGGTGTTAAATGCGAAGTAAGTATGGCAATAAATAAGAAATGCAGAGTAATAGAAATGTAAAAGTATGTTGAATGTTACGTCCGTGATGCAAGAAGTTGATGTTGGACAGCAGATGATTGTGATTGATTGCATCTCGGTGAACCAAAACGGCACATCAAGATGCACACACAGCTTGAGAGCTTGGACCCGACAACCAGGCCCCGTATATTTACTCTTTCCTAATTCGGAATGCATAGCTCACCGGGCAACGCCCCTACCGATAAGATAAGACAGACCCACTAAAAAGTTTTTTGATCTGGAGTCCAAATTTTTTTGGAACCTAAGACCAAGGGATGACGGCGACCCCGCATTGGCTGGAATTTGTTAGGGGTTCTGCCTGCAAAATAACAGGCGTAGCAATCAGAGCATCTCGCGAAATGGTACGACGTATTGCTTTGTACACAGTACTTTTGGCTGGAAAAATTCCAAAGGGCATTTGCAAAATGAGTGCGAGAATCCTCGTACTGGATAGAAACAAATTTGGCATGTGCAATTGCTGTACTTGTCCCTTGCAAAAGGTGGCAAGGCTGGCTAATGGTCTCGTCACTCTACGACGTATTGAGCACAATGTTGGTTGCGCCTGCCCCCACAAATACAAGGCTCCTCCCACATCACACTCATTGAAGAGTTCAACTGACTCATCTCGGCTGCGGTGACTCCTTCCTTCCTTACGAGGGTACGTCGTACTTTAATCTGGTCCGGCAGGAGGGATTGTCTAAATGCATGCACAGGATTGGTCGCCCTGCAGAAGTCTTGTCTCGCTCTTTCCTGACGGCACGCTCGCACGGACGAGGACAGATTTGAGGCTGTCATCTGACTGGCAAAACTTCCTCGCCTAGGACGCCTTTAATGACAGTAGCTTATTGGCTTTCTTTGAAAACACTTTTCCTACCAGAGAGGGAAAAAAACAGCACGCAAACTGACCGAGTTATTCATGGGCGACGCGAGCGGTGGCGCTAACAAATTCCGCGGCCGGACCTCCCGGTGGATACCGGCGACATCATTGGCGCCTTCAGTGCATCATCGCTCTAAATACGTCGTAGTATGGCGATAGTGGCCATCATTGCCCCTTTGTCCAGTGGAGCAGCAAAGTTTTCCACGAAAAAGCTGCTGTTTGCAGGTTGCCTGGGCTTGGAGCGAGGAGGCTGTTCGGAGGTGGTTGTGGTGCTCCGATGGCATCTGGAGACCCGATGCCAACTAAAAAGTGCCCTGTCCCTCCACTTTGTAGCAACAAGGAATTTAGTCGAAGAACCCTGTGCATTCTACCTCGTAAGATACGTTGTAATATTTCCTGCCTTGATTCGGGGTCCTGTGGGCTGGCCTATTTTGTATGCACAGCAGCGGAGATCAGACACGGCAGCAGGTCCTGGGCAGCTGTCTGGGAACTCTTGGGAAACGGGACGTGCAAGTTCAAAGAAGGAGGAAGTCTCGGCGGGTTTAATGACTGCACTTTAAAAGGTACATTGATACATGCTACTTTGAAAATCGATGATTTGGACACCCCGTTTGCTCTACCCCGCGATGCTCCGTGTGATTTTTTTGGCACTGTAAATGTGCGTAGATGTGCTTTTTCAAATCGTCTCCCTCTCTTCAGCTGTTTTCTAACGGCCACGTCGTCGCGCGTCGTCGCAGCGTCGAGATATGCTCTTGGGTGAAATGGCGGTGTACTTGGACTTGGTCGACATGTCGCTTGCTTGCTCCTGCCTCTGCATCTGCTGCGCCGTCTCAAAAGGAAAGGGGGACCCGCTGTTACAACATGGCGGGAAGTAGCCGTGCCAATGGGACGGAGCAGCCAATGGACAGCGGAGAGTCGTCCGGTTGTTCGCCCTTTCCCTTCTTGTGGGAAGGAGCGAAGCGACGGGTGTCCAAATCCTGACTACAGCGTGCAGCCTGCATGTGTGCACTCCTTGCTTCGTAAATTCCTCAAGTGGACGGCCGTTTTTGGCATCGCCCGTTGGGCGAGCTGTGACGACGGCAGGCGCGATGGGTGTATTGCTGGCTGTACCGATCGTTCTTGCCCCGGGCATTGGACATTGGACCACGACTGCCATTGTGCCTCGACTGAGAAGAGCTGGCAGGAGGTACCCTCTACATAGCCCTGATTATTTTGCAATGTTTTGCGATTTGTGACTTGTGTTGTTCAAAAGTAAAGCATGTGCTATGTAGACTCCTGGCCTCTATGACACGACGATTTTGCATATCCGTTGGTACAGAGCAATTCTGGCCTCCAGAACCAGCAGTGTTTCGAGTAGCAGTCGAGGTGTTCTGTCACCAAATCTCCCGCTAGCATTTAGTGCCACCATAGTGTACGTCGTACATGCGCTGATGCTCCGTACGTCTGCCCAGAAAAAAAGTTAGAAGGAAGGAGAGAAAAAAGTGGGACCCTCGAAAGAAATATCTTTCCCACCGCCGCCATTTCTCACCATCTCTTTTCGTCTTCTCCTTCCCTCTTCATCTTCACCATCAAACAGACACAACCCCTCCACCAGACAACGAAGTCGACCTACTGCCCAGAGCACCAGAAACCACACAATAAACCCAGTCGAGAATTTCCCAAGATGTATACCGCCGTCGCTGAGCTGTAAATGCCCACTGTGGGACGCTGCCTTCCTTCTCTTCCATTCCGTCGACGAATGTGATCGAGGGGGAGGGCAGCGTTCTGCAGTCCCGCAGTTTCAACGACCGTCTTCAAACCAAGATCTTTGCCAAATTCCTTTTCTCGACTCGAGTTTAACCCCCTCCAGGCCTTGTCGCTGCCCTGGGACCACGACCAACCTCGATTCTTCGATTTTTCACCAACCGTGGCTCTCCTGGACATCTAAAAATTTTTTGCCTCCTCGCGACAAACGCTTCGAATTCTGATACAACCAAACGTGCTTCAACAAGACCGCTTCCGAACCTCAGCTTTATTTCCTACCTTCTATTTCCTATTCCTTATTTCTTTTGTGTCCTCCTAGACCGGCCCTCTCCTTTATTCTCTATCCCACCATCTCTATTCTTCATCTCTCGAGATATTCTTGGCCGCCCTCTTCCATCTTGAAGTCTACCACACCTTAATCAACCACTGAAACAAGTTTCTCTGACTTGATATCGAGTTACTTTTGACCCTATCTTATTTCTTCATCCCTTTCCACCCAAACAGACGGCAATTCAAACGCTGTGTCCCGCCAATTGACGAAGAGCCCCGTTTCCAACCTTTTTTTTTTTTCACCGCCAATTTTTTTTGTGCGGCACTACCCCTGCAGGATATCCCGATTTCCCCCTCACGAACGATTTACCCCTGCACACCATGCCTCGAAACATTCGCCGCAAGGCTGCGCCAGCCAAGCCCAAGCGCCGGCGGGACTCCGACACTTCTTCCTCTCTCGATCTTTCCTCCGACGGCGGATACTCAGCACTGGGCGAAGTCAGCGACTCCGAAGATGACGACGAGGAGGATGTCTATGCGGCCGAGGAGAAGCACATAATTCAGGCTGTGACCAAGTCTCGTCACGCACCTTCTCCCCGGCCCCCTGTCCAGAACGAAGAAGAAGACGCTGATGAAGAGGAAGCAGACAGCGCTGGCAGCGACGAGGACGACGAGGATGATGACGACGAGGACGACTTGGAAGAGCTGGACGATGCCGACTTCACCGAGTCCGCTCTCCAGGAAAACGCCAACGGCGCAAACGATGACACCCTGACTGGCAAGGCCAAGTTTGCAGACGATAGTGCCAGCTGGAACGGCGTTTCCGAGTCAGATGCTAACCAGGCTGGCGGCGCTGCCCTCCCCGCAAAACGCCAGGTCCGTTTCGCCGGTGTCCCCGACAGCGACAGTGACTCCACCGCCAGTGACGTGTCTGTTCACGACAGCCAGTTCTTCCCCGACATTTTTGTCGAGCAGGGCTCGCTTGACCCAGGCTTCCGCCGCGAGATCGAACATGATTCCGACTCGTCGGTGAGCTCGTCCTTCTGGGACTACAGCTCGGGCTACGGCCACGACCAAGAGCCGCTCCTGACCTTCTCGGACGCCGACCTGCTCGCTGCCGAGCTTCCCGATCCCAATGCAGATGTCTTTCCCCAGGCTCTTGCAGATGAGGATGACAAGAAAGAGAAGGGTGACGAGGAGGAGGATGGCGAACTGGACGGCTACGAAAGTGAGTTTGGGCCAAGCGAACGTTGTGCCTTCTTCTGCGCTGGCGACACAATGCAGTTTCTGCATGATTGTTTTTTGTTACTAACACGTTTGTCCCAGCCGATGGTGACACGACCGAGGATGAGGAGCCACAGCACATCCCTCTCCGGCGGAAACTGGCCCGCCGCATCGAGCTTATCGACAGCGACGAGGAATTTTCCGACTCCGACTCGGATGCAGAGGTTGCACACCGCCACGGCCAGCCTCGTGCTAGACGCTTTGTCCTGACCCCCAGACGCTGCAAGCGGCCCATTGCCTTTATTCACCCGCACACCGGCAAGATGGTCATCTACACACCCGAGAGACCTGTCCAGCAGCACCAGCCGCCGCTGGACATCATGTCTGACCCGCTCTTCAACCTGAACTTCAACCTACCCCCTCCCGGAGACGATCTAACCCAGTCCTCCCCGCTCATGAGCAACTCGTCGACTCTGATGATGGGTGCCATGATCTCCTCCAAT
Organism: Sporothrix pseudoabietina; assembly: GCA_019925295.1. Lineage (NCBI taxonomy): Eukaryota > Fungi > Ascomycota > Sordariomycetes > Ophiostomatales > Ophiostomataceae > Sporothrix > Sporothrix pseudoabietina. The sequence goes on along the minus strand of JADHKS010000002.1, from coordinate 2,349,415 downwards.
ACGTTTGGCGACTATATGCAGACACAGCATGTTGGCCCCATTGAGGCATTCTTCCCCAGTCTCGGCTCGGACCTTCTTATCGAGGACAGCGATTTCTCTGGCGAGTACATTGATGACGACGGCGAGTCGAATCTCCGCATCGAGGATTTCATCCAGTTTGACCGTAACCCGGCCGACGGAGTCGAACAGACCGAAGCTGTTGATCCAGCCGACGAGTTGTTTGACCTGTCGGTCCCGGCTAGCATGCCAAGCGACGATTTGTTCCTCGATGTGGACAGTGGTGTGCCAAACGAAGACGATATCCTGACACCGTTGGCAACTCCCATGGGTCCTCCGGCCAGCCGCCGCCAATCTTTTGCTGCCAGCAGCTCAATCGGTGCCGATGACGAACTGGAGGACAACAACGCCGGCGAGGAGGACGATGCCATGCCTCCTTTACTCGCGCACTTTGGCAAGAACTCAAACGCCGTCGGTGCTTTCCGCCTCAATCAAATCAACCAGCAGCTGATCTACAGTAGCAAGGCAACAGCTGACTCGCTGGCTTTTTCGGGGCCCTACACCGTGGGCACCCTGCGTGGTATTAGGAACGGCAGTCTCGAGGCTGTTGCCACGCCCATCACTCCGCCACGGCGACCAAAGCAGCGTACGAGCATGAGCGGCTTCACCGACTTCAACGTGCAGAGCCCCCAGGAGTCGCCGGCACAAAAACGCAAGGCCTCGAGCTCAATGGCCGACACCGCTGCGGCGGCTCACAAGCGCCAACGCAGCATCAATGATATCGGCGACGTCTTTTTGTAGCACAATTGGGCCGCCTGGGATCCTGATAATGACGACTTCTGTCAGCCTCACCCTCTCTTACCGATATAATTTGCCAATTACACGACCACACCATATTGCGGACCGAATAGAATAACGACAAGCTTGGATCTCACCATCTGTTACTCTTTTCCACGACACATTTTCTCTTTTGTTCCCCGACACTGCTTTTTTCGACTATGATTTATCAATCAACCGCCTCTCCTCAATGACGACGAAAATAATGGACCATGTTTTTCTTTCCCGACCTACGATTACGGCGTTCTGAGCTTACTTCTTTCGTTCTTTTTTCTCTGCCTGAATAGAAGTTCGATTTTGGACAACGCGAGCATCAAACCGGCTTTAAACATCTCTTGTTTCTAGAATATACGGGGCATTCGTTCATTCATTATCGGAACATTACGGACTCTAAAGGAGACTCTAGTTTCCAGGGGACGAGGCTGGCTGGATACCACGATCTAATGAGCAACGTCTATGCTTTACCCGTGTATTCCCCCCCTCCCCCTTTTTTTCACTCTCCCTTCATCCCTCCCATGTCACTGGGACAAGAGGCCACTTGTGGCCTTCATGACCATATCTCACGAGGATGTGCAACACTGGCAAGCGATGGATGGATTTCTTTTGTTCCTTGTTTGTAAGAGGTCTCCAGCAATCGTCTTCTTTCGCCTACGACTGTTTTGCCTATCCTTTTTTTTTCTTGTTATTTGTACTGTACTTCTCCTATGTCAGAACGAATTGCTTTTTGTGTTTTATTTTTTTACCCTTTACTTTCTGTCCTGTATTTTCTCGTTTTCGGCTTTGCCCTACTACCTCTGTCTACAGATAGACTTAGTTAAGGTGCTTAAAAGTTTTTTTCTCTTGTACTGTCTGGTCGGCGTTGGTGCCTGCAAAAAATGGCGCGAGTGCACTGTACTTTTTTATTACTTGATTTTGTATGTTTTTTTTACTTTTTCTTTTTTTCTGTTATGCTTTCTTCCTTCAGTTTTATATATTAGGTTTTTTTCCTATCGAAATTCAAACAATTATCTCAACATTTTTTACCCCGTCGTCATCGCCTCCTCACAATGGCCATGAACACAATATATGGCAGAAACAGTATGCCCTCCACGTCAACTAAAATACCACCAAGATTTTTGCGACTCATCAACCACGTGGATAAAATAACACGCAGGTGGCTCGACCACATGCCTATATGACGACAGACCAGACTGAATGTCTGCAGATGCCCCTTACCGCATACCGGCTCGCAAGAGAGCTTTTTCTTAGGACGGGTGACAAGAGGGAGCAAAACCATCTTTCTCCGTTGACGTCACTCCCCGACAAGCCACCTTTCACCTCTCTCACGAGTAGATACCCTCGCAGCTGGAACAAATGGCAAGGCCAACCGAACGGGCCTCGAGAGCCTTGTCCATGCCACAGGCACCAATGATACAAGGAGTGGCATTGTCGCTCAGAGCGCTAAAGTTCAAGCACTGGCAATGGTGCATGGCAGACTGCTGGGCACAGCCAATGACGATGGCAGCCGAGCGGATGCAGGCAGTCTAATTAGAAGGGACGGTCAGTATATGGCAGAATAATAAATACTATTGAGAAAAGAAGCAGTGCACTTACAGCACAGGCAGGCAGCGAAGTAGCCACAGGGCACTCGGCAGTGCTCTCGTTCGTGTCGTAGCTGGTGGTCACTACCAATGTGTTGGAGGTGCTCGTGATGGTGGAAAAGCCAGAGGAGCTGGTGGTCGGCGAGATGGAGATCGACGACAGGGACGAAGAGCTCGACGGAGAGCTCGAAGACGAGCTGAACGAGCTGGAAGTGCTAGAAAGGACGGAAGAGCTGGAGGAAGTAGTGCTTGAGACAGTCGTCAGCGTCGGAGTGGAAGTCAGCGTGCTGCTGGTAGTGCTGCTCATGCTGGACGAGATGGACGTGTAGATGTTGGTTCTGGTGGTGCTGGAAACAGCATAACCAGCCACAGCCGGAACGGCCGCAAGAATGATAGCAGCAGTAGCAGAAGAGAGATGCATGATGTATGTTGCAACAGATCTGATATGAATTGAGTAAAGCTGCCTTTGGACTGTCAGTGTGGTGATGTTTTGATCGAGCAGTCGGTGTGATATCGTGGAGGAGGGAAAAAAAAGAAAGACGGCGGAAGAAAAGATTTTATTCGCAATAAAGGCTGAGCTAATTTAATATCCTGTGGGACATGTGCCCTGAAAAATCAAAAGAGAAAAGAGGGAAAGAGCGATTGATGCTTGTCAAGGAAGGAGCTGCCGCCAATGTCTGATAATGGCAAGAGGGGCACGGAGACTGGTAGTTCCTTCCGGTTTTGTCACGGTCAAGATGCGCACCGATTCTAAGCGCGACGAAGATGGGCAGTGTTTGTGATTTTGTCATGCTTCTAGTTTTAAGATTCTTTGGGCTTGGTATCTTTGATGGCCTCTACTCAATGGCGGGAAGAAAAAAAGTCTATAATTAGGCGCCGCATTTTGCTGCGTATCATACCATGAAACGATTTATGATAGAACTTCCGGCACGTCACTATGCCCGGCTGCAATTTCTGTCGGTGTGCATTGAAACAATAAGTCTGTGATTCTCTTTTCGTTTCTTCTCTTTTTATTTTGGGGTATTAGCTTAAAGCGTTTATTAGAATCTTGCGGATATCGTCGGTGCCATGCGGCTCGCTTTTATTACTGTCATTTAAAAAGCGACCATAACAACAGAGGCACACCGTCTCCTTTACGATCCCCGAGATCGCTTGGCCGCTATAAAACCTCCCGGGCCCATAACCGCGTTTACAGAAAGTGGGACGTGCCTCAAGCTTACATTAAAAGTAAAACTCTTCAAGATCAGTTTTTGGAAAGCTTGAACAGTGTTGGCGACACTATGTTGAGGACATTCAGAGCACTTCTAGGGATAGAGGAGGAATGTCACCATATCGCGGCTACGACGACGACCGCCGCGAAAGCATGCCAAGTCTAAGATGGTGAGCCGAATGTTGAAGAGAGGTCAGGAGTCCTGCTTGACTCTTCCAAACAGGTGTATTGTCGGTTTTTCTGTCTCGCATTTTTCTGTTATATTTGGTTTATTTCCTTTTCTTCTTCTTCTTCTTCCTTTTCTGCTCACCAGTCTCTCTGTTGTTAACAGGGCGCCGTCTGAGTGGTATATTCAATCCAAACACAATTTAGTTCTTTCTACCATATTATGAGAGCCTTCGGCTGAAGGTAAGAAGAATAAACTTTTGACTGTGTGATATCAAGAGCCTGAAGATAGCTGTTTGGAAAAGAAAAGGCACATACGACGTTGAAGATCTGAGACAACTTAGTCATCATGTCTGTTGGTGAGAGGCGCTTTTTATTGGTCGGAAATGGTGCACAAAGCTGGCATAGCATATAGGTCGGGTTAGTCTGCCACGAACCTAAGAATGGGTTCTGCTCTAGAAACGGGGTTATAGTTTAGTGGCTAGAATACCTCGTTGTGGCCGAGGAGACCCGTGTTCGATTCACGGTAATCCCAGTAGATCTCAAATTGAGTGCCACTGCTCAATGTTTTTTTTTGCACATTTTTTTTTTATCTCTTACATGTTTGAACTTGGTTGACTCTTGGTAAACGTGGGCAATTTTTTTAGGAGCTAAATAGTAATTTGTTTTTCCTAGCTCGCAGATCTGTACGCATATAAGTTGAATCCTGCAATGACTGACAAAAATACAAAACATGTGACTAAACAATAACGGTCTTTTTGCAACGGCTGCACCGACTGGAACGCCTGACAGAATTTCCCAAAAAAATACAAAAAGAAGATTACGAACTCGAAACTGCTTCGCCGAGATATAACCCTTGGGGCTACCGTGAATCGAACACGGGTCTCCTCGGCCACAACGAGGTATTCTAGCCACTAAACCATAGCCCCTTTTTCAGGGCGAACGGGAGAATCGATCGGATCGTGGTGGTGGCGCCTCTGTCCAGCACCAATGAGGGCAGGAGCGCGGTCAACGGACCGGAAACCGTGGAGTCGTTCCTGCCCAGTTTGCGACCAGCATCTCCACTTGCCCAGAGTTTGCCCAGAGGTGCCAGCCAGAAATGTCGAGGTTAGTGCCTGCCGCCTGCTGTTTATGCTTGTTTTTCGCTTCCCGCAGCGACATCCGGCATTTACAGCGAGCTAAGCCTAGTAAAGGCGTCGATGACGGCGATGCGAGGACGACCATCGTTGAGGTTGGCATATGCGAGTATCATGGCTGGGGATTGCACTCTCTACATTGACTTGATTTTTCGTTCCCTTTTATTTTAAAGACACATAGAACGTAGAAACTCTGTACATAAGCGACCAGTCCAACTTTCGGTCGAACGCATGCAACGAGACGCGAGCTGGCAAAGGCGGCAAGAGCGACCGCAAAGACACGGCACGACACACAGGGAAAGACCCCACAACCCTAGCTACGGTGATCACCCGTCTTGCGCCTCTTGTATTCAACCGCTTCGGTTCGCGTCGCAGATGCTCTTGTACATATTGTTACCCCCAAGTTGTGCCTATGCTCGTCTTGCATTCACCCGAGAGTGAGGCTAGTGAGCAGGGAGAACAAAATGGTCGTTTCTTTTTCACAATCTACACAAGACGTCTTCTTTTCCCTTGGACGTCTTCCCACTACATTTTATCGCACATAAAAGTACCAACATGCTGCTCTTTATACACAGTACACTCGGTGTTGGTCCCTTCTAGGACGTCCTCTCTCGACCTATCTTGCTTCGCGTTTCATTATTTTCGCACCCATTATCTTTTACCCTCCCCTCCATCTACGAAGCACATCTCCACCTCCGCCGGGAGACCGTGTGGCCATGGCGAAGGTAACCTTCCAAAGGCGTGTTAGGTTGCACGCATGTCTAGCCTCTCCCGACTTGTCTGACCCAACACCGGGGAGACTAGGGGTGAGCGAAACAGAAAAGAACATAGATTGTGGAGTGAAGCTGGGGTAGGGATGGCCAGCAGGTGCTCGAGAACCACAGAAAACCATGTCCTTTTCTTCTTAATGTTTATTTCGCAGTCTCCTTCCATCCCCAGCGAGATTTCCGCCGATCCCATTGCCCGTGCATGCACCAAAAGTTCAGGGTCGCAATGACTATCCCCTCTCTATGTAGCCCAACCAACATACTCGCAAAGCCGCTCGGGACTTGCGTCCATGGCAAGCAAGTCGTATTACTAGTGTATGCGTCGTTGAAGCACATATTTCTTTGTCAAAAAACAGTCAAAAAACATGGCACTTAGCCAGAATCCACTGGAGCATGTCCCTTCTTTTGATTTCCCCTCTGTTGGCTCGTATTTCTCCATCTTGCACTTCAGGCTGATTACGATGGATGATCATTGCTCTATTTGCCTCTCCCCCAACTCGCCCTCTTGGGCAACTTATGCCGTGTGCCCAGGGTTGACCATCATTCACGATACGTTTGCTCATGTATTTTACCTTGTAGTGTTTTCATTGCAATTGCCCATCACTGTCTTCTTTTCAGGACAGTCTTGGTGTCTGTCCCGTATATCAAACATAAGCAGAGGCGTAGAGGCTCTCCGGGGAAAAGACTAACGGATCACCACAAGAAGAGACCGCACACTGTTCAGACTACGTTGTACTCCGTATTACCCCATCTGCCCCAGAGTGAGAAACCGCAGATCGTATTTCTGTACCCACCTTCTCCGCGTCCGAGGACAATCGCCTTTCTCAACCCCATACTAACGGAGGCCTGCCTCGCCCAAAAGCATGGCGGGATCTGTTTCTTGTATCAATTTCTCCGTCTTGGCACTGGCGAGACTGGGTGGAAGCAAAGGAAGGGGCAAGAACGCGGGGAAAGGGATACACCGATGGACCGATGGGGCATGCTGATTGCCCTGCCATGTCGAAATATTCTGGCCTATTCTGGCCATGCTTCTACCTTCCACCGCCCTGCCGGAGACGATCCCGCGCTGTACCAAACCCGCCCAGGTTTTGTCTCCCACCCGCACTTTGCTTGCAAATATATATAAAATAAGATACGCTTCTCGCGGCGCAAACGGGCACATGGGGAAGCGGCTGCAACGATAGAGTGGTCTGTGTCTTGGCAAAGAGTCGACAAGGGAGAAAAGAGAACGCAAAGAGTAGCTTTCTGGCCCATGGTCCCAGTCCTCCCACCTCCCACCTCACCAGCTCACACGTTTTGGTCTTCTCCGCCTGTTGTTCTCTTTGTTAAGTTGGTCAATCTGGCCGTGCATGTCTGCCCCTGCACTTCATATTTTATACGAACTACTGTTGTATCCCCCTCGTGTTTCCGTTCCCATCCTTTCGTCTCTTACCATCCTTCCCTTTATTGCATTTTCATTTTATTTCATGCATCCCAGAGCTATCTCAATCTGCAACACATGCAGCTGCATCGCGATTCATTTCGACAAATATCAACTCTGGACATTGAAGACTGAGACCGACGCTGACAATTTGAAGCTGTAAGCTTCATCCATCCTCCCATCATGTCTCTCGGTGCCGCCTTTGTGCACCACGTTGTGCGAAACGATGCGGCCAAGCTTGACCCCCCGGAGATCTACAACTGGCGTGTCTTCGCCCTGGCCGCCGCCGCCTGTTTTGGCGGTACCCTTTTCGGCATGGACACGGGCATCATCGGCGGCGTCCTGACCATGCCCGATTTCAAGCGCGAATTTGGCCTTGTCGAGCTCGCCAAAACCAACCCGACGGCCGCCGCCAACCTGTCGGCCAATTTGGTAACGGTCATGCAGGCCGGCGCATTTTTGGGCGCGCTGCTGGCTAACCCTGTCGGCGACCGCTTTGGCCGTAAGCCGGGCTTACTGGTCGTGTCCATCTTCGCCTTCATCGGCGGTCTGCTACAGGCGTTTTCCTACGGCAGTTTTGCCTGCTTCTACGTCGGCCGGTTTGTCGAAGGTTTCGGTCTGGGTGGTGCCACCATGTTGGCTCCCACATACGTTTCCGAGAACTCACCCCGTGCCATCCGCGGTCTACTGATTGGATTCTACCAACTCTTTGAAACAATGGGTGCTATGATTGCCTTCTTTATTGATTACGGCGCGCTCCTGCACATCCCCGGACGTGGTTCCTGGATGGTGCCCCTTGCCATGCAGTCCCTGCCGCCTGTCCTCATCTTCTGCAGCATCTTGCTGTGTCCCGAAAGCCCACGCTGGCTGGCAGGCAAGGACAATTGGGAGGCTGCAACCAAGGTGCTTTCGGATGTTCGTCACCTGCCCGAGGCCCACCCGTATGTCCAGCAAGAGCTTCTCGAACTACGCACCCAGCTCGAGGAAGAGCGCCGCTCCGAATACGGTACAGGCTTCTGGGCCACCCAGAGAGAGTGCTGGCTCGTTCCTGGCAACCGCAAGCGCGCTCTCATGGCTATTGGTCTCATGGTCTGCCAGCAGTGGACAGGCACGAACGCCATCAACTATTATGCTCCCGTCATCTTCAACAACCTGGGCGTTAAAGGCACCACGCAATCTCTCTTGGCCACGGGCGTGTATGGCATCGTCAAGATGGTGAGCTGCGCCATTTTCATCACATTCTTGGCTGATACTCTGGGCCGCCGCTGGTCTTTTATCTGGACAGCCTTCTTCATGTCCTTTTGCATGTTTTACCTGGGCTTCTATGTCCGCTTCGACCCGCCTATCAAAGGTGCCGCCATCCCTCCCGCCGGCTACGTCGCCCTCGTCATGGTCTACCTGTTTGCCGCCGCTTTCCAGTTCGGCTGGGGGCCCGTGTGCTGGATCTATGTCTCGGAGATCCCCACCAACCGTCTGCGCGGCTACACTGTCTCGCTCGCTGCTGCCACCCAGTGGCTCTTCAACCTGATCGTGTCACGGGTGTCGCCCGTCATGCTGCTCCATGCCGGTGGCTCCACGGGCTACGGCACCTACTTTATCTACGCCTGCTTCTGCTTCACCATGGCCGTCCTTGCTTTCTGGGTCCCCGAGACCAAGGGTATTTCGCTCGAGCGCATGGACGAGTTGTTTGGCACGGCCGACTTCTCCAACATTGAAGACGTGGGCCGGGCCGCCAACAAAGTCGACGTTGAAGCCAGCCACTTTGAGGCCACAACAGAGAAGTAAGGCAGCAGTGGGCAGTGTGTGTACTCGTTATGACTACTTATTAAAAAAAATAAAAAATAAAGGGCACAATAAATGAAGAGATGGGTGAGTCGAAGATGTGGGAGAGTGGAGACCGGATCATGAGCTTGAAAAGTGGGTGCCACTGAATACTAGTCACCGAAGGAACCCCCTTGCCGACTATATACCAGTTCGGGGTGTAAGTGAGAGTGTACTTGACAAAAGAGGAAATAGTCAATGATAATGAAAAGTAAAAAACATTACTTGGAAGAGTAAAGAAACGCTGCCGGATCTACTCGTGTCAAATTTACTACTCAATGCTAAAGACAATGCAGCGCAAGTAAACTACTGGTAGACGAGAAGCGCTCGCAACAACAAAGTACGCAATGTGCAAACTGGCAAGTAAAACGAGAAATAGAAGATGGAATATATATAAGAGAATGTGTGAGGCAGTCACTACGAGTTATTGTGGCAGGCCAGGGGTAAAACGAGCAGGCATTCAGGATTGTCAGGTCAACAACGAACAACGCGCCGACAACATCGATAACCCCAACCACGCCTGTTTGGGAATCATTTTCACAGAACAGATGTGAGAGACAGACATCACAGCAGAAACCACAGCAATAGTAAAGGGCTGTTTCCCGTTCCTGCTGTTGCTTTACGCCAGCCAGAACCAGAACTTCTCGATCCAGTTGCGGGGCTTGAGGTCGGGCCAGTGCGCATCCTCGGCGTCCAGCTCGGCCTTGCCCGTATGCAGATCGGCCTCCTCCGGCTTGACCCAGCGAGTGCGCTTGATGAGCTTCCAGGCAAAGTAGAGACCGAAGAAGATGGGGATGCCGATGTATGCCGCGAGGAAGTCTGTTGCCGAGTGTTAGCATATATTCTAGAACCACGGGCGCAACTCAAAAAGCAAGAGATGAACAAAGCGCAAAGGAGGAGGAGGAGATACGTACTGCTGACATCCCAGTGGCCGTGGACAAAGACATGAAAGCCGTTGAAGATGAGTATAATCACGAAGAAGCAGAGCGAACCCCAGGCCAGGTACGGCTGGAAGGGGCTCTTCATCACCAGGGTGTTGCGGTCAATGCCCTGGGCCTCGAGCGCCTTGTAGAAGCGCAGGTAGCACACGCAGATCGAGCTCCAGGTGAACAGACCAGCAATAGTCGTCAGGTTTTGGAACCAGCCAAAGGCCGTGGCGGCACCGCCGGAGCCAGCCGACAGGTAGGTCAGCAGACCAACGGCGGCCGTGGCGGCAACAGCGTAGTAGGGCACACCACGCTTGGAGCAAGTCAGGAAGATGGCGGGAGCCTGGCGGTTCTGGGCCAGGGCATACAGGTAACGGGAGCCGGTGTACAGGAAAGCGTTGGCGGACGACGAGGCAGAGGTCAGAATAACAGCATTGATAATCGAGGGAAGGACCTTGATGCCAACATTCTGGATGCCAATAACCCAAGGCGAGGCAGCAGCACCGGGAGCATCGTCGGCCTGGGCAGTCAGCAGTCTCGGATCGTCAGCGGCGACGAGCCAGCTGATGGCGAGCGAGCCCAGAACGTAGAAGAAGAGGATACGCCAGAAGACACGGTTGACCGCCTTGGGGATGTTCTTTCGTGGGTTCTCGGCCTCACCAGCGGCGACAGCCACCAACTCGACACCTCCGTACGAGAAGGCGGCGTTGACGAGCGTCGAGAAGAGACCAAGGAAGCGACCAGTGTTGCCAGTGCCGTCGTACTCGAGCATGGCACCGGGGTGCTGCCAATAGTAGAAACCCAGGCGCTGGTGATGGGGGTTGCCACCCAGCATGACAATAAAGGCCATAAGCAGCAGGCCGATAATGGTAATAATCTTGATGGAAGCAAACACGAACTCAGCCTCACCGTAAATGGAGACAGCGATAATGTTCAGTAGGACAACGAGAACCAGGACAAGCGTGATCCAGGCCGACACGTTGATGTGGTCGGCACCCTGCCAGTAGCCGATAACGACGGAGGCGGCCGAGATCTCGGCGCAAATAGTCATGGCGGACGAGTACCAGTTGTTCCAGCCGACAGCAAATCCAAGGGCGTCGTCGACGTAACGAGCACAGAACTGGGGGATGGCACCAGGCAGGGGCAGCCAGGTAGCCATCTCACCAAGACACTGCATCATGGCGAAAATGGCGACACCAGTGAACGAGTAACCAAGCAGAACGGACAACGGGCCGGCGCGAGTTTCTGCGGAACCGATACCGAGGAAGAGACCGGTACCAATGGTACCGCCGAGGGCAATGAACTGAATGTGACGCGACTTGAGACTATGGTGCGTTTGGTGCGTTAGTGGATCATGAGTATAGTCGACAACAACACCATCATCATCACCATCATCATCATCATCAACATCATTTTGAAGCGGAAATTACATCATGAGTGACAGAGACATACCCGCGCTTGACGTAACCGTATTCCTCGACACGCTCGATGCCGCCGAGAGCAGCGCTGCCCTCGACAATCCTGTCTTGCTGCTTCTCTTCATTGCTGCCCTCATAGGCCGGCAGGGCCTTGACCTGGACCTCCACGTCTTTCTCCGGCATGGTGGACAGGGGAGAGGCTGATGATGGTTGTTGAGTATGGAATCTCAGTCGACGCTGAGGTAAGAATAAAGAGGAAAAGAAAGAAGTGCTGAGGGGATACCCAGAGTCAACGAAACAAGAAAAGATCCCCACATCTGTGGTAGGGGCGCGCAAGAAGAGTTAAATAGATTAAAGACGGAGGGGAGTGATGGTAAATGAAGAACGGCCAGGGCCCAGGGAAGCAGAGCAGATAAAAAAGAGTGACAAGAATGGGGGCGGATGGTGGATGGGGCGTGCAGGGCCATTGAACGGGCGAGGAGGGCGTTGCAGTGACTTAGGGAGGACAGGGTGTGGTGTAGGCTGCAGATGCAGGGTGTAGGTGTAAGTGATACAAATGGACCGTCACACGCCAACGGGACGATATGGGGAGAGGGGTCCTAGATTAAAGAAGAAGGCAATGATCAAAGGGCAAGGCTGCCTCGCGGTGCTTGGGTAGGTGCATGGGGTGCAACAGGGTACGTGCTGGCTGGATTCTGTGCGTCTGCTTCTTGGTGCCTTTTTTGTCTTTCCTCCTTTCTTTTTCTTTTCCTTTCTTTTTCTTTTCCTTTCTTTTTCTTTTCCTTTCTTTTTCTTTTCCTTTCTTTTTCTTTTCGTCTCCATCCTCCTCGATACTGGGGGAGCGGGTAGCACCAGCTGCGCCTGGTAAGAAACTGTAGGATTGTGATTGTGTTCCCGTAATGGGCAGCGTGGCTGACGTGCTTGTCTGTGTTTCGCTCGATACAGACCACCTTCAAGGCGCCCTGTACGCTCTGTTTGTCTTTCTCCCGTGTCGCTTGTTGGTGTAACTCGGAAAATGGGACATGGCTGGCAGCTTGGGGTGCAACCTGGTTTCTCTCCGTGTACTTGTTGATAAAAACGGGTGTACGTTCGTATGTACCCTGGAGCCTGGAGATTACAAAATAACACGCTTGTCGCATGTGCTGCCCACATGTGAACATACACATATGATTTGTGTGTAAAGAATCAAACACCCGCCCTGAATTTGCAGGCTCAAGACGAAGAACAATAGAGTCTCAAAAGAAGGTTTTGTCCTAATCTCGGCGCACCTCACCAAGCTTTTGCCATGGCTTTGCCCAGAAAAGTTACCCGTCTTGGCTTGCTCATTATTTGTTCTCACCTGCACTCTCTTCTCAACTGCTTGTCTCTGTTCCTTTTGGTGGCCGGTCTACTAGTACACCCAATCACCCCTTTCTCGTTTACCAATGCTTGATCCGGAAACGAGTCGTGTGCTGCCGGCCCTGCAGGCAGGTGAATCCAGCCTTTTTTATCTTTTTCTTTTTCTTATCTTTTTTCTCTCTTTTTTCTAGCCTTTCTTTTTTCTCTTTCGTTATTTTCTTTGGTCTCTTTTTTCGTGTCTCTTTTTTTTTTTCGCGCTGGCTCTGTTCGTCTGGAGGTGCTGTTACTGAAGGATCAAGAAAATATGTGTTTCGCCATCACCGTTCTGGCGGGCGCTTTTTCTCTTGGCTGTCCTGTGGTCTCTTGTATCCATTCTCAGTGTCGACATTGAGATTTTTTGGTATCTCTTTGTTATGCAAGGTCAAAGCTTCTCTTGTCCTTCTCCGTGGGGGCCTTGGTCACCGAGGGATCACGCCGTCTGCTGCAATCCACCAGGTTAGTCCGCATCCAGTGCGTCCTTGTGATAGTAGGGATGTCGAGCCAGATCAAGGCTGCTCGACAACAAAGGATAAGACGATGTATGAGGGAATGTAGGTAGGGAGTTGACGATGCAGTTCCTGCTAGCCATGGGAAAATGTTTTGAGTGTGCTCTCTGTGGTCGAATCATGAAACCTCCTGCGCAATATGATACACCCGAGAGTAAAAAATGAGGCGAATTAAGCTTCAAGCGCCCGAAAGTGAAAGGCACCATCAAACCTTGCCGGCATAGCAAGTGTGTGCATCCAGTCGCCTAGGTGGTCGTGTGCTGTCCATTGTTGGGGATAAAGGTATTGTGCCGCAAGGGAAGCAGCGACAGCCCATACACCCACAGCCCACCAATTGTCTCACATAATCTGTGCCCAGAGGGGGGAACGGCCGTGTGATATGAGGGACACAGCATACACAAAAGAGGCGTGTCGATGCTGTACAGAACACAGGCACAAAAACACGCGTGGATGATACTGTGTCGTTGGACGTTCGTTGCACCACTATGAAATTCGGTGCCAGGCCAGCGAGAGGCCAGGCCGTCGTGGTGGTCTGTACTCCGTACGTATTGGAGAGAGGGCTCTCTGGATAAAGCAAAAACTCTGTGATTATGCCATACTCACAGGATGCCATCCATCTTGCTCGCATCTGCACTTGGAAAGCGTCCCAATCTTAAACTATTTGGCCGAGACGGATAGGGACCCCCCTTCGGCGCAGCCGAGACGTTCCTGCATACTGGGAAACAGGTGCCTGACTGTATATAGAAAGGGCACGAAAAGAAAAGGTCAGGGAAAGCGACTTGGGGAGCGGTGGACTGCAAGAAAGCTGTTGTTGGTTCGTTGTGTGGCGTCTGTGCGTTAAGGAGAGAGGCGGTTTGGGAGCGCAACGATAAATGGGAACATGGGCCAGGGGTAAACCCATCAAGCAGGCCCATCAACAAGAAGGGAAAATACTCAAACGGAAGCAAGAGCGGATAGGTAGTGGTAAGCCGTTCTTTCCTCGCCAGCGCGCATCTTGCGGAAGGTGTAAAACGTACAAAGCTGAATGTGCTCGAGAGGGGGGGACGGTGCAATTGATGGGGCGTGGGAGCCTGCAGTCTGCCCGCCTGTCCATTTGCCAAGGCGCCGGACGCCACTTTGAGAATCCTCCTCCCTCCATGCCCGTACTCGAAGAAAAAAGCCTACCTACCTTGATATCTCCAGGGGTGCTTGTTGCACACTTACTGCCGTATCTTTGGACGTATCTTTAGACGTATCTTTGGACGTATTTTTGTGGTTAGAAAATATCAGGGGGCCCTCCATGGTCATCTTCTTGCCAGCGTACGTCGGACGCGTGCCGTGCGCGTATGGCTGGTGTTAAGATAAGCCCAATGTCGTTATTTACTTCTCCTGATAGACTAGGAGATACGTCGTATAGCGTGAATTAGAAAGTGTACTCCGTACGGTTTTTTCCTCTCGGCAAGTGGAGGTGCCCAGGCCGCTCCCGCTCCTCTCCTTCCCTAGCATTCACTCCTCACCTCTCTATTCCTGCCTGGGCCGTCCCGTATTATTCTCACTGACAGTCCACAACGCTGTCGGTATGGTTGTGGTTTCTGGTCCTTCTGCCGCTATCTCCTGCGGGATGAGATGAACGCCCCAGCGGCCAAGAGTGGAGCGTCCCTGGAAGTGGGCGTCTGTGACTTCGTGACTGTTTTTTAGGGACGCTCTGAGGTCACTCTGGCGCACTTGGCCGTGCGGCTCCAGACCAGTCCCTGATGAAGGAATGTCGCCTTGCGCACTGAAAGACACTACTCCGTAGTTCTGCCAATACCGATGCGTAGAAGACGCAAGGCTCTTTCTGAAGCGAGGCTATCCCCCTTGAAACTCTCGCGATAAGCACTTTCCCACACGCCCCAAAGCCCCCCATCTTGGAGACTCACCTCTCACTGTTCAGAACCCAAAGGTCTTTAAAGGAATCACCACTGACAAAATCCCACCTTGCAACCACGAGCCGTGTTACAAATCTCGTCGTAATACGCGTCTCGTTCGACGACGTGCAAAGAGTCAATGGGCGAAAACTACGACGTACAAACGTACCAACGACTCAGGTCTGATGCCGGCGATCCCTTGCCGGCCGAGAAGATGATCTCTTTGACAGCATCCACAACAACGCTGCCCTCTCCCTCCACTTCTCTCCACTTCAAATGTTTACCTTGCTAGCAAGCTTGTCAAGGTATCGCCTTGACAGCCTTACGGAGTACTGCCTCGCTGCTTCATCTCTTGCCGTCTTGCACCACCGTCGCTTGCATAAGAATGACCCCTATCACGGGCGACAGCAGCAGTGCCATAGCTGAGTGGCTACATTGATGAAAAGCCGACCTCTGTTTGCCCAATCACAACCTTTGCCTTTCAGGCGAGACATCCCAACTGGTCACTTTACCGAATGGGAGGCGATGTAACACAGCTTCGGGGGTAAAGCTCAGGCATGGGGGCTGGAAACTTACAGCTGTTAGGAGCAGTTTCAACAAGGAAGGTCGTCAAGGTTGTCGCTCATAGACTGGCCAGGCGATGAGGCCCAGATGCCGTGATCGATGGTGCAAGGATAGGCTAGACGGAGCAGAAGAAGAATCACTTGAAAAACAAAGCAAAATAAAGACTGACACGGAAAGGTGGGAGTGCGGGCATGGACCACCCCCTAAAAGAACCTCTAGTTGATGGGACGGTTGATGGAGAACAGACGCAAATTCACATATATCTGAACTGGATGAATTACGGATTGATACATAAAAACATCTATCATGGCACATGCATATGACAAGGAGATTTACAAAGTACGGAGTAGAAAATTCAGTGCAGAACAGGCACAAGGAACTCGCCTACACTACTGTGGTAGATCAACCCAGAAAATGGCCAAAAGTCCCTCGAGAATGCATTGGCACAGGGAGGATCTGTACCCAGAGGACGGCCAGCAGAGACCAACACACTTGTAGGATGCGTACTCAGTACAAAAATATGTCCTCGCAAGCCCTCGCTTCCCCTCGCTTCCCCTCGCTTCCCCTCGCTTCGCTGGCACGGCCGAAGCCTGCGTAGCTGCACCGAAAATATGTGTGTGTTTTAAAACCAAATATTCAAATCCCAAGCTTGCACGACGTACATTGTAATAACGGTGCATTTACTCAAGAAAAAAAGGCGAGATGGCCTGAACCCGTGGCAGCAATTTTTCACTGTGCAACTCAAGATTCAAAAGCGCACATATAAGCACCAGCAGCTCTGACACATGTGAGGTCAGCAGACACGTCCCTTTCCCTCTTCTTACAGCCAACCCTTCATTCTTTCATTTCTAGTCTGCCACCTTCAGTCCTTCAAAATCATTCTGTGGTCCTTGATTTTCAGCCTCTTCTTCAAAGACCCACGTCTAAAGCTTGGACGGGCATAGCTCGTCGATAGCTAAAGGACGAAGCGCGTTGAGAAAACGGCGAGAGACACCCTGTGGCTCCAGGTGTGTTAGACAGACGTCGTAACTGGCTAGCAAGGGCGAGATGCGCCTGCTCTGTGACCCCCATCTTTTTCGGGGAAAACCCTCTCGGGGAAAGGAGTCAGGGTGAAGACGGACATAAATATTGGGAGTTGGGAAAGAGCAACCCGAGCCACCATTGCTGCTTGCACCTTATCTCTGGGCGGCAGGAGCTACCCCTAAGAGGAAGCTGCTATCTGCCCTCCTGCTCCTTCCCCCTTTTCGACTTTCATTCATTTTGTTTGCCTTGCATGCAAGCATCTTGCAACATTGTGTTACGTCGTATTTTGGCTCCTTCAGCTCTCTCATTCGGCTGTCACTCTGATATTTTATTGGCAGTTATGCCACTCTGGATGTGCTTGCTCATCGCTTGCCTTGCCTCTAGTTAGTAGTGCTTTATTCTCCGCGATTTAATGGTCCCACATATAGATAGCACCTTCTCTTTCGGGACAATCGCCCAAGCCATTCGTGTACATATAAGTCGTCTTCGTTAGCATGAGGCAAGTGCAATCGAGGTGCCGCTGCACATATTGCAACATGTTATTGAAAGCGCTCGGCAATTTCGAATCAAACGTACCAAAGGTACGGAGTACATGATGATGCTGCAATACCGTAGGACGCTTGGAATAATTCTAAATAGTATGGCGGACGCAAAAAGGCGCCAGAAAAGGTCTAGAACAATATTCAACGGGAGGCATAATTCGAGATGCCGAAAAGCAACAAATAAAAGCACATGATCAATGCCAAACTCGAAACTCATACCAGAACCCGAGACCATTACTTTTTCTTACTGAGATCATTGGGTCAAGTAACTACTTCTCCTTCTCTTTGTTTGCCTGTAATCAGGACAAGTAATCGATTAGACATATGGTCGACTCCTTTTCCCGATCTCACCATCCTTCAAACGTTTGGTCAAGACTACCGAAAAGTCGAGAAGAAGCCCCCCAGGTGAGCTATCCGAGTTTCTCAAAAAGGATTTCGAGCATCTGTCTTCAATCCTTGTCGACGTTGCTCTAATCCTCCCATTCCACGGCTCTATGAGCTCCCTGTGCTCCGTGCTTTGCAGAACGAATTTGACATGAACGGGACGTGTCACCCCTTCGAATGCTCTCCGCCTCGTTACTTTCAGCCTTTCTTCTTTCCATGCTTCTAGAAGGAAGCCGGGTAGAAAAAAAATGGAAAAAGAAAAGCAGCTATTGCACCGTAGTGCTGCAAAGAACCACATCTCCTTCCCACCATACGTCGTACTCCGTACTCTATCTTAGCTGAGCACTGGTGGACAAAAGCGTCCCTCAATTCAGCCGTGGCCTAGTCTAGAACAGTTCACTGATACCAGCCTTTTATGCACAGAAAGATGCATAGAAGCAGAAGATAAGGTCTTCAAGGCGACCGCAATAGCGATGGCGATGCCAATAAAACGATTATCAGCAAGAAGCCCACTCGGCTTCCCTGTGGCCTCAGTCGACGCATTGCTGCTCCTATCTCTCCCAACTCCTTTCACGTCAACAGAACAACATCAACTACTCCGTACTCGGTAGTTCAATCCACTTGGGACTCAGAGAAGAAAAAGGGACGTGCACGGGCCTTAGAGAAAGAAAGGCTCGCGGAAGCTATGTCGTAGGCCAGACTTCTAAGAAGCAAAGGACCTTGGACAAGCAATGTCGATCCAAAGTACTTCATAGTATGTACCTTTTGTCTTTTTTGTGGCCATCTTCCGAGCCAATGCGGGGCACCCACGAAAGCTTTCCCCTCTCGAAGCTGAGCACGATAGTACGTGCCTCAATCACCAATGCCTGCCCAGCTAATAACAGGGATCAGTCAAACCTATACGACGTGTGACGTAGTAACTGAACAGGTTTCCCGACTCTTCCATCACTGCTGTCTCGAATGCTTCGTAGTTCATGAGATATCGTCTCTTACGTTTATCATACCAGAGAACTTCAAAATAGCTTCGGGGCGGCCAAGCTACTCTGCTGCATACGGCATACGGGAAATAGTAGAAGGATGGGCATTGCTGCATTGCGGCTGCATGATGCACTGGAGTACTCCGTAGCTCTTCTGTAGTAATAAAAACAGTTCTGCTGTCTACGGTATATTGCCAGTAGCATCCCATCACCTTTGATGTTCTATCATTTTATCCTAGTTCAATCGTCCTTTATTGTGCTGCTTTTCTTTCCCCATGATAAGGCTTTTTTTTAATGCCCAAGAGGCAGAGGCGCCAAACAGGTCCAAACCAGCCACAAAATCCACCCACACCTGACAACCCGAACAACACGAAATCCAGGTAGAGTGATCTACCAGTGCGACTGTGTTTTTGAAAGGTTGGGTGGAAACGAGCAAAATAACCAGTCGCAGCACCACTCTCCATTCGATCAAGAAGAAAAGCAGACCCAAATGCGGTCGAAATAGAGTTGTACGAGGGATCTGTTCGTTCAAAAACAGTACTACCATCCCACCTCTCTCGACCCTCCTCGAGCTTTCGTCTCTTTCCTTGCTACGGCCCATTCGTTTTAGATAGTGTTTAATCTTGTTCTCCACACACACCATGTCGACTACACCTCCTCAGTATGCAAGCCAAAACGCCAAAACGCCAAAATGCTAAAATGCTCCAAAAGCGACGTGGGCCCAACCTTCTGACAGCTGATATCATGTGGTTGCTTCCCGCGAGCCTTTTCTTTATCTATTTATTGATATTCTGCCTCATTGTTTTCCCTACCTTGCGTACTCCGTGCTCATTTCCCCAATGGCATCAACAACAAAGCGCTTGGCACTCCACACCATCTCCTTTCTTTTTTTTTCTGGTCTCCTTATGCTCCTAATGCCATTTATTGACAACAATGCTGGGTACTCATGCGGGCAAAAGATGCAAAAGAGGGCGCAGCTGCAACTATTCGAAAATGAACAGCTTCCTAACAAAAAAACGATGGCGCTGAGGCTCCCAAGGCGAGCAGCATAACAACAGCTAACCACGAATGGAATTGCACGCTTCCAAAGTCCCATCCATGACCAGCAGACCGATACGATTGACGAACGGTACGAGCAAATGCGAGCTGCCTCTCTCTGTATGTGCTGTCTGCTTGTCGGAAGGCTGCAAAATAGAATCGTGCTCTTCGTAATTTCAACGTCAGCGAGTGAATTGCGCAAGACGTAATCACGTCGAATGGGTGAGGGTCGCATTGTGTCTTTCGCTCGCTTTGCTTCGCAAAAAGCTCCCAGAATTACGTGCATTTGTACGTTGTATTGTATTTCAGAACATACGAGGTCGACAGACCGCTCCGCACAGGTATTCCTCTCCGTAGCTTGGTCCGGCCGCTTGACGAAGGGCAGGGGCTTATCTTTGAGCGTCTTTGCCAGGCTGCCAGGGCGCAGCACACTTAGAAAAGAAGCCGGCCGACACAGAATCCAGAGAGCCATCCGAAAATCAACAGCATGAGCCGTGTAATCTGTCTATGTGCATCGCTGAATGCCAAAGGCAAAATTTTGCAAGGTAACACGTCAGGGTCCCTGAGATTTTTGCACATGCTCTTAGTTCTTCCTCCCAGGTATGCTGTACCGTAAAAGATACAGATGTACATCAAGTTTCGAGGCAGGTGTCCCAGCGTTCCTAAAGAGAACCATGCTGTGCCACTGGTGGACACGATGTGGTGCCGACAAAGGGAGAGGGGAGGGCCGACTTGTACTTGATATGATATACTGAAGCAGCAGCTGGCCTGAGAGTACTGTTACAAGCCTCGCTTCTATCAATGTGCCTCTTGCACTTGCAGCTTTGGTAGCTGGGCATCACCACCACCGCCACAAGCGACGGACTGTTCGACGGTCTCCTTCGTGCCTGGCCCTGAGCTTTCTTTCGAACCAAGCCCCGACGCTAAAGCCCATCGCGACCATTCCCTCCAAAACGACGGCCGTTTCTGTCCTGGTACCGCCAACTCTGAGACCTCAGAAGCAGTGTTGCATGTCGGACAATGTGTGTGCGTGTTTGGGGTTGCCGGGTACACGTCGTGTCCGTATGTGGCGTTGAGAGACACCCGGCCGACAATGTTGCCCGTCTCTAGGCGGATCCATGTGTCAATAGAAGGTCGGCGGTCGGTGGGCAATACGGCTGTAGCAGCCTGCCCCAGGCTTTGTTCTGTGATACGGACTTGACGGCCGCCTCGCGTCCATGTGCCGTACCCGCCGTAACCGGTGTGCTGACCAAAGCAGATGTGAACACCTGTGCCGGGAATATCAACACCAGGCAACGTACGGCCCGAGGACCACGTATGGCACCACGTATCTCCATGGTCATGGCCGACGAACATTGCCGCCACGCCAGTGCCGTTGCCCGAGGAGGCGATGGCCCGCATAAACGACTCGTCCTGGCCGCCGTAGACACAGCCTCCCTGAAGGCCACTTGGACACCAACCCTCGGCCTGTTGTGCCAGCGGCTTGTCGTCGTTGATGCCCGGCTGCCTGTAAGGGTTGATGCTTTTGCTATTCTTCCCGCTGTCCTTCCCGTCTGGTGCGGCGTTCATTTGCAAGGCATATGCGACGTTGGGAGGGATGTGGACAAAGACCAATGATGGGATGGCGATTGTATACTTGTCTTGCAGCTCTGCTTGGGTCTTCTCGAACCATGAGACGGCACTGTGACCCACCCAGTTCTCTTGCCCAACGCGCTTGCCGGTTGTCGCATCTTTTTGCTGGAAGTGGAAGCCGCCGCGACTGTCAAAGAACCACAGAATGAGCCTAGGAACACAGTTGTCGGCCAGTGGCATGTCATTTGCGGACAAACAGTTGGAGCCGTACACGGGGAGGTAGTAGTTGGTCACGCCTGCGCGGCGGGTATCTCCATGCTCAGCAGTCAGCAGCATATTGGTCGTCCGAGACAGCCCAGCGGGCACCTGCTGCTGTTCACGCGACAGCAAGCCCGCTCTCGACAGGTTAAAGTCGCTGTCGTGGTTGCCGTAGGTGGACGCCCAAGGCACGCCGCGCTTGATCATGGGTGCGACGATCTGGTCGAGATAGACGGTGCTGTTTTCGAGAATGGCATTCTCGCCCGTGATGAGGTCGCCGTTCAGGACGACAAGGTCAGGCCGCTCAGCTTCGAGTACATCCTCCATGACCCGGACCGTGCTCCGGTCCTGCTGCGGTCCCCAATGTGTCCAGGCATCTTGTATGGCGCGGTCAGTAAGAGGCCGGAAGATGGTGAATCAATAAATACAAGACTCAAGGCTCACTCTCGCCAAAGTGTAAGTCTTCAAATATGGAGATCTGGAAGGACCCGTCACGGCGGAACTGGAGCGGTGCCGTCGGGTCGCGAGCGGCTCTTGAGGCTCTTGAAGCTCTTTGTGCAATATGCCTCGGAGAACCGCCCGTGTCTGCCGACAAAAATATCGCCGACGTGGTCACGATGCCAACAACGCCGAGAAAAAGCGCGAGCGCTGATGGGTTCAACATCGCCGAGGTAGCGCGTAGAGGCGGCTCTCGGGTAAGGGTGTCGCGCCGCGTCCCGAAAACCATTGTAGTGGGCTCAATGGGGCGGGGATAGAATGATTTATAGAAATACAGAACAAGATGTTTCCTTGAGGTGGGTCAAGATTCAATTCCCAAATTGGGAGATGTTTTCGTGACTCCTGGAACTGTTGCATACAGGCAGGAACGGGATACAATTTCATATTAGCGGAAGGAGCGCTGAGTCTCAAATAAATACAGGGCAGTCGCGACAGCACGTGATCCGTTAACAAAAGTCAATGGTCATTTCCAATTTGAATTCTTTTCCTCTTCATTAGTTTTTATTTTATTATGGAGTGCGTCGTACTCCGTCCAGAGTACATGGTCACACACGTTACAGCTTGTCCTCATCAAACGGCCCGTCCTCCTCGACCCGCTGCCAAATATCGTTCAGCACACTCGCTTCGCGCTCAATAAACTGGCCATAGCCCTTGCCACCAACAATGCCCTCGCCGTCGCGATCCCACACAACCTTGCCGCGCAGCACCGTGTACCGCGGCCAGTTGGTGACACGCTTGCCCTCGTACGGGGTGTAGTCGACGTCGTGGTGCAGCATGCTGTTGGTGATGGTCAGTTCGTCGAGACCCGCAGGCCGCTTGGGCGAGCCCACGTTGGGGTACCAGACAACCAGATCGGCGTCGGACATGCCAGGCATCATGGCGCCCTTTTTTGGGTAGAGGCCGTACAGCTTGGCGGCGTTGGTGGAGGTGACCTCGACAAACTTGGTCAGGGGCAGCTTGTCGCGGCGGTCGGTCGCCGAAAACGTCAGGGGCAGTCGTGTCTCGACACCAGGCAGGCCGTTGGGGATGTGGCGGAAACGGCCGACGGGGAACTCCTCGGAGATGCACGTCTTCTTTCCGGTGACGTCGTCGTCAAAGTTGAAGGGGCAGTGGTCGGAGCTGAGAACAGAGAATGTGCCGTTGCGCAGACCTGTCCAGATGACGGCTTGGGCAGCAGCATCACGCGGCGGCGGCGAGCAGACGTGCTTCGCAGCCTCGAAACCGTGAGGTGCGTCCAGATGCTCCTCGCGCGTCAGGAACAGGTACTGGGGGCAGGTCTCGGCAAACACCGGCTGGCCGCGTGTCTGAGCCTCGCGGATGCGCTTTGTAGCACCGGTGTCGCTGATGTGCACAAGCAGGATGGGTGTCTGGGCGACGAGTGTGGCAAGCGCAATGGCGCGGTTGGTGGCCTCGTCCTCGAGCAGCTGGGGGCGAGAGTGGGCGTGGTAGCGCGGTGCAACGAGGCCGCGCTTCTCAAGACGCTCCGTCAACCAAGTCAGGACGTCGCCGTTCTCGGCATGGATCATGGTCAGGACTTTGTTGGCGCGCGCCTCGGCCAGGACCGACAGGATCTCGTTGTCGCGCAGCTGCAGCGCCTCGTAGGTCATGTAGATCTTGAGCGACGTGATACCGCGCGAGGGCAGGGAAGAAATCTCGGACAGAGCCTGGTCGCTCGCGTTGCCGACGAGCAGGTGCAAGCCGTAGTCACAATAGCAGTTGTCGCGGGCAAGTGCGTGGGCAGCGTCAAGAGCTGTCAGAAGAGAGGGCTCGGTGCGCTGCTGCGGCGCAAAGGCAACCAGTGTTGTGGTGCCGCCGGCAATGGCTGACCGTGTGCCGGTCTCAAACGAGTCGGCAGACGAGCCCTTGCCGAACATGCTCGGCTCCTGCAGATGGACATGGCAGTCAACACCGCCCGGCATGACGTAGCCGCCCTCAGCATCGATCAGACGCTTTGTTGATGCCGAGGCCAGCGACCCTGACGGCGCAAGCAGTGCAATCTTCTCGCCGCGGATACCAATGTCGTAGGCGGCGATGTCGGATGCAGTCACGCACACGCCGTTGGTAATGACCAGGTCATATTCTGTACTGTCCGCCATTGTGACGTGTGATGTATGTGGAATTCGATGTAGATGTACGGCAAAAAAAGAGGAGGGAATAGTCGCGAGATCGAGAAGGTTGATTAAAAATTACAGGACAAAACCGGACTCTACGAAAGAGACAGGGTCTACGGAGCCTTTTAAGCACTCCGGAAAGAGCTTGACAGATCGGGGTCTGACGGCGCGGTCTCCCAATGAGGAGAAATGCTCACGATAAGCTCGGCATTGCGCATCGAGTATCGGCGCTTTCCACTGTGCCGCTCGTGCCTTCCTACGACGTACTACGGCGATATTTAGAGAGGGGTGCTGGGAGGGTCTGCAACGGCTTTTAGGGCTCTCTCAGGGGTACTTTGGTGCTAACGAAGGCGCCGAGTTGGCGTCCAGGCACCGTCGGCTCATCCGATAAGACGGCATTTACGGAATACGTGTAAGTCGCTCGCTATCGGGCCAGGCCGACCGATAAGATTCTGACGTCGCCGTTGCGTTTTGTCTTCAAAGTGCCGCTTGCTTTATTACGTACGATATTTCCTGGCTTTCATTCTCACTTTTTGATCGCCACAGTACTTTCTCTGGCGTGTTTTGTCTCCTGAATGTTCTCAAAAATAGTATTCACTGGCGTGCTCTTTTTTTTTATGAAAAGAAGAAAAAAAATTTAGGAGAAAAAAGAAAGCCATTTCTTCTCATGAATGAGCTAAAACTCAACAATGTCTGATGATAAAAAAAAGAAGAGGAAAAACCAATTCAAGCACGCTTTGCACATATCAAAGAAATCAACCAACAGAGACGAATAAGTCTTTGTTATTTTATTCAAGTGAACAACGCGCTGCTTTGAGAGCCCCCAGAACAAACAAACAAACTCTCCTGTTTTCGAATCAATACCCTTGTTCATCAACAAGGACCGCGTTGTTCATTTACAAAGAAGCCTTTGTTCGCCGTGCAACATGAACAATACAATAAACAAAACAGCTGTTCGCAGTCCAATATTCTAGGTCATGAGAGAAGATATAAAGGTGTTCCAACTCTCTTGCTTTTCAAAAAACGAAATCTTCTTTTCTCTCCAGTCACACTTCGATTTTCATCTTCACCACTCGGCCAACACACCACCAAAGACATCCT
This sequence comes from Sporothrix pseudoabietina, assembly GCA_019925295.1. Taxonomy (NCBI): domain Eukaryota; kingdom Fungi; phylum Ascomycota; class Sordariomycetes; order Ophiostomatales; family Ophiostomataceae; genus Sporothrix; species Sporothrix pseudoabietina. Next base: position 2,324,301 of record JADHKS010000002.1, on the reverse strand, counting down.
CAGAGATTCCAAATAGAGATCCCAAGCAGAGCCTTTTCTCTTAGTCTTTTCATTCGTTCTCATTGCTATTCTGCCCGACAGACAGATTGTCATTCGAGAAAAAGAATCAATAAAAAGACAAATCTCTCGAGAATGTCCTTCTCCGGTGAGTTGTCCACTTCCCCCTCTTCCTCCACCCCCTCTTCTCCCTCCATCTCCATCACTCCTCCCACCACTTCTTCCATCCCTTCCCATTCACCCGCCATTCTCACCCACGACAACCTCACTCCCACGAGCTTCCTTGCTCGCACGGAGGGTGGTCTGGGTCAGACGTCGGTGGAGGCGGAGGTCTGGGACGCCGCTCACCGCCTTTACACTTACGTCGCCTCCTGCCAACGCTCGCCTCACGCTGAACGCCTCGTCTTCTTCCGTCGCCTTGTCCGTCTCTGCCTCCACAACCGCTCTATTCTTCTCAAGGGCGTCTCTTCTTTGGCGGTGGATGGTGGTAAGGCCACTTTCGAGGCGTGTGGCGTCTGCCGCCGCCGGGAGTACTCGGCGGAGACGGAGGGCAAGTCGGCCCGGACCACCGGCAACTGCTGCTGGTTCCGCCCCGACAGCCATGCCCGGGGCTTCCTTCGGCAGGTACTTGCACTCTGCGACAACCACCCGGAGCTTTTTGGCGACGAGGTGAGTATGGAGGAGTTTGAGGGACTCTTTGTTTTCGCATAAGTGTCTTGTTTCCTCACTTTTTTTGTTTTTGTCTTGTTTTCTTTTGCTTTTTTGTTTGCTTTTCTGCAAAACCACCTTGAAGGTGGAGATCATTTGTAAGTCTGGCTCAGCTTTGCATTTCTGCAATTTTCTTTTTCTTTTTCCTTTTTCCTTTTTTTTTTTTCATGGTAAGTTTTCTATAACAATATAAACAATGAACCCAAAATCAAGCCGCTCGTAGTGCCTCAATGTATCTCGTGACTTAACCTGGTATCAAACAATACGTACAAAATACATGTATAGCTCGACCATTCTCTAATAGTCTGTAAAAAGTAGCAGCTAAAGCGAATAAATATATAGGAAAAGAGCACACTTTACAGAACCTGGTCGATGGACACGACGACAAAATCGACACAACTCTCGTATGTCTGCTTTGCATGTGTGCCGAACCAGAACCACTGGAGAACACAGTCACCCGCCACAAGGCATGCACCATCGGCCAGGTCAACGGGGATCGTCACACTAAACGCCGTGTTGTTGGCCGGCAGGACTGCCAGCTTCTCGTCGGCATGGCTGTCGAACACAATCAGGTTGGCACCCGTAGCCAGGATACTGTTGTTGGCCGTCGATATGATAGACACGTTCATAGGGCCTTCGTGCGAGTTGGGGATCTGTGCCGTCATGTTGAACTTGGCCCGGCTGGTATGTCTGCACTTGGTTCTGGTTGTGTGAAAAACGGTATCACGGCAGAGATCCAATAGGCCTGAAAGACAGTTAGCATTAAGCTCTTTAACCGACTTGACACCAGGCTTCAATCCGGCATTTCGGAGAATCAGAATGATGCTCTGAGAGGGTCTGGGAGGGTCTGGGAGGTCGTGGCAGTCGGTTCGACCAGAATTTACTTCACTTTAGATAAGATGAAACACGCACAATAATACAAAATGTCAAATGGAATAATCTATGGAGAGGCCAGCCCGAACGGCTTTTTATGTGCTATCGGACTGCATCACGTATCACAACGGAAAGGTCCTGCAGGGAGCTAAAAGTCATACAGTCTCCCTTTGAGCATGCGGATACACTCTCCGCCCGCAGTAATGTCAAATAAACGTAAGAATCCACCAAGCCTTTCATTTTTCAGTTCTCCACCACGCCGGCCCTTCTTCACTGGGGTTGGTTATACACTTCTTCGTAATGTCTATGATTACGCAGATGATGGCATCGGCCCATCTACAACTCATCGCTGGCCTTCTTGCGGTACGTCTCGGCCTTTTTCTGGGCCAGGTCAGAACCGATCTGGATTTGGGCCTTGACCCAGTCAACAGAGTTCCAGAAGCCCTCGGAGGCCTTGGCGAAAAAGGTAGAGGCGGGCGTGGTTGTGCCGTAGCGGAAGTACGTGGCCTGCTGGCGGGCGAATGCGCGAAGCTCGTTGAGGGTGCTGCCCTGAGGAGCGGGCTGTAAAGGCGGGTTAGCAAAAAGAAACACGATATGGGGGTTGTACATCGTAGGCATTATACATACAATTCCGTAGCTGTCAAGGTAGGCCTTGATCTCGCTCTCGCTCCAGGTATCGAAGACGTTGTTCTTGGCGGTCTGGGCGGCCTTGGACAGGTAAGAGGTAGCAGTAGCGTATTGCTCGCCGCCGGCCTTGGAGGCAGAGTTGTAGTAAGACTTGGCGGCCTTCAGCAGCTCATCGCGAGCGGCGCCCGACTTCTCGGAGACCTTCTTGGCAGCTTCGTCACCAGAGGAGGCGAGGTATTCGCGGAGGTTGTCGTACGAAAGATCGTCAAACGTCCAAGCAGTCCAGCCAGACGAAGCCTTGTGAGCGTTCTTGCGGACAAGGGCACGAAGCTGGTCGGTGTTGGACTTGTGGGGAACGGGCACGCCGCGGGCATCAAGGAAAGCCTTCAGGCGACTCTCCGACCAGCTGTCAATGCTGTTGGAGAATGCGGCTCTGACCGCATCAGAGACAGAATCAGTAGCCTTGGCATACAGGTTGCCGGCCTTGGAGGTAGCAGCGCCGAACTTGGCACCAGCGGTGTCGTCGAGAGCCTCAGCACGGCGCTTGCGGATCAGGGCACGGAGCTCGTTGACCTTACTGCCTTGGGGAACTAGAGGATGTATCAGTATGTGCGTGCGCTTCTAGGGTTTAACAGAAAAAATGTCCTTCCGTGCCTCATCGTTACGTACCAGGAATGCCGTTCTTGTCACAGAAGTTCTTGAGATCAGACTCGCTCCAGTTGTTCAGGACAGTGTCGGACAGAGTTTCGTAGGCCTCCTTGGCAGCCTTGTTCAGACGGGCAGACTCCTCCTGCATTTGAAGGTAGGCCAGGTGAGAGTTGCGGCGAACCGTGGCAATCAGCTTGTCGCGCTGTACCATGAGACGGTTAGTGAGATGAACTTGATGAGAAAAAGAAGACACTGGAATGTCCTACTATGACTTACAGTGGAGGGCTGGGGAGCAGGGATGCCGTAGGTGTCGAGCCAGTTCTTCAGATCCGACTCTGGAGGGCTGTTAGCTATGTCTCACTTTTGCTTCACAAAATATGTCTACATTTGGGGAAACATACCAGTCCAAGTATCGTAGAGCCAGTTACCGGGGTAGCCAAAAGTCTGGTGCGACTTCTTGGCAATAGAGTCGATGTTCTGACGAGCGCTCTTGAGGAGCACATCGCGATCACGGGGTTGGGGGACTGCGTCTGGTTAGCATAGTGTAGATGAGAGAAGGGATGTGACTTTTAAGGTCTGACGAACCAGGGATGCCGTGGTGGTCGCAAAACGACTTCAGCTGGCTGTCGGTCCACGAGTTAAGGATCCAGTCCTTGACATTGACAAACGCATTTTGGACCTTGTCTTCGGTCTCAGTCCAAGCAGACTGGACCTGTGCGACAAGCTTGTTCTTGTCCTCCTCAGCGTTGTTCTTCGTCTCAATGCCCTTGAGCTTCAGATATGAAGCAAGCTGGTCTGCGTCCCAGCTGTTGTAGGGCTTCACAGCATGGTTGTTCCAATTCTTCTGAACGCGATCGTGCAGGTCCTTGCGGTCTGCTGGCGTTGGGTAAGGGATGTTGTGGTCCGAGAGCCACTGCTCCAGCTCGGATTCATGCCACTTGTTGTAGGCTTTTGCGACGCGTTAGCAGACAGATCGAGCTCAACGAGAACCAAAAGCCATCGGCGCGCTTCGATTGAAACGCTGATGTAGATGCACAAAACTTACCAGCACGGTACAGCCAGCTGTCGGCTGCGATGGCGACGTCCGCCACCAGTGCGAGTGGCAAAAGAGCCTTAAGAAGTCTCATGGCTGTTTGATTGAGAGCTCAAGCTTGTTGTTCTTGAGATGTGTTTGTGGTATACGATGATCTGTTATTGCTTTCGATGATATTGTAGAAAGTTTTGTTGAGAAGATTCACCACTTGATGGGATGAAGACGAGGAGAAAGCATTTTTGAGAAGAAGAGGGATGACCGAGGGGGCAAAGACACTTTTATTGAAGAGGGGGCTCCTAGTCAGGACAACGACTGGAATGGACAAAATGGAAGCTAGAATCAATCACGTCACACGTAAGGAAGGTGCACTTGGCTGGTCTGGCTCTGGCCCCTTCTATGCTCCTCCCTTTGTTGCTTGTATCATTGACCGGTGTTTTCAATGACGAGGTACTTCCAGGCCAATTGGGTGGCGCGTTGACTGAATAACGAAAATGGAGTAAAAACTGGCCAGACTAGGTGGTAGCTGCGTACGCAGTATCTGGGGAAAGAGCTGCATCGCACCCGAGGCACCTTCCCACAAGTACCAGTAAGGACGTCGATTTGTCCGATTTGGAGAGGCGATCGAAGGACAGCTTGGACGTGCCTGCTGTTTTTGGTGCCACATGACGTCACCTGCTATTGGTCCACCGGTATTTTCGCAGATGGAGCAAAAAATGTTGTGATTGTTGCAATTTGCGTCATAAAAATGCTTGTGGCAGCTCTTTGCACATATTGAAGCCTTTTCATAGCTCAAACGACAAGTGCGTACGATTCACGGCTGTCGCATGTGCTGCATCAAACGGAAGTTTATCATGGGCCGATGCGGCGGCTGCAGATGTGGTGCCACTCTGGGTTGAAAGAAGCACGTGCATGATCACATGATCAGGGTAAAAAGAGTAACATTGAGAATGACAGAACAAGTAGGTTTGGCCAGGAGAAAAACTGCATGTGTGCAGCTTTGATGCTTCTTTTGATCAATTAGCAAAAAAAAGTCTCGTCAATATTCAATTACGTTCATTTCCACGTGCCGGATGCGAGCAGCAGTCTCAAGAAAGTAAATATAAAGCGACAAGGTTAACGCTCTAGGTTCCTGCCGTAATTGGCAAAATCAATGCCCCTGGCCAACAGCCCCGCCTCTCAGCTGTTGTGCTGCCTCGCGCTAAAAACCCAACGTTCAATTTTTCCTAGCACAGCCTGAGGCCGTCATTAGCACCTTAATTTCTGAGCCTAGATTTTCAGCCTGCTTGTGACTCTTGCGGCGAAGCTAGGAAGGAGCGTTTGGCCTCAATAGAAAACAACAAACGAGCCTCAAACGGAAGGCACAAAGCTACGTGATTGGTTGTTACCTTACGGATTTGGATCTGAGATCCTCTTGCTCTTACCGTTGACTCACGAAAAAGGACCCTTACTTTCAAGCAAAGCTTCACCCGCGCATCGCGAGATATTGCGGGGCTGAACGAATACAACACGACCGCAACCAATTTTTGAGGCCAACGGTGTTAAGGGGCGCAGCCTTGTCCCACTCGCTTCACTAACAAATTTGCAGCCTTTTCACTCCTTTCTCTTTGTTGAAGAAAAAGCATTTGCACATGCCGCTGGCTTGCTTTGCAAACGTGTTTGCCAGACATAAAAGAAAAGACATCGCCACTTCTCTTCGGTTACTTCACTCTTTCAGATCAATCAAGACAGACACTATAAGTAGAAGCACTGCTTCAGACCATCTCCACTCTTTGCCAACCTTTTCTTCCCACCCCGCGAACTCTTCAATATCGCCAACACACACACCACAAGGCTTATCCTATCCCTATTTGCCCGTTATATACCCAACCGCACCACGACTGGCGAGATTCACAGAGCACTCACTCACCGGCTCCCCTATCGCCATGGATAGCACACACACAGAGACCGCCGCCACAGGCATGGTCACGGAGGCCCCGGCACTCCCTAAGGCACCGTACAAGGATCAGGATGTCCAGGAAGTCGCAGATATGCTCCGGGTTCTGGACGAGGCAGTAAAGCAGAAGAAGCGCTCTGCTTTTAGCATCAAGAAGACACGGTTTGTAGTGAGCAACTCGGAAGATGGCTACTATGTCGATTCTTGGAAGATGAACGACTGGGACTACAAGCGGCGCGACCTTCCAACTTACGCACGCGGTCTATTCACAACCAAGGACAAGCGTGGCCAGCCGTCTATTGCCGTCCGCGGCTACGACAAGTTCTTCAACGTCGGCGAGGTCAACGAGACGCGGTGGGAGAACATCGAAGAGCGCACACAGGGCCCTTACGAGATCACACTAAAGGAGAACGGCTGCATCATCTTTGTGTCCGGCCTCGCCGACGACACATTGCTGGTGTGCAGCAAGCACTCCACAGGCGATCGCGGCGACGTCGAGCTGAGCCATTCCAGCGCAGGCGAGGCACGAATCCAGACGCAGCTGGAGCGGATAGGCAAGACAAAGCAGGACCTCGCACGAGAGTTGTACACGCGGAACATCACCGGTGTAGCCGAGCTTTGCGATGACTCCTTTGAGGAGCACATTCTGGCCTATGGTCCCGACAAGGCCGGCCTCTACCTCCACGGCATCAACCTCAACCTGCCGGAATTCCGGACATACCCCAGCGTCTTGGTGCAGGACTTTGCTGAAAAGTGGGGCTTCATCAAGACGGAGTTGAAGGTGATTGACACCATTGCCGAGGTGCGGCAGTTCCTTGAGTCTGTGGCCGAGACGGGTGCGCACGACGGCCGTGACGTCGAGGGTTTTGTGATCCGGTGCCGCATGTCCCCGAAGCCGGATACCATTCCCTACCAGGATTGGTTCTTCAAGTACAAGTTCGAGGAGCCGTATCTCATGTACCGCCAGTGGCGCGAATGCACCAAGGCATTGATTATGGGGCGGACGCCGACATACAAGAAGCATCAGGCGATTACCCAGGAGTACCTGATGTACGCGCGCAAGCGGATTGCTGCGGACCCGAAGCTCGGCCGATTGTACAACAAGAACCACGGTATCATCCAGCTTCGGGACGATTTCCTCGCGTTCAAGCACCTGAAGGGTACGGACGCAGCCAACTTTGAGGAAGTGTACGGCGGCGATAGCAAGACGGAGGTTACCAAGGATGTGATCCTGGTCCCCATTGCCACCATTGGCTGCGGCAAGACGACTCTAGCTATCGCACTTGGCCACCTGTTCGGCTACGGTCACATCCAGAACGACAACATCACCGGCACGAAGCGTCCGCCCCGGTTCACACGCATGGTTCTGGACGAGCTCCAGACCCATCCGGCTGTGATCGCGGACCGCAACAACGCCCAGCGGCACGAGCGGAAGCAGATCCTGCACGACGTCAAGCACATGCATTTGGGCGCGACCATGGTTGCGCTCAACTTTGTGCATGACGACGTGGATGCGATCCGTGCTGTCACGCATGAGCGGGTGTTTGCGCGCGGCGACAACCACCAGACGATCCACGCCGAGACAGACGCCAACAAGGTGGTTGGTATCATGGAGGGCTTCATCCAGCGGTTTGAGCCTCTGGATCTGTCTCGCGCACCGGACGAGGGTTTCGACGCTGTGATCGACCTTTCCCCGACGGCGGGCAGCCGCGCGAACCTGGAGACGGTGGTTCGGCAGCTGCACCATCTTTACCCTAACCTGGTTAAGGATGTGCCGTCTGCAGAGGCAATGGACGAGGCAATCGAGGCGGCTATTGGCAACTACCAGCCGACCTTGCGTCACGAGATTGTCAGCCGGGGCAAGAACAAAGGTCCCGCCCAGACACCGAACCAGAACCAACCCAAGAAGGTGGTCAAGAAGAAGCCTCTGGAGTATATGGGCGTGCACGTCGCGGGAAAGGATGTCAACGCGCAGCTGGAGAGCACCTTCAAGGGCCAGCCGGCCGCCATCTCCAAGTTCTACAAGCAGCTCAAGCAGACGCGCCGTGTGCAGCCCAGCTTCCACGTGACACTGATGCACCGAGCCAGCGCCAGAGATCGCCCGGAGCTGTGGGAGCGGTACCAAAAGCTGCACGCGGATGCTGAGGCTGCGGCCGAGGCAGCTGCGGCAGCTGGTGGACCCGCTTTCATTGTGAACGGTCAGCCTCCCGAGGTCGGCAAGGTGGATGTGCAGCTGGAGCGGGTGGTGTTTGACGACCGCTTGATGGCCCTTATTGTGCGGTTGGTAAACAAGAAGGACGAGGCTGGCGCCGAGGGCCCAGAAGACGACTGGACGTGTGTCAACAAGGTGTCCCACATCACGGTGGGGACTCGTGATGAGAGCGTCAAGCCGAAGGAGAGCAACGACCTGCTGGCACGCTGGCTGGAGCAGGGCAGCACGGAGAAGAACGGAATCACGGACCTGGTGATTGAGGGCCAGCCTCTGCTTCACGGTGTCGTGCATGGTGTTCTGTCTCGTTAGGCGGTGCTTCGAGAGTTTGTATTTTTGGCGTCTGTTGTTTTGCTGTTTGTTTCATCTCATGTTTAGCCTTTAAAGCGATGCATATCCGTGTAGTTATGTCTCAACTTAATGTTTTACGACGGGGAACGAGAAAAAACATAGAAATCATTCCATTTTTTATTCGATTTACTTTTGATATCGTACCATGTCCTTGTCTTTGGACTCGAATGTGCCCGCTCTCTTCAATATCCTATACTGTCGTGGTGGGTTTGATCTGGTTGGTCGCCTCCACAAACAGCTTCCACTGCCGCCGCGCCTCGCCGCTGCTGACAGCCAACCGCGCCTGCCGCACGCCCTCCTTCCAGCGTAGGCCGCCAGGGCCCCGCTCTGTAATAACCTCAGGGTCCTCGGGCGCGGAGCTGTCCTCGGGCTCCGTCAGGCCAGCGACGACCATAAGTGCCGCAGTATTGATAAACACAAACGACAGCAGCGGGTCATCAGCCGGGCGCTGGTCCTGCAGGATGCTCGTCATGGTGGCAGCGTTCTCGGCGGGTGACTTGCCGGGCGACACGTCGCTCAGTGGGCAGGACTCGACACCAAAATCGGCGGGCGTCAGCTGGAAGTGGTCAATGACGACCTCCTTGCCAGAAGCGTCCTCGTGCAGGTGCCAGCAGAACGTGGGACCGGCAATGGAGATCTCGTCGAGCTCCTCAGCACCGCAGACGACCATGGCTTTGCGGGCGCCCGTCATGCGGAGTGCCTCAGCAAAGACGGGACCCAGCTCGCGGCGGGCAACGCCAATGATGCGGGCCTCGAGCGGCGATTCGCTCTCAGGTGTTTCGCGGACATCGACGGGATTTGCCAGGGGACCCAGCAGGTTGAACAGTGTGCGCCAGGGTAGCTGTTTGCGGATGGGAGCGACATAGCGCATGCCCGGGTGGAAGACGGGCGCAAAGAGGAAAGCGTAGTTGGTGGTGGAGTAGATGGTCTGCAGCGTAGCGGGCTCAATGTAGTTGAGGTTGGCAACCAGGTCCGTCGACTCGTTCTCAATGTCACCAGGGTGTTTGAGGTTGGCCAGCAGATCAGCGGATCCAGACTTGCTTGTCGATGCGCGGTTTCCGTGCTTGGCCAGGCGCAAGTAGGCAGAGGCCACAATGGACGAGGCTGTCGAGACGTTAAAGGTATTGTGCGAGTCGCCACCGGTGCCGACAATGTCACACAGGCCGCCGTTGTACTTGCCGCGCTTCAGCGACTTCTCACGAGCGATCTTGAGCAGAGGCGCCGGGTCAACACGAGCAGCCGCTTTCCGCATGCGATCGGCGCAAGCCGCCATGACATCGGCCTGGCGATCAAGGCCCGTAAAGTGCAGGCACATCAGCAGGGAGCCGGCTTGCACATCCGAGACACGGTTCGTGAAGAAGAGAGCGACGGCGTCGGCAATGTCGTCTGCCAACGGCGTTCCGGCTTCCGGAAGAGGCCAAAGTCTGCTGAGGAGAGGCTTGATATCGACGATGTCGTCTGCAGCCGGTGCTGCGCCAGCCTGTTGTGAGGCCATGTTTGTAATATGGAGTTGTGTTGTTTCACTGTGTGTAAGACGCACAGAACGTCAACTGGCTGTGCCTGAGTCAATGGCCTGTTGTGGTGGAGAATGCGAAAGTAACAAAAGTAGTGTTTGGAGGATGTGTCAAAATCGTCAAAATCGTCAAAAACCGCTATCGTGCCCTGGTTTATAGCGGAAAATGCACCGCTTCCCTTCCGGGAGTCCGTTTTCGGCTTCTGCTGCAGAGCTACTCCGTCTTTCGGGCAAAGGCAACACGCCGGAAAATTGTAGAAAAATCAATCGAATGTCGTACTGAGAAAAAATGTCCGAGAAAAATGACAGAGTGACAAGGACAGAACTCGGAACACAGAAAGCTGTTGGAACCAAGAATCTCCAACAGCTTATGACACCCACCAAAAGATGAGGGACATGGCCGAATTGGGGATCCAATGGCTACCAAAACGTGGGGGAAGGTGCAGGGGGAGTCATCGGGCGGTGAGCAGAGGCAATTTGGCGACAGAGTGGTTCCTGGCAAAAAAACCATTGTTGGCGGTCCCGTCCAGTGTGGGTCCCGTCCCATTGGCCTGTGTTACTGGCTGGAAATCGGATTGAATTTTTAGAGGCAGGAGCATCGAAAAGCTTCGTTGCAGCCGAACAGCAGCAAACATACGACCACGTGCATCACCATATCGACAGCCGACCACACACCCGACTGTCCTCCTCTGCCGCCACAATGCCGGCACGGCTTCCTTCTTCTCGTCTGACAGGCTCTCTAGGGCGGTGTCTGTCCGAAAGCAATGCATCGTCGACATGCCGCGCCAATAACGTCAGCTTCGTGATCGCCGCGACGTCCTCTTCTTCTACTCTCCCTACGACCTCCAAATTAAGACCAACACCGTCCTCGTCCTCCTCTGCCGGCTTCCACACATCTGCCAGCACACATGCTGGTGCAGCCGCCGCACCTGTGAGCATGCGGGTTGGCCTGCCCGCCGACTACGTTCCTCCCACACAACCACCGAGCGCCAAGAACCCGGACATCCGCAAGTCGCAGCTGCTGCGTTCGTACACGTCGCTGTTGCGCACGACACCGCTCATGCTCATGTTCCAGCACAGCAACCTGACGGGTGTCGAGTGGACCGCCCTGCGGCGTGAGCTGAGCCTGGCCCTTCGGAAGACGGCCGCGGAACAGCAGAAGCTCGGCATCGAGTGGCCCGAGACGTTTGTGGACAACATCCGCATTCAGGTTATCCGCACGCGCATTTTCGACGTGGCTATGCGCCTTACTGAGTTCTTTGACCCGGCCACCGTCACGGCCGAGGATACGGCGGCAGTGGCCCGCGGCCGTGGCAAGGCCGGCGCCATCTACAACCACGATCTGTCAGACGCCGCGTATGCTGCAATCAAGAAGGCCAAGGCCGACGGCCTGATGGATGCCGAGTCGTCCAAGTACGGCCAGCTGAAGCCGCTGCTTGTTGGCCCCCTGGCGCTGCTGACGTTCCCCGACGTGTCGCCTGCGCATCTGGCCGCCGCCCTCTCCGTCCTGGCGCCGAGCCCGCCCAAGTTCCCTGCGCCATCGCGCAAGAAGAGCCCGAGCTACCATGACGTTGCTGTGCAGAGCGCTGTGCAGAAGCTTCTGCTTGTTGGTGGCCGCATCGAGGACAAGGCCTTTGATCTGGACGGTGTCCACTGGGTCGGTTCCATTGAGGGCGGCCGCGCTGGTCTGCAGGCGCAGCTGGTGGCTCTCCTGCAGAGCGCTGGTATGGGCCTGACGAGCACGCTAGAGGGTGCCAGCAAGAGCCTGTGGCTGACAATGGAGGGCCGCAAGGTCCAGCTGGAGGACGGCACCAAGGAGGACAAGACGGAGGAATAAAGCACTCGGTGTGGCCTCTTGGTGTGGCCTCTTTCTTTTTGCATCCCTGTCACGCAATAATGTACTATATATATCCGACTTACAAGTATGAAAAACGAACATACAACAAACCGTTACCATTGGAGGCGTGGATGCCAACAGACGTTGAAACCATTTTGAGCTGCTTATGTGAATGAAATGGCATGGTCAGCTAACAGTGCGGTATATCAAATACGCACTGTCGATTTACTGTGTCAGCCTACGAAGCTACAGCGCATTAGTGCGTAGCACTTGGCCGTAATCTGCTCTGCGCGTCCACTAAGTCCAGGCGCAATTACTCCGTACAGTCCACCCTGCAAGAGCTTCATCTTTGTGGAATCCAGAACATCTCTCTCCGCACGGCGTCGTCATCGCGCATCCCAGAGCAGGCCCCCGAGAAATCAAGGAGGAACATTAAGAGTCGACACAGCCCGCATCACGAACGACGGCCTGCGATCCGGTACTCGATCTTTATTGACTGTCCGCATTGCGACTCAAACCGCCATCTGCCAAACAGAGCTTCCACGCGCGTTGCGCACGCGCTCTTTTCGCTATCTCGCTTCGCGACCTCTTGAACGTCCTCCAACCCTCCCATCCCTTCCTACCCATCGATCCTACCCATCCAACACACCCCGATTGCCAACCATGGATTTCGCACCCTACCAGTCGTCTCCACCCGAGCACGAGCGCGTCATGTCGCCGCCGGCCACCTCGCCGCGTGCCTCTCTTGAACGTCGTTCGTTTTCCCCCAAGCAGCCAACGACGACCAACGCTGCCAGCCCGCCGCCTCTGCAGCATCCCCAGCCACAGCGCCGGTGGTCTAACGGCATCCCAAGCCCGAGCTACTTCTCTTATCAACAGGGCGGCAACAGCAACAATGATCTGGAGGGTGGCGGCGGCGGCTTCGCTGGCTCGCCCGATCCGATCTACGACGGCGGCCGCGACGGTGTGATCAACGAGTTCGACACGAGCCTGGGTCTGCGGCTTGACTACGAAGCGTGCATGGCCTACCTGCTGCTGCCGCCACTCGGCTCGATCCTGCTGCTGGTCCTCGAGCGCAAGAGCGACTACGTTCGGTGAGTCTGGCAACACAACACCTGTATCTGGGATTCTTGTACACCATTGTACAAAAGACTAACACAACTCTTGTTTTTCACAGCTTCCACGCATGGCAAGCCAGCTTGATGTTCACCATCATGATCGTCCTACACCTGATCCTGCACCGCTCCTCGTTCCTCAGCTGGGTCCTGTTCCTTGCCGATCTGGGCCTGATGGGCTGGTTGACGCTCAACGCTTACCGTGACGCCGACACACTGGATAGGTAGGCCTTCCTCCAATTCGCTTTTTGACGGTTCTCGCATACCTAACACATAGCTAACCACCTTTTCTATAGATACGAGATTCCTTACATCGGACCGATTGCAAGCAGAATTGTCGACGACGAGTAACGAGCACCTCGTCCCAAACATCCAGCAGTCGCCTGCTTCCATCACCTGTTGTCTTTCTTCTCCGCAAAGCACGCTGTACATACCCCTTCGCGCAGCCGATGATACGCCCTTAATACTTCTTTGCTGGTTTCTTTTGTTTGTTGTGGTTTTGACATTACGTTTTCTGTTTCTCCATCTGCGTTTCCTGGCTTTCTTCTGCCATGCAGCCTTTTCTTTTCAAGGCCCGGCGTTCAAGGTTGCATTATTTTTATTTTTCTTATCTGCTCTCATTGCAGATTCTTCCACAATGTCATAATCAATACCTGCGAATATCCGAATTTTTTCATAAATATACTTTGCTGTCCCGTCCCACTGCTCTCGCAGCTCCAAGATATCTCAGATGTGTAATAAGTCATGTCACGTGCCTTGGTCGTGTCGTTGCTTTGTCATTCTAGCGGCAACGCCACAGCAAGGCGGGTGACGCGCGCTACGGCGCCTGCCTGTGCCTGCATTTGCATTCGCAGCTCCCCCAAGGCCAGAACACCACACAGCCCTGGGCAAGGTGGAAGCTTCCCGTAGCCGTTCCACGACCAGAAGCCAATTCTCCCCCCATACCATCTCCCATCCAACCTTCTGCCGCATTTCCCCCCAAGACCTCGAAATCGATAAACCTGCATCTCGATTTCCAACAACACTCTCAACCACATCTTCAATCCCTAGTGGTAATTGCGTATCGGTTGCCATCTCTCTCTCTCTCTCACCCTCTTTTCGCCTCTTTCCCTTTCTCTCTGACCCTCACCATCCACAACAACAAAGCCCTCTTACAAAACCGCCCACCATGTCCACACTCGAAGAGCTCGACGACATCGAGCGCCACGAGCGCGAGGACAAGGACGAGAAGAAGGATGCCGGTGACGACCAGCCCGGCAAGGACGGCAAGGATGGCGCTGGCAACGGCGGCAAGAGCGGAGCCAAGGCCGATGGCGACGCCGAGATGGAGGATGCCGAGCCTGAGGAGGACAATGTGATTGACGAGGAGATTCTGAGCTTAAGCACGCAAGAGATTATCACACGCCGGAGGCTGCTCGAGAACGAATCACGGATCATGCGGAGCGAGTACCAGCGGTTGGCGCACGAGAAGGCGACAATGGGCGAGAAGATCAAGGACAACCAGGAGAAGATTGCTAACAACAGGTAAGTAACGATGGCCGCCACCGAATTTCTTTGGGGTTTCACTCTCGAGACTCTGTTTTACTAACTTGCATCTCAGACAACTTCCGTACCTTGTTGGCAACGTTGTTGAGCTGTTGGACCTAGACCCGACAGCCGAATCGTCGGAGGAGGGCGCCAACATCGATCTCGATGCCACACGCGTTGGCAAGTCCGCAGTCATCAAGACATCGACGCGGCAGACCATCTTCCTTCCCCTCATCGGCCTTGTCGACCCTGAGACGCTCAAGCCCGGTGACCTGATTGGCGTTAACAAGGACTCGTACCTGATTCTCGACACGCTCCCCGCCGAATACGACAGCCGCGTCAAGGCCATGGAGGTCGACGAAAAGCCCACGGAAAAGTACAGCGACGTCGGTGGTCTGGACAAGCAGATCGAGGAGCTGGTGGAGGCCATTGTCTGGCCGATGAAGGAGGCCGACCGCTTCAAGAAGATTGGCATCAAAGCACCAAAGGGTACGTGGACGCAGCCTACAACAGAAACTGGATGATGAGAAACTAACACGTGTGAATACAGGCGCCCTCATGTACGGCCCTCCCGGTACCGGCAAGACCCTACTGGCGCGTGCTTGCGCTGCCCAGACCGACGCGACATTCTTGAAGCTCGCCGGCCCCCAGCTGGTGCAGATGTTCATAGGTGACGGTGCTAAGCTCGTGCGCGACTGCTTTGCCCTTGCCAAGGAGAAGGCCCCTGCCATTATCTTCATCGACGAGCTCGACGCCGTCGGCACAAAGCGTTTCGATTCCGAGAAGTCGGGTGATCGTGAGGTGCAGCGGACTATGCTGGAGCTGCTGAACCAGCTCGACGGCTTTGCCTCGGACGACCGCATCAAGGTGCTGGCAGCAACGAACCGTGTCGATGTTCTGGATCCTGCTCTGCTGCGGTCCGGTCGTCTGGATCGCAAGATTGAGTTTCCCCTGCCGAATGAGGAGGCGCGCGCACAGATCCTCAAGATTCACAGCCGCAAGATGAAGGTCAACTCGCACGTCAACTGGGGCGAGCTGGCACGCAGCACAGACGAGTTTGGTGGTGCCATGCTTAAGGCTGTGTGCGTGGAGGCTGGCATGATTGCGCTGCGCATGGGCAAGAACCAGATTAGCCACGAGCACTACGTGGACGCCATTGCTGAGGTGCAGGCCAAGAAGAAGGATGTGAGTATTTTGCCCTCTATCTCTTTCTACACATCTTGCTGGATTTCTGACCACATGCTAACTGTTCTTTTTTCCTTTAGACCGTCAACTTCTACGCGTAAACGTACAACAGCTCGGCAGACTCCACAATACTTTCCTACACCGATATTCTCGACTTGTCACGGCTATATAATCCGACAGAGGCGGGTATTGTCTGCAGGAGATGCCGTGGGTTGGGCAGTGCTGCAGATGGCTGTTGGTGGTGCATGTTGGTCTTTTCTTATTTATCGTTTGTACAAGTAGTTGCTTCGGCGAAGTCATTCCGGGCGCTGGGTAAAGAGGAGGGCAGTAGAAGGGCGGCAAGGAACAAATGCATCAATATATTCACCATAGCAAATCCAGGGATGATGCGTTTCTGTATACGACATAAAGCAACGAAAAGTAATAAAAAAACCGATACCACAGAAGATATATTGCAGTACAGAGTGAGCCAGTTCATGCCGAAAAAGTATATGCGATTCGTAACAACGTGGAAATCTATTGCTCACCATCTCCGAGGATAGGCAGGGTGATGAACAGGCTATGCTATGAGGATGTGATTATATAAATCACGCCGAAATGTGGCAAATAGAAAAGTTAAAAAGAACAGCTCACTTTGGGTTGTTCTGGGCCTCCCGGTCAGCTACATGCATCACCTTGCGTGTGCCAGATGCCGTCCGATACACCAGCTCCAAGATCTCGTTGCTACCACTATCATCAGCATCGATATTGCCGTCCCCAGCCTCTATATTGTTGCCGCCGTCGTTGTTATCGTCGTCACCGTCGTCAGCAGCAATGATGTCATCGTCCACAGCAAGCGACATATGGCCCAAGCCAGTGCGCACAGCTGCTGCCGGGCTACCTCTTGAATACGGCCTGGCGATTGGGGATGCAGCAGTCGGCGATGCAGTGGCAGATGCTCTGGCAGATGCTCGTGATGAAGAAGCCGCCACTGCTGGGACTCTGTGGCTCCTCACTAGTCTCCTCGGGAAAGAAGGATATCCCCGTCGTGCAAGGTACTGAGTGCGCAGAACGCTTTCATCCAATGCAGCACCATCGTCGTCGTCGTCCTCGCCATCGTCAACTTCCAACGGATCCGCTGGGTCGAATGCTGCCAGTGGATGCTGAGCTCGTGTCTGCGGCAGTGTTGGTGAAAAGTCGTCCGCCTCAATGGTGCTGGTGGCGTCAAAAGCCTCTAATGGGCCAGTCACGCGTTCTGCTGCGGCTGCTATCCCACCAGGCAGCGCAGACGTTGCTGGCGCGCTCTGTAGCAGCGCCGGGCTGCTCTTTGCAGCCTCGTCCAATTGCTGCTGTTGCTCTTTCAGCTTCAGCTGTTCATTTTCTTGCTCCTTCTGCAGCCTCTCGATTTCCTCCTGTACGGAAGTGGAGACCTCTTCGAGCCAGCCTTGAATACGGACAGCACCAGAGTAGTCACCATCTTGCAGCAGCTTGTCTGACATCTCCTCGAGCTCATTGATCACTTTTCCAAGAGTCTTGTCGAGTGCATCGGTGAACTCTGGTGAGACGACCGAGGCGCCACCCATGGCACGAGGTGGTGCACCGGCCCGGCTGAACACACCAGGAGTCGCCGACACCCGCGCGGCGATTGCTGCTGCAGCAGCAGTGGCGGCACTGGCAGTAGACGGGAGGCCGGGTCTAGTCTGTTTGACAGCTCGGTGGAAGTTGTATCGGCGGGCCATCACGTCACGGTATAGCGTCATCAGTGTGTGTTGTGTTTGGCTGTCGTAAAACGACAAGGCGGTTTTCTTAGGGCGAATGCTACGAGTCGGCGGCTTGAGATCCGAGGCGAATTCGGAGCGGCGTCTCTTCGCGCCAGGCGGTGATGCCGGCGGAGGAACAACAATCATGGCACGGTGCCCTCCTGTACCAGTGCTACTGCTAGCGACCACTTGTGGCGGAGTGGCAGGCCGGTGTATCGGTTCTGTGGCCTCGGCAGCCCTTGGCTTCGGATCTTCTGTCAGTTTGACAAAAGGTGACGCCTCCTGGACAGGTGTAGTAACAGGTCTGCTGGCTGGGTTTGAAACAACTGGCGGATCTGCCTTCTTAGCAGCTGCCAGTTCTTCCTCCCTGGCTTTTATTCTGATCCAGTCAAAGGCGTTGTCGTCGACGGCCTTTTCATCTTCCAGGACTTTTGTGAAAAGGTTTTGTAAGTAGTCGTAGTCTGGGTCTTGTTCAAACGTCATCCCACGGGTATAGGTAAGGTATTCGGCAAACTGGGGTGGGTAGCCCCGGCACAAATCATCAATGCTGGTAGCCTGCTTCTTTTCGCACATAAGGTCGTGGCGGGTATCGTTTTGCGGGTTCTTGACGCCCTGCCAAGGCAGGTTGCCACGGACAAAGTACAAAAAGACGTGGCCGAGTGCTTCAAGATCATCTCGCCGAGACTGGTTACGTCGACAGTGAGCATTGATACTCATGTAGCGGACGGTTCCGGACAAGGACTGGGCGTCGCCGGAGGGGATGTGCTTGTTCGAATCTGGGTCGCGGTACAGCTTCGCCATGCCGTAGTCAATAAGATGGACACAATTTGCTGCGTCGGTTCCCGGCAAGCCCATCAAAAAATTCTCTGGCTTGATATCACGGTAGATGAGACCACGCTGGTGAAGCGTCTGTATCCTCGTAATCTATGTGTACATTGTCAGCTTTGTGCCACAGAAAATAAATCACGGGTACACCAAATGTGTCAGCTAACCATCTGTTTGGCCAACATGGCCGTAGTTTTGATAGAAAACCTCCGACCACAGTCATGGAATAAGCTCTCCAAAGAGGGGCCAAGAAGATCCATTACCAGAACCTTGTGTAGGTCCATCTCGCCGAATGTGTATATATTGGGAATGCCAGCTGGTAGGTGTTAGTCTCGAGTTCGGTCTACGGTCTAAAACGGGCTGCCTGCCATGGATACAGCAGAGGAGCAGTACTCACGACAGTCATCGAGCTTCTTGTACATGCGAAATTCGTTCCGTAGTTGTGTGGAGTCGGTCTTGCGGAGTTCCTACAACTCGTCAGTCATAATCCACAGATCCATATTTTTAAATCGTTTTTGGTGGTCCGCGACCTACAAATTTGATCGCAACGTGCCGACCTTTGGTCTCGGCTGGAGTATCGGAAAGCAGCTCGCCGCGGAATACCACGCAAAACGTGCCCTCGCCAACGCGGTCGCTCACACGCAGTTTCAGCTGCTCCGTAGACATGCTGATTTGCTCGATAGATCCACCGTCCTGGACGAGGATTCGCTGCCGTGCATCAAGTTGATCTTTGGTCTGAAGACGAGCCGAAAAGCCGGGCAAGGTATTGGCTAGATCCTGGAGAGCTGCAAGCGGACCCGTGAAGGCGCTGGCGTCCGGACCTGCGACACCACGTACCACGGGGCTCGCGCCCGGACGCCTGTTCCAGCCGGGGGCGGCCATTCTGCCGTGCGTGATTTCTTCGGGTGAAGGCCGGCTCACCGCCAACAGCGCGGCAGTTTTCGGTTTCGTTTTGACCCTTTTGCGGGCCGTATCCGGTCTTCGGCACCCTTTCCCGTCGGTGCTGATTGCACTCGCCTATGCGGCGGCGCTGTAGGCGTTGAGGAAGGCGATATGAGACAGAAGTGTGCCACAATAAGTTTGTATGCTCCTGTTTTTGAAAAAAGAAAATCCGCAGATATAGAAAAAATGCGGGATGCTGGCTAAAAGTCTTGTACAAAAGAGCCGGTCACTGCGACGTAGACCGGTTGCCAAAACAGGAAATCCTCCGAGTGGCGTGAAATGAGAATGAGGGGTGCGGCGCGGGTTGGGCAGCTAGCCAGAACGTTGTGTGCAGAGCGAAACAAAGGACGGCAGCGCGATGTGAACAAGACAAGGGTGAAAGAACAAGGCTTGAACACGGGCAGTTGTGGCGCTGACAACTGCCGACGGCGATGAATGAGAATACTATCGAAACGAGGTCATGAAAGAAAATCTCAGAGCAGAGATGTTGTCATGAAAAACGATAGGAAACGAAAAAAGGAGTTGGCTGAAGCGGAGACGGCATATGGGCGAAGAAGGACTTAGGGTCGGTTTGCTGTATCTCTAGTTTCGGCAGCGCAGTTCCTTACACTCTGTCACATTTGTCTTGTCGTTTTGTAACCGATTTTGTTGGCGTTTGCGGTGTTTTGCAATGCTAGCTTTTTTCTCGTCTTGCTCCTTTCTCTTTTTCTCTATTTTGCGACTCCCGCTTGGACTTTTCTTTTTCTTTTCTCATGCAAGGCCGCCAGCCCTAGGACCAGTCCCAGGTCGTATCGGGGGATGCAGAGAATAAAAGAAGCGTTAAAAGAACAGAGGGAACAGAGAGAAAGCAGTAAGATCAACAGGCCAAGATCAGTAAAGTAGGATGGAGAACGATCAGGGAGCAAGAGGACGCCAAGATAAATGGCAGAAGGGTCAGGATAAGAGACAAAAAAGCGACAGGATGTGCGCCGTTACAGACACGCTAATGCTGCGGCTATCGAGCGCCGGTGGTGTAAGCTTCCGATGTGCCCAGTCCCGGGTTGGATAAGTGAGTGCAAGCGGCGAGGTCGATGGAGAAAGAGAGAAAGAAGGAAAAGAGGTCAAAAAAGGCCCAAACAAAGCCCGCAATGGTGTCAAAAGTCATGACCTGTGATCATGTTGTCAAGATAATTCAAACAGGGGCGTCATGAAATAAAGTCAACAGGACAAGGGTATCTTGAGGAGGGGAAGAGTCGTAAAGAAAGGGGGGTGTGGGGGAGCGGAAATTTCGATGCTTGAGAGCAAAAGAAAACAGCAAGCGGCGAAGGCGAGATGCGATGAAGGACCCCTGTAAAAAGACCAATGTCAGTGAGCCCGACCGGGGTTCTCAATGGTAGGACAGGGCAGACCCAAAGCCCAGGTAAAAGAACCAACGTGCGGTGCAATGTGTCGTGCTCGATGACTGCATGCGGCACGTCAATGCTCGAATGATGTATCTTGATTCTCTTCTGCTGGGGGGAATGTGCCAGAGCCCTTTCAACTTGCTGTACCATCAGCTTGGTTGCCTTTGAATAGCAAAATCTTTTGCAGGTCAAAACAACTTCGCGTAATCGTGTTGGAGAGCCGAAAAGCAAAGGGAAGAATTGTTGAGATAAGGCAGTAAGCGTGATACGTGTGTGTGTTCGTGTGCTGCAGAAGACAAGGGTCCAAGTTGATGCACATGCGTGGCCGCGTGCCCTGGGGTGCGAGTCTTCGTTGCTGTTCTGAAGGGCGTGCGCGCCCTGTCCGGCATGCTGCAGGTGCACTGGCCGATGCGTTGCAGGAACCAAAATACGACGGAGGTTGTTGTTTGGTTGAAGATTGTCTGTGGCATACACGGATATGAAGTCGGCAGTTAAGCAACTGTCACTAGAATGACGAAAAAGGAAAGAGCAACTGACAATGTTTGTTTTTGTTTTTTTCGTTATTCACAGGTTTGGGAAACCGCGACAATGCGACAGAGGTTGATAGCTCCTAGGAAGGAGCCGCCGTTCCAACAAGGAGTCAAAACGCCCGGTTAGCTCAATCGGTAGAGCGTGAGACTCTTAATCTCAAGGTTGCGGGTTCGACCCCCGCATCGGGCTCAAATCCTGATGCGCCTTTCCAAAAGGCACCGCATTGAACTCTTATTTTTTGTCATTTTTTAAACGTACAGTTTTCTTTTTTATTTTGGCAGTATCAATTAAACACCGAATATCATGGAAGGACTAGTCCTAGGCAAGTTTTTTTTCTTCTTGTCTTTTTTTTTTTTTTGTCGAGAAATCATGAATCGTATAAACATTTGTTTCGACATGGATATCTTCTACACTTCTATTAGAACCTGTACTTTCTTCTCTCCATCAAATGTAGTACAAAAGAAACTAAAGTACTGATCAAGATGAAAAAAACAAGATAAGAAAAAGGGCCCAGGACGTCCTTGAATAATACATTGCGAACCCGACAGAATGGTATCCATGCTTCCCTCCCACGCATCTAATGTCTCGTTCCTCGAGAAGCGAGGAAACACAGTGGCGTCGATAAAATGATTTCCTGGAACGGTGGCCGACAAAGCTCAGGGTGTACCCCACGCAGTGTCTCAGAGTGACGTAGGAAAACAAGGCGAAAGAATACAGAAACTCGTGGTAAGCCTCAAGAAGCGGTAAGGCGAGACAGGGTCAAGTACTTCAAGCTTGTTTTGGTCTGGCCTGCAAACCAGGGCCACGAGAAATGGAACGACCCAATCCATGGACTTGGGACGGGGCCTGGAGTGGCAACAGGGACTGGGATAATACATCAGGCCGTGGGAAGAATCAGGTTTTGAGGCCCTTTGCATCAGATTGTGTGGATCGTGCGGGTCGTGTGGACGGGAAGCCACAGACGGTCTCTTGCCTTATTTCGTTGTGGTCAGCAGGGTACGTTTGTTCTGCCTCTTGACTGCACTCGTTCTTTTCCCGGTTCTCGGAACGTCACACTACATTTGCCAGAGACCTTGTAAGATATTATGCGATGGTACTAAATCATAACAGGCCACAGGAATCGAAAACAAATATACGTGTATGGACTTATCATACACGGCACAAATCCACAAGCACTCCGGGAATCATACACTGTACCACATCTTATGGCCATACCAGACCAAGCTCGTATTCGTGCTTCTGCTGCTACCCGGCGGGTAAGGGCATATGAAGACGGCGGCCAGTCAGAGAACTTCCGTCACATGTCCCGAGATCGCTTTTTGGGGTACGGGCCTTTGAGTTTGTCTAGATACTATTGAATTGCTTACTCGTAGCTTTTTTGAAATATTGCATACACAAAAAGAGAGTTTTGTTCCACGGGCTGCTGATGGTGCACATTGCTTCTCTCTTTGGCACTCGCGTACTGCGCAGTCCGTCACCAATATCTTCCTCGGATGCTTCCAGACCAATACCAAAATCACTTACACCTACTACACAGAGCTCACCACGCCGTGCTCTGTACGCTGTATGTAAGCATCAGTCAAGACAGGTACCGTTCCGCCGCCACGGCCCTCAACCCTTTATCCGCAAAGGACTAATGCTGTGTGACCCGAGCAGGCATCGAAATCCAACCAAAAATGCCATACCTCAGACCGGTCGGTGGAGCGCCCTCGTTCTAGGTGATTAACGTTAAGTGCACAAAACGGCTTGTTAAGTGAGTACATCCCGGTACACAACATATAGTTCTCTTCCACGCCGAGAATCGCTTACATCTTCGTGTCCTTTTCTCCACGTATGGGTGTCATGGGTACATGAGAAGAGCCGGAGCATCTGTAGCTCACACTTGTAATTGCAGAGAAATGGGCATTTCCGGGACTGGAAATCAACTTGTGGTAGCGTTGGCATACCTTCGATCAGAATGTAGTGTGATGAACAGAATAAGATCATTTGATGGAGAGTAACGGCTTCATAGCTCTCCGACAAGAACTGTTTTTGAATTATACAAATTTTATGATAACCACCTTGATAGCTTTGCAGTTTATGACATCTCATGTTATTATCACGTATTTTTTTTTTCAATTTAATACTCACCAGTTCAGAAAAACATTACCAAAAAAATCAAGACTTTGGGCCAAAGAATTATTATACAAACAGATATATCACGAGTAAAAGGATAGCATGCTCACGAGACTGATTTAAGGGTTGTGAAGATTATCTTGACCAGCATATTCCTCGACGCAGAAATGTGAGTAGAATATTGCTGTAATTGGTGTTGTTTTGATGCTGCTAACAAAATGTAAGCTAGTAAGCGGGAGCCGCCCCACAGCGCGTGGATGGCGCTACAGGCAGCAAAACATGCCCCGCATTGTAGTAATTAATTTTTTTTTTCTGCCGTCATCAATGAAGCTTGACTTTAGAATCCACGTCGAAACATCAACGACAACAACAACGGAATAAAATAAACGACACCTTCCTGCCCTATTCCTAACGACCGATTTCCCGCAAAATCTCGACAATGGCTCCCAACCAGTACATCATGGCGGCCGACAACAGCCCTGCGCTGCTGCCGCTTCTCCGCGAGAATCCGGAGATGGCGCGCGAACAGGACGAGCACGGTTACTCGCTGATCCACGCGGCAGCCAGCTACAACCACTTGGACCTTCTGCGGGCTCTTGTCAACGAGCTCAAAGTCCCTGTGGACTTGCGCGACGAAGACAACGAGACGGCGCTGTTTGTGGTGGAGACGGTGGACTCGGCACGGTGCCTGGTGGAGGAGTTGGGTCTGGATCCGACGCTGACGGGCGACGACGGCATCACGGCGGCCGAGAAAATTGCTGGCGAGGCGGATTTTCCTGCGGTGGCAGAATATCTGATGGGTCTGCAGTCGGTGTTGGCAGCAGCCAATGATGTGCTGGTTGAGGGTGACCTGCCGCCGCCGCCCGAGGGTATGCGCGTGACAATGGGAACGATGCCGGCGGTGGCCACGGTGGAAGAGGCCGAGGATAACAACGGTGGTGAGGGCAGCAGCAGCAACAACAACGACGACAACAATGCGTTGGAAGAGGCTCTGGGCGGTCTGCCTGACCCGGAGCTTCGCCGCCGCATTGAGGAGCTGGCAGCGCGTCCGGATTTCCACACCGAGCAGGGCCAGGCCGAGCTGAAACAGCTCATCCAGGATGCGCTCCTGGGCCAGGACCTGTCCGCAGACCGCAACGTGCGCCCTCGTCAAAGCTGAAGAGACGGTGGAACGTTGGCAACATTGGGAGAGAAAGAAAAAAAAACAATTGTGCCCCTCCTCACTCATGGCTGTGCACATCCCAGAGCAGAAACTCGCGCGGCGCATCGGCTGGGCGGAAAAAAGTGCACTCGGAGCCATCGCCAGCAAGGCCCATCGATGACGAGAAACTCGACACACTCATTGCGAGCCATGGTGCCAAAGCGGAGGAAGACGACGAGGACTGCATGGCGATGAGCACATCCAACAATGTCTGGCATGCCCAAGTCGGCGAGAGGAATCCGCTCCAGCGAAGCGTGACAATGTCGCCCGACGGTGCGACTGTGTCGTCATCGTCATCGCCAGAGGATACGGGAACCTGGTAACGGCTGAGATACGGATCGATGTTGTCGGCTGACTGCACACGAGCGCTGCCGAGACGCAAGAGCGAGA
This sequence comes from Sporothrix pseudoabietina, assembly GCA_019925295.1. NCBI lineage: Eukaryota > Fungi > Ascomycota > Sordariomycetes > Ophiostomatales > Ophiostomataceae > Sporothrix > Sporothrix pseudoabietina. The sequence goes on along the minus strand of JADHKS010000002.1, from coordinate 2,299,620 downwards.
GCCATTCGTACAATTCGGTGACAGCCTCTTCCGTTTCCATGCGATCGCTTCCTTGGCCACCACCGACAAGAAGGCTGGGTGGCCTCCCAAGTGGTGGCAGCGCGATGTCGGCGTGTTTTGTCACGGTGGGCTCGACTGTGACCCATTTTGGGTTGAAAGCGTCGAGAGGATCCGGGTTGGGGGCTGTATAGTTAGCATACTTGCAAATATATAAATGACCGACACAATGGAATACTTGCACATACCGTCAAACATGCTGCAGAATAACCAAGTGCACGGACTGCTGAATACGTTCTTGCACGCGTAAAGTAGACGGTCAAAGCCGCTCTTTCCGGGCCACATGGCCTTGTGGTTCAGGTCCAGCTCCACAATCCATCGCGGCCGCAGGCCACGGCCACCCTTGGCGCCGTGCGTCTTGCCCACAAGGCCAGCGCGCTCGTAAGCCTCACGCTCGAGATACAGTGTCAGGCGGCCGTCTTTAAGCGAAAAGACATTTCCCTGGCCGAGGCGACCCTCGGACAGCATCAGAATGTTGCCGGCCTTGACGTATTCCGTGAAGAAGGCGCCCTCGAGAACCTGGCCGAGAGTCATGACCACCCGCGCATACCTTGGCCGGGCCGTAGACACCGAGGCGCGTTCAGCCAATGTGTGCTGGATCAAGTCGGCACTCGCTTGAGGCACGACCAGCTCGAGCTGGCTGACGAAGTTGAGGGCCTGGATACTAGACCACGGCTTCTTGAGCTTCTTGGCTGTGTTTGGTACGCTTACCGTGGACGGCTGTGAGGGCAACTGGGTTGGCGGGATGGCCTCAATGGCTGGAGGCTGGGCTGCGTCGATGTGGCCCATGACGCCGTGCGAGAAGAAGCATTTGGCCGTCTGAAAAACAGACGGCTCTGGCGAGAACGGCAGCATGGCGGCGGATGAAGCTGAGTGTCTCGGCCGTGGTGCAGAGAAGTCGAAGTGAAACCGCGATCCGTGAGTTTCGCTTAATAAATTTTTAGGTCGACAGAAGTCGGTGCTAGATTGGCGAGTGTGTCGCGGGAGTAAGCGTGTCGTTGGTCTGGTGTTGGTGTTGTCTAAGAAAGGCTGTGGAAGGCTGCCGCTGTGTAATGCGGGATGCGCTTTCCTCGCAATAAATTTTTAGGTTGCCCCACTATAAAGTTTCAACGTCACTTGTCGTTCACAACCCAACTTGGCAACAACTTCACAGATTATCCCAGAAAGGAAGTCACGAGTGGTGGCATATTTATTGTGAGTATTTACGGATCAGGATATATATTCGATAAAAAGATAGGACACTGGCTAATACCCCCAGCATCCACCATGGAGTACCTCGTGCGCTTCAGTCAGTCTCACGAGTCGTTTCGGCTCGCCGAGATTCAGGCTCTGGCTACTCTCGAGAATGTCGAACTCGAGATTGTCTCTTACATCCCAGAGGTTTGTAGTCTCTTTCTACTCTACAGAGTTGAGTTGTCTCACATATCTTGCTCACACGTCGCAGTCCCCCTTCTGTATCATCAAGGTCGCCGACGATGACGCTGCCACCAGGCTCGTCCGCCGCTCCCTGCTGGCCCAGTCGATTCACAGCCTCTGGGGTTGGGCCAAGACCCTGCCTGAGTTTTACGAGGATATAAGCCGTCGTTCTGCTCCTCTCTTGGTACCCTACGTCAAGTCTTCTTTCAAGCTTGACTCTGACTCGTTCCAGGGCAAGCGTAGCAACAAGGCACGCCTCGCACTCATCGACAGCTTCGGCGCCGTCCTACCGCTCGAAGGCGACATTGACATGCGCGATCCTGATATCGTTCTGACTGTCTTTGAGCACTGGGCATTCGGCTCTGTCCAAAAGAAACTCCCCGACCCGGAGCACTACTACATGGGCCGCTTTGTCGCCGGCACCGCGCGCGACGCCAGCCTCACCTTTGACCTCAAGAAGCGTCGCTACATTGCCACCACAAGCATGGATGCCGAGCTGTCATTGCTCACTGCAAACATGGCACTTGCTGCGCCCGGCAAGCTGTTTTACGACCCCTTTGTCGGTACTGGCAGTTTCCCGCTGGCTGCTGCCCACTGGGGTGCTACGGCATGGGGAAGCGACATTGATGGACGCGCCGTGCGTGGATCGGCAGCAGGCATCAATGGTGCTGGTGGAAGTGGCGGCAGCCGGGCGGGGCGTGCGGATGTTCGCGGCAACTTTGAACAATATGGGCTGCTGGCAGCCTTTGGCGACATGTTCACAGCCGACTTGACACACATCCCTTTGCGCCGTGGGGGCGAGCACCGATGGATTGACGGCATCATCTGTGACCCGCCCTACGGTGTTCGTGAGGGCCCGCGTGTGCTGGGCGTCCGCCACCCTGAAAAGAAGCCGTGGGCTGTTGAGGCTGGGAAGACAATGTATAAGTAAGTTGGCCGAAGACGGCAGCTTTAACTTTGTTGCCGGGTGTGAAATCTTGACTAACCTCTTTCTTCCAGGGACCCGACTTTTATCCCACCAAAGCAGCCTTACAGCTTCATGGCACTCTTGAACGATTTGCTGAATTTTGCTTCCGACACGCTTGTCGACAATGCCCGTCTGAGCTTTTGGATGCCCACAGCCAACGACCAGGCAATAGAGCTTTCCGTACCGACACACCCTTGCCTGGAGCTTATCTCTGTCTGCACACAAGTGTTTAACAAATGTACGTCTAAAATTCACCCAAAAAAATTGCTATTAAGTCTTTATCACTAATCGACCACACAGGGTCCCGCCGTTTGATAACATACAGACGAATTCCCAACTCCGAGGTCGACCCGGAAGCATTGGCCCTTGCCGCGGCTGCTGCTCTAAACACACCAAAGCCGTCGGGCCACACGGCCAATGATCTCAACCCGTTCCGGAAGAGCTACTTCAGCAGGTTTGAAGTGCCTGGAAGTGCAGCGCCGAGCTCAGGTGCCAGTACACCGGCGAAACCGGAGCCCGTTGCAGAGACACCTGAGGATGCACCTGTACCAGAAACACCAGCAGCCGTCAACATTGTACCAGCTACACAGTCAATACCAAAGCCAGACTCAAGGCCGGACCCGGCAGTCATGTCGGAGCCGGCTCATGCGCCTGATTAACAGGAGATATTCATGTGAGGATACAGAGGACAGAGATAGAACTAGAATACGTACGCTCGAAAGTTGAATCAACCTTTTTGTTAAGCTTTTTGTGTGCGATTTATGAAGGGTATTCCAGAAATATACATCGAAATGAAAACAAGTCCTCCAAAAGCCCTCTTCGCTAGCTTTCACACACTATCATATGTAAAAGAACGAGAATGTCGTCAACCTTTTTGCGTGTTCCCACCGTGGCAGAGAAGAAATGGAATATAAACTCGACAGGTGAAAAGAAGCCTTGCCCTCTGACACGGGCAGCAGGTACATTGCAAAGGTAGAGAAAAAAATGGGCTGCAAAATAAATGACCAAGCAGTAGACGTCGTGGCTGACATACGTAACAGCGAAAGAAAATTCAACACGAATAAAAATGACATAAAAACAGGAAATAAAACATGATTCGCTTCTCCGGTTTGCGCCACTCCTATCTTTTTTTCAGGAAATATGAGAACAAGCAATGACATAAAATAAGGGGAATGATTGTACTGCATGCGATACGTCAAAATGGACGAGGAAGAAGCGAGCAAGGTCGAGCAAATTTGGGCATTGCCAGACCGCTTGTCGGAGAACGCTATTGGGCAGCCCGTGCCGAATATGTGTGGTGACTTGCCTGAGGTAGATTCGTCAATCCGGTCTCGTGTTTTCCCCTTGCATGAGAGGTAGGGAGGGTCGTTGGACTTGTAGTACAGCATGTAAGCTTCGCCCGTCATCGGAACTCCACGGCACTCATGCAGCCCTTGTCCTCAACGTGCTTGAGCTCGAGTTGCTGGAACCTGCAAATATTGTTTAAAATCAGGCCAAATGAGAAGACATAGGGTATCGAGAAACACACTTACTTTTCGCTCTTGGAATGGAAGTATATGCCATGTACCACACCCTCAACCTGGTTGAAGCAGATGTAGTAGAAGCCCTCGAAGCTTGCACCGTGGATTGTCCGCACGCGATGGTCAGGAACAAGGAAATGCTCCTTCCACCGCATAAATATGTTCTCTTTCTGCAGGTACTCCTTAATTGTGAAGTTGCCCTTCTTGGCCTGCTTTGCGTACGGCCGGAACGCGGCAAATTTGGCCCAATGTGACATGTCGATACGGTCGTTGGCGCCCCATGACTTGTGTTTGGTGTTGAAGCCGTACTTTGACCCGATAATCTCGCCCTCGAAGTATGTCGTCAATGTGGGATGGTCCTCTGTAAGGCCTGTTGCACACAAGTGTGTTAGTTGAGTGGTATGGTATTTTGCCCGGAAGAGTGAAGGAATGCTTACCTTGTATCCGCAAGTAGCCGCAAAGGAAGGATTCTCGCAAGTCGACATGCTTGATTTCCACCTGCACGTCGTAGACCTGCCGCTCCGACTGCTGTGTGCCGACGAAGCGGCTGCCGGGGCGAAGGAACTTTGAGGGCGATGCAGGTAGAAGCTAGATGGCAACGTTTATTAGCACTTCAACCCACAATGTTGTACAGTCATGGATAACGACGCAGTTTCACAAAGGGCGCATGGGACTCACCCTTGAATATGTCGGATCAAAGCCAGCATACGAATCATACTCTGACAGCACGGCCTCTTCTTCGAAATCCTGTTCGTCGAACATCTCACCGTCCATGCTGGATGGTGACTGCACATCGGCAGATGCAGCTGATCTTCTGTTGTCCGTATATTGGGCCGCCTCGGCTTGTCTGCGCAGGCTGTGATTCGTTCCGTGTGGCTCCCATATCTCCATCTCGGGGATTGAATAGCGGGCCACCTCGCGACTGTTGATGCGGATGACACCGGGGAGGCTTGATCGGGGAATCATGTTACGGAGGCTGTCTGGGTCATTGATGCCGCTTCGGTCGTCGCGGCTGTCGCTCGTTGTACCGAGGGTTTGTGAGTCCGGCATGTCTTCGTCTGTGTCCGACTGCTTGTCGGTTGGATCGGCAGGGTCGTCCTGCTCTTCAGTAGCATTCAGATACACAGATTCGGTCTCGGGCATCGCTGGTCGGACGGCACTCGTACTCAGTGGAGGGGCTGGCGACATGGTCGGCGGCGATTGTGCGGGCGATGATGGCTGTGACTGCTCCTGCTCGCCGTCTCCATTGATGGCAACAGTCGGCGGTAAATGACTGCTACCGCTGCTGCTACCGCTGGCGACGGCAGTATCGGGATGCGCGTGGCTGCCCTCTTCGTATGGTGACTGTGATGCGTGGGCCCAGCCGGATTGCGCGCGAGGCGCCTGGTCGTCTGGGCATGAAGAGTTGTAGTTGACGGAATCGTTTTCGTCACGGGAGGAAGGAGTCGGCATGGTTGATGATTGTAAGGGAGAAGAGCGGGTGGTGGATGGGAAAAATGGTTAATGGGTGGACGTTGGTCACCTCCGGTGAGGATACGAGGCTGCGAAAAATGCCGGAGCGAGATCGGGGCGTGCGTCGTCAAAGAGACGTCGGTTATCGGTCGCTCGTCGTGGCCCAGTACTACAGACTATTCGTGGGCGTCGTTAATCGTCAATAATATCGGTTTTAGTGATGCGCTGTTAATGATTCGCGCACGAGGAAAATGACGGTGATCAGTCGAAGAGTGAGCAAGCCGAGGTGCGCAGGTGCCACTGGGAACAGCCTTGCGAGAAACTGGCAAGGAGAACAATGAAAACGCAAAGTCGATTGACGGGGGTCCAAAAAAGTAAACAAGGTCGGCAGAGCGAATTGGTGTCGTTACACGTTATATCGTAGAAACCGTCAATGGAAAATAGATATCGTTAATTGTTGCGAACGGCTGGAAGGAAGGACGTTAACCGTAGACAGGAGATGCGAGCGAAGGTGGGTGGAAAGGTGGACAGTGCACTGGTCGGCGCCGTCTTGTCCACAGTAGTACGCCAGGTTGGTCTGTTGTCCAGGTTCTGTGCCCGCGGAACGAGAGGATGGAGGGAAAATTGAAGAGAGCCGAAGTGTTGACGAGTGTAGTTCGAACGGCCGTTGGAGAAGAAGGGTGGAAGAGGTCGAGCGATGAGAGCGTACGACTATGGCGAGAAGCCGTGATACGGAATCGATATTGGGCTGCAGCAACAGGTTTTAGGGAGAGTCGGGTTGGAATAGCGAGGGCGGAGAAGACAAGGAGCATTAGTATGTCGGAAATGCAAGCAAAATACGGAGTAATACAAGATATGATTGCCGTCCTGCAATGTCGTAAGGGTGTTCGGGGCAGGGGAGTGTTGGCAGCAAAAGGCGTGATCGAGAAGAGATAGCGAGAAAAAGCGAGAGCGCAACGACAACAAGAGAGAGCCGGGGCTGTTTGACTTGCAGCACAAAACTGCGATGGCCGGCCGGTTATGCTGTGACTGGGAGTCTTTTGTTGTTCACAAGGAGGCAAAATGGCTTGCTTGGAGGGCGGAGAAACGGGGGCAAAAGGGCGCTAACAGTCACTAGAGTGGACGAGGCCAAAAGAAATCAAGACAGTTGAGGGCCTGACAACAATGCGACTGCAAGACTGTAGGAGTGGATGCAGAGATAGGGTGATATGTATTTGCCTGTGGGGGGAGATCAAAACAGAACAAATGGAACCGCGATAATGCCAAAAGAAGAGGCAAAAGGGGGAAACGATTACGAGAGAAAGATGCAAAAATCAACCAAAGAACGTCGAAAGTGGAAGGCACAAGTCATCTTAGGAAAGGGCCAGCCAGTGCCGGGAAGGAGCGAAGACAAGATGACGACTGAGGATTGGACCACAGACTGGGAAAAAAGAGGGGCGATCTTGGCCTGTCAGATGGCAGTTGATGGTTGGGATGCCGTTCCAGGGACCTGACACGCTGGTTTGCAGGCCCAACCTAGGGAAGGAGCGGTCGCGGCGCAGCTGCCAAAGTGGGAACTGACCCTGTCTGTTAGCTCTTTCCCAGAGCAGAGAAATCTAGGGTCACTGTTCACCCAATCTTTGTGAGCTGTATTTGATTTTTATCTCGCATACGACGTACTGTGCAGTTATTTGATACTTACCAACTACTGCATAACAATATGTCGAAATGACCCCGGCGCAGCAATTCGCGTGACCTTGAAGTGGCTACTCGCTGGGCGACAAAACCACGCATTCTGCATCCAGCCGTTTCTAGTGGCTGTTGGCCAGGCCTTGTCATCGCTGGCCTTGTGGGCTTCTTTTAGCGGCTGCTGGGTGTGGTGTGAGGCCCGCCCAGCCTGGTCCAGACTATATGTAAAGGACACTCGGCCACGGCCTGAATTCACCCACACAAAAAGGCATGGCAAACACGAGTAGCCAGAACAGCTGTTGGAGCGTCGTGGGCCCAGATCTACGGCTGGGAGAGGAGCTCACGGCAGGCACTGTACTGAGGCTGTTCAACTGCTACAGGCCCATGTTCCCGTGTTCCACCTAAGGATTAAAAAATTATAAAACAATATCAAAGTCACAGCCTTGTCTCTTATGCAGTTGATCGTATAAAACCGGCATCACGCCTTGTTTTTCCTGCTGCCTTCGCGCCAACCTGGTTGACTTTGTCGTTCAACCCCGGCGCCCAGCGAACCAGTATTGCGTCACCCCCTCCGCATGCGCTGAATGTCTTGAACTCGTTTGTATTTCACATATCCTTTCTACCTCTCTTGTGGCGCGTGCCGCTTTATGAGCTGTCGTCCTGTGCCCATGTGAACATCTTGTCGGGGTTTGCCGCAAGATGATGGAGCCTGGGCGCGGAACGCGAGGATGGATGTCGACGCTGTCGATGCTGGCACCTGTTGCAGCCATGTCCCTTTTTGTGCATACGCCGTAGATCCGTTAAATCCATTTTGTGCTTTCCTATCGCTCCAAGACTATTGGAAGGAGATACCGCCGCCTGCGCCGTGCTCCGTCGTTCGGGTATCGATTCTTGTCCGCTCTGGACCTATTTCCGTCGTCTGCCTCCGAAGTGCTTCGTTGTTTAAATCGGCTTGATCTTAAAGTGCAGGGAGATCAAACTGAAGACTAGCGCCTTCAGGTCCTGCACCAGGTAATAGAAAACACGGAGACCCTCGGGATCTGACGATTCTGTCACGTCGACCAGTGATCCGATTTTGGCTGTCTCAAACGAAATGTGTTCGCTGCCGATGCGCAGCTCGAGCTCCTGCCGGCCATCCTTGTTCTTCTGAGGCCATTTCGCGTCGTCTTCCCTATTTGCGACGAGGTTGGTTAGATCGTTAAGCACCAGCACAGACTGAGGTAACTGGGCACGGGGTGGACGTACTTCATGATTTCACTGAGCTTGACGATGCGCTTGATCTCTTCGATAACAACCGAGCTGACATACACTGTTGCAGACGGTTAGCCGCGTGTGGTCCCAGGGGTCGTATGGTGTCCAAACGTACTCTCTTTCCGGATGAGGCTGTCGTTGCGGTAGTTGGAATTGTTGGCGTACCGCGCAATGGCACTACGTCCATCACCCACAACACGGAAGTCAAACTCTAGAGCAAAGTTAGTCAATAGCTTGCGAGTCGACATGCGGAATATAGTCGCATACGTACCGAGGAACTCGTGGCCGAAGCGACCCGAGTGGCCGGAGCTGTGAAAAAGTCGTTAGTTGAGTCCGAAGAAGCCCATGGAAGCCACAGCATATCGACGTACTAATACCGCAGGTAGAACTGCTCGTTGGCGGACGTCATCGTGGCTGCTGGTGTACGATGAGGGTAGGTAACAACAAATTAGCAGGCCAGGCCCAAATCGTGAAGCTTTTCGCGACGTCTCTCTCCAAGCAAGCACAGTGTGGATGCGATTCCTTAGCTTGCCCGCTACGTCGTATCCCTCTCCAACGTGCGAGCCGAGGGGTGAGTTCGCGTTGTTACCCACATTTCACGTGACACTACTCGACTACGACTTGTTTCTGCCACCTGGCCCGCAGCTCACCGCCCTAGCTTGCAAGCCCCCACAACAGGCACAAGCCAGCAAAGGGGGGTCAAGGAAAGGGCCACAACTGGCAAGGGTCAATTTGGCACGCTGTTCTTTGGGAAATAGGGAGAGGACACGACCAGCCAGCAACGAACCTCTCAACATCACACAACTCGCAACGTCACCCCGTTCGCACCCGTCTTCCATCATCAACGGCCGCACCTTTGGTTCGCAACACCACTCGAAGCTGCGGCATCCTCTCTGACACCTATTTTCAAAAAGAAGCGCGTGTGTGTGCGAGCACCGTTTCCCCCCACCCCTATTTCGACCCGCCACATTGCCAAAATCGACCGGAAGCGACCTTCCATTACGCTTGGCCGTCCACCGTCTTTTTGGCCTTCTGCAACCCCTTTCCAACACCAATTCCGACAGCAGCTCGACGTACCATTGCGATAACATCGGGGCCACCGACTAACCGCCATCATGTCTACGTTCCTCGATGGGGCGTACAGCCTCATCCACCAGGACAATGCGGCCGACGTCCCGACCCTCAACGACCTCAAGAACCAGCTCGAGAAGGGCACCGATGAGTCGAAGATGGATACGATGCGCCGCATCCTAGTCATCATGCTTAATGGCGACCCGCTGCCCGGCATCTTGATGCATATCATTCGTTTCGTCATGCCGTCCAAGTCCAAGCCGTTGAAGAAGCTCCTCTACTTCTACTACGAGATCTGCCCCAAGCTCGACGCCGCCGGCAAGCTCAAGCAGGAGATGATTCTTGTTTGCAACGGCATTCGCAACGACCTGCAGCACCCCAACGAGTACATTCGCGGTAACACTCTGCGTTTCCTGTGCAAGCTCCGCGAGGCCGAGCTCATCGAGCCCCTTCTCTCCTCGGCGCGGTCCTGCCTCGAGCACCGCCACGCCTACGTCCGCAAGAATGCCGTGTTTGCCATTGCCTCTATTTTCCAGCACTCGCCGACGCTGATTCCCGACGCGGCCGAGCTTCTGGCCACTTTTATCGAGACCGAGACCGACCCTACCTGCAAGCGCAACGGCTTCGCTTCGCTGGCTAGCATCAGCCACGATGCTGCCCTGACATACCTCACAAGCGTTTTCGACAGCGTGCCGAACGCCGAGGAGCTCCTGCAGCTCGCAGAGATTGAGTTTATCCGCAAGGATGCCGTCCAGAATGCCCACAACAAGGTATGCAACCCTCCAGAAAACGGTGGTCAGATGGGAGAAGAAAACCACAACCTCATGCTAACTATCATCATAGGCCCGGTATCTGAGACTCATTTTCGACCTCCTCGAAGCCAACACGTCGACCGTGGTGTACGAAGCGGCATCGTCTCTCACCGCACTCACCAGCAACCCCGTCGCCGTTAAGGCTGCTGCCGGCAAGTTCGTCGAGCTGAGCATCAAGGAGGCTGACAACAACGTCAAGCTTATTGTGCTCGACCGCGTTGACCAGCTGCGGAAAAAGAACCCTGGCGTCCTGGACGACCTCGTCATGGAGGTTCTCCGTGTACTGCCCAGCCCTGATATCGATGTTCGGCGGAAGGCCCTCGAGATTGGTCTGGAAATGGTCTCGAGCAAGAACGTCGAGGAGGTTGTCCTGCTCCTTAAGAAGGAGCTGTCCAAGACCGTCGACCAGGACTACGAGAAGAACGCCGAGTACCGCCAGCTGCTCATCCACAGCATCCACCAGTGCGCCATCAAGTTCTCTGAGGTGGCTGCCAGCGTGGTTGACCTGCTCATGGACTTTGTTGCCGACTTTAACAATGCCTCTGCTGTCGACGTCATCAACTTTGTCAAGGAGGTTGTCGAGAAGTTCCCCAAGCTGCGGGCTACCATTGTGCAGAAGCTCTTTGAGACGCTCAATGAGGTGCGCGCTGGCAAGGTCTACCGCGGTATCCTTTGGATTATTGGCGAGTACTCGGTGGACGAGAGCGACATCCGCGAGGCATGGAAGCGCATTCGCGCCAGCCTTGGCGAGATCCCCATCCTAGCATCAGAACAGAGACTCCTGGACCAGGGTGAGCCCGAGGAGGAGAACAAGGATGTCAACGGCAACGGCAAGCCTGCTGCCCCGACTGGCTCCAGACGTGTGCTGGCTGACGGCACCTACGCCACCGAGACCGCATTTACTAGTCAGACTTCGGCTGCCGTGGCTCGCCTAGAGGCCGTCAAGGCTGCCCAGAAGCCGCCATTGCGCCAGCTGATCCTGGACGGCGACTACTACCTGGCTACTGTCCTGTCCGCAACCCTGACCAAGCTGGTCATGCGCCACTCGGAGATTTCGTCCGACAAGGCCCGTACGAACGCCCTGCGCGCCGAGGCGATGCTGATAATGATCTCCATTGTCCGTGTTGGCCAGTCGCAGTTCGTCAAGGCACCCATTGACGAGGACTCTGTGGACCGCATCATGACGTCGGTCCGCAGCCTTGCCGAATTCAGCGAGCACAAGGAGCTTGAGACCGTGTTCCTCGATGACACACGGAAGGCGTTCCGCAACATGGTGGCCGCCGAGGAGAAGAAGCGCGCTGCCAAGCTGGCCGACGAGAAGGCCAAGACGGCCATTCAGGTCGACGACGTCGTGGCGATCCGCCAGCTCGGCAAGAAGAATACGCTGGACAGCACAGATCTGGTCGAGGCCGACCTGGACCGCGCTACGGGCGGTGATGCTAGCGGTGCCGAGGACCTGTCGAGCAAGCTGTCGCGCGTTGTGCAGCTGACGGGTTTCTCTGACCCTGTGTATGTCGAGGCGTACGTCAAGGTGCACCAGTTTGATATTGTGCTGGACGTTCTGCTGGTAAACCAGACGACGGAGACGCTGCAGAACCTGTCTGTGGAGTTTGCGACGCTGGGCGACCTCAAGGTTGTCGAGCGGCCGACGACACAGAACCTGGCGCCGCACGACTTCCACAACGTGCAGTGCACGATCAAGGTGTCGAGCACGGACACGGGCGTCATCTTTGGTAACGTTGTGTACGACGGCGCACACTCGACCGATACGAATGTGGTGATTCTCAACGACCTCCACGTTGACATTATGGACTACATCGTGCCGGCCACCTGCACAGAGACCCAGTTCCGGTCGATGTGGACCGAGTTCGAGTGGGAGAACAAGGTCAACATCAACAGCAAGGCGCCGACGCTGCGGGTGTTCCTGGAGGGCCTTATGAAGGCGACCAACATGAACTGCCTGACGCCCGAGGCTGCCATGAAGGGCGACTGTCAGTTCCTCAGCGCCAACCTGTACGCGCGTAGCGTGTTTGGTATGTACCCTTTTTTCAGTTGCTTTTTTTTTTTTTTTTTTTTTTTTTGTTGACTACGTACTGACCATCTTGTAGGCGAGGACGCTCTGGCCAACTTGAGCATCGAAAAGGAGGGCGAGGATGGCCCGATCACCGGCTTTGTGCGGATACGCAGCAGATCGCAAGGCCTGGCCCTGAGCCTGGGCTCTCTCAAGGGTCTGAGCAAGATCGGCGTCGCGGCTTAAAAAAGTGCTTGGGCTCTGCCGTTTGTCTTGTTGTCATTTCTGCTGTCCTCTTTCCTTTAAATGTCAAATTTGATGTCGTTTTGTTTACGGCTTTGCTGCTGTTTGACGGTGATGGTGTCTAGTCCTTTTTCGTTTTTGTTTTTGTTTTTGTCAACGTGTGTCTAGCTCCATCTATCTTATATTTATTCTCTCTCTCTCTCTCTCTCTATCATTCTCTCTCCATCTCTCTCCTCCCCTTTTCTTGTCTTTTTTTATTTATCAACGTTGTCGGAGGGGATTTAAAAAACGGACTTGTTTTACACGACGGGATGCACGAGAAGAGTAACGGGCTTCACCAAAAATAGCTAAAATTATCTGGGTAGAAGGGAACAAATATAAAATTAACATTCAATCCCGAGTACAGACAGTGGTAAAGTACGTGTGTGATGATGATTGTATTAGATTAAGGCCACGAGGGCCAAGGATGGTGTTGATAATGGGGTATCTCCAAAATGAGGAAAGTGGCAGTAGCCACCTCGAGACAAGATAATAGCAACTAGACATGACCAAATTCAGTGGTAAATGGAAAAGGACAGTGTATATAGACATCAAAAAGAAAGACAGAGCAGGGGGGTATTGTGGTAGCGAAAAAAAAAAACCCAAAAAGAAAAAAAAAAACCCAAAAACAGATATGTGGAAAGATCGTGGGGCAATAAAAGACAAATTGAGATAGACGAGCAAACTTCCACTCGTTTCTATGTCGCACCAAAAACGAGGGCGTTGATAACATGGCCTTCCTTCCAGCCCTGGGACTCAAGCGAGGCGCTGTCCTTGAGGATTCTCCCCAGGTAAGCGATGCGGATGCGGGCAGTATGGGGCAGCTTGGCCTTTTCTGAGATACGGTGTGTAAGGCTGCGGACCGTCTCGTCGCGACCAAGCAGGACAATAACATCACGAGAGGTGGCGCTGAGGCGGGCGCGAACGTGGAGCTGGCTGGCTGCAGCAACAACGGCTTTGCCCTTTTCCTCGCGACGGCGGCGACGTTGAGGATTTGATGCTGATGAGGCAGTTGTCGTCGTCAGATGGTGCCGCGCCTCGTCGCCGCACGTATCTTCATCGTCGTCGTCATCACTACCCGCCTCATCAACCCTCTCTTCGTCAAAATCAGACTCGTCTGACAGGTTGGCCTCGCTACCTAGGTCGTCGAGAGCGGCGCCCTTGGTCTCGTCAAGGTCCGAGTTGCTATGTTCGGGGTCGGCGGCCAGGTTGGTCGGATCGGAGACGATCCAGGCGGGCAAGGCGTAAAAGTTGCCAAACGCATCGTAGGCGCCTTGGGCCATATCGCCGGTGGGCAGGGTGATATCGGCGGCATCGAGGATGGTTTGAGCAGTAGCACGAGCTTCAGCTGCCTCGGCAGAGACGGTGCTCCTCGTTGTGGGCGAGGTGGGTAAAGTAGGAGAGGCAGGTGTTGCGGCTGACCCAGCTGCCTGTGCGTCGGTCTCCGCCGTAGGATTAGCATTGTCCCTCGCTGCGTCGACGACGTCGGCCTCCCAGAGAATCTCGAGGGCAGCATGTAGGGTCTGCCAGATCTCGGCGCGGCCGGTGACGCGGGTATCAAAGAAGTCGGTGCGTTCGCGGTCGATGGCGCTGCGGGTCCAGACGCGGTTGCGCGAGGTCCAGCGGCGGCGCTTTAATGGTTTGTTGATGTGTTTGGAGAGTTCTTGCGTTGTGGGTGGCTGATTTTGTGTCGAGGAAGACGAGGTGCCAGGGGCTCCGACGGCCGCGGCGGCGGCTCGTAGTCGTTGGCTGCCGACAGTCGGGGGTGTCGAGGCTGAGGAAGAGAAGCCACCGGCATCGGTGCTGTCATCACCGTTTCGTGCACCAGCTCCAGCACTGGCAGAAGCGACATTCCTTGCCAGCGAAGCAGCGGCAGAAGACGGAACTGTGCCCGCGCCAACAGCTGGAGAGTTGTTGATCGCTCGACCGGAGCCGGATGGTGCGCCACCGGGATAAGGCGAGTTGGGCCCTTCGGGGCGGGAGAAGCAGCAACCCTGGGCACATGTTAGTGAGCTGGAGGGGAAATAAGATACAACGCAGAGAGTCAAACAGAGAGCTCACCATGTTGACTGATGTCTGAACCTAGCTGTGTCTAATGATCGCACAGGAACATGGTCATACAAAAAGGATTCGAGGCTGAAAGATAAACAGGTCTGGGAGCGAGCTGAAAGAAGTGTACAATAGGGACGAAGGCAGGAGCAACGCGGAGAGTCGCTGGCTCGTGGAGGCTGATCGCAGGATGCAGAGGGCGGGGATGCAAGGGGTGGACTGGAGAGAGAGGAGGAGACTGGAGAGAGAGAAGGAGAGAAGAAGAGAAAGAGAGAGGAAAGAGTCCAGAAGCGGAGAGAGAGTTGGAGTGACGAAAAGTGACGAAATATGACGAAGAAAGAGACGATCCCAAGATGGTGAAAAAGGCAAGTGCCAGTGTGGACATCAGAGACGGAAGGTGCAGCCTCGTAGACCCCAAAATACGCAAAAGACCCCTAACAATACGACGTAGTCGGCGGCCAAGAAAGAGACTTGTGGCAAAACAACAGAATCAACAAAAGTGACAGAAGTTACCCCCAAGTGTGCCCGTCCGAGACCCAGCCATTGCTCGACTTCCTAGCTACGATTGAAAGAGGAATAGCAGCTGATAGGCGAGACGAGAGGAGGAGGTCGTCAAGGAAAAGAGGAGAAGTGGTGGCAGTGGTGTGAGCCTGTGAGGCCTGGAGCTGGGTGAACTGGCGCTAGGACCAAAGTGGAGTGGTCTTTCCTCGAACGGGCCAAACGTCACCACTTGATCCGAGCTTTTTATTGGGGAGAAGGGGTGGGTTGCACTGGCGCGCTGCAAAACTGCTGCACAGCTGCAGCAAGACGATTGAAAGGTGTTCTAAGTGTGCTGTGGCAGGCGCTGTACTATGCGTCTTTGTAACAGTACAACAGGATGTTTGGCTGTTGTGCGCTGAAGTCGCTACGAAGCTGTACTTTCGGGCCCTTGAAAGTCCTCTGATCTTACGAGCCAGCCTCGCCTCGCCGACGTGCGTTTTCCCCTCACTTTTCTGTAATTTGGAAGCACGCCCAGTGCGGGCGGGGAGCATTCACCAGGGACGTATGTGTGTGTCTCGTGTTCATTTCCATTCGCATTTTATTTTTCAGCCTGCAACCTGTCGTGTGCCTGCCAGACTGTCTCTTTGTATTTGGCTTATGCTATCATGATTCGTAGCTATAAGCAAATCAAATATATCGTACATGTTGTTTGAATCGTCTTCCTTCTCTCTCCTTTGTTTTTATCCCTGGCCTTTCTCTTTCTCTACCTCTCTACCACAAGAACTTGCGGCAGTTGGGGCTCTTACACAAACACGGCGTCATACCTGTAACGTGGTGTTGTGCATCCGATGCTAGATCCACGATGCCGTCGACATAGTCAAACGTCAGCTCGTCGCCAGCGGCAATATCGCGAACCGCAAAAAAAGCCAGGTCGTGGATGTGCTTGTCAGCGTGGTCACCGACACGTGCAAAAATCCGTAGGTTGGGGCTGCACGAGTGATTGATAAATCGAGTAGGGCCTGCTCGGAACTCGCCGTCGCACTCAAGTGGAGGACCAGCCAGACGGCTGTCGAGCGACTTGGCGTCAGAAAATTTATCGAGGGCAAACAAGTACACATCCTTGCGGCGGGCCATGGTCGCAATGGAGCGGCGGTGCCGGGCTTCGCGTGCCGTCAGGATCTCGCCGAGATAGCGGTCAACAAACTGGCCCTTTTGCAGGTCCACGAGCGTGCGGACGCCCCAGCCGCGGTCTTGGGTACGGAAGATTTGGAGCGGGATTTGGCGGCCACGCTCGACCACGCGGTTGGCACAGACTGTGTCGTCGTTGCCCGTCGTCTCTGCACAGGCACAGCCTTCGTGGCACTCGTAGATCGGCTCGCGGCTGTCGAGGTATCGGCTACGCAGCAGCCCTGCTTTCGCGCCCTGGCTGTGGTAGGAGAACTTGGCTCGTTTTTTTTCCGCTGGCCTCGCCGATGACTGGCTGCCCTTGCTCCCGTTCCGTGTTTCCACCTCGCTGTCGCTGTCGTCGCTGTTCGGTTCCTGGTCCTCTTCGTCCCAGTTCATATCAGACAAGCACTCGCAGCCGTCGTAGCGGCACGCTTTCGCGTCGACACACCCACAACCGCTTCTAAAGCTTGCCTCTGCCGCATAAACGCCTTGGGTCAAGATGGATTGTGTAATGAATTTGAAGTCCTTAGGCAGCGTGGCGCCGTCGCCGGTCTTGTTGACGATTGTGACGGGATATTGCTCGTGCGTTGGGAAGGCACGCAGCTGGCACCAGTGGCAGCCGTCCACAACGTCATCTGGTGGAGGTCCCTGTAAAGTCAGACTGTGCTCTCATCCCTCGTAAAGTACAGTGGTCTTGGCCTACCGATTTCCAGTTGTGGTTGAAGAAGTGCTCGCGGTATGAATCGCGGTCGCCCATCTTGAGATGCTTAACGTGTGTGACGCGTCGGATGAGGTGGGTGGTGTTGGGCGTCTTTCGGGGTGTACAAGGCTGCAAGGTCTCTTTATATGAGAGTTGTTGGTTAGTCGATGCAGCTTGGGGTCGACGTGAATGCAGCAAGGAAGGTGATTGTGGAGAGTGAGTGAGGAGCTGCTGAAAAAGCGCGGACAGTGAAGTTGAAGCCGTTCTGAGCGGTTGTAGGTTCAGGGTCCAAAGTGGGGCTATCTCAGGCGGCGATCCAGCCGTGAACAAATTACAGCAAACGGAAGTGGCGATGTTGCCTCCGGGCAAAAACGAGCCTCGTCTTAGTTATTGTTATAGGAAGCTATGACATTTTGGTCATCACATAATGTTCAAATTAACAAGACGGTTTTCTTCTCTCTCTTCAAACGATTTATTTACTTATTAATTCGTTTCTTTTTTTGTTTTCTACAGAGATTTAAAGAAAATACATAATGAAATAGGTTCTGAATAATGGTGAATTCACGAAACATGAACAAACAAAATAAGACACACGCCAAACCTTACATATCCAAGCCTCGTAGCCTTGTATCGGAATACGTGCTTAGATGTGTTTTTGATGTCTTCACCAAACCAATACCGCCGAATAGCCCATCAGCGTGCATCGATAAAGAGCAACGGAGGTGGCCGGCGTTGTGGGTCGGGCTCATTGATAAAGCTATCTGCGGGGAAGCCGCGACCAGTGTAAGTGGCCATATCGGGCCGTGTGATTTTTATCTTGATAGACTTCTACAACTCGATCTCAACCGCCTTGTTTGCTTTTGGACTCGAATTTTTATCACCGCCGATTCTACATTCGACCATCATATTTGCAGACCATCATATTTGCACAATATGGCACCTTCTGCTCTCGAAACGGACGTTGCAGTCCCCAAGACCCAGCCAGAAGCCAAAACCTGCGCCGCTGACATTGCTGGCGACCCGACACTCGCCCATGTTAACGAAGAATATGGCCGCCCACCAGTATTCACAGACCCTCACAAATACCGTGCCTGGCTCAAGCACCGACTTGCGCTTGCGTTCCGGATCTTTGCCAAGCATGGCTTCATGGAGGGCATTGCCGGCCACATTACCGTGCGCGACCCCGTCGACCCGTCCAGCTTCTGGGTCAATCCCTTTGGCACTCACTTTGCCCTGATTACCGACGACGACTTGCTGCGCGTCAGCCATGACGGCCAGGTGCTTGAGGGTGGCGCCAACAAGATGCTCAACTACGCCGCGTTCGCCATCCACTCGGAGATTCACAAGGCCCGGCCGGACGTGCTATGTGCAGCGCACTCGCACTCGCTCTACGGCCGGGCCATGTGCTCAACGGGCCGCACCCTCGACATGTTGACACAGGACTTTTGCATCTTTTACGAAGACCATGTGGCATACCCTGATTTTGCTGGCGTTGTGCTCGCGACGGAAGAGGGACGGCGTATTGCATCAGCACTGGGTGGACGCAAGGCGGCGTTCCTTGGCAACCACGGCATCTTGACAGCAGGTGCCTCAATCGAAGCTGCCGTGAATTGGTTTGTTCTCTTGGAGAAGTGCAGCCGAGTCCAGCTTATTGCAGAAGCAGCCGTGGGCGGTCGGCGGGATGAGCTGACGAAGATCGGTCCCGCAGAGGCCCTCAACTCTTGGAAGGCCATTGGTACACCAGACGCCGGCTACTTTGGTGGACTGCCTCTCTTCCAAATGGCCGAGAAAGAGTTTGGCGAGAGCACATTCTTGGGACGCGGTGTATAAGCTTGCTACAGCTTGTGGTGGAACGGACCCGAGGCAGCTGAAAGGGGAATTTTGTAACCCCCGTCCCACCGACGTCTCTGTTGATTATGCATACAAAGCTGACGTTTTGAGTTGTGTTCAGAGCGGCAGCGAGAACAGGACGTGGGTCATATAATACACACGATGAAGCAGTTTAAAATTGAAATAAAGAACGAGCACCAGTACGACGTACTCACGCTATGATGTGCGTGATGCGCATGTTCCGTACTCTGTATGGAGGATCCTCCCTGGTCGATCCATCTGGGGGGATGAGAGGTCGTCCCAGCGGTAGCAACAACCTTATCCCAAGCCTTATGTATGAGTTGATAAAAACAGACAGCAGCGGTCTCAAACACATTTTATGCTCTGTCATACTCCGTACATCACAAACACAAGAAGAAACTTAAGAAAGACATGGCAAGCACAGGCACCTGGCACGTCAAGACCTTGCACGGCAATTCAGGACCTGGATGTGGCTGTGTTCGCGGCATATTTACTTCGAGAAGCACGGGCACATCGGTACCGACGCGGCATGTATGTTGCGGAGTATGTTTGTTGGTCGAATAAGCGTGTGAACAGGACAAGAAAGTACGGAGTACGGCACCATTGTATCAAAATGTCCTACCCACGTATGGAGTCTATGTACACAGTACGTACTCTCTTTTTGCTTGGAGGAACAGTGCACAGACGCAAGTAGCTTTTCAAGGATCTAGAAAGGAACTGGCGAGGAAGAAGATGGGAGTACCCGCGACAAGACTAACCAGGGCGCATTGGCGTTGTTTGGGATTACCACAAGTGGTCTAGACTGGATACCGTAGTCGGTCTTGTTCTTCCTGTCTTGATGAAGTTTTTCCGCACCAACCAAAACAAATACCCGCCTGTCTCCTGTTGTGTGATGGTGTGTTGCTTTTCATTGATTTTTTTCTTTCTTTTTTTGTAGTTCTCTGTCATTCCCTTTTTCTTCTTGAGTGCGCGCATTACAGTTCGTGAACAATTGTGGATATGGTCGGATCGAGGGAGGGGTGGTACTCGGTAAGGATCCAAACCAAAGCTGAAACGGGTTCCGCCTTGAACGAGCGATAAAGACGACGGTGCGGTGTGCAGTGTGTGCCCACAGTTGGAAAGAAGATGCAACCTGACAAGAGGAGAAAGGCTGTGAAGGTGACAAAAAAGAAAAAAAAAAGCAAGAAAACAAGAAAAAAAATCGAAAATAAATACGGAGTACGACGTACAGATAAAAATCGAACCGACGTAACCGACGGCATCTTCGCCCCTTTCATGTTGACGCCCCTCCATATGGCCAGGTCTGGCCCCTCAATAGACTACAGAACATCGAGTGTTTCATCGACGGCCAGGGACAATTTGCAAAATCAACGATGTGTGATGTGGATGAACCTGATTTCTTCCCTCTCCCAGCGACTGCCTCGATTTTTGTGTTCACTTTGGTACATCTATCGTGTCGCTTTGACGGGTTGGTGGTTTGCCCCTTCCCGACGTGTGCTATGTAATGTGTGATCGCTATTATTTCCCAAAGAAGAAAGAGCCCACTTACAAGTCGAAATTTGACACATCGACGATAATGGACGATGGATGACGGACGACGCATCCCAACTCCGTCTTGAAGTAATGCTCATACGCAGATGCAAGGCCTCATTTGTTCTGTTGTGCTGTTTTCTCCGTCGTGCTTTGGTCATCTGTTCACCGTTCCCAGTTCTCTTGAGCTACGAAGCGCACTCTATTCCTTCCCTATGCTTTTTCCCTTATGCCATAGCTCTTTCCTTCCTCTGCCCCTCTTCACCTCTGCTCCTTCCGTACTGAAAAAGCCTCTCCCGGCTGTCGGCTCCTGCCCTGCCACGACAAAGCACAGCCAAGATGCCACCAATGTAGCATCTGAGGCTCTTCTCCACGACCGCTGCTTTATTCCCGTCTTTTGTTCATTTTTTGTGCCTCGCCTTTCCCCCCCACTGACCTCCCCACCACCTCCCTGCTTCCAGTGGAGACACAAACATGCCTTCCCTTGTTTCGGGTCCCGGGTCGTATTCTTTTTTCTTATGTTCGTCCTCGCATGTGGTTCTGCTTTTCCCGTCTTTTCGATCTTGGCCGTGTTCATCCCCGTCACATTTGCACATCCTCTACGACGTACGTTGATTTCCGGGTCTGTGCCTGAATCTGACTGCATGTGTCTGCCTCTCACTGCCCACCTCCATGCCCACCCACTCCACCGTCCACCATCCAGTGTGCAGATATGTGATTTGTGGTCTGGTATGTCTGCCTCTCTGTTTTTGGATGGCATGCACAACGGCCATTCGGAACGGATACAGGCCTGGCCTTGCTTGCTGGGCCTGTTCTCTTGACCTGGTCGTCTCTCTGGGCCCGACCTGGCCTGGGTCTGTCACAGACACACACCACAAAGCTAGCTTGGGTGGTTCTCTGACACGATTCTAGACAGGGGAGGGGAGCTTTATTCCCCTTTCTCCTCACTCGTGCGTCTCTCTTCATCCGCAATATTCCCCGTCGACTGTCTCATTCTGAGATACTCATATGGGTCTGCTATCATCCACTCTCTCCTTTGACTATCCCCTCTTGTTTTTGTTTTCTCCTCCTTTCTTCCTTTCTTGTTCTTCTTCTTCGTTTTTTGAGCACATCACGAGAATCAAGACACCGATATCACAGCAAAATCATCATGCCCATGGCGTGCATCGACGCCGCACCGTCGTCCACCCTTCCGCCTTCACCATGACAACGGCTCTGCACGGCGGTACCGCTCCTCTGGCGGCGCTGACCACCGTCTTCACACCTCCATGCCCGACATCATGGCTTGTCACAACAACCAAATTGCCGTCCCAGTTTCCCTCATTCCCCGCCGCCGACGTTGCAGCAACAACATGCGACCCGCCCGCGTGGGCAAGCAACCTGGCCGGCGAGGGTTTTCAGTATTATTCACCGGCTATTTGCCCAGACGGCTTTCAAGTTGGTGCTGGGTGCATATTGACCGGCACACCGCGCACAACCGAAGGCTTCCCCGCCGTGGCTGCCGGTGAGACAGTGGCATGGTGCGTGCCGAGCGGACAGTCATGCACATCGGACACGACCGACTTTCGAGGTGGCATCTGGGGCGTGTCACGGACGGCGACCGGCGCAGGCGTCACGGTCACAGTTGGACCGGCCATTCAGATTCGATTCCGTGACGTCGACCTCTCTATTCTGGCGACGCACCCACTGACACCGGGATTGACACTGGCCGGAGCTACAACTACAGCATCGTCTACACCAACTCCTACACCCACACCACCTGCAAAGCTGACACCAAACGTCGCTTCTTCCTCACCACAAGTCCCACAAACCACACAAGAACCGCCATCATCATCACCATCACCGGTGTCATCATCTTCATCTTCATCTGCATCGGCAATAGATGGCGCTGCTGCCGGATTCGTCACTCTTAAAGGCAAGCCTACGACGGCCTCACCATCATCGTCACCTGAGCCCATTACAAGTACTGTTCAGGTTGTTTCCTACGGTTCGACTTTTATGTCAACCGTGGTAACTTCTCCCACTGCTGCTCCTGCCGTCGGAGGTAGTAGTGATGCTTCAACGGGCGGAACAGCGAGCAGCAGCACGAGCAACGCCGCTGCGCGGGGCTCCCCGACAAGAGCTTTTATCGCTACTATTGTTATGGCGGTCATATTGAGTGTCGCCGCTGCAGCAATTATGACATTCTTTTTGCTGTCACGGCGGCGTTTCCGCAAACAACAGCAACAGAAGATACAAAAAGGCAGGGGCATCTTACCAGAGACAGAACCATCGGATTCTGACGGCAGCTCATCTATTGGTTGGTCATCTGTCGGGGTCGGCGCATGGGTGCACAGGAAACGGCCCCGGCCACGAACTGTATGGCGGAGGACAGGAGCATGGTGGAGTGGCGTTCGTCTTCTGCCATGGAAAAAGCGCAGTCCGCTTACGGGTGACAACCGGAGTTGGGGCCGGCGGCGCCCATCTCTGCCAGAACAACAAAATCAAAACGTGTCAGATTTAGAAGCCAGCAGAGCCATAACGCCAATGGCCGAGCTACCTACATCCGAGCGTGCCCTGGCAGACCTTGTTGAGCTAGAGGGCTCACCTGTGCCCGAGATACAGGAGCCGCATGACAATGACGGTGACGACGATGATGCCGACTCGTACAAGAGTATTCAAAAGTTCAAGGGCATCCCGGCGCGGCGCCTGAGTGTGAACAGCACTACCCATGCCAACCGTTTTAGCTGGATGTCCCGTTTGTCGCGGTACATGCGCGGACGGCCATCGACAGCTGGGGGTGACGGGCGCGACACGCCCGCAAGTATGAGCACCAGTGTCTACTACGACGATGCTGCCACGGTGGCCGACCGCAGCGTGCTCAGTCGTGCATCTACACGCTCGTCCCGGTGGACACGTGCGGGCGATGCAGATGACAGTGCATTTGGAAACATGGACAGTGGCGATTTCCACGAGAGCAGCTGGAAGGCCTTTTCACAGTCCCGCGAGGGATTGAGCCGGCTTCTTTTGGCAAAAAGGAATGCCGGCAGCCCCGACCCCATGCCAGCATCCTTTGGCGCCCGTCGCGGCCATCAGCGCGGACTCAGTGTGCCGACAAACGGCACAGCAAAGGGTCTCCCGCGGCTGCCATCACCGGCCATCACAGTGCGCAGTGAGCGTACAGGGACACCCGGACCAGGTTGGCTGAGTGCCAACGGCGGCGGTGGTGGAAACAAGAACCGGTTTTCGCGGTTGAGCAGTGGCACGTTTGGGCGGATGGATAGTTTTATTAGTCGTGACGGCAGTCGAATTGGAGACATGCCAAGCGGAAACGGCGGGGGAGGCACGCAAAGTACGGAAGCGAACCTATAGACAGAATTATGTTGCTACTTTTACCTTTTACAATACCCACATAACCCCCTGGATGGGAAACGGCTCAAGGATGCCGATAACAAAACAAAACAAAGATTAATAAAAACTTGAAATGATGTAATGTACTGTGTGGTAGCACCGGCAATATATGTAAATGAAGAACCTCGCGTGGAAGGCATGGCGATTGCATGGCCAGGGAAGTGGCTTGGGACATGACGAAATGAACAAGGCCAGCGCCCCAAGGCGCCACGCACTCTTCTGGAAACATGTGGCATGACGAAAAAGAAGCATGTGAGGACACGATCATCAGGATGAAGCTGGACAGAGAGACAACAATGCCACCATGAAGATGATCTGCGTTGGGGATGTGCGGTGGGGGGGGGGAGGGGCGTACGGGGCTGAGACATTCTCGCGTGCGTCTGGTACACGTGGAAAGTGACGAGCTGGGCTGACTGTGGATTGAAGATTGTGAACATGGTGGTTTTGCAGGGATATGATTGTATTATTTTTCTATTTTTCTAGTTTTCTTCACATTGTTTTTTGCAACTAGACTCTGACTATGTACCATATACTATGGACGTGTACAGCACATATATCAGACACTATAACGGGAAATAAACAGGCTGCCGCTTTTCAGAGAGAAAGAAGACTTTTTGAATAAAAAGAAGGAAGAGGAATGGGTGAAAGAATAGAAATTAAATTAAACATGCTGGATAAACATGCAAAGTATGCCATGAATGCCAACCATAATCAGGCCCGGAAATATGAAGGTAGGATGATGGGTAATAATGATAAGAAAGAATGACAAATGTAATGGAAACGCTGGTATCACAGGACAAAAGAAACGATGAGACAAGATAGTGTGAAGAAGAAGAGAAGAAGAAGAAAAAGAAATGGAAAACAGAAAGTGCAACACAAAGAAGGAATAAAGACAACAAAAGCAAAACGCCGTCTCAGACAACAGTCTAGAACATGTGTTCTCGGACAGATTCATCCTATCCTCAATTTTATCCATTTTTTTCTGCGCTGTCGTTCGTTCGTGCTATTGAGATCACGTTTCAGAAGTTGTTGGTGTGCGTCTTGTGATTGCACCCGTCGCCAGGGCCTTTTCGATATCGGCTCCCTGCTCAGGTGCGGTGAAAGAAGCGTTGTTGTTGTTGCAGTTGTTGTTGTTCGCCTCTGCTACGCGCAAAGGCTGGGGCGACTGCTTCTCGCCGCCGCTGCCAATGACGCCCGAGCCACGGAAGGCGACAAGGACAACCAAGAACGAACCCACACCTAGGGCGAAGTTGAACCAGATACCTGCGCGGATACCCTTGAGGGTGGGTTCGTCGTGGACAATGGTGCCACCGACGTGGGAAACCTCGACACCGCGGGCGGAGGCCATGACGGCGGTCTGGACGGCCGTAGCAATAGCGAGACCGATGGCGCGACCAATCTGACCGGCCATGTTGACAAGAGCGCCGCCGAGAGCTTGATCTTCGCGGGGAAGGGCGTGAGACACAAAGAGTGTCAGAGAAGGCCAGGCCGTGTCGGCGCCAAAGACGGACAGGACCATGGCCTCGAGGCCGTAGGCAAAGTAGGATGTGGTCAATGCTGGAATGGGAACCGCCAGGAGAAGACTGCTAATGCTCACGCAGGCGTTACCGAACAACAAGATCCAATAGGTGGGGATACGGCCGAGAAGAGGGGCGACACAAAAGCATGTCAAGACACCAGCGACGCCGGTAGGGATGAAGCGAAGGGTGGTCTGGATGGCGCTGAGGCCAAGATAGTCTTGGTAAAAGTAGGTCGCATAGACAAGGTAGCCGTTGAAGGAGCTAAAGAACAAGGCCATGATGACGAGCGACGTGGCAAAGAGGCCACCACCAGCGGAGCGCGAGAAAATTGACATGCGCACCAGAGGACGGGGTGGCCAGGAGTGACCGGCGAGCTGCTTGTGGACGTTGGCGGGTGTCTCGAGCCAGAGCTGCCAGCCGACAAAGGCAGCGACAAGCAGTAGGGAAACACCAATGATGACGCCAATCCATGGAGTCGACCAGCCGACGACGTTACCTTCGGTCAGGGCGAACAACAAACCAACAAGGCCAAGAGTGACGAGGAAGGCGCCAAACCAATCGATGCTGCGGAAGGCGGCAGGAACAGGCATGGCGGAAAGAGCGGCCGAGGGGGCAGCTGCATCGTCGGTAGTAGCTGCTGCCGGGCGAACTGGAATGGCAATCTGCGGCGGTGCCTGGGCAGGGATGATCAAGTAGCCAACAACGGTGACGATGCCCGAGAGGATAGCGAGGGCACCAAACACCCACTTCCAGTTGGCGTACGAGGTGATGAGACCCGACATGAGGTTGCCGAAGACGGATCCCAAGGGTGCACCGGCGCCATACGCGGCGAAAGCGTAGTTCTTGGCTTTGCCAGGCGGAAATGTCGTGCCCAAGATACCGATGGCGGTCGGAACGTTGGCGGCAGCACCCAATCCTTGCAGACCTCGGAAGATGTTGAAGACAATCTCGTTGGGGATGAAGGGGTTGGCGACAGTGGTGGCAGTGACCCAGGCAGAACCGGCAACAAAGATGGCCTTCTTGCCAAAGACATCGGCAATGCGGCCCCACAACAGCAAGAAGCAGCCAAAGGTCAGGGAGTAGGCCGAAATAATCCACTGCAGACGGGTGTCGGGAATGTTGAGATCGCGGCCGACGCTGGGCAGGATAATGACGACAGACTGGACAGAGAGGGTGTTGGTGAAAGTGGCTCCCGTAACCGTTGCAACGAGCGCGATGCAGCGCCACTTGGAGTAGGGCAGCTTCTGAGGGTCCTCGTAGCCGTCGACAGCATCATCATCGTCATCGTCGTCGTCGTCGCCATCATCACCGTGACCGTCGGCAAACTCGACAGGGGTGTCGTGGGATATTGGCGGGTGGCAGCGCTGGCGCGACGAGGCCGTCGAGCGGACTGTGTGGAGGTGGAGTGCATGCTTGTCCATGGCGGCGGATGGTGGTGACGAAGTAGCGTTGGGAGCAAGAGTGATGTCGTCGTAAGAAGAGACGGCGATGTTGTCGTTGCCGTCGCTGTGGCTGTCCGTTCTGGGCGACGGCGGCCTTTCTGACTTTTCAGGATCGGGCGACATGGTATTTATGAGACGAAGAAGAGGAGGAGAGAGAAAGGAGAGAGAAAGGAGAAGAGATGGGCTGGGCGGATGATGGAGGATGGAGGATGGAGGATGGAGGAAGAAGGAAAGGAAGAAAGTGAGGCAGGTTTGAGATCAATCTATGAAAAGATTAAGACCGGAGATGGGAAGAGGCCAAGAGTCAGTGGACAAGACAAGAAAGAGACAAGAGGGAGACAACAAAGATGTGGAGGGAAGTAAAAGACACCCAGTAAAAGAGAGGAAGGAGCGACGAGGAGGAACGGTATCAATATAGAGACGGAGATGAATGGCGGTCGCAATCCTGGTCTCGAGCGAGACACGGCCGCCACGAAGCGAGAGGAGGGCGGAGAGGGCCAAAGCCAAAAAGTCAGGTCAATGTCAAGCCGGAGGATGTGAAGCTGGGGCTTGTCGAGAGGATGCCAGTTTGGTAGATGCCAATTTGGAGATGTCAATCTGGAGACGTCTAGATTGCTAATGTTGAGCTTGTCGACGTCGAATTATGGAATGCCAAACTTGTCGATGTCAAATGCATGTCAAGGAAAGGACGCTTTTGACAAGTGACAAGTCGAGCGGTCAAGCTGAGGAGGTGTGCAGAGGACGATTAGACTCTTATAGAGGAAGGTCGAACACAGTCATCGATGCGATGCGTGGCAACGGGCGAATTGGATGCCTTAGACCGACCTGTCGGATGGGAGTCAAAAGAAGATAGGTGAAGCTGGGAGAGGAAGGTCGATGCAGGCGTATGGCGATTCCTGCCTGGGATTTTTTTTTTCTCGACTTTTTTTCGACTTTTTTCCTCTTTTCTTTTTTCTTCTCCTCGCCTTCGATAGAGTCCGCTGTCGTCGACGGCTCTGGGGTTGAGTCGGCACTTTATTGCTTGCCTGGGCCCTTGTTTTTGTCTTCGCCTGGGACCTGCTCGTGTTCCCGTTGCACTTTATTGGTGTCTCGTCTTGCTCATTTCTTGTTTTTTATCGTGGAGTTTTTGGGGATTGACCGTTTTTCTCTTTTATTTTATTACTTTCTTTTTGGTCACTTCTGTCATCCATCGTCCCCACTTCTAGATCGCTGGCCGGCCCTGGACCGGAGGCGTTGAGAACGCTGGGACCGCTGCGAGGGAAGGCGCGTTCGGCGCTCTGGGCGCTCCAGGGGCGGCACGTTTATTTAGCGGCAAATTCACCACCTTGCTCAAGGTGGCTTCACTCTTCCGGCACCAATTCCACCAATTCCGTGGACGTTGCGGTGGCCAGCTCCTGCCGTCACAGCGACTGTGATGGCCCACATCCGCCTCCTCTTTCCTCGCAGGGAACTTTGTTCTCCCCAGCGGTCCCTTAGGCTACTTCCTTTCCGGGTTTAGAGGCCCGTGACAGGCATCCTAGCATCCTTTTCTTAGGTGGTGGAGGCATTGGACCAGTTTAGCGGCTCCACAGCCGACGCGGATAAAGGTAAGATCTAGGAGTCATACGGAGTAGTAGTTGTTCCCATTCACTTTTCTGACTCTTTTCTTCCAGGACGGCCTGTCCGTCGTCTGGCTCATCTTCCCCGTCTGCCGGGTCGGCGGTCGCAATGCAGATTCGCATGCCGTTCGTACGAAGCCTCACCCTTGCAACAAAACGGCCAAAACAGCCAAGCGCATGGCGGAAGAGGCCCCGACCCTGTCCGCCTAGCTTTTGCAGTTCCCTGTCCCTGTCGACCTCGCTACGTTTTCTGGAACATGCATGAGTGGTGGTCTTTTCCATCGACATGTCTCATCGTTGCCGTCGTCCTATTCGTTTTTTTCTTTCTTTTTTTTTTTTTTTTTTTTTTTTTTCTCCTGCTCCCTTTCGGTCGGTAATCATCCTTGCCAACAGGCCATCAATCTCGCAGCCAAATCTCAAATCTTGCTTTGCCTAGAGCCCCCAGTAGAGTGTTCGTACCACGTCGGGCGGACTAAAAAGGGGACAGGAGAGGTCAAAGAGGTGATGGAAGAAGCAGAGACCACAAGAGGTTCAGCTGCACGAAGCTTGCATCACTTGACTCACGACCGGGCTAGACGACCTTGCAGCGTGCGTTGTTGAATCGCTCTTTCCGCCATGCAGCCCGTGAAAAGTATCCTTTTAAGGATCAGTACCGACAAGCAGGTGCGATGCGCGCAGTTAGTTGCCGCTGGCTGTACGTCGTAATACGGAGTAGTTTCCCCGTCACTTCCTTCCCTTTCCTGTGGATTTGTTTCCCCGCAAGCTCTTCCAGCAACGACTGGCTGTCCCGTGAACAAGGGACGAACACTGCTTGCGTACGGAGGAAATAACAGACATGCGACTGGACGCACAACTTGGATGGATACACGACTGGATGCATGCACGACTGGACATATGTATTCCGTACGTCTGAGCGATCGGTGTACATTGAAGCACGAGACACAGACACAGAAGAGCACAAAACACTGCGGAAACGACAGCAGACAGATTACACACATTCCGAGGTTGAAGATGCCAAACGAAGTGGCAAATAGAGGATAGAAGAAAACAAGATGCCAAACAATCGTAGACATAAAAATAAGAGTCAATGTAAGCAGATCTGACAAAGCACCTTGAGTCAACATGCATACGACGTCCATCGGAAAGCGGATGCAGGTGCGGTCTTGCCTATCCTGGCGAGCCTGGAGCCAGACACAGTCACAGCCGATCGGACCGGCAGTTGCAGTACATCGTCACTGCCTCTTGCGCACTGTTGCCTTCTTACGTCCCGGCGTCATAGGACAAAGTTGCTCTGGGTGTGGATAAAACGTGCAGGTGGCTTTAGTCTTTGGTGCACGGGGCAGGCTCCGAATGCCGGGTCCGTGGACAACAGTGGCACCTTCTCCTCTCTTGTCCTTATCTCGTCTCTGCCTTTGTATACATCGCTTGCGCTTTCCTCGTGATACTGTTGGTAGCTGGCCAAGGACTGTCCCCGCGCGGATGGAGTGCATAGAGTAACTTGGCTGGAGTCGGTCATCCACCCCTTTCTCCATTCTGTTCTCCATACTGTTCTCCATTTCGAAACCTACTCGTACAGCGAGCCAGCCGCAATTGGGGCAGCCTGCAGTGATCTCTTCGCGACCTCTGAAAATCCAAACGAAGCATCTACATCTGCATCTACATCTGCATCTTGACACCCGTTGAAGGGCCCAGTCGGACTCATTCGATTAATATCTACGACACTAGTCTTGTATCTCGACCGTCTCGGCCGCTGATTTTGACAGAACAAACTGCACCGTCCGCCGAAGACGCTGGCACTAATAATCACCAATTGGTCAGTCAAGCAAAAGGCATAGCCTCGTCCAGAGTCAATAAAGCATCAACGTTCAAGAGCTTTCGGCAATGCTCCAAAACACATTACATCGAGTCCGGTGTCGGCAGGAGACAAGGCGGACAAACAAAGGCAAGAGACAGAAAATGAGGCCAGCAAGGGGAAGGGGGGCGACAGAAATAAGAGGCTCGCCCGCTGGCTGGCTGAAAACAAAAACAGAACGGCGCTGGAAGGACGCTAGAAGGAAGCTTGTTTGCCCTTTCTTGAGCTTGCCTTGTTCAAGGGGCGCGTGAGCTTGCCTTAGCCGCGCTTCTTCAAGACAAAGGGCCGCTTTGCGCATTTTTGGGAATCTACATGCGAGTACGACGTATGCAAGTTTGCCTTGCACTTGATTTGTCCACTTGCCAGACAAGATAGCGCAGCGGTGGCCCGTGCCGACTTAGAAATGGCCCCCGCGCGGCGTGCAGCCTTGGTGGACTTTTCGCACTTGTTTATTTCGACTCAGCTCGTCTCTCATTCTGCCTTGCAACAGGTTAGACTCCTGAGAAAACCTGCCTGGCCAATAGGGACAAGGAAACTCGGGCAACAAACCAATAGAATAGGCGCTCAGGCTGTGCATATCAGAGAGCTGGAGCACAATGCTTCCTCTCAGAAACTCTTCCCAATACCCCCCCTCCCTCCCTCTTGCATCCTGCAAGCCCCTATTGGGACAGGAAAGGGAAAGCGGCCAAGAAGGAAGCAAAAGAGGCGCACGAGGGCGCTTCGAAAGAGCACAGCTGCTTGCCAGCCTAGAACCGAGGACCCGGGACTCGGTCAATCAACAGAAAGGGATGCACTCCGCACTCGACGTGGAAAGCCTTGAGGGGAAATAAAGCTGTGCCTTGCCAGTCCTCAAAACCCCCTTCTCCCCTTGTCAATCTTGATTGCTTTTTTCTTTCTGAGTTTTACTGTAAACTTTTGGTGTTCTCAAATTGCGAGCACTGCATCATCATGGCACCAATACGACCAGCTGGCCGGCTACTGGCATCGATAGTCAACTCACACAGCACTTTGTCTTCACTTCCAACAAGATCACCCTCTTTGTCCACAATTTCAGTTCCATCATCGCCATCACACACACCAATAACGCCAAGCATCGCCTTTCACCGCGTCACCCGCGTTCTTCTGGAGCATTTCAACGAGAAACGCGATGACAGTGAAACCACAACCGGCACCTACAATAAGCATTTGGAACTCATCTTCCCCTTGATCGCTGGTGCCATTGTCCTCACCATTCTCATCGCCACGGTCCGGAAATGGACCCTCGACCATTTCCGCAAAGGGGGAACCTGGAAGACGTGGTTCGAGGTCTGGTGGATGGCCGCCGTTTTCTTCCTGCTCATCACTGTCTTCTTGCCTTTTACCATCCTGGGCTGCTTTATCAACTGCCACACCGAACGGAAAAATAAGAGGAACGGCAATGTTGCCAACGGAAGTGGCGCTGCCGCCGCACCGGCCGCCGCAGCCAACTCTCTGGCCGGCAGTGGAGTTCCGCCGCCACCACTTGATCGCCCGCAAATGCCCTTGGATCCCGTCGTTGTGATGCCCGATCTGCCAGACCAAGAAGATCCGGATGCTGTTCCTGCATTACCGCCACCGCCGCCACCGATTTTGCAAAAGAACGAGACAACCGACGAGGCGACCGACCGATTCTTTCAAGATAATAATAAATGAAGCACCTCCTCCACCAACTCTGCACATGTCAATGTCGGCATTGATACGAACTGCGGGTAAAATATACTCTTTGTTGCTCTCCCTGCCAGAGCCAAGAAAACGACAAGAACGCGAAACAGCGAGGCACGCCTGCTGGACAAGCAGCGCCCAGCGTCTAATCCACGCAGCCAAGAACCATTAGGTTGACCCGTGAGGCTGAGCCCGTTGTTGATGCCTTCACCCTGACACCTCGAACCTCTTCACGGGATGGGGGAAGAATGCGCTAAAATCAAAGCCGACAGGAAAAGAAAAGACGTGAAAAAAAGTGCTTTATCTTTCAGCCCACTTTTGGCTATTGTATCTCTATGATTTGTTTTCAAGCTAAGAGCGCAGTTTGAACACCACTTGCCGCCGCTACTAACTGCGGTAACGATCCACATCTCACCCACTCGCGAGCAACCTTATTTCAACCCCAGAAGCGCCTCGTTTTCAGACGGTTCTTATGTTATCCACTTTCGTTTCCACTTTCGTTTCCACTTTCGTTTCTACTTTTGTTTATCCTTTCGTCCCCATTGCCAATATCTCCCGTCAGAATCCATTCCATTTATCGTCGACCATACGGCAAACAGGATGGCCCCGCTGGCTAACAGCGCGCTGGCACTTGCCATCAACAACCATTTGTCTCCTACGCTGCCAGTCTTCTCTTCCGCTGTCATCATAACTCGCGAAGATGACCCTGATACCTCTGATACCTCTGATACCGAAGCTGAAAAGGCCCGCAAGAAACATAAAGAGACGATTCGCAACATTCTGATCATCACCCTCAACCCCGTCACCCTCCTTCTCGCCATCTGGATCGTATTCTGCTTTGTTCGTGGCGTCAACCGGCACATCCGCTACCTTGGTCAGAAGAAAAAGGTTGAGCTGGAAAATCTGGCCATGGAGATGGAGTCACGACGACAATGGGAAGCCCATTTTGGCCCTGGGTCAAACAGCTATCGGCCACCATCGGCGATACCAGAGAAGACAGTGGACGAGGGCAGCATGCCACCCCGCAAGACCTTTTTTTCGCTCTGGCCGTGGTCAAAACAAAACCCGGAAGCCACTCTCTTCCCGGTTGTTGTATCTTCTGGGTTGGTGCCGGCAAAAACGACGACTGAGCCCATACCCGAAAAGGCAGAAACGTACGTGCGTGCCAGCAACGACACTGGCCGAACACTGGAAGTCGACTCGGCGCCAGATCGCCTAACGGATGACATCAAGGACGTAACGAAGGGCTTGGGCAACTAAATACAGTTATTGGGCTTCTATCGTTCTCGCCCGGTATCCATCCTTTTCTTCATTTCTATTTTTGATTCTCCTTCTCGGGAAAGCCTTTATGTTTGTGTTGCATGCATTGTTATGAGGGAAGATATCATGGTGTTTTTGTGGCATTTTTTGTACACGTATTTGACTTATAAAGGCAATGCTTCAATTACACGCCCACTCGTACATACCATACACATCAATAGAACAATGACGAAAGAAAAACTAGATTGATATTTGAGTCTACAATCATGACGCTACCGTGTGCTTCGTTTGTCGGCTACCATGCAGTTACGCCTTGGGCTTCTCTGCCACACCAAAGAACAGACGGAGCTTGCCACCTCCCATCTGCGGCGGCAGCTCCGAGACTGTCGGGTTGTTACGTACCTCGCCGTTGACCAGGCCGGCGTCACTGAAGATGCGAAGCATGTCCTTCTCCGAGAACCCGCGGTGGGCCACGGTGTGCAGACCAACAGATGCCTCAGCATTGCTGTGATCGTGGCTGTGGTCGTGGTCGTGGTCGTGGTCGTGACTGTGGGCATGCCCGTGGCAATGACCATGATCGTGTCCGTGGCCAGCCGGAGGGCCCGTAGCTGTCTCGCCCTCAGGCAGGATCAGGTCAATCACCAGCAACTTGCCACCCGGTGCAAGACGTCTCGCCATACCCTGCAGCACCGCAACGGGGTGCTCCACATGGTGGAGTGCCATCGAAATCAGTGCCATGTTGAAGCCCTGGAACTCCTCACCCTCGGCCGCCTTGGCAAGCGACGGGTCACTGCCTGCAGCCAGATCGGCCTCGACAGCGTGCATCCGCTCGGGAGCAAAACCGGCTGCCTGAGCCGCCTCGTTGTAGCGCTGCACCATGGTGGACGAGATGTCGACACCGCGGATGTGGGCAGCATACGGTGCCAGAGCTGTCGAGATGACACCGTTGCCGCAAGCGTAGTCAAGTAGACGAATGCCAGTACCCTTTTCGGCACTGGCCTCCTCGGGGACACCGATCCAGACGCGGTTCGTCGTTAGGTACTCAATGATCTGGCGGTGCATGTCCGCGATCCACTTCATCTTGAAAGTGTCCTCGGGGAGATTGCTGCAGAGGTCGGTTAGAGTGTTGACAACTTGTACTGGAACCCAGCGATGCACCTACTCATAATGCTCCTTGTTGACCTCCTTCCAGGTCTTGCCATCCTTGGGCTGGTTGGGGATGTCAAAGTTCATGATGCTGGCTCTGGTTTGCTGCGTCAATGTGGGCTTTGATAGGATGCGAGACGGAACGTCGAAATAGAGTGTGAGAAGGCTGATCAAAAATGCGAGGAAAAGCAATGTCGTTGTGTTGTAGAGAAAGCCGGTCTTCTTTTTGTGGTGTTGTTGGTGTTGCTTATTGTAACCCAAATCCGTAGGCATAACCTTGTCTCGGGGCACAATTGTTGAGTTTTGAGTATAGCACTTGTATGGAGATGTGAATGTCAAGTCAGAAGGTAGTAGTAGCTTTCATCGATTCTTTCTGTTCACTCACCAGTATATTTATACAAAATTGTCTCGGATCTGCCTCTTCTCGAAGACTATTGTGCCTCTTTACCTGCCTGGTTCTTTGTATCCGAAAAGTCTCCGAAAGACACGTTTTTGGCCTGTCAACGTGTCGAAAAATGAAAATAAATATGAGACGCAAAGATTCGATTAGAACTAGGTTTCGGAAACAAGAAACTTGCTCAAATGGATCAATATGAACGCAAAGTGTTGTGTTGATGCGTCGACATCAGACGTGATGACGGAGACTTACATGTACATTTTTTAGCTGCACCACTTGTTTACTGTTCACTGTTCACTGTTGCTGCCTATTTTAGCTGAATATCAGACCCACTTTTCCAGACTTACACGCCGCCTTCATTGACTTCGGAGACAATCTCATTCAGGCAAGCATCACGTTCGTCTTTCTGTCAAAATGGTGGACAAAACTGGGAGATTTTGTTAAAGTCCTGTGTCATAGTCTGATGTTTTTTTTCTTTCTTACTCGTTGTGTTGAGCACATATTTCCCGTGGTTTACTCCATGCTCTTGTTCGCTCTGGGCCTCACTCATGGCCAGAGCCGTTCCTTTCTCCAAGTGACCGAGTTGGCCATTCCTCCGTCTTCTCTCACATACCGCAGCCGCTGGTGCTGCCGGTCTGTTGCTCCCTGCCAAAACTCCACGTCCGTCGGCGCAACGGCGTACACCAACCAGCCAGGCGAGACGTAGTCCGGGTCACTGTCGAACAGAGCCTGTGCCTCAGCTGTCTTCTTAGACAGTTCTTTCTGGGACTGTTCGGGGTCTGCCATCACGTCGCTTTGCGGTGCCGCCACGGCACTCACTCGCGAGGCCAGCGGACGCTCCAGGAAGTCGGCCGCGCAGTCCTCTGCTGGCAGTGGCTGGGCCTTGCCGCGGATGCGTACCTGGCGGCCGAGCGGCGACCAGTAGAATGTCAAGGCACATGCGGGCTGGGCCTTGAGCTGGCGCCCCTTGGGGCTGGAAGCTTTGACGGCAAAGTGCCACCCACGGGCATCGACGTTCTTGAGAATGAGAACCCGGGCGTCGGGCAGGCCGTCCGCGTCGACTGTCGAGACCGTCATGGCGTGCGGTTCATAGGGCGTCGCTGATGCAGCGGCCGTCTTTCCTCCCTCAGCAATGGCATCACGGAGCCACTGAACGAAAGCATCTTGGGGCGTGGCCGGAAAGGCCGCCCAGTCGATGGGGGCGTAGGGTCCCTTGAGCGAAGGCAGGCTGCGAAGGAGGGCCCGAACCCCGCCGTCGCTCGTGTCGTCGAATATGTTTGTTGGTGTAGGACCTGGCATGATGCTTGCCCAGAATCTGCTCGTATTTATTTCTGTAAATCGTATTCTTGGTGTGCGATTTGTCTAGACTGGCCCGATTTGTGACTCTTGTCGATGCCCCTACAGAACAGTTGACTGTTGGCAGTGTTAGGACATCGACCGTGCTTCGAATTGGAAAATGTGAATATGATGCTGCGGCGCTCGCAACGTTTCGTTTGCCCTCGAACTTTTATGAAAAGTACAGAAAACGTACAGGAAGAGTACAGGAAACCCGATGAGGATGTTGCTATCGACGTCTTAACTCACTTGAAGGTAAAACCCGGACGGCGCGGAGCTCGTGTTCGCATTAGCGTCTCCTCGTTTGTGTATAGGGCAGCACGAGAACGGCACAAGAAATGGGCTCCTTTGTCAATGTAGGATTGATTGTGGTCTGGTACCGCTTGGTTGTGCGAATACTGCCCGGTTTGTTGTTGGCCCTTGCTTATGGTTGTGACTCAACCGTAAGAAGCACTAAAGGAAGGAACTTCCCCTCGTTGCTTCCTCGATCCTCCTCTTTTGGCAAATGACGCCCGTCACGTGACACTGTCAACAACCAAAACCCTGTTTCGTGGCTTGGCAATCAAAAACTCTGGTACTCCGTACTCAAGAAATATGCATAATGCCCCTTTCATACGATCCTCGTAGAGACTGAGAAAATATGGTTGTGTGTGTAGCAATGGGGGATCTGTTCCCAAACATTAAACATTATCACTTTATTTCCCCACATAATAAAGCACTTGAAATCCTGATTCGGCCCTCTCCGAAGATGGTTGCCCTTGAACAGATCATACAAACGCCGTTATCATATTCTTTCTACAGTGGCGTGTGGACTATACATTCCCCAAGGATTCAGTCTTCGGCACCACCTGAGAAATCCATAGGCGAGATACCAAGAAAGAAACACAGGGGGCGTGGGAAGGCTGTGGCACTGTCGTAGCATCGGTTCCATCAGTGCCTTGCGTCGTCCAGTCATGCACTTCTCATTCGTCCACTATCTTTTCCACCGGCATCCATCATAACCCCATCATAGTCTGCCACCCCATTTTGTGCTATCCTCTTGTATCAGTCAAGCCAACACGAGCCAAAGCCCAAGCAACAGGCACAATACTTGCATATGCACCCCATCTCCCCAGGCGTATAGGACAGCCCCAGCCAGCATCTCCAGGCGTTTGACCTTTTTTTTCCCATCCTTTCCTTGGTGTGTGGCCTCTCAAGCATCGAATATAGCCGCTTACGTGGGGAAGACACAAGCCCCTCTCCCTTTCAGCAGTTTATCTTGGCTTGCTGACTGTCTCACATGCCCACCATCTTTCTTCAATGCATATCAGTTCTCCAGCCAGTCCGGGCCTTTCTTCCGTATCTGCCTCTGATCACCCTGGATTCTGGGCCTGTGTATGCCACCTATAGTATACCAGAAGGGTGTGAAGAGTGCTGGGTGGGGGTGTGAGAAACCAAGGATACACCACTGGCTACGTCAGTTGATTGTCAACCTGCCTTATATGTGAGAAATGATAGTGATGGACAACCTGGACACCTGATGACAAATAACTCCTGGAAGCACAGCCAAGTCGGTGGGTTCTGCAGAGACTATTGGTATGAGCCTACTCCGGTCGCCACCACGGGACATATACACAGGGGAAACAATACCGCCAAACGTCCGGCACACCTCGACACTACAAATCTATGATGCGGGTATGCCAATCATCTGCCGAGGCCCTTTGCGCGGTGACATAGTCAACTCGCTGCCAGCCTTCTTTCTCTCGTCTGCGATCCTTCCTTTCCACCCTGAAGCATCTACTCGACCTGTCCTATTGCTATCTGTTGTTTTAAGTCTATAGGAAGTCTACTCTGTTTCTTATATCCGTTTATTTTGTGTTCTTACCCCCAACGCCCTATCATGTCTCCCAACACTTTCGTCGTCAACTATCAGCCTCACGCCCCGTACTCTTCTGTTGCATTGGTAAGGGACCAATCAAGAGAGGCCCTGCGAGGTAGTGCATGCTGTACATTACACTCCTTTCGGGATACGGACTGTCCCGGACCCGTAACCGGTGGCCCATGACTGCATTCTTTTTAATATCATCATGTGGCCTGTGGCGTTGAAAGGCGTAGAGGCGTACCCCGTGATGCGGCCACCCTATATCTGCCTACTATCTATTACGAACAACAGCTCGTACATCGCCAATATCTTGACCTCAACTTCCCTTTTTGCATATAGTCCCTCCGCACTGCCCACCATCACTACACATATGCAAAACAAACGCCCAAGTAAGAGGAAGAGCTACTGGACGTCTATATTTTCCACAACATCCCCCCTTATTTCTTATTTTTGCCACTCGTGTTCAACCATCACCACTTTTCAACAACAGATGTGCACGACAGCTTTGTCGGCCTCATTTTTAATTGTCACGTCTGGCTTTCTTAAACTATATAACCGCCTTCCAACAGCTTTTGGGGGGTCTTAGGGCTGCGTTGACAGAGCCTCACCGCACTTGGTCTTTACTTCCGTCGTTTCAACGTCAGCCACGACTACATCGAATGACTGCATAGCTCTTTTTTTTAAATTTTTTAAAGTGCAGCTTCATATACCGAAGACGAGAATCACTGCCAACCACTTCATTTGCGACTATATACACCCCACTGATACTTTCTTCTGTTCTGTCTCCCCGTCGTCTCATCAACTATATCTATATAAGTCAGCATCTCCCGAACCATCATGCCTTCATCTGAAAAGGTCAGTCCGCAACCCACATCCTCAATGCTTCCTTAGGCACACGTTCAAATTCACTACTCAAACTAATCGAGCTACCTCCGTTACAGTCATCCAACATGAACATGTTCCGACCGGAAAAGGCCGAGGACTGGGAACAGTTCCGGGATGTAATCACGACACTTTACCAGAGCAATACATTGTCTGAAGTCATCGTGCAGATGAAGACACTGCACTTTTTCAGCGCAACGTACGTACCAATCGTGCTCACATTCTTTTTGTTGACCGATGTTGGACTCTTCTACTAACACTGCCCCAGTCCCAAGCAGTACAAGACCAAGTTCAAGGAGTGGGGCCTGACGACCAAGTACGTCAAGGGGACCGAGTACGAGGAGCTACT
Organism: Sporothrix pseudoabietina; assembly: GCA_019925295.1. NCBI lineage: Eukaryota > Fungi > Ascomycota > Sordariomycetes > Ophiostomatales > Ophiostomataceae > Sporothrix > Sporothrix pseudoabietina. The sequence continues at coordinate 2,260,624 of JADHKS010000002.1, read as the reverse complement.
TGAGCAAGAAGAACAAGACGAGTACAACGTCCGCGGCAAGCGCGTTTCACACCAGGACGTCGCCCGGTTCAAGCGCCGCAAGGAAAAAAGCGAGAGCAAGGCCAAGAGCGGCAGCAGCAAATCCTCTTCCTCCAAAGATTACAGTACCGACGGTACCGGCTACGACTACTACGACAACGGTGGTGAGGGCAGCAACGGCGCGTACATGGTGACTTCCGGCGATTATATGAGCTACACAACGAGTGGCACGGGAGGTGAGGGTGCCTACATTACCGCGGACGGTACACCGGTCACAACAGCCGCCAGCAACGGCGCTTATGCGTACGACACAACCGGTGGTACTGGAGAAGTGTACGACCCATGTCTCGAGGGCGGCTACCAACAGCAGCAAGGTTACGGTAGGTCAAGAAAATAAATAGGACGGAGAGTGATATAAAAGGAAGGTCGTTGATGGAAGGTCGTTGATGTCACGGTAGCGGATTACTAATAATTGTTGTAGGTTCTGGCAACACGACCAACTGGGGCTAACAACACTGGTCACCCTGCCGGGTTTCAACGACAGAGCCGCAAACACGCCACACAATCCGGGATTCGGACGATATCGAGGCAATTGGCCCGGTCTTGGTATCACCACCGGTCTTCAAAAGGCAGCAGGATTTTTGGATCTGAAGTCCTGCCAATACGGACTGTTTCTCCGTACATCGGTATCTCGGCAAGATGACCGACGCCTTGCGTCTTTTTTTTTTTTTTTTTCTCTCTTTTTTTTTGCCCTTTATTCTTTCTAATCTTTGTTAAACTCTTCTTCACTTACACTGGTCCAGGCTGGATCCTGCTGGCTAGATAGCTTGCTTCGACTTTTAGATGAATTATATTTGCAAAATTGTGCGCCAAGCATTTTCTGGTTTGAGATCTGTCAACTTATTTTCTCAAGAAAGTGAGTCTGTTAAAAACCTGGGGAATAATGAAAAAAGCAAAAGACACACAAACTGCCCAAATACCCATTGCCACATTACGGAGTACTATCCTTTCACGTTACGACTCCCTTGTAAGTGAAGTCGAAAGTGGGGCGACACGCTTTGTGTTCCGTACTAGCGCCCGTGTTCTGTTGCTTGTTCGCTCCTGCCGTCGGAAAGTTCGTATGTCGATTTTGTTGGGGGACGGGGATTTGCGAAAACGCCGTTTCGACGGACTTTTCTAAACCACGAGGTCGCGGAGACACGGCTCGCAGAATTGGGACATATGCCCCGAGATGGACGCGTGGGCTAAGCTTTTTTTTTCCTTCTCTCAGCTCGTGTTTCGTGCCTTCCAAGTGCATGGCAAGACGGACTGCCACAGCATGAGCACCATTCTTAAACGTTCCTTCCCTCAAGAATGCGAACTCGAAAACTCGTTCCTGCCATAAACGCAGGCTCCATTTAGAGTTCTTTCCACGTTCTTTCCACATGTTCGTGTCATTGAGGCAAACTATTGCAAACATACACTGTAGTATCAATCTCGCTTTCGTACAAACCATCAAGAAAGAACCGGGATCGTACTCCAGCGGCCTAGTACAGTACAAGGAAATGGCAGACTGGCCGGAGAATTTGTCAATGGATGTGGCCTAGCCTGTCAGTAGCGACTGGGTAGCGGCGTGAGATGGTGTGTGCAGCACACGAGATTTTGTTATAAGGATCCTGCGTCCGCCCTGGGTCTCTGGGTTCTGGGTATTTGACAGCAGTCGGTGTCTCGATTCTTTTGTCGTGCTTCCTATGCAGATTCTATTCTCGCCAAGAACTTGTATCTTTTGCCAAATTGTCCATCAGTTTGGTGAATATGTCCTCCACCAAAGAAAAACGTGTCTTGACACCAGAGAATGCAACAGTCTCTGTCGCTGCATCTCACGACCACGACACGGCCGATGATACTTCAGGCTCCAACGACGTTGCCAAGGCCGACATCAAAACCGACAAGGAACTGGAGGCCGACAAGGATACAAGCTCGTCGAAGCAAGATGGGCTACCGAAGCAGGAGTACATGACGGGCTTGCCATTTGCCATCACATTTGGCACCCTCATGCTGGCAGCATTATTATCAGCACTGAACGCATCTATGATTTCGACGGTAGGTTCGCCATACACTGGCCTCGACGCGACCTTGCAAATATATATATATATATATATATATATTTCGTTGTTCTGACTCCACTAGGCGACACCATCAATCACCAATGCATTCCACTCGATTGAAGATATTGGCTGGTACAGCTCGAGTTATTTGATTTCGAAGTAAGCAGAACCTTTTTCAACACGCTCCGGCCCCGTGCCGTGCTAACACCGACAGCTGTGCAATGCTACCGTTAACAGGAAAGATATTTGCCATCTTCCCCTTGAGAGTAAGTGAACTCCTTATCCAAGAAGCCACGTGCACAATTTCACTGACGCCTGTAGTACGCGTTCATTGCGTTTGTCTTCATCTTTGAAATCGGCAATCTTATTTCTGGCGTGGCTGCCTCCTCGCCAATGCTGATTATTGGCCGTTCGATTTCTGGCATTGGTAGCTCAGGCATTCTCACAGGCGCCACCGCAGTCATTACCACGATTCGCCCTCTTGAAAAGAGACCAATGCTAATTGGCACGTTAATGGGTGGTGTTGCCCTAGGCCAGGTTGGAGGACCGCTGATCGGTGGTGCGCTGGCCCAGATTACATGGCGTTGGGTTTTTTATATGTGAGTACTCTGCTTCAGTGCCAAGAGAAGACTGAAAAACTGACAGTCTCTTTGATAGCAACCTTCCCCTTGGTGGCATCGTCATTTTGCTCTTTCTCTTTGTTGTCCGTCTGCCGACACCGCCGCAGAGACTCAAGCAACGGCAAGATCTCGCCCAGGATACAGCAGCCAGATCCAATGGCCAAACCAGCTACGCCATTGCTGAAGCACCATTCTCACCGATCAAGCCCACCCGTCGCCAGCACTTTGACATCATCTACAAACAGCTGGCTCGCATCGACTTTTCCGGCTTTTTTTGTTTTGCAGCCGCATGTGCCCTATTCCTGATTGGTCTTGAATGGGGCGGTACCAAGTACCCTTGGAAGTCGGGCATTGTCATCGGCCTGCTCGTCGCCGGCGCTGTGCTGTTCATCGTCTTTGGTGTTTGGTCGCAGCATCTTGGTGATCGAGCACTCCTGCCTTTTCGCCTCCTGCGTTACGGCCACATCAATATCTTTTGCGGCATCACCTCTCTTATGCAGTCGGGCAGCGTATTCATCCTCATGTCCTACCTGCCCATCTGGTTCCAGGGTGTCAAGGGTGCCACCCCCGTTGTCAGTGGCGTCATGTTGCTGCCGACCATTATTTCACAGCTCATTGCCTCATTGCTATGCGGCTTCTTGGTGCAGCGCACCGGATATTACCTTCCGGAAGTTATTGGCGGCAACTCGCTGGTGCTTCTCGCATCCGGCCTCTTCACAACGTTTTCCCCGGCCACTGGCGCCGGCTCGTGGATTGGATTCCAAATCCTGGGTGGTGCCGGCCGTGGGTTTGTCATGCAACTGCTGATTACCGTCATCCAGGCCAACGTGCCACCCTCGGACATCCCGCTGGGCGTCAGCTATGTCATGTTTTGCCAGTACTTTGGCGGCGCCGTGGCTATTTGTGCGGCACGGACAGTGCTGACATCGACAATTGGCTCTGAGCTGGCCAAGTACGCGCCGTCCGTCGATGCGGCAACGGTGATCAATACGGGCGTGACGGACCTTCGCAGCGTGATCCCAGCGAGCGAAATTGGCAATGTCATTGTCGCCTACAACAAGGCGCTGGTCAATGTCTATGTAAGCGGGCCCTTTGGTCATTTTTTTTCTCTTCTTTTTATTATTCTTTCTTTTACGCTTTCAATCGTGAATACCCTTTACTGACAAACTGTGCAGTACCTTCAACTCGCCCTGTCAGCCACGGCTCTGGTGTGTTCTTCTTTCCTCGGCTGGCGTGACATCCGCAAGGCCAAGCCGGTCCAGATGGAGAAGGGCGATGCTGAGATTGACACGGCGGAGAAAACGGCCGAGGGCAAGTAAACGATGCATTTAGTCACTTTGATAAGAGTAAAATATGTTTTGAGATTGAATGCTTCAGTGTTTGAAATGTTGTATTGTGTAATCCAGTGTTTATGTGCGTGAGAGCATAAATAATAAACCATTAATCTTAGCGTCATTAGTTTCCAACCCACTTGGGTCATTTAGAAAGTGATTCTTTCCCCGCCCCTTCTGTTGTTATGCCATGCTAGAGCGGCTGTGTTTAAAGAATAAAATAATAATAGTGAACAAGTAAAGAAAAGAAGGGTGACAGTGATGATACAGGAGTGTAGAATAGAATGTGTTGTGAAGTGTGCCCGGGGTTGAGGTAGAGACGCTGTGGCAGTCTTAGTGTGCAGCACGGAGCCGAAGTGCAGTGCCGTTCCACGAGGGATATGATGTGTGCCATTGGCCGTTGTCATGGCTTTTTGATGACGATGAGATGGATGAGGAGATGGAGGAGGACGAGAGGACGGACGAGGATGAGGATGAGGATGAGAGGGGTACTGGAGCAGTAGTGGGATGCCATTGGCCGTCATTCAAAGTAGTAGTCGTGGCGGATGAAGTCAGAGAAGGCGACGAGCTGGAAGGAGAAGGGGGTGTAGGAGTGTGCCAAAGACCATCGTCATAGGTCGTTGTAGACGTGGTGGAAGTGGACAATGTAGACTGGATGGGCCACAAGGGACCGTAGCCTCCGGGCCAGGTAGATGCAGGAGAGTGGTAGATGGGTGTCGAGGAGGATGAGTGCCAAGTGGTTATAGAGGAAGTGGTTTGTGATGAAGAGGCTGACGACGATGATGGTTCGTATGAAGACAGGGAAGAGGATAAGGAGGAAGCAATTGCTGAGGAGGAAGATGGAGTATACGAAGCTGGCGAGGATGAGGGTGAAGAGGTTGAGGTTGAGGAGACTGAGGGGGAAGAAGATGAGGAAGAGGACGAGGACGGGGCAGAAGAGGAGGATGCCGGTGATGAAGTAGAAGAAGGTGACGAGGCTGAGATTGAGGAGGAGGAGGAGGATGAGAAGGAGGTGGAGGAGGAAGACAGAGGTGCAGAAGACAATGCGGGCACAACCGTCACAGACACTGTCTGGACAACGACGGCTTCGGATATCGTCGCCGTTGTTGTGCTGGACGGGCCCTCCACATCGACCACAGAGAATTTGGTGACATGTGCAGTCACAGGCGTCTGTCTACTTGTGGACGTCACGACAATGGTGTCAGTGTCGGTGACTGTAGGTGCAGCTGTATCAACAACGACAGTCGTACTAAATGCGGTAGCGGTCTTTGTGTCCGACGCAGGTTTTGCCGATGTCGTCGTTGATGCACCGCCCCCACTTCCACCGCTTCCATTGCCGCCATCAATGTTGACGACAGAATACGTTGCTCGCGGAGCGAGTGCCGCGGCGTCTCGTATTTGCTGCAGTTGTGGGTTGTGCTTTGGAGAGAAGGGCAAGGCAGATGTTGGTGAGGAGAAAGCTACCGCCACAGTCAAAAGTGACGCGGGGAGGTGATGCAACTGCATCGTGTGAGGGAGGAGAACCTCAGATGACGATGAAGTGAAGTTGCGAAGTGAAGTTGATGAAGTGAAGTTGATGAAGTGAAGTTGATGAAGTGAAGTTGATGAAGTGAGTTGACGAAATGAGGTTGATGAAGTGATTCGCAAAGAACAGGTGCTGGTTGGAGGAGAGTGAAGTGTCAAACAAGCAAACAAACCTTGGAAATTACTAAAGTGAAAAAATAAATACGAAGATGAAGAGGTTGCATCCAAAATTATATCGAAGAAGCTTGGGCTCTTCTTATGTACGGAGGATGCTCCATGAAGTCTCTCTTTTTTCTGCCAGATGCGGTCGAAAATGCAGCAAAATGTAGAAGGCTGGAGGCGGGATGCACACTAGGAATGAGGCCGAAAAGAAAGGGGATATGCACGCTGTGGCGAATGTAAATAAAACATTTTGGCACAAAAAAAAATACAGTGGCTGGGGAAAGCGAAACCATATACGGGTAAATGAGAATAGGGGCCCTAGTACGCCTCTGATTGGCTGAATGACCGCAGATGTTCAGGAACAGAATGATTAAAGTGGAGCATCCGTCACCAGCCTCCCATTTATACCACTAGCGTGCTGTTGGCTTTGCCCCTGCCAGGGAGGAATGCAGCAAGGCATTTCTGAGCAGGGGATGAACCGCCGGAAATGGGGGGCAGTATTGAGTGAATTTGCGAGTTTCTGCAAGGCAAAGCGCCCAACTTGCGCTTCAACTGCAGCGCAGCGCTGAAACTCATACGACTGGTCACCGAAAAATAGCCACTGCAACGCGTAGCCCCGAATTGCTCCAGCCATCTACAGCCTATTTACTCCGTATTACGTCTTACATTTTCTCCAACGATATCGAGCCTCGCAAACGAAAGTGCCAAACTGCTGGTCTGGGCGCACCGCACGCGGCACAAATTCACGATGCGACTTTCAAAAGTATCATTTAAACATCTGACCTATTCTCTTGTCTTGGCAAGGGTCTACGGAGTACGACGTAAACCAGCACAGATCGACTGCAAGGATGCAACAAAGGAGAGATTCTTGTCAATCAAATCGAGCGATACCGAAATAGGAAAATTGAAAACACGTCACTGTAAAAGCAAGGAGCAAATACGGAGTAGTTTTGTAGATAGTCTTGTCCGACGTTTTTGTTCGCTTTCCATTAAAAACAGTCAGCGGCACTCTTGGTCTGCCAATCCAGAACCGTGATGTACCAATCTATCTCTGTTGCCACTGAGGAAGCATCAATTGCCGTTGGCCTGAGAAATAACAAAAAATAAAAGTAAAAGCAATTTGCCCGCAAAGTGCAGCTTGGGTCATGCAGAATGACGCAACCGGGGCATGCGGTAAAATCTTGTGTACGTCGTATACGGTGGGGTATCGCTCTTGTTTTCATGTCGCTGATCGACTTTTTAGTTTTGTGTTCATGCAGTCGTGATGTTCGTGGTGTGTGTAGTCATTGTTTATCATAAAAATCATGTCGGTATTTTGTTTCTTGATTTTTTCCCCCGGTCGTTATCGTTTTTCGTTGCGTCGTTTCCGTGTGCATGAGTAATCGCAAAATAAAATCAAAACCAAAGTCTCTGTGTGTTGACAAAACGGAGTGGTGTGCAAGCAGTCAAGAAGTCTTGAAGTGCACTACTCAACCCCATTTCGCGTTGATGGGAATCGAGTGTAATCGGCTCGGAATCCAATCATTTTGATATGCACCGTCCACTTCCCTCGGCCCAGTTGCTCATCATGCGCGGTGCTGGCTACTATTTGCTATTCTCACCCCGAGAGCTGCCAGACGATGACTTGTGTGACTTGTGAGCATTTGATTTCGTATAGGATGAGCTGCTCTTGGAGCTTGACCCGGAGTGGGGCTTGGATGACGATGTTTTGACAGAGTTCTCCATGGTCGATGTGTACTTTAATCTCTTGTACATCTTGGACTGAGTATATGACGAGTAACACTTCTGTCCTGAAGAGCTCATGTTAACTCTCCCAAAAGAGACTATAGACTGGCCAGTCTTCTATCTGTTAGCAACGATATCTAGCCGTCCACGAAGTGGTTCATTTGCAACTCGGAGTACGCATTTGAAGTTAAATCAGCAGGATGATATAAAGGTGACGTATCGTATGTCTGGAAGGAGACATGAAATGAAGGACAAAATAACAGAAAAAAATGCAAGCAGTAACGCTAAACTCATGAACTGGAGTAGGGAGCTGCAACCTGATAGAATTGATGACTTGAAAGTACCAGACGATGCTCGGCGAGAGACTGTATGGTTTGGATCAGTTTGACTTTGCTGTGACGGTTTTGCTTTTGCTTCTCAAATATACGAGAAATCAAGGACTACAGCATCTTTTAAACTTTAATCATTAACCTACAGTTATCCTCACAGTATGACATTTTATTCCTTTTACAGTCCTTTTCCTTCAGTGTGCCTAGCAATAGGTTACTGTGAATGCTGTTTTCGTCTTCGCTGCAAGGCAGACGCAGTTTGCTTCTCAAATGTCTGAAAAGAAAAAAAAAGACGATAAAAATAGGGCCGTAGAGTGAATATAGGAACCGATATCACGACGCTTGTAAACAAAGAAAAAAGACATATGAACTGCAGCGCTGGCGTGCGTTGAGGTTTGCCCAAGTGTGAAGAACCTGCAGCAGGCCAATCAGACTGCCCGAATTCACCAGGCTGTTGAAATGACCGCACCTGCGACACTTACACGCTCATACCTCACTGATATGAGTGGCAAATACGTCGTAAAAGTGAACAGCATTCTCTGTTCTCAGGGCGGCATCCTTGTCGTAGCATAAACTGTTGCAGTGAGAAGAAAACCTTTTGGCGTCTCGGGCAGGGCGTCTGTGCCGTGTTTAGCTTCCGCGCTCATCCCTCTCATCCCTTACTTCTCTCCTTGCCCTTCCCTGCATCTTTTTCACTCTTCTATCGAGAAACGATCTCGCTTGAGGCCCAACAGAGAGCTCTCCCTGTCCGTAGATCGCCCCCCAATGAGATGCTCCGGTCATGCAGGGAGGAGAAACACCGTTTTGGGACTACTAGTTACTTTCCATAAAGAAAAGAGAGGTTTCTCTTCGTGGTTATACAATAGGAAAAAGACCATTAAGAGAACAATACATTTAATCACATTCAACTTCAACGTTAGTATATTTTGGCATAAGCGCAGACATTATTGTTTCCATTTCGAGATGGGTTTCTTCAAAAACTGAGAGCCTCGCATCTTGAGCCCCGTACAGCTCGGACTCGAAAAAAAAATGCAGGACCTACGACGTACATATCGCGAAACTAAGCTGTCGTACAGTGACTCAACTTGCTGATTGCTTTTTCTTTGTTCCAAAAGTATCGCTGTCGCAGTCTGAGAAACGCGAGCCGTGTCTGCTGGACATAGCAACTGGTCTCGCTGTTTCTTCCACGAGACCTCAAACTTTGCTTCTCCGACTGCTTCTTCATTTCCATCACTCCAGTCGATCGCAACGGGCTCCCTCTTTTTCCAAGGTTGGCAGCGTCCCCCGCCAAAGTCGCGAACAGTAAAGAATTGCTTCGCTCGATTTACTCTCGATAAAAAGTAGCAGGTATTCTCAACATTGCTGGATTATCGAAATCCGACAAAGTTGGAATCGGAGAACATCTCCACAACGTAAAATTGAAATAAATAACCCTATTTTTATGAGGCATATAGGACTTGCGTCGATGCGATCGTCACATTCTTCCATTCACGTCCTGAACCTCATGGACAACAGCATCCTGAAAGCTTGATTCGACGATGCGATGACGGTGAATGAGGAAAAAGGCCAGGCTGCAGTAAACAGCCACTTCATACGCAAGCCTTTTCGCACACCAAAGTGGCTTCCATGCCAATATCGTTGCGTTTGCCTGCCCTTCACTCTGACCTGCAAGCCATTCGCGACCTTCATGACGTCGATTAAAGCTGCTCCGCCACACACTGAAGCGAAGCCCACAGAGACTGGCTCGAGACTGGATGTGATTAATTTAGTATGCGTGTTTACTAGTAGTTTTGAGGGGACCATTGTTGGCGCCTTGCCAAGACCACTAATTGCGCCAGCGTCCACTTTGCAGCCACGAAATAAGCATAGCACGTCGTAGCGGCCTAACAGGTATTTTCTAGGCTGTTTTTAGTGCTTGCAGTGCACCACAAGCAGTAAGTACTTCCCGCGAAGGGATGTTCAGCCCTCCACACAGCCACACTTGTTCCTCCACTCGCTCGCCCGCTGCCCCCCTCCGTACGACGGCGAGCGGCTGCCTCGAATCTTAAGTTTGTTTCTGGCTTGAGCCTGGCCGTCTTTGGCGTCTTAGGCGTCTTTGGCGTCCCTGACGAGTGTCAAATAGACCACTATTAGCCACTACTATGGCCCTAGCTCTAGCGTAACGGCAGGCTGCGGGTATTCCTGTCTGTTTTTATGTCTGTTGGTTGGCGAGACTGCTCTCATGGGCCGCTTGATGGGCTCGTGCTGTCCAGGATTTTCCTTTTAGACGTTGCGATTCTTCTTTTTTGTTGAGACTCTTCTCTTCTGTTTTGACTATTTAATATTCTTCTCAATATTCTCAATATTTTGGCGCCTGCTCTTTCCCGTTTTGGCGCCACCATCGCCCAATCATCTACGATAACGTCGTGCTGTATCTAGGCCCGACGTACGAAAGGCCGTCTCAACATTTACACGAAGCAGTCGACACTGAGCTGGTGCAAGATTTGTCTTTCCCCAATTTTGCACATCGTTCGAAAACGACGCACCCCAGAGACTCGTGACTATCTTCCGGAAACTCGTGACCATCTTCCATATTTATCAGGCCTCCAACGCCCCCAATCGCCAAACCGGTCGCTCTTGCACTTATTCTCCCCGCAACAACCAACGCACCTTCTGGCCGACGTCAGAGGAACACCAGTTGCTGCCAGCTTTAACCTTGTTCTTGTTTGCACGTATTTACTGCAGGTCAACTCCACACCCAACTGCCAGTGCTTTTGGGCCTTCTGCTCAGCTGCCCCGCCCAAAACCCTCCCTTCTTCCAACTCGGCCTGCTCCATCGCCCCCTCTCTTTCTCGCTGCGCTATCGACTTTTTATTTTTATTTTTCATTCCTTCTTGGTCGCCAGTAGCAAGGTTCCAGGCGCTTGCCAACTCTTTCGGGGAAGCTTTTACGGGAAGACGAAAAGCCAAGACGCGGACGAAATAAAAAAACATCCAGTTTCCCCCCCTCTTCGCTTTCATCTTACTTTTTCCTTTCGACTTCCGACATCTCCTGTTCTCTTTTGATACCCCCGTCTAGCAAAGCAAACCGCAAGACACCCCAGACAATGTCCTACTATCCTCCTTATGGCCGTACGTAGCACTCAAGCATGCATGCCCTGAGCGCGCGCCCTCTTGGCGCTGCCCGCCCCTGGTCAGAATGCGCCTGCCTGTTTTGACGTCACCCGTCCAATGCAACATGCGCAAAGCTGTACCTGCCCAAAAGCTCACGATCAGAACTCTTGTATTTTTTGCATCGCATCTAACAATATGATTTATTGCTAACTCTTTTTATGCAGAAGCGCCACCACCGCAGGGCGGCGGATACCACCAACAGCCTCCTCCGCAACAGGGTGGCTACCCTCCCCAGCAATACGGCGCACCCCCTCCACAGCAACCTCCGTACGGCGCACCACCGCCGGGCCAGTACGGCGGCTACCCTCAGCAGCCCCCGGCGCCGTACGGCCAGCAACCTCCTCCTCCCCAACAGGCCCCCTACGGACAGCAGCCGCCCTATGGCCAACAGCCGCCCTATGGCCAACAACCACCCTACGGACAACAACAGCCCTACGGGCAGCAGCCTCCTTATGGGCAGCCACCACAGGGCCCTCCGGCTGGCTACGGACCGCCGGGCGGTGGATACGCTGCCAATGTGCCGCCGACACCGCCATCCGTCGGCTACGCCGGCCAGCAGTCCATCAACTGGGATGCCTCCCACGACGCCGACGCACTGCGCCAGGCCATGAAGGGCTTCGGCACAGACGAGAAGGCGCTTATCCGCGTGCTCGCCGACAAGGACCCGCTCCAGATCGACGCCATCCGCAACACCTACCACCGCATCCACCGCCGCGACCTCATCAAGGACATTGAGTCGGAGACGAGCAGCTGGTTTGAGTATGGGCTTGTTGCTCTCAGCCGCGGCCCTCTTTTGAACGACGTGCACATGCTGCACGACGCCATGAGTGGCCCTGGGACGAAGGAATCCATGCTCAACGATATCCTGCTAAGCCGCTCCAACGCGGACCTGCGCGCCATCAAGGCCCTGTACCAGCAGACCTACCACCGCTCGCTCGAGGACGCCGTGCGCGGCGAGCTCAGCATGAAGACGGAGCGCCACTTTATGATTGTTCTGCAGGCCACGCGCGCCGAGGACGCTGCGCCCGTCCAGAAGCACGAGGTGGACCGCGATGTCCAGGAGCTCTACAACGCCACCGAGGCCAAGCTGGGCACCGACGAGATCCGGGTCTGCAGCATCCTGAGCACGCGCAACGACAACCACCTGCGCGCCGTCGCGTTTGAGTACCGCCAGCGCTACGCCCGCGCTCTCGAGGACGTGATTCGCAAGGAGTTCTCGGGCCACATGGAGGAGGCCCTGCTGTTCCAGCTGCGCCATGCCACCGACAAGTACATGCACCAGGCGATCTTGCTCGAGGACGCCATGAGCGGTGCCGGTACCCGCGACAAGCTGCTCGTCAGTCGCATTGTGCGCATCCACTGGGACCGCACAAACCTGGCCAATGTCCGCGGCGCCTACGAGAAACGCTACCGCCACAACCTGGCCCAACGCATCCGCGGCGAGACCAGCGGCAATTATGAGCGTCTGATGTTGGCCTGCATTGGCGAGCGCGTTTAAGCCCAAGCTCGTGTCGTGTTGGAATGTCGTGTTGGAAGGATGATGGAAGAGGGGAAAAGGTACACAACAGCAGAATGTATGATTGGGGATGATATCCTTGGATTTGTTGGATGCTTATTTTGGGGCTCAATTTCCCTGTCCTGTATGTTTTCTTGTCATGTTCCTACGCTTTATGTCTCCACGTCGCCATAGTTTCCGTTGAATTTTATTGTCCCTCTCATGTCACAAAATAACCAAGATTCGTTTGATTGATTTTCCTTGTCGTGCCCATTCATTCTAGACGCGTAAAGTAGAACATGCGTGGACCGCCGCTATCATACACGCATTGCGCCATCAACATTACGAGTACTCCGTACGGAGTAACATCCATGTAATATATTTAGATAGCAGCAGCAAATGGTTAGTATCAACGCACTTGAATGCCCCACTTTACTTATTTATCTGGTGGCGACTTGCTCCGTATACGCCAAATACTCCGTATTTCTCTCGTCCTGAGGTAAATGCGTGAAGTACTCCTCACGTCGTATACGTTCGTACTGTGACTTCCTTCGCACTCTGAAAATGGTGGTGCACAATAAGTCAAAACACAAATTTATCAGTCCTTGAAGCTCTCAGCTCCCAGGCACTTTAACAAAATTTGACGCCTTCAATCACACTCCTTTCACAATCGAATCACCTGCTCACGTTCACAGACCAATAAGATACAAGACAGTGGATAGAATCACTTTCACTTTAATGCATATATAACCATGCTAGTCTGCATTTGGTTAGATCATTACAACATGTCACATAATTACGAGTTTTTTCCGCCAAGTCGGTTCCATTTCCCTCCACCAAAGTACAACCAACATGCCCCTTTCCTTTCGTGTCACGTCTGGCCTCCAAAGTAGTTATTACTAGTCCGTAACGCCGGATCGAATCAGGCAGCAAAACCCTCTAGTAGGCGCTATGGGGGCAAGTATTCTTACTTAACCGTCACGCTTTTCTTACCCATTTTTTATTATTTTAATTTTTACCTCCGATCGTTAATCCCCGTTTTTTTTCCCTGACCCTTTCCACCTCACAGCCGCGTTTCGCAACAGCATCGCGTGTCAACATCGCACACTGCCCGCACCGTCGCTTTTTCAACATCTTTTTCATGTTGCATATTCATCTTCATTTCGCAAATTAACAGAAAACATTGTTATTGCTGGCGCAAACGGCCGTGCCTGTCTCGGACATCCCGTCCCTTATCATATTTATTCCGGGTCTCACACGAATCTCATCTCAAAACTCATACATAAACACATACGAGGCTGCGACCTATCGTGGTTTCCGCATTTTGGCATATTTTCGAGTTCTTTTCTTTTGTTCCTTCCACTTTTCCTCTACTTTGCCCCTTTTCTGGACTTCCTGGAGCTGCCGGTTGGGCCTTCCTCTTTTGTTCAGATCATCATCCACCATACCGCATCGTGCCTTCCACCTTGTCGCTTGTGACGCGTGTTTTCGACCACCAACGCGACGTCGCTCCTTCCTGAATATCATTTTGCTTCAATCTTGTTGTCTTTCCTTAATTTCCCCCCCTTCGGCAACTTTGGATTAGAGCTGGGCAAATCTTGCGGATTTTTCTGTGTTTGCGCCTCATCCCTGTTCTGAACCAGGCGAGACGTGCGCGACGCGGCCTCTCGCGAAGCTTCGGTCTGGCCTTTTTTCGATCGATCCTGTGGTTCCTCTCCACGCAGCACAAACATTCAACGAACAAGGCCTGCGAAAAGCCTATTCGACGAATGGACGAGCAGTAGTTTTGCTTGCAGTCTGACTGGCCTTCGCTCATTACTGAGGCGACTATTTTGGAGAACATCACAGTCGAAACCGCATTGCTCCAGATCTCATCCGGCCCCGCCGATCGCATGTCCGGTACGAACCCGTCTCCTGTTGGAGGGAGCCTTCCGCCAAGCGTGGGCTCCTCCTCCACGCCTCTTCATTCTCCGGCCCTTGCCACAACAAGCGTGCCCCCATCTCAGGTGACACACCCGGGCCCGTCTCGCAGCACAAGTGCCAATGCCGCCCCGTCTCCTCGCACAACCGAGGTATCTCCAGTCGTGCCAGCATTGCGGCCAACGGCGACGGCACAGCAAGGTCCATCTTCAGCCCCGCCTGAGATGATTCCAGCACCGGCGCCGGCACAGCCGCTAATGGGTGTACTGAAACCGCAGCCGGCTCGTCAATTTGTCCAGCCGCAGCCATCACAGCAGCCCTCACGGCAGCCTTCGCGACCGTCCATTGACTCTGATATTGCCGAGAGGAGGTGGCAGGAGCTGACACAGCAACACCAGCAAACCCAGCGTGCACAAAGTCTGCCGCAACATGTCCAAACACCCCCACCGCAGCCGCAGCAAAACTGGAGTGTATCACAGACGTCGCTCCCGTCAAATCAAACTCTTGCTTCCAATAATCGACCACATCACCCGCCACATGGCCCTCCGCGGCCACCCGATCCAGTTATAGCCCGGCGCGCACCGATTGTCAATCCGCCGTCGCAATCTCCTCCGCCCACAGCACCGCTTGTCGAGCCAGTCTTTGTGGATCCTCGCGGAGGTATCCCTCACCCTTCTCCTGGACACAATTACGCACTTGAGAACCCCAAGATACAAGACGACTACGTGCGCCTGACCTTTGCAATCGAGCAAAGTGTGTCAGATGCTGTCCGTTGTGCCATGCGCCAGAACTGGCAGAAATGTCTTATGGGCACAAGCTTCCACCAAGGTTTTATGGTATGCACCTAGGCGAAGGTATCCTGTCTTTCAGAGTGGTATTTTTAACTAACTATGTCTTGTTTTCTCCAACTGCAGCTTAACGCTCTCCTTGACAGTGTGCCGGCAGAAGTGGCGCGTGGCTCCTTTCGGGACTTTGGAGCCAAAGTGGCAAAGAGCGCGCGAGTTGAGTTTGCTACCCACTTGGATGCGGCAGACATTGATGAGATTGCTAGCATAATCCTCGCCAAGGCTAGTGATCGGTTCCTCGACACTGTACTAGAGTCGCGCCTGCGTACGATTGACGCAAAGCCTCTCATCAATGCCCTTGCGCGTGCTGAACGCCTTGGTTACGAGCCGGACGATATCGTCGAAGAGCCCGTTGGGGGGCAGGAACGCGTGATACCTCAGAACCTGCCAGAACCTCCGGTACCAGGACCAGAACCGGTACAGGCGCCGCCGCTAAAGCACTGCAAAATGTGCAACCGTGTTTTCGACAAAGAGCCACCATACGTCTATGTAAGTTGACGCTTGGCCTCGTTTATTACTCTCTCCTTTCTCTCTCCCTTCTCTCTCCTTTCTCTCCTGTATGTGTACTGACAACGCATTTTTGCAGCATATTGCCAACCAAGTCTGCATGCAGAGGCCGGAAGGCCAAGAAGGCTTCCTGTTTTCGTGTTCGAATTGCGGCCAAGGGTTTGAAAGCACCTATGGTCTGAAATATGTAAGCAAACACCAGTCGCCTATAAATATGTAGTAAGGCTATGTTTTAACCTCGACGTCAAATAGCACGAGGGTACCGGCGCTTGCACGAAAGATGTCTACGTGCCAGCGGCAGCAGCATCACGGCCTCCAGTGTCAACACCTCTGCTGTCAACGCCTCCAGTGCCAGCAACCAACGGTGCCGTACGTAATCATAGCATCCCGCCGGAAACCGTTCTGCCAGCCACAAGGCCTGTGGCCACCCCAGTCCGCGCGCCTCCCACTCGCCCCGTTTCCGAATCTCGATCGTCACAGCCAACGGTACCACCACCAGGAAGCGGACAGAAAACAGCAGCTGTTGACCCCTACGCACACTTGTCAGAGGAACAGCTTGAAGCACTTAATGAGGAACTGCTCAGGTCCGAGAAAAGATACAGCGAAAAATTCCATGAAGCGGAGTCAATACCCGATCTTCTTGAGAGACAAACGGTTGTCAACAACCTCAGAAACTCGTTTGGTACGCGTCAGTCCATCATCCGGAAGAAGTGGGGTGTGAGGTTACGGGAGCGCCGCACGAAGGCGGAAATCGAAGCAGAGAGGGTACGCATGGGCCTGGCGAGTGACTTTAGTCCAGCGCCCGGGTCGTCACAACCTGGTCCCAGCTACAATTCGCATTCGACAAAGCGTATGCGGACAAACGATGGCTCTCAGCATGGCTCGGGCTCGCGGGGCTCGTTTGATGCGACCGACCTCAAGCGAAAGACGCCGACCCCAGGGTATCCTATGGTTGAGACAACCCGTGCGCAACCGCTGCCTCGACCAGCTGCGGCTGCTGATGAAGACGACAACATGTCTGACTCGTCATCCGGAAGCGATGATATTCCGGCCCGGCTACCCGACTCGGTGCGACAAAGTTTGAGAGCCAGCCAACGCATGTAGGCGGCGTCTTTTTGGGCTTTTTTCTCAATGATTTTTTGAAACTATTAATCGGCGCATTGATTTTGGTTCATTTTTACGATGGACTCTAAAAATATGATAATTCGGGAAGATGGGACGGGCATTTTATGTGTACAAATGACTCGGCGCTCTCAAGTCGTTTAAAAGGGAGGAAAACTTATGTAGGAGGAGCAAGTCTGATTTCATTAGGCATTTTATTAACTTTCGGGACTCACAAACATATTCGAATGGCAGCAGGCCTTTTTACGACGTACTCAAGCGAGTAAATCTGATTCGATCATCGCCTCTCATTTAAACGTGCTGGTTTTTATCCCGGTGAAAGCAACGAAATAATACCGTCGTACAATGAGGAAGGTGGCTCCAGATGTCATCGGCGGATGGCAACCGAACTACAAGAATCACTTGATGCAAAAACGTTTCCTATCAACCCACACTTCATCTTGGCATCCTCGCCTCGCAGACAGACGTGCGTTTGTGGGTTTTTTAACCCCCGGTGTAACACGACCACTTCATATCGTTCTTGCATACAATATCGGGTGATTCTGACGTATGGAAAAGAGGAAACGGAACTTTTGTACAGAGCCCGGCCGAGTTCCGGTCGACAGCATCGACTCTCTTCTCTGTCCATGTGTTCCGATACCTTTTTAAACATTCCATTTTCTTGAATATGTATGCACCGCTCTATAACAGTATAACAGGCGTAGCGTTTTCAGTGATTGTAGAAAAACGAGAGATGTTGTTAGAAAAGGGCACACAATATCTTCAAAAACGTGGGCAGTGACTTTTTCTTCTTTTTCTGTGTCGGTTCTCCATATTGATTGCTGATGTTGCTGAAGAAAACGAGCATACGCAGTATGCGCGCGCTTTCGCCCATTCAAAGGTGGTCCACCCCCACCCTTCACTGTGCACATTATGTATTCCTAGCGGCCCCTTTCTCCGCGCCCACACACAAAGACGGGTGGCTCCGCGAAAGAAGCTGTGCTAGTTTAGCGCAGTTTACAAAGTGCCGCAGGTAAAAAAGCACATACGTTCACAGCAGACAGCAGATAAAAAAAAGGCAAACGCCAAAAGTCTGGTAGAGGTTGTGCTCCGTGCAGCGGCGGTTTATCCGGACAACAGAGTACTAAGACCGGAGCGAAATCAGGGGAGACAAAATGGCAAAGAAGAAACGTCCCCTTCTAGGTAGACGGAGAGCAGGAAGTATGATGCCGGTGGGTAAAGTTGAGAGGGCTAGACAGGCGTTGTGTGTTGTGTGGAAGTGCGAGAGAGCGGAAAAAACAACGATTGGCAAGAAGGCCAGGCAAGAACAGGGTGGGAGGGGCGGCGGGAAAGAGTGCACGCGGCGTTGGGGGGCACAGGACACCAGTCGAGCGAAGGATGGGAATTTTGGTTTGAAGGATCAGTTGGCGAGGATGAGGATGTACAAAGTACTTGGAGACAAGAACACTTTGGCGTTATCTCGCAAATATCGTTAATTTTGCAACGACTATTATCAGTAATGGAGGGCAACGTATGCCTCGAGACTCTCATTATGGCAGCTGCAACTCCTGCCGTGTTCGATACGCGACTGTATATGTCCCGTTTCTTGGCCTTGGGCAGGATTTTTCTCGTCCAAAATTATGGATGATCTTGGAGGGTAACTGTCAAATATCATGGAAAGAACAAAGTGAGTCAATGTACGCAGAGCACGTCGTATGGTGTGTGATATGAGCTGTGACATGACCAAACAAGAGAAAAGAAGTCTCGGGCGGCGGTTGCCGGCTGCGGGAATGTCAGTGCAGCCTCCAGTATCTAGTTACAACGCGTGTCTTTTGTGAACGGAGTATTGTCTTTTTTCAGTCGAGTGGCATGCCGTCGTTTTGTGCTGTTGCATTGTCTATCTATTTACGTCGTATTTTTGCATCTGCCTTGATGCGCGTCGGGCTTCCCCTCCTCCGTGTATTTCCCGGCCAGTAATAGAACAGTGATAAAAGTTCGTCGTAGGACATATGGTACTTCTTCCTCTGGTCCTGTCCGTATTTCTTTTTTCTCTCTTGGTGCTTTTTCTTCAACGGCGTAAGGGACTAACTGCCTGCCACGTTTTTTTACTCTCTCGGCAGAAAGCTCGAAAAAGAAATGAAAAGCAAGGCCAACAGAAACTACCATCCTTCGTTCGATACAACTTCTACGCCCCCACGCAAAACCAGCAGAGCCCGACGCTTGACACCAATATTTACACTCTAACCTGTTGTGAGGTCGCGAGAGCAAGGGAAGAGCACACAACTTGACAGGCACTGTGCAGAGGGGAGACGAGAAAAGGAAAGCAAGAAGCCGAAAAGCGAGTCCCAAAGGATTGTGGCAGTCAGTCAGTCAGCAATCACAGAAGACACAATAAAAAACCAGCGCAGGGCGCCGGCTGACGGCAGGGACGACCGGCACCAACAAAAACTGCAGAAGGCAGCTTGCCCTAGCCTAACAACGTAACGATCAAGGGACGAAACAAAGAAGTCTGAACCGACACTTTTTGTATTCGTCGAAAAAAGGGACGAACTGCTGAGCCAGTCTGCACCAAAAGCCAATAGCTTCGCCCAGACGAGAGCTCGTTCCCCAGCGCACGATCTCTTCTCTAACGGCCAACCTCGATCTCTGATCTTTCTCAGATCTCAACTCCATCGAAAGAAGATCGTCCGTCCACATTCCCCCGTATTTCTCTTCTCATCCACCATCTATTGCCTTTTTTTTCTTTTCTTTTTCTTCTTCTTGTTTTTTTCTTTATTTTATGCGTTTCCTTTCCGCGACAACAGCGACTTGGAATAGCAACAATACTACGATAGATCATAGAAACGACAGACAGTAGACGATCGCCAAGCATACATACAGCCATGAGCGCCCCAGCGGGAGAGGCATCCGCTCCATCAGCGCCGCCACAAAACGAAACAGCCGCTGCGCCGCCAGCATCGGCCGCACCGGCAACAGAGACACCCGGGTATCCACAGGAGGCGGCAGGCAGCTCAGCACACTCGGAGACACCATCACTCAGCAGTTTCTCGGTCGGCTTAAGTGTACGTTGGGCAACACATACAATGTTTCTTCTGCGGGGCAGCGAGCAGCACGACTAAGAGATATGTCGAATAGGTTGATACAAACGACGACGACGACTCAATTTCCAATCTTGGCGACATTGGCACAGTGTATGCCTCTTCTTTCCCTAAATCAATCTCTCCACCCATGTATCCTACTGACAGATCAGTCGCTCGAGCGTCTCCGCATCATCAAGTGTCTACGAGTTTGTCGAGGAGTACGGACGAACGTACCACAAATACAAGGAAGGGAGTAAGTGACAGCCGCCATACCACAGCGATGCTTTACTTGAACTTCTTGCTGACCTTGTAGAATACTTTTTACCAAACGATGAGGTTTGTCAATGTCACAGCCTACAGCGCCAACAGTCTCCAATGATTTGCCATACTAACCCAACTTCTCGCCACAGCAAGAGCAAAATCGACTCGATCTACAACACCACCTGGCCACTCGAATACTCGAAGGAAAACTGTATCTTGCGCCCATTGGCAAAGCCGACCGTGTGCTTGACATTGGCACAGGCACGGGCATCTGGGCCGTCGAGTTTGCCGAGCAGCATCCGGAGGCGGATATCCTAGGCACCGACCTCAGCCCGATCCAGCCCGAATATGTACCACCCAACCTGCGCTTCGAGGTCGACGATGTCGAGGATGAGTGGGTCTACAGCGCGCCCTTTGACTTTATCCACGGCCGCTACATTCTGCCATCGCTCAAGGACCCGCGCGCCACCCTCCAGCGCATCTACGATTTCCTCAAACCGGGCGGCTATGTCGAGATTATGGAGACGCTCATGGTCATCGAGGCCATTGACGATTCCTTGGGCAAAACAGTTCTGCCGCGCTGGCACCGGCTTATGTTGGACGGTGTGCGCAAATTGGGCCGTGGCGACCCCATGGTGCCGCTCAAGACCAAGCAGTGGCTCACCGAAATTGGCTTTGTAAATGTCACCGAAAAGAAGTTTGCCGTGCCGGCCAACGGCTGGGCACGTGGTGATGAGCAAAGGATCCGCGGCCACCTGATGATGACGAACCTGCTTGAGGTGGCTCAGGGCATCACGATGAGCATCTGCATGAAGGTGTGGGGGTGGAGCAAAGAGGAGGTCGAGCTCTTCTTGGTCGACGTGCGGGCCGCGCTCAAAGACCGTGCGGTCCATGGTTACGTTCCTATGTGAGTTTGATGTGATTCAAAGGCCCCCAATGGCGATTTGTCATTTCTTTTCTCTCCAAGCGTCTGCTAACAAACCACAGCCTCTGTGTATACGCTCAGAAGCCGGAGTAAGTGCTGATTCTGGATGATGTCTTTTTTGTTCATGTTTGCGTATTGGAAGCTGGTGTTTCTGGAAGCAATAGGTTGAATCTCTGGAGCTTTTTGGATGATGAAATTTCTGGGAGCTTTCTTCTTTTGTTTTTCCTTTTTGTCGTTTTCTCTTTCCTGTAGCATAGCGGATTCTCGATATTTGGGCGTACGGAGAATGTGGTGAGCGCTGACGTCGAAATGAAATACACCAGTCCATGAGACTGTATTTGAAGTTCCTTTATACGGAGTACCTTTTCTCGAAATATACGTTTCATTGCGCTCAATGTGCCTTTCCTGTTGTTCGATTAAATGTTTATCTCGTTATACGGAGTAATACTCCGCACACCACTCGTCCTTTCCTCTTCCGGGCTACCGCCACGGCAAATGCGCCTTCCTTCATTGCGTTCGCCATTCCGTGGCGCAAAGTCGTTATCCGATCTTGCAATCCAGCCTTCCAGCCTCTTATCTCCCGTTCCTTCGCAGCACACAACAGCACCAAACCAACCGCTGCGCGATTTCTCAAGGAGCACCATTTATTACGAGGCAAATGCCCGTTGTCCAGCCTTGAATGCCCAGGCCGAGCGATCCACTGTATCTCCAACACGGGCACCGCCGAGCGCTCTAGATTGGAGACCAATCCAGTTACAGCGACGTCGTTGATCCTGTCCCGACCTTTTTTCTTCTTCTTGTTATTACCCTGAATCTTTTCCCTTGTCTCAACAACTACAAATTTGCCATTGAGAACCATACCTCACCATGGCCTCCACCGGCCTTGTCGAGTCGTTTGTGGCCGCCATCCAGGCCAGTTTATCGGTCCTTCTCGTCATCTTTTACGGCGGAATTGCAGCGCAACTCGGCCTCCTCAACTCCAGCAGCACAAAATCCATTTCCAAGGTCTGCGTCCGTCTCTTCTTGCCAGCACTTCTCTTCACCAAGATCGGCGCCGAGCTGCACAGCGGTTCAGCCCATCGCTATGTCGTCGTCCTCGTCTGGGCTCTCGTCTGCCATGCGGTGTCGTTTGTGCTGGGTATCGCCGGCCATCTTCTGATGGGCATGCCTGACTGGACGACCGTTGCCATCATGTTCAACAACACGACGAGCTATCCGTTGCTGTTGATCGGCGCACTCGATCAGACGGGCATCCTGCAGGTGCTCGTTGATGCTAGCGGCGTGGACGAAACGACGCGCGAGGCAATCGAACGCGCCAAGTCGTACTTTCTGGTGTTTTCGACCGTCTCGAGCTGCCTGACGTTTGCCGTGGGGCCCCGTCTCATGGACTCGGAGCATGCACCGGAGCCAGACTCGGACACAGACAACGACGACGATGATGAGGCCAAGGACAATGTTGCCGCTCTTGAGAGGCAGATCACAACCGACACCAACGCCGACGCCGACGCCGACGATGAAGATGAGGAGGAGGATGACGACTCTGCGGACAGTGAAGCCGAAGACGGCGGCGCCGATGATAGCTCGCGCCCCGTCTCACGCAGCAGCGGCTATGATCCATTGTCGGATGCGCCGCCCATCCAGTATGCACCGGTCAACGAGACGACCGGGTTGCTCTCGCCTAGCAGTGCTGCGAACCGGTACAATGGTGGCGGTAACCAATCTTCCTCGTTCCGCCGATCAATCGTCCAGTTCATCGACCCCTTTGCCAACTCGTCGAGGCCGCACAATGCCTTCTTCCCTTCCAACCGCCATCACAAGAAGTCGCCGTACCCGACGCTGCCAACATCAATATCAATTCTACCATCCAACGACGACCACGACCGCCGCCGTGTTTCCGTCGTGCCCCGGTCGACTTGGCGCTCGCTTGGCCCACACACCCGCTGGTGGCTGCTGTTCATTGCCGACTTTTTTAATGCGCCGCTGCTCGGCGCTTTGGTCGGTGCTGTCGTGGGGTTGACACCGGTTCTGCATCGTGCCTTCTTCAACCCAGCCACAGACGGAGGCATCTTTACAGCATGGCTGACATCGTCCCTCGACGACATTGGCGGGCTGTTTGTGCCACTTCCTGTGGTGGTAGCTGGTGTTTCATTGTATACGGCTGTCTGGCAGGCAAAGAAAAGCAAGCAGAATCGGCAACAAAGTGAGGGCGAGTACAGTGGCGAACAGAGTGAGGACAAAAAGAAACTGCCATGGGGTGCAGTGACTTACATCCTCGTGCTGCGTTTTATCCTGTGGCCGCTGGCTTCGATTGGAGTCATCTACTTGCTGGCGTCACGGACTGAGCTCGTTGGTGACGACCCCATGCTGTGGTTTGCCTTGATGCTGATGCCCACGGGCCCGCCAGCCATGAAACTGATCACTCTGGTGCAAGTAAGCAACGCCGACGACGATGACGAGACAAGTATTGCAAAGATTCTAACAGTAAGTCCACCCCATCCCTACTGCATTCTATGTTGATCATTTTACTAAGAAACAGATTTCATACCTCATTTCACCGCTTCTGTCATTTGCTGTTGTCGGTAGTCTACGGGCAAGCCTGGCAAGTGTTCATAGCTGAGCATTGGTACGGCGTCTTTTTTTCTATTCTGTGGCATATTGGCTGAAGCAACGAATGAAATGCTTGAATTACAACTTGATATTACAACGTGAATCTTCGCTGTCAATAAATACCCTTGGAACTCCTATGACTGCGGCACCCATCCCAAATAACCCTTCACTTTCCTGTGTCCCCAAGTCCCCAAACGAATCTGCTCATTCTATCCTGCCACCTATCCTGCCATTTTGTTGACTACCAACGGTCCTCGCCCATGCCGCCATAGCCCCAAGCAGAGCGGGCCTTCAACTTCTCAACAATGTCGTCGACCAGCTCCTTCGACTGAGGCAGTTGACCATCCCACTGGGCGAAAGGATGGACCGTGCCCTTATACACCTTGAGAGTTGTGTCCACCTTTCCGACAGCCTGAAGCCGCTGGTAGTATGCCTCCGCCTCGGAGCGCAGGGGGTCTACTTCAGCGACAAAGAAGGCCGCATCGCACACGCCAGCCAGGTCGTCATCTGAAGCGAGGATGGGCGATGCGCGCACGTCAAGGGCATTCTTTCTGTGTGTCTCGGCGTCTTCACCCAGCCAGGGACGATAGAACCAGACAAGGCGCTCCAGGGGAAGCATTGGAGCGAAAGCGAGCTCGCGGTAGCTTTTGTAGGGCGTGTCAAGTGCAGCAGCCTCCGTCTCGTCCTTTGGTGCCACAAGAGGTAC
This sequence comes from Sporothrix pseudoabietina, assembly GCA_019925295.1. Taxonomy (NCBI): domain Eukaryota; kingdom Fungi; phylum Ascomycota; class Sordariomycetes; order Ophiostomatales; family Ophiostomataceae; genus Sporothrix; species Sporothrix pseudoabietina. The sequence continues at coordinate 2,236,229 of JADHKS010000002.1, read as the reverse complement.
ATAGCGGGCATCGGTCACCGGAACTATAAGAATCTGCAGCAGCAAACGCGGCATGTCTTCGTCCTTGGCCGCCATCTGCGCAACCACTGCAGCCAAGCAGCCACCGGCGGAAAGGCCGCCAACAGCAATGTACTGCTTGTCAATGCCCAACTCGTCGGCGTGGGCAACAAGCCACTTGAGGGCGACCCAGCTGTCCGTCACAGGCACAGGGTGAGGGAACTCAGGTGCCAAACGGTACGCGACGTTGGCTACCAGACACGGCGTGGCTTTGCAGATCCGACGGCACATGGAATCGTCGTCATCAAGGCCACCGAGGACAAAGCCGCCGCCGTGGTAGTTGACATAGACGGGCAGTTTTTTGCCATCAGTCTCATCGAAACCCTCAGGGCGGTAGAAACGGATGTCAATGGTGCCAGCCGGCTCGATGACGGGAACCCGGTGAGTAGAAACACGGCCCACCGGGCAGAAAGGGGCCGCCACCTTCTCGCGAGGAAAGATGTAGCGGGCGCGGTCAGCATTAAACTCCTCATATGTGACCTGGTCTGCGCGAAGACGGTTCGCTAATTATTTTTGTTAGCCGTTGGAATGTGATGTCCTTCTTCCTCTCCTATGTTTTGTTTTCTTACCCTGATGTTCATTGTAGATGGCCTTGACCTTCTCATCGACCATGGCCTCAACAGAGGGGTGGATGGGGTTCAAGACAGTATCGATACTGGCCTCCGAAGTGGGATTGACTGCCATCTTCGTTGATGGTGTGTCAAAGGGTTTATGTTAAAAGTCTTGGTTATGCAGTCGAAATGTTCTGGGGCCAAAGCTGGAAAATGGGCTCGAAGTTTGTTGTAGATATCAAGCTCCATGGAGTGTGAGGATCTGGGGAGGAAAGGAGGCTGCTATTTGTACCTGTGGGAAAGGCCTGGCTTGGCCACTTCCAAGACTTTTACAGACAGTGAGTTGTAAGTGACACAAAAGTGACGAGCAGATTATGGGAAGGTGAGAACGTCCTGGGATGAGCTTGATCATAGTGAGCTTCGGCCACGCCATTGGCAGATGAGTGCAAACTGGCCAATCTTTTGATATAGAATTAAAGAAAGTTAAGGCGGCGTACAGCTCTAAAACGAGTCTTGATTTTGCCGTGAACTCATACAGTAACCTCAAAAATCTATCAACTCTTTATTACGAAGACGACTATGTGCGTGTGACCCCCACGGTACTCCTTCTTGATAACGTTGGTGGATCTCTTTGAGGGCAGATGTTGACGTCCAAGCCAGGTATTATCAGCAATCCAATCCACACTCAAAGACGAGACAGCTTCTTTCGACGCAATCTATTCATGATTCCATGCCGAATAGTCGTCTCAGGGTACAAGACCCCACAGAAATCAACCCATGACTTTCAGGGAGCCGCTCCGAGTGTAAAATAACGGACTGCATCTCTGTACTCCTTCTCTGCCACTCGGTCCGCCATACCATCATCTTCGTTCTTGACCTTGGTCCCGTCTTCAGCCTTGACGGCAATGGAGCTCTGACATTTCTCGTCGCATTCCTTTTCACAATCCTCCCAGTGCAAGGGCATCCAGCCCGCCATGCTCCAGTCGATGATTGCCATGATCTGCGGGTTACCGTGCATATGACCGTCGGGATATCCTACCAGAATATTGGCAGGGCTCAATTGGCCGTGTGTAAGAACGACCCGGACATTGTCATCCAGCTTAGCACGGTACTCTGCGTCTGTTGCAGTTGTTGTTTTTCCGGACTCGAAAAGGCAAAGCTCGGTGCTCATGGTTCTCGACCTGACATAGTCTGTTGCCAGCCAGTCGTGAAACTCAGTTACACTCGAGAACGGTCCCGCTGTAGGAGTTGCACTGTGGATGAACCTCCAGCTCCGGAGAGGCCGGCCATTGACGTGCCCTAATAGTTAGAAACAGTCGAGTAAACAAGCATAATAAAATAAGAAGCAGGCCTTGTCCTTACCAATAAACGGAGTCGGAGAGACAAGCGTCTGAGGAACTCTCTGCAAGGCCTCGAGCATTGGCCCAAGCTCATCCATGTTTATCCCGTGAATATGTGCAGGGCTGCCGTGGATGAGCTCCATGTAGATGAAAGTCTGCCGACGGTCGCGCCGCCATGCATATACCTCTGGCACGGGCACCTCCGGAGAGTGCTTCCGTAGAAACAATAGACAGTGTGCCTCCGAGATGGATACATGGTGCCCAAACTTGACGGCAAGTCCAAGGTCTTTGTAGAATAACACCGCTGGGCGCATAAATGCCTTGCTCAGACCCCTATGGCGTCGTTCGTAATTAAGCGATTTGAGGCGCACTTGATCCGGCGTTGGAAGCTTGTCGAAGCCGGTCCGTGCAAACGACGATTCCGGGACATTGTAGTCGTCCACAAAAGGGAAGCGGAACTGTTCTTGGGAAGCCATTTCGTCTTTTTCTGTCCCCTGGTGCTCTGCGACTCCTTTCGGAAATGGAAATCGATTGTTTAAGACATGGCTCTAGATATGGTTTCAAGCACAACACTTGAGGCTGAGGTCGCGACATTCACTGAGCAGAAAAACGAGCTTTCAAGCTCATATTGAATCTCTTCGTAGCTTACTCTTGCTGGTGAATGTCAATAACTATTGCCAGAATGAAATTAGATTGATTATTGAATTATGTTTTTACTTGAAGGTGTCGAAAGTGGGCGGAAAAAAAAAGAGAAAAAAAGAAAGGCTGGGCAGACTAACCAAATCTTTTGTACTTTCTTCTTCTTCTTCTTCATCTTTTCTCCCTTGTTCTTCTCATTTCTGCCCCTCCATGTTTTGAGTTCGAGTATCGCATATCCATAAACGCCAGCCATTGCGCCAGAAGCTAGAGGGAACTTATCCGGGTCTTCGGCAGAGGCTAAGTGGCGGAAGTAATAGATTGTCGAATATATCATAATTACACGGCAATCAAAATAGCCAAAGTGCGTTTCTGATACACGTACAATCTGGCATTATTGCAACGACGTAGCTATACTTGGGTTGCGGAAGAAATACTTCATCTTGACAGTTGCAGAATGCATCTTCCAGTTTGCACGACAGCATGTCACGGTTTACGATTGCAGCAATGGCTCTAGCATGGATAAGCGCAGTCGTTCTTTTGGCCGTATTTCCGGCAAACGGCGATGGGAGCAAGATGCCAGAGGACAAGACGAAGCGGACACCCGATCCAGAGGCAGAGTTGAAAGTAACGTAAGGGGAAGGAAGACGGCAGTTGTTGCCAAGAAGAAAAAAAAAGAAAAAAGACGAAAGAAAATAAAATAAAAAGGAAAGGAAAGAAAGCTGCAAGACAGGAGCTCGGCGATGTCGCTGCGTGTTTGTATTAAGCTTGTTCACTGGATCCAATATCGCAAGTGTCGGCACTACTGCGGACTCGCTTTCGGTTTCGGATGGCCATCGGATCTCGCAAGGACAAATTGGGCGTTCCGTAGATTTCGAGGTATATGAAAGTGGCTTGGACAGTATTCAAGTATTTCAATTCGTCGAGCGTCATCTCTTTACTAACGTCCTCGAAGGTCACTAACAAAGAATGAACATGCAGCGCGACGTATGAGAAAAGAAAAAAAAAATGAAAATGAAAAGAGGAACAAGGAAAAAGAGAAGAAACAATGAAAGAAAAGGAGGGCATGGGCCAACCGTGTATTTCGTGAGAAACAAGGATATATTATTTCAAATAGAAGACGGCGAACAGAGGAGTAATAATGATATCTGCGACTGAGATTGGACAGAACCCGAAATGGCCCTTCATAAAAACGAAAAGCGAAGCACTGGCCGAAGCGATGTGTACACAGTACGTTCATAATAAGCACTTTGTAGGCGTGCATCGCCAAGAACCATGAAAACTCATAAAACGGCCAAACGAGTCGTGTCAGACGGGAGAAAGATCCAATGAGCGCTTGGCGTCAGGTACGGGGCACGCGTTGGTGAGGCTAGACGGTGGACGATCAGAGGGACTGCCAGAGGTGTGGCCGACAAGGCGAATTCCTGGCTGAAAAGGTGGTGGGTATGGTGTGGGTGTGCTTGTCTCGCTTGTACGAGTACAAAGTGCGTGAGTCGAGATTGAGAGCATCGTCGTTTATTTGGGAGTGTCAACGCGCAAGCCTGCACGGCACTTTCCATTGCTGACGGACCAGACGGCAGGAAGGTTCATTGAAACTTTCCGGGCAGGCACGGCTGACCAATGGAGAGCCTAGAGCAGTGACAGGCCCCACTCCTGCTGAATGCATGTTAAGCTTCTCCGGCAGCAGTTTCGCGCAATCGAGCCCGACTTGGTTTAGCGCTCTCGTAGGGCCATCCTGCAGAACGAACAACCCACTCTTTCCAGTGGCTCCAGGGCGCGGGTCCCCACCCCAAAGTTGGCGCTCTTACCTCTGTTGGCCCAAAGGTGACGTCGCTCGCAGTCGCCGCCGTGGCGGAGTGGGCGATGCCTCGCAATCGCATCCAAACGGCGTCGCTTCACCACTGCATCTGCGAGAACGACAACCTCCGTGTGCCCGACATTTTTGCGAAAACGAGCCTGTGCTTCCCAGGCAGAAGCATTTTGAGATCCCCGCGGACCCTCTTACCTATAATGAGACGACCAGCAGCATCGTCTTGTTTTGGCCATTGAGCAAATCGACGATTTTGAGAAGCTCGCCAAGTCCATCTCGAACATCGCGACTTTTCTCCCACTCAACACGAGGCTTTTTACACGACAATACGGAATACCTCCGTCGATACTCACTGTCATTGTTGACCACTTTGCTGTTTGGTCTCCCACGACCCGCTGCCATCTACCAGCACGCAGCATCATCTGCTCATCGTCCCCATCATCTTCTCATCATCCCTTTTGGCTAGACCCTTTGATTGCTGCCCTCCTTTGTGGACTCCCCCGTGTCCTCTCTGCAACCAGGCACCGGCAGAATACCCGTCTCTCGCACGAAATTGCCTATTAGGTATACACAGCGTGCCTTGCGTACCCTTGCTCCAATCTGTTCCTGGCTGTCGGCTCCTTCTCGACCCGCCGATTCGCCAGTTCGTTCCTTTCTTCCAACCTTCTTTTTCTCGCCCAGCCTTGGCCTTTGCCGTATTCGTGTACACGGTTACCTCCCCTGCTCCCCGTTACAACAGCAGTATGGTTGGTGTTCCGGGTCGCTCCAAGGGTTGCAATACCTGTATCCAACGAAAAGTGAAGGTGCGTTGTGCATTTTTTATGTCCCCGACTTTGGTCCCTCATCACGATTCATATATCCTCCCTTGAATCAAGGGCAGTTGTCCTCTCTCTCTCTCTCTCTCTCTCTCTATTTCTCTCTCTATTTCTCTCTATTTCTCTCTCTATTTCTCTCTCTGCTCGTCCTTTATCATTCCATGCTGACAAGACTCTCTCTTTTCCTTTAGTGTGATGGCGGACAACCTGCGTGCGGCAACTGCCGCAAATCGAACCGATTATGCACGGGCTACAAGCGGCCTGTGGCCTTTGTTATGTCGTCGAACGTGACTCTCGGACCCGAGCCCATCGAAGACACGGAAGGAGGCACCATCACAACGCAAGGGCGCTGGCGCAAGCGTGTTCGCAAGACGCCCAAAGCCCTTGCTCAAGACCCAAAGCCGAAGCAGCCTCAAGGACCTACACCCTCCGTGGCAGCCGCTGCCGTTGCCGAACTTGCCGAGAGCTCGTCCATCGCCGCCAGCAGAGCGCAAGGTGGCATGCCGCGTGCTATCGATACCGTCGACCTGTCTACAACCGTCTCGCCGGCTGACATGAAGCGGTACTGGAAGCAGTTCCTCTACCATGATACCGACAAGGAGGCGGATGCAGCAGAGGATGGGGACAGCCCTGATTTCAACACCAAGCCACGGCACCAGCAGCTTGTGCCAACAAGACGAGCACCAATGACTGTCGAGACATTAAGCCAAGTCATTTCCATGCTCGAATCCAGTGCCAATGTTGCCATGCTTGATTTTTCGTCTCCCCTGACTCTGTCTTCATCGGCTGCTGCCGCAACATCTCGAGATTTCAACATGGCCGGCATGAATGGCTGGCCCGTCGGCTCGCCATTTGTACAACACGTCAGCTCCGAGGCTGCCTGGCGCGAGCAGCTCTTCCCCATGTTCCTCAGCTTCCACCTGCCCAGTGAGCTTATCAGCGGCTGCAAGACTACAACAAAAACTCTGCGCTCACGCAACTGGCTGCTCAATCTCAGCGACACCTCGCTCGACGGTGCCCCGGCTCTCGATTCCGCCATGACGGCCCTTTGCATGGCTCGCGTTGGCCGCCGCAGCAACAACATGGCCCTCGTTCAACACAGTCTGCGCCTTTACACCAAGGGCCTTCGTCAGCTGCAGGATGCTATCCATGACCCGGCCAAACAGCTGCAAGACCAGACCTTGGCCGCCTGCATGGCCTTTTCCATGTATGAGGTTGCGGAGTGCCCGTCGCGTCACATCAATGGCTACTACTCGCACCACACCGGCGGCCTGGCCCTGCTCAAGATGCGCGGACCCGACGCCCACATCACGCCGCTTGGCCACTCATTGTTTGTCTTTATGAGAGTACAGCAGTTTATCTATGCGCTGTTGATGCGCAAGGCCAGCTTCCTTTGCGAGCCCGAGTGGACCAACCGGCCCTGGCAGACGTCTGCCAAGGATCCCCAGGACAAGTTCATGGACCAGATGTACTGCATTCCTGTCCTGTTGGAGCAGACTGACAAGCTGTCCGAAGCGCAAGACAAAATCGGCGTTGAGGCTGTCATTCGCGGCTTCTGGGGTATCATCGGGCAGTATCACTCCATCCACCGCTGTCTGATGGGCTGGCACAAGGACCTGCAGGCCATTGTCGCCGGTCCCCTCTACTGGCCCGAGCTGTCAACCATTGAGTGCCCCGTATTTGACAACACCAGCCGCGGTCGTCCCTTTGCTGTCGCCTTTCACTTCCCTGCCTTTGCCATTGGCCAGTCTGTCGTCCTCTTCTGGGTCATCTCCATGATGGTCAACCAGCAGATCCACTGGTTGTACGGCCGTATCATTGAGCTGCAAGAATCTCCCGAGTACAAGTCCAGGGCGCCATCCACGGCCCCCAAGTCAAGCGCCGAGCCGGTGACTGGCGTCAGCTTTGCCGCCACCAATGACTGGTCCGAACCTTCTTCGATTTCGTCGTCACCACCAACGACCGCTGAAACATCATCTTCTCATGGCTCATCTTCCACACCCGGATCGACCGACAGCCCTGCATCCGCATCACTCGAGGACCATTCCCCTTTGGGCGAGTTTCCACCTTCTACCGCCGACATGCAGGCTGCTGCTGATGAGGCCCTCAATACACTCCGTACCGTCTCCAACAACGTCTGCCAGGCCGCTGAATACTTTTTGCAAGAGGAGTTAGGCGACGTTGGTCCTCTGTCCATGATCTTGCCCCTGACCACTCTGCGGTTTGTTTTGTGCCGCACGCCTCCCACGAAGCCAGTCCCGCCGAGCCCCTTCCCCAATCGGCCCAATGAGTACTCGGACGAGGTGATATGGGCAGATTTCTTGATCAAGCACATTGGTGCGCGTGGCCAGCAGTTGGCATACTATCTTGATGATGACTGATCGGTGACAAACGAAATAGCGCTGCCTTTTCCCTTTCTCTTTCTTACTCTTCCTTTTCACTAAATTACGGGCTGGGCCTGGTCAATAGGTGATTTGCTTGGAAGTCTTTTGGTTTTTATGACATCATGTTTAGTGGGCACATATTTTCAACTTTAACGCTTTTTTGGGACGGAAAGGGATTATTACTGATAGAAAGGAATTCACAACGAATAAAATTCACTCAAAGTATGTAATTGCCAAAGCCAGCAGGAACACTAGCACATGCCAAACTATTGAGAGCCCCTGATTTTGGTCCAGTGGCAAACGTCACTCACGTAAGTACACATCTCGGTATCAGGGACCTGTACAAATCGACATGGGAATATCATCTCCAAGAGATATATCCATCTATACTGATCGCACTGGAAGCATATCAAAAAAATGAAAGCATCGCGTAACATATGAGTAAAAATCTCAAAACCCAGAAATAATCGAATAAGAATGAAACACAACGCCATAAGTTTATCCTAGGAAAGCTACCAAAGTACCAGAACATATTTGAGTCCAATGGTCTATCTTGGCCCAGGGGGCGGTGGCTGCTGCTGCATGTTGTTAACATAGCGCGGTGGCACCGGTCCTGCAGGCTGTCTAAGCTGTTGAGGCTGGTACTGCATGTGCGGCGGCGGTGTTTGCTGTTGGTGCTGCTGCGGCGGCATCTGCTGGTACTGTGGGATCTGGTAGTGGATCTGTTGCTGCTGCTGCTGTTGCTGCAGCATCTGTGGCTGGTAGACCTGTTGCTGTTGCTGTTGTTGTTGCTGATGCTGATGCTGGTACTGAGGATGGGGATGCGGCTGCCGCTGTTGCTGCTGATGAGACACCAGAGCTGGAACAGGAGGAGGATTGCTCTTGGGCGGTTGCTTGCTCTGCGTGGCCTGGCGTGCCCAAAGTGACTCAAGAACAGACCGGCTTATGGTCTTGAAGCCTGTAGCGAGCTGCTCAGCATCTTCCCACCGAGCACCGTACGCGCTTAGCGTCCAGCCAACCCGCTCCAGACAGGCAATCGCACGGTCCACATTGGTACCATTGATAGGATGGACCGAAGCCAGCGACGGGGGCAACCCGTTGTTGGCGTTATTGCCGTTGTTACTGGCCCCACTTCCATTGTTATTGGGCAGGTTGGTTGTGGGCGGCCCGGCTCTGCGGACTGGCATCGGTGGTGGCGGGGCTTCGCTTGGCATAGCGAGAGGCACGGGAACGGAACCGCCGCCGGCCAAGATCGCATCAGCAGTGGCCGTATCTCGGAGCACAGCCACGAACTGGCTTCCCATGAAGAACAAACGCAGTGAATCGTGGTACGTGTGCCACACTGGGTTCAGTCCACCGCGGGCGAGTGCCATGATACGGTCCACGTACGCAATGACATGCTCGAAAATCAACATGCGGCCGTATGCAGTGACAAGCGGCGCCCTAGCGCTCGGCGCAATACAGTACACGTAACTGTACTGCAGTTCCAGGTCGAACATCTCGCGGATTCGCGCGGGAAGAGTGGCAGGAAGCGCGTCATACCACTCCCGCATGTCGGTGCACATACGCCAAACATAGGCAGCAGGGTCAGATAATGGGTCAGATGGATCTGATTGGTAGAGCGTCTGGTACCAGTGAGACTGAGCACGGCGCAGCTGGAACAAGAGCAACGCCGGGTTGGCTGCCGGTACTGACGATGGAGAGATCGGTGGCTGGGCTGATGCGGGTGAGCGTGGAGGAAGCAGAGCTTGCATGTTATGCATCGTCGGTTGCTGTGGGGTAGTCTGTATAACTCCTATCATGGATGGGAAGGCCACATTGATGGCATCGTCGGTGAACGAGAACGCCCGGGCGTGGACCATACTGATGGCTCTACGATACAGCCACAACTGTTAGACATCTGTTGCACCACAATGGCTTGGGCGGCAACCGAGGCGTTTTGTAGTTTACTCACCGATCAAGTGCATATGCACAGTAAAATGTTCTTCTCCGTGCGTCGAGAGCCGCGGCGTCCATGCTCTGCGATTGCGGCGGATCCTGGTGAAAGCCGAGATCAACAATTGCGCGACACGTGAAACCTATCAGATGCCAGCTATCGAAATGCGCCGGGTCGAGCATCGAATACAAAGTCAAAAGTAGCAGCGATTGTATTTGCGTGACGTGTCCGGGCGCCAGAGCGCGGTCAGCGTACGGCATGGCTCGCGATGCAAACTCCACGCCGTTACTGTAGAACGTGTCTTGCCGACTGCGGCTTTGAGCCGACGATCCGATGGCAAGCACCATGTACAGCATCCAGTAGTCGGAGCTCCGTAGGTTAGAGCGAGGTGGCGGCATATTAGGCTGGGTCGGCTGCTGTTGGATGTACAGCTCCTCGAGGAGAGCAAGTGGCGACGTCTCCGGGAAGAATGGAAAGAGCGAGTGGACGTGCGTAAGGTAGTACTGGACAATGCCGTCAGACGCCTGTCGCGTTGGTAGCTTCGCAGATGCCATGATAGGTTCGGGAAGCGGGTCGTTTCCGGCGGCGGCGAGAACAAGGCGAGCAAAGGTCATGTTGTTCACCGATGGCTCGAAATCACGGGTCGTTGCGTTGACGGACCTGTACATGTCAGCGGCCATTGGCCAGTCGCGAGACTCAGATTAGTTGATATGATCATGTTGACTTACAGGAAGCCGAAGTCTGATACAAGCGAGTTGACATCGGAGTTTTCCCGCTTGCGTGCCGCCTTGCGATGAATGGCTGCTCGAATAAGAGCCAATGAGTCCTTCCGGTCGGCACCCGAAGGTCCTGGGAAACTTGACCCGCCATCTGTATGGAAAGCGACGGAAGCCTTGCGGGATCGGGCATACGACAGACGCCGTTCCAGTTTCTCGACACGCAGCTCGAGGGCCGCAACGTAGCTACGCACTGTCAGAACAGAGCCAGTAGTCGTCAGATGGGGAGGCGATTCACAAACCTCCGCTCCTTGCCGCGAGCAAATTGGTCGTTGGCGGCCGAGCACTCACTTTCACGGCCGGCCTTTTCGCATGCCGTGCACGCCGGCAGTTTTCCGTCACACTAAGATCCATGTCAGCTTACAATTACGTAGGCTGTACGCTGCTGCTCATCGTACCTTGACTTTTGCTGCGCGGCCTAAAAGAAAGATATGTTAGCAGCTGTGTGAAGCTCATGAAAGAGCGCCAAGACAAAGCACAGTCCGAGGCTTTTGGTACTGTCACTACCGCGAACAAGAAAAGGTGTACTGACATCGTGAACATGCCGACACGGGTCTAGAAACTCGCAGCAGCGGATTGTCGGAGAAGCTGGAGCGTGGCATCTTGGATGTGGATGCGGTAGAGGCGCGAGAAGAGGTGTGGTCGGAGTAGGAAGCCAGTGCTGCTCGGCCAGCACAGCAAGGGCTGTGGTAGACTTTCGATTAAGCTCGAGCTGACGGTGTGTGGCATACGCGACAAGACAAGATAATAGAAGCCTGTCACGGTCTCTAGCCAAGTATTGTGGGTGTCGGCTGCGACAGTGCCGGTGGTCGTAGAGTTAGCCGGGCGTCAACGGACTGTTTGTATGTGATAAGCAGCTGGATATTTGATGTATTTCGCTAGAGAAAGCGGTTCGTAGTGGGCAATGTAGCCGTCGATGTCGTCGTCGTCAGGGTGAATCACGAGATGGGTAGCTTTGTATGTCGAGCAGGGAGCGCTTTGGACGGCGGGGGGCGTTTGTGAAAGGATCTGTTGTCAAGTGGAAGAGCGGGATGTTGGTCTTGACTGTGCGTCTTTGCTGGGTAACCAAAGAGGGTGGTACTATATTGTCGTCGTGTATCGGCGCAATTGCGAATGTCAACAGTTGTCCGTGGTCGATGGTGGTAGGTTTGGAAGCTGCGATCAACCTTCGCGCAACGCAGAAAGAACGAAGAAAACAGAGCAAGTACACGCATTTACGCAGGGCAACTGCGATCCTTTGTGCGGGGCAAACTTAGGGCGCTGTCTCTGTGTAGCACTGAGCTGGTAAGCCAGGCCAGGCCCACTATTTCAGTACGGTGCAAGTACGGACAGTCGGCCACAGTCGGCCACAGTCGCCCGGTTGGAAGTCCGCCGAACATCTCAGCATCTAAACATCTGGCCTGGAGACATATCGCCTCGCGCTGGCGCAATCGTTCGTCCCTAGTCTCCTATCCATTTCTACATATATGTGCCCTTTCTTCTGTGACTTTGTCCACTACGCTCGTTTGTTACCTTTTGCCACAGGGCGCCTAGTGCTGAGCTACAGACCAGAACGGCTATGCGCACAGCTTGATTGGTCGCTCCTTCCTCTGGTAGATCCCCTCTTTTGTACTTCCTCTCCCGCCGGCTTTGGTCCAAGCCAGTGCTTACGGTAGCTCTCGTCACTCCTGCCTTTGTTTGAACCCTTAAAAATCGCTTTGTGACTGCTCGTTGTGGATCTCTGCGGCCAGGGATGCGCACTATGCCTTCCTATTTGACCTGCCAAGTGCGCTCTGGTACTGCAACCCCCACCTTCCTCAGTAGTAAGTTACATACTATGTAGAACGAAGGGGCAGAGGTTTCTCATGCAAAGTTCTTCCACTGCAAGCCGTTGAGTTTTGCTGCTTCAACTGCTCCTTCCTGCCTTGCTGTTAGCAAAAAGGCGGTTACAATTATTCAAGCCCTGTGGCGCCCTAGGTCTTTCCCCTTCCGCCTAGAATCGCGCCAGCAGGTCGACCACATGTGACATCTAGGCTGTCCAAGACGGCGTGCAATACCCCTCCTTTGCTCTTTCCGTGCGGTTCTTCGCCCCCTTTTTTGTCGTCGTGCTCCACCAAGCTCGCTGCCGCTCCTTCCCCGACATCCCTAGTGGGCAAATTAGCGGCATTGCACACCTGGAGAGTGAAGGAAAAGGGAAAACGGGAAGGGTCCCGCGCTGTAGGGAAACAGATTGTCGCTGGGCAAAACAGTGAGTGGCTTGCCCGAGTACGTCGTATTGTGAGTTCATTCGACCGCCTGATGAAGGCTGCGAAAGAAACAACCGCAAGTGTCGACGCCCCATGAACAAATTCAACCACCGAAAGACGTGCAAACACAAGACAAACTCTGTCAACTGCCACTTGTCGACTACGTCTTTTCTACTCTGAAATCCTTCAGCCAATAGCTGAACGGACAGGAATCAATCGACGGCAGCAGCTTTCCTCCAACTTGCGACTATCCCTGCCGACAAAAGCCTTCAAGCACACCGCGATAAGATCGTGAGGTGGTCGCGACATTGTTTCAGTACCTCTCACACCTCGTCGAACACAATACAGAACAGACGACAACGAGCACAGCCACCCGCTAACCTTCCAATATTGCCCAACGTTACTCAAGCGCAAGCCCTCATCGTCAAATTTGTGGTGACCTGAGACATCTGGACCGTTTGTCACCCGTTTGCTGTCCTTTATACCGACCACTCGATTGGACGGGGAGGAGACCGGACAGCTGAAACAATCAGCGGTGTTCCCTTGCTGTGCGCCACCGGAACACGCGGCGGAGTAGTATCAAATTCTGCCTTGCAGTCTTCCGGCAACAGCTCCCAACGCCCGAACGGCCTTGACGACCGAAGACGCAAGCAGACCGACTACATTTGCAGCCCACGGAGGCTCCGACATACGCACCCAACATGAATGCGTCCGACATCTTTCGCCAGGGTTTTGCCCCGGGTGGAATTCGTCCGCCCCCGCCCCCGCCCCCGCCGCAATACTACAAGCAATCTACCGGACCACAACCGCCCCAGAGCCGTGATAGCGATCATGATGCTCCGAGCCGTGTTGCCCATACCCTGACAGCCTGCTGCCGTTGCCGACAAGTATGTGTCCGCCGCTTGGACTGATAATGTTAGTCCTCTGGCATTTTCTCGCTCCGCCTACTGACCTGTTCCTACAGCGCAAGACCCGTTGCGACCCAACCCTTCCTCGATGCCTACCGTGCGAGCGTTCCGGCTCCGTTTGCGAATACTACGACAGCACCAAGGGCCGCAAAATCAGCCGCTTCTACGTTGTGAAGTTACAGGAGAAGGTTCGGCAGCTTGAAGCAGAGCTCGCCCAGTTCACGGAAGAAGATCTGCCCGAAGATGACGAAGACATGATCAGACCCGGAGGCTTTGTCCGCTTAAGCGACTCCGACGAGACACCTCGCTACCTCGGGCCCAGCAGCGGAATTGCCATGACGAGGCTTCTTATGGAAGAAGCCAAACGCTACACCGAGTCGCAACGCATATCAGAGCTGATCCCAGAGCTAAACGCCCGCCGTATCGAGCGTCTGACGCGGATGCAAAGCATAGCTGGCCCACATGGCCGTGCTGGCTCCAGCTTCAGTTCTGGAAGCCTTCGCAAGAAGAGCTATCCCATGATCAGCGCCCACCCTGCCCAGAATCTCCCATCACGTCCTATTGCGGACAAGCTGGTGGAAGTGTTCAACTCTCGCGGTAAGCGTCGTCAGGCTGTAAAGAGTGTGCTTATGTCACCTGTGCTAACGTATGGTTACAGCCCAAGTCTTCACCCCGACACTCCATGAGGTCGTTTTCGCCACTCACGTAAACGAGGTTTTTGACGGCAGCACCGACCCATACAAGAACTTTGCCGTGCGGATGGTTATGGCCATCAGCCTGCAGAAGTTGGATACCCAGTATGCGGGCCTTGCCGATAGTTATTACCTGGCCGCCATGGAGTATTTCGAGGACGTCATCCGGCCAAAAGATCTGAGGACTCTCCAGTGCCTTGGACTGATAGGACAGTACTCTCTGCTCACACCGACGCGAACCAACGTCTACCACATTGTCGGCCTCGGCACAAGAATCTGCCAGCAGCTCACGATTGCCGACGAGAAAACCATCGCCAGCGGCTTCCAAGTTGATCCCCTCCAGCTTGACATGCGCCGCCGTCTAAGCTGGATCGTTGCAACAATGGAACTCGGTCTTGCGCAGTCTATGGGCCGTCCCAATGGTCTCTCAAAGGGAAACGATCTGATCGATGTTGGCTTTTTTGCTGATGTGGACGACGAGTACATCACCGAGGAGGGTATCAAGCCTGGTCCCCCATCAGAGAAGAAACGCGTGGCAATCCACTTCTGCAAAATGCGTATCTGCCAAGCTGAAATCCGCCGCGTTCTCTACGAAAAGAAACGACCAGAACCTCGCAGTGAGGATCATCCTTGGTTCAATCAGATGGAAAAGAAAATCCAGAACTGGCTTGACACGGCACCGGAGAATCCCGCCTGGTGCAAACCTTGGTATGCCATTTTCCCCGCCCTTTTTCTCTCCGTATGTTAAGAGTATGCTGTGTATATATCGATTATGCTAACCAACCTGTAGGTTCACCGGGAGATACCATGCAATGATAGTCTCCTTGTACCGGCCGTCGCCACAAGTTCCGAAGCCGTCACCTGCGGCTGCTCTCCGCTGCTATGATTCTTCTGCCTATGTCACCAACCTTGGCAGTCAACAGGTCAAAAAGGCTGCTATCGACATTACATGGGTCTTCTTGCTCACGATCTACATGTCCTTAAATACCATTCTTTGGTCTGTGTCGTATCCGGAGGTTCGCAAGAAGCACCCCCGTGAGGAGATCGAGGAACTCATCAACACATCTTTGGACATTGTCGATCAGTGTTCCGAGCGCTGGCCAGGGGCCTCTGCCGCTTCACAACTCTACTCGATATTTGCCAAGGCCTGTCTTCAAAGCTACGACACGACTGAGGAGCAGCAGCAGCAGCAGCAGCAGCAGCAGCAGCAACAGCAAGGGCCTCCAGTATTCAACACAACCCAATACGGAGGGCCCGAAACTTCATATCACTCGCCGTCATCAGACATTGACCCGAGCTCGCCAATCGCCAATAATGCTGCTTCGCTGCCACCGAATGCCTCTGGAAACATCAAACAGGAGCTTCAAAACCAGCAACAGTCAGCTCCGCTGTTTAGTACTCCACAGTTTGGCTACGTCTTCAACAATTCCGCAGAGCCTATGCCGCAAGCTCCCTACACATATGACGAAGGTCCCGGTGCTGGACAGCCTCAGTTCCGCTCTGGCTCCATATTCCTCAACCCAGCCTCTACGGAGCCAATGGGCCGTCGATTCTCGTACTTCCCACCGGAGGGACCACCTCCAATGAACAACAGTGACAGCTCCCTTCAAAGCGAAGACACGCCTCCGGCTACTGCTACTACTACTGGATCTTCGCAACCGGGTAGTGTCCTTGCGCTATCTCCCTCTATGATCACATCTCCCGAAGCATACATCACGCCACCGAGCACAAACAACTTTAGCACAATGTCTCCTGCAACAACCATCACAACGGCCTCCTCCCCGACACCCACCCCCACGGTCCGGCATATTAGCCCTATGCCCGCTGGCTTGGGCCTCTCGCAAGGAATTTCGCTACCAGCACCCATAAAGTTCGAATCGACTCCCGTAGGCACCCCTCAGACCCAACAGGCACAGGTCAATCAACGGCGCACGCCTCCCCAACCGATTTCTGTACCGCCAGTTCAGCAGATGCAGCCTGCTTATGCCATGCAGCAGCAACAGCAGGGGCAGCAGCAATCTCAACAGTCTACTCCGCAACAGCCACAGCAACAGCAACAGCAACAGCAACAGCAACAGCAGCAGCAGCAGCAACAGCAACAACCGCGTCAAGTGCCACAACAACAGCCATTGCCAGCCCCGATGGGACGTAATCAGCAGTCGTCTGCAATGGGCAGTGACTGGTTCTCACCACCGCCTCCATTCATCTCGCCATATGCTTTCAGCAGCATCACAGGAGGTACTGGCGGCTACATGGCGGATCCCACGGCAGCGTTTTCTGGCTATGGCCTTGGAGGTTTTGGGGGCGTTAACAATCCTCTGAACCCGCTGACAGGGTTATTTGGTGGAGGCCCAGCCGGTCTGGGTGCAGGTGGTCCTGGTGGTGGCATGGCAAGTCTTGGCGGTATGCCGGGCAGTCAGCCTGGTTTCGCTGGAAACCTAGGCATGGGAGGGGGTGTGGGAGGCCCTGGACCTGATGGTGCCATGAACGAAGCCTTTGGATTCGGCGCCGGTAGTCCTCTGAACCCACAGCGCCAAGGCAGTCTTTCACAGGAGCAACAGTTGGAGCTCATGGATGTGCTTGAAACGGAAGGTATGGGCGATATCGACACGTTCTTGAATATGGGTATTGGACTGGGCGGTGTCAGTGGTGGTCCTCCCGGAGGAGTCAATTGGCATTAGACAATCCCTTCAAAGGGAGATGGCCAGGATACCACACCGTTTGGGCGGATTACTCTATTTTGTTATTCTCTAGCCATATTTTTTTAGTCCTAAACGTCTTGATTCAGGCTTTGATAAGCATGGACAAATTCGGTAGGTGTCGACAGGTATCATAGAGGTTTACTAATACCACTTTATCTCATGAATTCTGGTGGCCTCGTGCCTTGTGTCTAATCATTATACGAAGAAAGAACGGCTTTCAAATCATCACTTTGTGAGATGATTTTTGGCTTGATGCTCTATGAATAGTTTTTGTTAAGTAAAAAAAAAAAAAAAAAAAAAAAGTCAAGAACTCTGAGTTTCTTTTAAGGCTTGATATAATTAATAATTGACGTTTTTACGCTACCCTGATTCTTACACAACGTACAAAACGGCACATTGACTCCATACTTGTGTGTTGAAACTCTGGGCAATAAAATAGATAGAGGCAGGGCTGATGCTTAAGTACAAGGTAATATAAAGGTATATTTTAACAAAATGAAACTGATTGCTAGTAGGAAAATAAAGAAGACATATGAGACGAATATGGGTGAATCAAAATAATATGGCCAAACACAAAAGGACAAAATCGCAAAAGAGAAGAAGGCACAACTAAAAGCCAAAGTGGCAAGTAAAAGCTGGTGGCCTGAGCCAGTGCGTGTTGTTGACAAAGAAAAGACATGAAGCAAAAAAAGACCAATAAAAATGGATGTCATCAAAGTCCTAACAACACAATGTGATAGGCAATGAATGATATCGGTAAAAGAAGTACACAAACGAGTGTAGAGAAGAGGCAAAATATGCGATGAAAGTGGCAGCACAGCTTATCTTAGCCTGTGACGCGACGGACCCAAAGTGTTGTGGGCTCATACTCGGCGTTCTTGTCGAGTCTCTTGTAAGCACGATGGAGCTTCAGGCCGATTTCATATTCCTCGCGCTGAATCTCAGCAAGATCAGTGCGCAGGCCCTCGACCTTGCGCTTCTCCATCTCACGTTTGTGCAGGACATCGGGCGTGGCCAAGAGGTTGTCGGTGGGCATGAGCTCCGTCATCTGCTTGATACTGCGACCAATGTTGATGCGGCGTTGTGCAAGACTGGACAGCTGGGCATTGAACATGGCGACACGGTCCTTGGCTGTCATCTCTGGCGGAGCCAATGGGAGGTTCTTATGTATGGATCCTGCCATGGACGCACGGTCTGAAGAGTCCGGGCCTTTCGATGACGCGCCCATCATAAGATGTTTGTTCCGTAGCTGATTGTAGATGGACTCGTCTGGAGAAGCATTGTCCTCACCGCCGCTGCTGTGGCTCAGATAGTCGCCGCCGTCTGCCGTGTCGCGCAGAGGCGAGTAATTTCCAGTCATCCACGGTGTCTTGAGACTGATCACAATTGGCTCATTCCCATTTCTAATAGAATTCGGGCTGGTATGTCCCATACGCGGTGGGCGCCGGCGGTCCATGACATTGCCTCCGTCCTCAAGGCCAGGAAGCGGCTTGGTGATGATAGGTGTTGGCTTTTGCCGCGGTGGCGAGATTGGTTCGACAGGACTGTTTTCGACTTGGATCACTGGCCGGCGTTTTGTCGAGGCCTGGTACGGTGGGCTGGACCGCAGAGGATTGGGAATGGAAGGCATCTCGGGCGCGTCAGTGGCATTGAACTCGGCCTGCGACTCGTGCAACGTGGAATTGTATGTGGTGGTGCTGAACTGCGACGGAGGCTGCGTCCATTCACTTTCTTGAGGAGGAGGGCGCGGCGAGACCGGGGACGAGACAAAGTTGGGATGTGAACGATTGTTGTAGTTGAAGGGATCGCTCTCATCGTAGCTGGCAAGTGTCTGATGTGAAGGAGTCGGCTTTCGTCTGATTTGGGACGATTGTGGACGCTGGCCCTTCTGTTGTGCTGTTTGCTGTTGATACGATGATGGAGACTTTTTGTAAGTGGGGTCTGCAGACCGAGGGGGACTCGGGTAACTTTGGGTGCCAGGCGATGCAGGGGACATTGGCTTGTGGGTGGTCTGTGATGCATGTGTCAGTGTTGGGTGTTGAAAGGACGCTACGACGCTGTGGGCGACCGCTCGGATTGGCGTTTCATCCCTGATGAGTGGAGGAGGGCTGACAGGGGGTCTTACAATGCTCGGATTGTTCTGACGAGAAGGTGTTGACATGATGGCCGGATTTGCAGCAGTAGCGTCGTCTTTAAGTTTGGGCAAAGAACCAACGCGCTTGCTACTCTTGCGCGGGATATTGAGTGGTGCTGCTGCCGGTGTGTCGTGAACAGGCGCGACCAGGGCTGTGCGGCCACTTGCACCATGCCATGCAGGTCGATTGGACGTAAAAGCCCCAGCCGCGGGATCTGTCGATGACGACAAGTCTTTTGGCTGAGAGGTAACGGGCACGGGGAGAGATGAGGCAACAGGCGCGGAAGCCACAGGAGAAGCAATTGGGATGGCTGTTGGGCTACCAACTGGTGATTGCGGCGAGATTATGTCCTTTGGCGGCGGTGCAGGTTGCGCAGCCTGAGCTGAAGAGGCAGACGAGCTCGAACCCGTGGTGCCAGTGCCCACTTGTACAGTACGACGGAGCCGGCTAGCAAAGCTGGCAATGCCATTTGCTGCAGCTGCCGCCTTGCTTTCTTTGGCGGCCGGGTCCGTAGGGCTGGTTGCGTCTGGGCCCGTGACGGCCAAGCCACGAGCATACTCGATAGGCTTTACCTGGCTTGGTCGGCCTTTCTGGGAGCTGGTAAGCTCGCCAGTCTGCGGGTCCCAGCGGACTTCACCACCCTTATAGCCACGCTTGGATGAGGCTATGGAGTTGCTGCGTTCCTGGGCCTGCTGCAGGTTCTGCTGAAGGCGTTCCCTTGACTTCGTCTCACGCAAAGTCTTTGCTGCAGCCTCCGCATTCTGCCGCCGTTCTCGCCGCATCATGGGTATGTTGCTTCGCGACGCAGACGGCGGCCGGCCATCGTGGGCCGTATCCGCTTGGTGTGCAGCCTGCGTCGCGGCCATATCGAAATGGGGCACGTCGCGTTCAACTGGGCTGATGTCGGGGGCTTTTGGTGGAGGGTGATTGTACCTGTTTTGACTATGGTTAGGAACAAGTCTGCTGCATATGTAAAAGTGTCTACTGGATCACTGCTCCAGTCTACAAAAAGACTTCCAGCTTACGCTAATTCAGCAGCAGAAAGTTCAGGGGAGCTTTCTGGTGATACACCGTCAGCGTTCCTGAGGTCTTTGGGCTGCGAGTAGTATTGGTATTGAGACCGAGGATCTTGGTATTGGTATCCTGGCTGTTGCTGTCCCCAGTGCTGAGGCTGTTCAGGCTGTTGGTATTGCTGCTGCACTCCTGCAGACTGGTTGTAATTGTGATTCTGGTGCTGCTGTGGTTGCTGCTGCTGCTGTTGCGGCGGCGTTGCCTGCTGCTGTAAGTGAAAGTTCGCGTTGATCGGGCTCGGCTGGGAGTAAATGGACGATGCTGGGCGGTTTGCGCCCCGTTTCGGATTCCGGGCCGGAGGTAGCTGGGAGTGTCGAGACGGAGCTGTGTTTCTGTTGATTACGACGCGTTAGGTCAGTTCGTGGCCGAAAAAGTAGAAACCAGCCAAACGAGGTTCCGAATGAGAAGTAAGGGGTATCGTGAAGTTGGGGGTCGCTGTGCTTCGGAAACTGAAAAAGGGAGAAGTCGTACGGGGGCGTCAAGAAGAGTAGGAAGCCGAGTAAGGGAAATAGGACAAGCCACTGGCACGACCAAGAAGACAGCTAGCTTGAGTCGCGTAACAAGAGCAAGCTACCCAGTATATTGGCTGTTCGTTCCAGCAGCACAGAACGAGACCACAATGATGACGAAGAAACACGAAAAAGACAGCACGGGCAAAGATGGGCACTCGAACGCTGGGGAATGTCCAGCAATGGCACTGGGTCCGGCCAGCGCCAAAATAGGGAGGAGATGAGCAGGGGACAAGGGGATTAATTGCACCAGGGGAGGTTTTTGGTGGAGAATGCGACGAGGTTGTGGGGTGTTGCAGGGCTACCCTCTCCAAAATAATTACTGGATAGGGGGGTAAAGGGGATAAAGAGAGAAGAGTGTGGTTGTCGTTTTGGAAAGTTGAGGCGCAGACCCCGCTGTGGCAGCCGTCTTTCGGGTGGACACCAAACAAGTAGACAAAAGATAAGATGCGAAATAAGCACTTACAGGTGCTGTTGGAGATGTTGCTGCTGCTGCTGCAAATACTCCTGTTGAAATTGCTGGTATTGTTGGTACTGCAATTGTTCCTGCTGCTGCTGCTGCTGCTCCACAAACTGGCGAGGAGAGGCTGCCGCCGGCCCGCCCTGGAGCGAGTAGCTATAGTCTGCCATTGTTGACGTAGGTTGACTCGAGTGGATGGAACTTGACAGGCGACAAGTGAGTCTGGAATGTGGACTAGAAAACGGCTATCAAACGGCCGTGATCAGAACCGGTAATGCAGAGCAGCGAGTAAGAAAATCGGTCTGTCGGTCTGTCACCGTATCTTGTTATGCTGTGTCCGTGTTGTTTTGTAGTCGTGTCCCTTATCAATCTTCGTCTGACTGGCAGGCGGGGGGAAGGGATAGAAGTCGAGATCGTCGATATATGTCCCCACGCTCAGGAATCGCCAAGGCTGTCTTGTCTGTTCGTCTTCTGCCTCCCTTCGACTGGCTTCCTTGATTTCGGTCCAGATGTGACAGCTTGAACTGCGACAAGTCTATGGTCCTATTTCGAGGCCGTTTCTTGAGCCAACGCTGCCGTGGTGATTTTCTCTCCGTGCCGCCGACGATGCCGTCGATGACCGTGAAGTCCAAGGGAGATGCTTGCTCGCCCTCGAGGCTCCAACACGCAAAGATACCGCCGGGCACGGCGATGCGACCGAAGAGGCAGTGTTCTAGAAGCGCACGTCTGGTTCCGATGCGAGGATTGTGGCGATCGTGCAGCCGTGCGTATCTGTGCACGAGCGAGAGGGCGCGGGGACCCTGTTTGATGTACTGCCTGCCTTTCTTGCGGCACTTTAGCCAGCGATCCCGGATGCCACACGGCACGTCACGACACCTCCCGTCTGTTGAAATCCTTGAGTGGCTATATATTTGTCGCTCGAAGCCGTGGTTGGTTGCGTGGTGGAAAACGAAGAGACAAATCGTGTAAAGATTTATGTCGGATCGCCGCCAAGGATGGCGAAGAGAGGAAGAAAGAATGCCAGGGAGCAATGGTCGTAGGGGTCAATCCGACGAGCGCATAAATGGCCTCAAGGACCGATCAGTATCTCTTGGCACACCCGTCTGTGTTTCGGTGGCTGTTGAAAATGGCGGTAAATGCGCTGTGATTTAAGGTCCCAGATGAGTGACGTCGTATCGTTGGTCAGATGTTTTGAGCGGCTGTTTGTTGGAAACACCCAGAGCATATGTACGGAGTATGTGCGTGAAATTAATGGCTGTCGTGTCGGTCTCCTTCTCGATTTGTGTCCTTTCGGTTGTGAAACTGATGTAGATGGCAAACTCGTTTGACGTTGGCCTTGACGTCGCCAGGCGGCGTGGACGGAAGGGGGACTCGAGGATATAAAAACAAGAAAAGAAAGAAAAAAAAAGGCACGGCTGCCTCCTGCATTTGGCCAGGATCCTGGCCTTTCTCTCTGAATGCGACAGTCGCGAATGCGCCTGATTGAGTGGCGTGTGCAGGTAGCCTTGACCTTTGCCGTTTTGGTTGGTCTGCTGCCTCTGTCGTCCTTGCAGCCTGTGATGGGTACTTTCCCCGCAACACAGCCACCAACCAGCTGCGTTTGTCGAGCTATCGAGCCGAAGCCGTTACTTCTGACGCTTCGAGTCTGGGCTCTTTTTTGACCCGGACGTTTTGGATGCTTCTTGTTATCCAAGTCTTCAGCCTGGTCGAATGTTCGTGGATGGCTAGCCAGTGGTCTTTGAATATGGGTAGATGCCAAATAGAAATGGACGAAGGAAAGTGGCCGCGCACGGCTGGTGCCGCAAAACCGAGCTAAATTGGTTGGTCGGTTGGCTGTGAACAGTCGTGGCTGGATGATAGGCGGCCAGGGGTAAAAACAATCTTTGGTGATATTTGTTGTTTTGTTTTGAAGAACTGGCACGAGGAGACGAACTGCGACTTCTTTTTTCGGTGTGAACACGACGAGCACGCGAACGAAAATGGCAGGCGCAAATGGAGCAAATTCGTTCCTTCTGACTGCGAGGCTGGCTCCTCGCTCCTTCCGCTCCTTTCAGCAATATTGCCCCACGCGATGACATAATTTCGAACTTCATCCTCAAACTCCTTCATTCGCTCATGGACCCGTCACGAACATACATGTACACGGTAGATTGATACATCCCCCCTTTCATC
Organism: Sporothrix pseudoabietina; assembly: GCA_019925295.1. Classification (NCBI taxonomy): domain Eukaryota; kingdom Fungi; phylum Ascomycota; class Sordariomycetes; order Ophiostomatales; family Ophiostomataceae; genus Sporothrix; species Sporothrix pseudoabietina. The sequence goes on along the minus strand of JADHKS010000002.1, from coordinate 2,213,050 downwards.
ACATTTGACACAGCTGCATCGTACACACTCTGTTGCAGTTTGGCCTGACTTCGGACAGGCGGTGCGCTCAGGCCTAATATTCACTCGATCGGGAATTGCGCCTATCTGAAAGCGTTCCAACAGCTCGAAGTCGGGTTTCCTCACTCACACTTGTCATTTAGTATCTGACGCTCAGCCAATTCTTGGTGCGTTTCACCATGGGCTGGGGTTCGCCTATTTGTGCACAATCCTGTGGACCCTTTGGCAAGTAGGGTGGACCAAGCGCGTTTCAAAGCCCTGCAAAATAAGAGAGAGGACGCACCAAAAAAAACATTGCACAAATGCTGTTGTATATGCAGCCCTGCAAATGACAAGGAAAAAGAGGGTGAGAACATCGTCGTATTCTGTCCCCTTTTCAATTCATCCCTTCTTTTGTCCCGGCGGAGCCTCAGTGCACGGATTAGTTCTGCACTTCTGTTTGAATACGTTCGTATTTGAGATAAACTTTTTTGATATTGTGACAAGGATATTTCAACTTAAACGCGGAGTCACGTGAAAGCACTTAAAAGCAAAAGAAGAAAAAAAGGATGTGATCTAGGTGCTCTTGTCAAAGTTGCCGAGACTCTTATTGCTGGCGAAGATACGGAGTATACATACATGTGTTCATATAACTGCCGTTGACGAAGAAAAATAGACGCAAGCGTGGCAGACATACGAAAACGAGGGTGATGTTTGTGTACGACTACGGAGTATTGCCTGTGAGGATGGAAGTTGCGTAGTGGGACCCACCACTGCCAGCTGCTGTCACCTGCCCCGCTATCGCCCCGCCACGGCCATCTTGACAAGGCTTTGTTCCTGGCTATTCCGTACCAAAATACTTAGCCGCTTCAGTTCCGCCGGGCACTCCGCATCAACATTCCAACAAGCCCATATTTTGATATCAAATTCAATATACAGAGCCACCAAGAACTTTGACTTGCCGAATTCCGCAACAAGGCTATGCTGCATCAGTTAGACGATGAAGGGGCGCGATGACGCTCTTTCTACGGGAGCGGGGCCCGTCAAGAGCAGCAGCAACAACAATACCGACGGCAACAAGACCGGGGGTGGTGGCGGCGGGACGAATGGCGGAATCTACGGCGGTGGCGTATACCCCGGCGTGCTGCCTGCAGTCCCGGTAGACGGTGTGCCCATTATCCCGGACAAAGACCGCCGCACAAACGCTGCCACGGCAGCCTCAGCCGCTGGAGTCCGGGCCTTGTCGGCACAAGCACTCCAGTTTTATTTCCGTGCACCAGTGAAGGCTTTTTTTCGCACCCGAGTTGACTATCTGGCTTATGCTCGAGGCGCTGACGGCGGGTTCGGAGCGAATGTTGCCGGTGCATCACGATTCCGGACCTGGTTGAACGGCACCACACCTGGCGTTTTGGCACTTGCCATCAAACGGCATGGCTGGTCTGTTGTGCCTGACCAAGTGATGCCACCACTCATGGCGAATGTTGGTGTGGCAGCTGTGCTGTACACAAGCTACCTGCACATTCTGGCCCAGCTACATCCAGAAAGCGGGCAGGCACGGCGGCGTGTGTATCCTCCGCCATTGCCTACAGAGACATTTGTGGCTGGCTTTTTGGCTGGAAGTTTACAAAGCTTGGTGGCCGCACCGCTCGACGCCATCCAGGCACGATATGACCACAGAGCCATTGCTGCCGGCACTGTGAACAACGGCACCCCTCAGAGCATGTGGGCGTTCAGCGCAGCAAAACTACGAGAGATTGGCCTTCGAGGCATCTTTGCGGGCTGGGGCCTGTCCTTTGTTAAGGACAGTTTTGGCAACGGCGTTTTTTTCTCCGTATTTGAGTACGTCAAGGCACAAAGTTACTACAGCTTTGTGGCTTACTACTACGGCGCCCTCGACGGATCTATGATCCTCGAACAGCAGATACGGGAGCAGACAGCTGAAAGGCGGAAGCAACAGCGGCAACAGTGGGTGCAAGGCCAAGTCACCGATCTTGATGCTCGCATCGAATCAGCCAAGCATACTATTCATGGCGCCAAGGAGCAAGGATCCGACCAAGAACACTCAGGGCATCAACACTCTGCCATACCACTGGTACCCAAAGCGTGGTCCGAAGCGCGGGCTCGGGAACGTGCTGAGAAAGAGGCTGCCTTGCCCGTCGTCATTCGGCCACACTACGCGCTCGAGCCGACGTTTTTGCTACTCGCTGGTGTCAGTGCTTCGTTCGCCCAACAGGTGCTCCTGCATCCTCTCACACACTTCCAGGTCGTGCACTGGGACATGCTAGAGGACCTCGATGCAGCCGTGAAGGCTGATCGTGAAGCCGCTGCAGCTCGCGCGGCGGCATCAAAGTTAGTCGCTGCGAATGGAAAAGGTGCCGCAGGTACTGGTGACGGGTCTGGCAATGGGTCTTCAAGCGGCAATGGTATACGCAGCCGGATGGCCCGTATCTTTGGCTTGCCTCGCTTCCACTTTATGCGTACATACTACCACGCCTACCTTCAAACGTTGAGTACTTGCACTGATATGGCTGCTGCCGAGGGTCGATCATTGTTGTCATGGCTATACCGTGGCTTCTGGTGGAACGCCATCCGACAGGTACCAAGCACAAGTGCTGGTCTAATAATATTTGAGCTGCTGCGCCGTAAGTACGGTATGGACGGAGAGGAAGTGCGTATTAACCAGGACGGTTATGACATTTTGCTCCGTTAGGATGGGATCGATTTATTTTTGTTTTGCTTTGTTTTGTTTTGTGTACTCTTCACTCCTATTTTGGGCATATACTCGCGACGGCTTAGCATATAGACGGCGTTGCTTTATCTCATCATACTGGGCCACAAGGCCTGCCTGTGTTTCTGTTCATCTCACACTTTCCTATTCACTACTTCAGCCTATCTCCTCGAGACATCTTCCCTCCCCAAAGTTTACATAGACCACTAGAATAAATGCATACCGGCATAATGAAATTCATTCCGTCGGGCGCGAGTGGAGTTGTCGGAGAGACCCTTGGCACGGTGCTGGTTGATGCGCGCAGGATTGTTGTTGTATCAGTCAATAGAGAATCGTCTGCCTTTCCCCGGTGAAGAAGATGCAAACCTTTCGACCCATTAGGTATGGCAGCAGCGCGTTGTGCAAGGGTGACTGCGCAAATGGCGATGTCAGATGATAACTAATGCCAAATCGCCATGTTCACGAGGTGAGAGAGGTAAGACAAGCAGCACTTCAGGGAGACTGATCGTACGCTAGATGACTGTCAAAATGGACAGTAGTTCTATTACAATCAAAGCCCACATAGTGTCCAAAAACATGCCTCCTGGCGCGACTGGACTGGGCTATTGTGTCCTTTAAAATACATCTTCACTCGTAGATTGGCGGCCAGGAGAAAGAAGAAGTTTCCAAGGTTCTGAGATGAAAAGCAGCTGCTCCTTGCCTTTCATTAAGTTTTGATAACCGGAGAGGGGAATGTATGATATAGGATCCGGTGCCAAGTCGATGGATATTGGACTACGGTCGGGAAAGCATCATGCAAGGCACGGAAATATCATGAGCGGGATTCTCGAACTGCCAGTTGGCTTGAATACTGTCGAGATCCTTTCGTCCCATGTGTTCGGGGTGTATAGTTATGTCAATCTGAGATAGGCTTTTTCCCGAACGTAATTAAATACTGTTAAAAACTCCTGTGTAAGCATTTTTTGCCTGAAAGGCCAGCTTAGGAAAAGCAGCATATATGAGAGGAGAGCTAAATCGAAGGAGAAAACTGGGTCGACAAAGCATTCCCTACAAATCCTGTATATACCGGTCGTAAAACATGTCAATATGAACAGCGCGTCACGAAACGCATTATCTGATAACAATAAGACGGGTTTGAATATGGCCCGCAAGTTCTGCATCAGCCTGAATGACACTATCAGAGTCCGAAATTCTATAAATATGTACTAAAGTGGCCGGCTGACTTGTCATCATTGATAACAGGAAAACACTTGCGCAGAACATTTTCCAGTTCCTGAGACTCGATTCTTCCTCGGTATTCGGCACCATATGGCTCCCGGTTGACATTTACAAAGACACGGGGTCGAGAAGACGGCACAGTTTGAACATGAAAAAAAAAAAAAAAACGTGGCAGAGAGTATTGCAGACTACATCAGCCTCGTAACTTCGTAACTATTCCGCTAACTGCAAATCATTCAACAATACGGAGTATTTGTTTGTCGTTTTCTATCGCTTAAGGCGGTCTATCAGGTGAGCTTATTTTTACTCAGGACCATTTCCCTCCACAAGCAAGACACCTCGTATCCGTGATCAGAAGCTTCATACCAGGTAGCTATGTTTCCACACCAATGTAGGATTCTGCTCATGCATATTGGTATTGGCATTGAAAGAATGTTTTTTTTTTTTATTCAGAGCCAATCGACGCAATCCTTTGCAACCCTCTGGCATCGCAACCCCTCTTTCAGTCAACTGTTGTTCTCCGCATCAATTCTCGGACTTAAAAGCTAAGTTAGAGAGCTGGGTTCGAAAACGAGTACGACGATCCAAGTGCTGCTCGCTATGGCTGGTTCGGGTTCTCCACGTTTTGGGTCGGCGTAGGTTGGTAGCTTGGCCAGTAGTGTGTTGAAGCTGGTAGATCTGTGCACTAACGAATACGGGTACGATTACCGTCAAACATCGGGATATGGAGCACTGCTTTTTTGTCTCCGACCTCCTGGTCGTTTGGAAAACACCAAAGAACATGTCAGAAAAGAGGAGAAGTCAAAGAAGACAGATAATAAGGGATCCAAGGGGAACGTACTTTCTATATTTGTCCACAAAAATCAAGCCTGCGCGAGGAGATGACAGCCAAGAACCAACGACGGCAAGCATGACCGGCAGGGACCCTAACTTGGACAGTTCCTATCTCCACGTTGCCCACCGTGTATAATACTGCTCATATCTGTATTAGTTACTATAAAGGGTGCCGGCAGTCCTACCTGTCGCTGCTGTTAGAAACTGTCTCGTCTCGATCTGTTCAACCAACTGACATACCTACATCTTTCCATTGCCACCCCTTTGGCTCTTCTATTCGTCACACCCTAGTCCAATCCTCGTCCTCCTATATCCGAAAATCACAATGGCTTCTGCAAAGCAATCCGTCATTGTCACCGGCGCTGCTGCCGGCCTTGGCAAGATCGTTGCCACCGAGTTCTTGAAGCGTGGCTGGAAGGTGGCTCTCGTCGACATTGCTGCTGACAACCTGTCTGCTGCTACTGAGGAGCTCAAGACTCTCGGCCATCCCGGCGAGGCTCTGGCAGTCGAGGCGGACATTACAAATGAGGGGTCTGTCAAGGCCATCTTCGAGAAGAGTGTGGCCGCTTTCGGTCAGGTCGATGCTCTCGTCAACTGCGCCGGCATCATGGACAGGTTCCACGCCACCGGTGAGCAGGATGTTGCTTTATGGAACAAGGTCCTGGATGTCAACCTGAACGGCACTTTCCTTCTATCTCGCCTGGCCGTCCAAGAATTCTTGCGCGAGGGCCGTGTCATCCGTAACGGTGACGTGACAGGAGAAGTCAAGACGGGCGGTGCCATCATCAACATTGCCTCAATTGCTGCCTTCCGAGGCGGTGCTGCAGGCGTCGCCTACACAACAAGCAAATTTGCCATTCTCGGTCTGACGACGAGTACAGCCGCTGCGTATGCCCGTCAGGGTATCCGGTGTAACGCTGTCTGCCCCGGTAGCATGGCCACGTCCATTGCAGAGGACTTTGACTATACCAGCCTTGGCCAGCTGTTCAGCTCAGTCATGAAGCTCAACGAGGTTTCCGCAGGCCTGTCCGATACTGGTCGCCTCGCCCGCCTCGTGGCCTTCCTCTGCAGCGAAGATGGACAAGACATTAACGGTGCCGTGATCAAGGTGGACCGCGGTTGGACGGCCATATGATTTTCTATTATACGCAGTTTTTTTTCGACGGGCATTATATAGAGACCGAAGATGGTTTATGTTAGAGCCGACATAGATGAATGTATACACACAGGAAATGTGGTTGGGGCATGTGTTGAGGAGCGTCGTGATTTGTATTTGGGATATGTTGAGCTTCGATTTATATTTAAAAAATAGCAAAACATAGTTCTTGACATATGCTGGAAAGGATATACGAGAGCGAACGGATGCATTACTGCCTGTTTTGACCACTGCCAGCAGGGAGTGATTGTACTGGTCTCACTGTGTGTCCATCCTTGAGAGAATCTGTCGCGGGTCTATTGTTTTTTTTTTTTTTTTTTCTGCTTTATAAACAAACTGACTTCTTTCACTTTATTTCGAGCTGCCGGCTGAGCTTTTAAAAACAAGACTTTCTAACGGCGTTCAACCTCTTTCCCTGCAACACATCGACATATTTTGCACTTCGCACCCTTTTGACTTTGAAAATTCAGGATCTCTTGACCTGTTATTGTTTTTTATTTCACCTTCTGTTCTTGGAGCACCCCGGTTACTGATTTCATTTCCCATGTAACCATTTAAGCTGCGATCCTGGTGCACACAGAGACGAGGCATCTAAACGGCCTTTTTGTTTTAAAATAAATATGCATTCATTTTGATGTGATCTGTGCTCGAACTGTAATTACGTCGTACAAAAGACAAATTCGATACCATTTTGAATGTGCCTGCAACTAACGTATGTTTCTCGAGCCTGTGGAAGGCCCACGTGCCCCTTTTTGCCTAAAATGAGAATAGCGATTGTCACATTTTCATGTTCCATGTCTGGATCTAGATCGTGCTGTACGTCAGATACTGATGGTTCCTCGACAAGTCTGCCAAAACGAACCTGTTCACTTTTTCCTTTCCTTTTCTCTTTTTCGCCCGCTTTAAATAGTACTCTACATGTGTTCCGCCCCATTAGTTCCAGACCAGCGCTCTTCAGCCCTTTTTGCGTAGACCATGTGCTCCACCATGTCACGTGTTTATCCCCCCAGCTTTACGCTGCTAGGGCGCATTTGTCTAAGCGATCATGCAAAAGCACCGGGCGGAGGGTTGGGGGGGAAGGTGCGCCTCAGCGCCTTTCACGACACGCTCCTTATGCAGCCTTTTCCTGGCCGCGAATAATTCAACCAAAAAAGGTCGGCAGAAGCTACCTCCCGAAGTAACTGCATACCGAACAACCGCACACAGTCGCAACGCAATTTGCCGGCTGGCCGCCTTCATGTGCACGCGATCAAACGCATAGTATACGCCTACACTCTCATTCACACTTGTATTCCGAATTCGCGTACACATCCACACTCACTCATGCCTCGCCTGGGATATAGAAAATCGCGAACCGGCTGCCTCAAGTGCCGGCAGCGGCGCGTAAAGGTACGTCATACCTATTTTCACCCTCCCGATGGCCGCTCTCAGTGATGCTGCAGCAGTGTCATACATGGTTGCGGGAATACGATGTGTTCGGCATACTCATCTGTTGTCCCTCCCGTTATACAGTGCGACGAGAAACGGCCATGTAGCGCATGCCAACGACATGGCATCCCTTGTAGCCTCGTCACGGACGGCATATCACCACCAGAAGATAGGTCATCACGATCGCCGCTAGCATTGTTTTCGGAAACGTCTCGGAGCATTGTATCTGGCCCGGCAAGTAGCAGTGTACGTCTATCAAAGCTATCATACATCCTTAGTACGTCCCTTATATACTGACTATACTACCATGATAGACGGGCCGATCTCGTTCAGCAGTCAAAAAACGCTCAGGATCGGGAACTCCTCGGACTGTTGCGTCTCCTGTTGTCGCCGCTGCAGCGGCAATACGATCCGGCTCAGAGACCGCTGTGTCCAGCTCCGAAGCGGCACGGTCAGGGTCTGATGCCGGCGCTGGCCAGTCGCCATTGCCAGCGACTGGTAACCACATGGCTGGCCCGGCATCGTCATCGGCAAGCATAAATATCCCCCCCGATGGCGTGACGGCGCCAGACTGGCACCGTCTGTGGGCAACCGACATGGAACTCATGCACCACTACTCGACAGCAGCGTTCAAGACGATGCCAAGGGCCGAATCCATAGGGCAGATTTGGCTCATCGACGCAGTCCAGGCCTCCTTCCAGGACGAATACATATTACATCTCTTGTTGGCCTTTTCCGCTTTCCATCTTGCCCATCTCCGGCCGCACCGGCGACCCTACTACTCCTATATTGCAGTATATCACCAGGACCTTGGCATCAGCCGCATGCGTGCCAGCCTCGCACAACTTGACGCAGAAAACTGCCACTCGCTCTTCATGGCCAGCTCGTTGCTTGCCGTCAGCACCTTTGCATCTCTTTCCATCCACGCCGGCGACAAATCCTACGAGCGGCCGGTGCTGGACGAAATCGCCGAGGTCTTTATTCTTACCAAGGGCATGGGCGTTGTGCTTGATGTTTGGGAGAAGACCATACAACACGGCAAGTTCCGTGAGCTCTTCTGGCTCACCACAGCATCAACACCACCGCCCGTTTTCTGGGAGCAAATGCGGATGCAGCTGGAGCAGCTACGGAAATCGCTGACGGACCGTATGATGGACCAGCCGACCGTGCTCGACTGTGTCGACCGCGAGATCGGCAACCTCTACGAGTTAACATCGTCCTGCGTCTTGACATCAGAAGACCCAGAACTGCGCCTGGTCATGGTTTGGCCCATCAAAATCACCGATGTGTACCTGACTCTACTCAGAGAGAAGGTTCCTGCTGCCCTGGTTGTGCTCGGCTACTACTGCGTTGTGGTGGACCGGGCTGCCTTGCGCAACTGGTTCACGCGCAGTTGGGCACGTGAGGCTCTGTACGCAATCAATTCGATCCTGCCGCCTCACTATACGGAGCTACTCCGCTGGCCCCTGGACCAGGTATCCATTGCGACACCAAGCTAATAAGGCAGGGTAAGAATAGACATAAGGCAAAGTCTAGAAGAAAAAGTAAAGCAATAAAAGAGAACAGACGGGGCGGCGGAGATTCCTTAGACCGGGCACGCTTTTCGAAAAGTCAGCAAGGAATTTGCCGATTCTAAAAGGCGTCGTATCCCTGCTCGACACGCGCCTCAGGAACGAGTGGTGCAGATATGCATGACGGCTATATTTAGACGGCACCTTTCTTTTTGTACATACACACCAATACTGGCACAGCATCAAAGCTTGCACTTTTTAAGCTCTTTTGATCTTTAATGACAATAAATATGACAACACTGAAAGAAACAATAGCAGATGCCACAGGAAAGTTCCTCCCGTACACAGTACACACGTCGTTACAATGTTGTGATAAAGCCAGTATGAGGTGTAGAAACAAAGACCGAGCGCTAACACAGCGGAAAAAAATTCGCGTTTTTTTAGGGCCGTAACTTCCAGACACTTTTCTCTAGCTAACGGTTATCGATGTTCGACGGCCGAGGCGGATGAACTGCAGGGCCTGATGGCTTTGGCGTTGGCTTGCATGGAGACGGTGGTTTCATGGTGCTGGGTACAAGACGTGAGTAGAGCATTCGTGTCTCGAAGTAATTCAAAAGAAGGTACTTAGAGTATATATAATAACACAATATACGCTCCTGTGCTTGACTGGTGCACAATATTGCCAGTGACGAGACTTTATTTCGAGATCAAAGCCCTGACAAGGTCGGCGCCGGCCTTGAACAAATTGGTGTCCCAAGACAACACGTGCTATGAGATAATACAAGTTCCAATAGGGCAGCTATCTATGAAGAGGATAGAGTTCAATTTCCAGTGACGGGGTCTATTTGTGCTATATAGCTTGACAAGTTGATGTAGTACTTAGGTATTCTGGAAAGCTATGGATGCAATGACATGGACAAATATCGACCATGAGATGCACGACGTGTCATGGCTATTCAGCAGCACTATGGTGTCACAGTAATTTTCATCCGCATTCCGGTAATGATGCGTCAGAGGTCGATAAATTTCTTGCGAAAACAGTGACATCTGCAGGATATAAATAAAGCCACATGCCAAGACAATGTGTATATGAGAGTTCCAGTCCACACCCAGACAAACAAGAAAATCAAGACTTCAGCTCCGCTACAGCAGTTACCCCAACGACAGGTAAGCAATGATTGTCCGACAAAGCTTAGAGACTATCCATGAAAATAGTGAACTCCAAGTCAAAGTCAAGCCTCCAGCACTGGAGCCCCTTGCTAATCCGCCTGCTGCCGTGCCGCAGCCTCCGCAGTTTTTTCCCGGTCCACTGCCACTTCCGGCTCCTCAATATCCACAAGGTCCAAGACCTCAACCACCCTTGACTTCCTTGAAATCGGCTCAAGCTCTAAACTTGAGGACCCCTAGACGAAATTTAAGAGAAAACGTCCAAACCGACACGATGACGCACTGGGCCCAGATGCTTTGCTCGCTTTGCTTCTGCTGCTGCCCAGAGGACAAATGAATTCATAAAGATGCGCTAACCCTCAAAGGGAGTCGAATAGTGCATCAGGCGACTGCGAAGGCTTTTTACATGCGTCGATTTGTACCTAGTTAAATTTGATTAAAAAAAGAAGTAAGCAAACTATCCTATCTATTTTTTTTTGTATCATGTAGATTTGTATTACCGCAAAGTGGTAGCAGCAAATAGGAAAAAAAGGGGTGACAGTACGCCTTTGTAAGTGACTCAAGTAGGATGCCCAACACGACTTGCTTCTTAGCTGGTAACGAAAGAATGCTAAAACGAATATGTATACTCCGTACTATTTTCTGTTGATGTCTGATTGCGTACAGAATGGACCTTTATCTAAGGCTAGGGGAAAGGCCACCGCATCAAACATGACACACGTTATTGGCGGTCATTGAACACGCACGTCGCCACCATTTTCTAATTTTTTAAGGATCGTTCCATAAGAGCTATTAATGTGACTTGTTAATGACAAGTAGCTGACCTGCCACTCAGAGTCTTCTCCAGAAAATATATAAGAGGTGTCTCGTGCCAATAAAACATTGCACAAAGAGATATCTGCACCAGTCTAAAACAAGACAAAACAAAACAACTGATACTACGACCTTAACCTAAAAGCACGTCCGGGTAAGTTTTACCTGGTTTCAAGACACCGACAGAATGCCTGAAGATAAGTGGATGGAGGAGAAGCTTGCGACTTTTGAGCCGTCTGTTAGCTGGCCTGGCAGTCTGCATCCTGCTCCATTGTTTTTCCCAGGTCCGCTGCCGCTGCCGCTACCTCTATACCCACCAGGTCCAAAACTACCTTCGACTCTCGATTTTCTCGATGCATACCCGAAAGCGACCAGTGGCACCTTGTACCCCCCGCTGTACTTTTCTGACCCTTCTTACGGGAAGTAATGGGTCTCCAAGACCGGCAAGATGACCCACTGGTGTTCCCTGCTGTGCTCGATCTTCCTCTGCCGCTGCCCTGAGAAGTGATTCCTGTGACAGACATTTGACGGAGACTGCGGGTGCATCACGACACGTTTGCAAAGAGTTTTTAAGTGTGTTGATTCATTCCATAGCTTAATACAAAAGAAAACAGACTTGTCTTTCAACATCACTCTCTGGAAAAGTAGTGTTGAAATCTCCTGGTATCGTAAAATGTAAATCTCGCACAAGTGTTTTGCTGCCTTCCAGACGCTGCGGCACATGTCTGTGCTCGGGTATAGCTTCTTCTTTTTCTGCGTCACCTTTAAGTGTGTATGGCTTCTGTGGCATTGAATGACTGCAGCCCCAGCTTAGAGAAATGCGCTTAAAATCTCTGCCAAAAATACAAAAAGTTCACCAGACTCCCCCATTGTAGTACGTCTACTACTCGGAGGAGGTCTGGCTATGAAAGCCCCTGTGGGATTTTGCTACGGAAGGGAAGTCGGTTAAAAGACGGTCGGTGCCTTCCGCCAATAGGCCTGGAAAAGGATTTTGTGCTGGTAACCTTTTTTTCCGTCTATATTCGTTGTCCCAGGCGGGGGTTGAATGGTTGACCTCGAGGTTTCGAATTGTATACGGTATCCAGCTTGGCCAAGTGGTTCGGTTTCGGGGGGGAGTTCGGTCGTTCGTTTGTCGGTGCAGTTGTCTGCTGGCTACAAGCTTATGAAGGATAGGGCAATTCAAATTATTGGCCATTCAGAATAGCGAATGGCAAGGATGACAAAGAATCCACGTGAAGGGGAAGCTTGTGGGCACGGTGTGATGAAGTGGGTGACTGTGTTCGAGCACGGTGGATGCGCGCGATAGATCAGATGAATTTTGGAAAGGGACGGTAGATTGCGGCCAAAACCCATCCCACATCATCCAGAGAGCTAATTTCTGCAGCCTTTGGTTGTTGTAAAGCCTTGAAGGCTGTAGATATGTAAAGATATGCTGGCGCTGAGCGACAGGTCATGAGCATCGTGATGTCAACAAAAGCACTTTCCACCGCTTGGGTACACCACCACAGTCAGAATGGTAGCACACTTGCCGCAGACTACAAATTTTGCAATATGTCTTATACTCATGCATGTATCCTTTTAAATACTGTGCAGAACACGAGCTTTGAGAAAAGCACTGACACCTTACGATTAAGTGAAAGAGGCAAAGGCCAATGGCCAATCGCGACGGTGCCGAAAAAGAAAGGAATAAGATGGCACACAGAGACAATTTTGGTGGTCATATCTCTGTAACCGCTCATCAAATATAGCTTCAGTTGCGCAAACACATAACTCCAGTCCAAAATGTGTAAACTCATTCAATGAGCTCGAGTGAATGCCGTCGTTGTCTTGTGGGCAGATGGTTGGAAAGACGAGGTGACGTTGAAATGGACCAACAGGAAGTCCGCTAAAAAATAAAGTTTTGGGCCTGGCCTGGCTAGTGGGGGTTTCCGCCACTAATAACATCCCCTGCAGGAACGGTGGAGAACTAACGGCGCCAGCGGGGAAATTTAGTGGAATTTCGACAGGGATTGGCTCGCTAGAATTGCTTGTACCAACAGCGCCGCCAAGAATGAGGCTCCCTTTTATTCAACTCTCTAAACAAAAATAACACTACCCGTTGCCCTTTGCAATTGACGTACGACGTAATTATTTGCATTGTATGTACTCCACCGTCTTTGTAAAGCAGCTCTGAATACTGCAAGCAGCCTGTCTATGTTCTGGCGTGGATCTTTGACCAGGCCGGAAACATTGAGCACGAGGTGCGCGCCACGGGAATTTTGTCAACCATGCCCATTGACAACCAGGCTGAGTCCAACCCGGTCACATTGCCTTGGAGCACCAATGCCGGTCCCGGTGTGATGGCCGCTTACCACCAATTGACGCTGCACCAAGAGACCATAGCTGACTCCTCCTGCTGCAGCAGTGGCAAGTCTCGTCTGTAATATGATGGTGCATGGTTTTCGTAAACGATTAGAATAGGAGGCCTTATTTGACTGCGCAGTACAGTTTTGTTTCTTACAAAGTTTGAGCCTGACAAAACACATGAACCATACCCTGTTGTATTTGACTAGAACACGTGCCACACAAAGCAGCAGATATGACGAGGAAGCTGTTGTTGTTGCTGTCACTAGTGGGATTCAGGGGTTGGCAGCTGTTGTGGCTGACGGCTAAATCACGGACTTGATGCCGCGACTACAATATCGACTAACGCCTTCAAGAACAACATTATGACAATAGTCATTTCTGAGCCGGTTGTGTGAAACACGCGCCATTCGTTGTCCCACGCAAAATAACAGACACCTACCACATCGGCAACAACGCCGACATCGTCATAAGCTGTTATACGACGTACATATACAACCGTCTCCGGACTTTTTTTTCCTGGCTCATTTTATTGTCATTAATCTATAGCAGCCCATCTTCATCACCGACTTCAACATATAGGCTTCATCATGACAACTAAAGACGCCGACCTCGACATTGACCTTGGCCAGATTGCCTACATTCCGACGACAGGCGTCACCAAAGTGTTTGGAGTGCCAGTCGTCGACGCCACATCTGAGAATATCAAGGGTTATGGCCAAATTGTCGATTCCGACCCCAAGAACTTCCCCATTGAGATTGTGCAGTGGCCGGCACAAGGCACCCGCCCTGTCGACCCCAACTCGGGCGACCAGGGTGGCGTGACTGAGGGTCTCTTTGAGTTCTGGTGGAAGGGTGACACTCTTTATGCCCGGAACAATGCTGTTGGCGACAGCTACCTGTTTGCATGGAGCGTCCTTCCGGAGCAAGCGGCCACAACGGGGCCGGCCAAGCACCCGCGCGACAAGGTTCTGATCTGGCGGGCCAACTACCACCCAGACGGCGGGCAGTTATTTTTCCCAATGGACGACAAGTGCAGCGGATTTCTTGTGCCCCTCGCCCTTCCTGGTGACGATGTCACTCCTGAAAAGTTTGTTGCCTTCCGGTGCACGGGCGGCAAGGGCCTGTACATCCACCCCAACATCTGGCACGGCGCAGTGGTCCCGTTGGACGACCACAGCCAGATTCTGGACAGGCAGGGCCGTGTTCACGCACGCGTTTCAGTAGACTTTGTCAAGGAGTTTGGTGGCTACTTATCGGTGCCATTGGAACCCGTCGTCGAAAAGGACCGAAAAGAACATGGCCCAGTGCAAGTTTGAGGATTGTGTTGGGTAGTCCGTTCTAGTATTATTATAGAGTACCGTTTTATTAGATACCCTGTTCATCTTTCATCTACGTGTTCTGCAGTACTTGATCAAATTCAAACCAGTCTATGCCAAAATCACCGTCTTGCAGCCAGGACATGTCGTCATTGCCAAGTATGCTCGATGAACCAGATCCCATGTGCTGCGCCGAGATTTGGACAATATCGGTGTTTGGTGTCGAGTTGGAAAGCTCGGTGGTAGCAGTTTTGTTGGCACCGTTAACAAGCTTCGTAACGCTGGCCGCAATGTTGGAAAGCACATGCTGGGAGTGCATGTTTCTTGTAATAGCAGTGAGTACATTGCAAACTTGTCGCAAGAGCGAGCATGTGTCTTCTCTGTCAATCCGAACGTTGGCTGGTCGTTTAATGGTCATTTTGAGAAGAAAGACAATAGACGCAGCCACCATAGTGGCAAAGTATGTGGGCAGTCCTTGGAGGTGTGTCTGAAGGTCGGCGTTGGCAACAAGTGATCGGAGTAACGAGTGCGCTGTGAAGACGGCCGCATCCGCAAACTCTTCCATCTCAATGGGCACAGCCGATGTGATTGTGACTCCTCGAAAAGCGTGGGTGAAGAGGTAGAGCTTGGCAAAGTATGAGTGAAGGCTGACGTCGAGCGACCTGGTGCCCGAGTCCATGGCCACTTTGTCGTACGTGTTGATACGCCATGTGTCGAGGGAAACACTCAGGCGTCGGAACTCGGTCATTAAGTTTGCAGGTATTTGCAAGTCTGTATTGACACCAAAGGCATCAAAGACGCGGCTAAGAATAGACCAAAGCTCAACCTGTGCCACGAGTCGAAAGTCGTCGGGTGTATTGGCAAGCTCCATCTCAAGATATGCGCTAGGTGCGATGAGGGCTGTGAACTCGCGCGTCATCGGTGCCCGCCCGTAGGCTATTGAAAAGTGGTGATCGCAGACATATACGATGAGGTAGACGCGTGTCCGAACGTAGCAGGAACGTTTATCGGCTGGCGGCTTGTCGAAGCAAGTGTGCTTGCTCTTGGAAACACCACGATGAAGATTCATCTCGATGGCAATTCGTGTCGCTACAATGTTCGTCAGTGTCAAGTTAAGCAGATGCTCATGGGTGCATGGCGGAGCGCCTACCTGTTCCTGCCAGAGTCCATGACATATCGCTGAGCCAGAATGAACCGATGCACAGCCCCCTTACATCGTCGACATTGTGGTTTCTTGATATTGACTGTGAGGCAAACTCTTTGACAAACTCGTCATAGCACGTGGCATATGCATGATCGTTGGTGTGCAGTGCAGCAACGGCACAAACTGCGGCTACTAACAAAGGTGAGGTAGACCTGATGCTGGAGAGGGAGCTGTGATCGGCCAGGATGCCGTAAACATAATGGTCGAGGCACTCTTTGTATATTGTGAAAAGACGCTCTGCATCGCTGAGGCTTATTGCACCGCGGGATACCAGATCAATTCTTTGGGAGTCGGGAGACAGCTGCCCGGCTGGCGATGCATCTGGAAGCTGTGAGACGCAGGTGGCTGGCATAGTTGCCGGGTTAAGGCGGGCATCCATGACTACTTCCCATGCCGGTGGAGGATGCGAGCCGTTGTCTGGACTGCTTCCAGTACCAGAGCCGCTGTAAGTGTCATTGCGTGCTTCATAAAGGGTCGCAGACGACGTCGGGGGAACTGTTGGGACAGTCTCCAGGGGCCCCACGGCTGTCACGGCTGTCACGGGCGCGTTGCTGGTGATGTTGTGGATCTGCTCCTCCATGAGCTGCAGCTTTTGTTCAATTGCTCGCTTCCATCTGTTGTGTATCTTCTGTTAGAAAAAGAAGTCAGGTATCAAGTACAGATAGACTTGAATACTCACGTCACATCATTTTCGAGGAGCATCTGGAGACTGTGGTTGACCGTGCATGTGAGGTCGCGCCGCTTGCATCGTGTGCACGGCGGCTTGGAGTCTTGCATGTGACATTTGATCTTGAGCTTGCGGCAGGCCACACAGGCCGTGATCTTCCGGCTGATCTCGGGTGGCTTTCGGTCGCCAAAGAAGTCGCGTAATGCCAGAGCCGATGCCGTCGGCGATGAAGGCGTGGGCAGGGACATGGTGAGCTGGTGGGCGAATGGCGGTTTGCAGTGTGAGTGCTGTAGACGGAGAGCTCGGCGGCTGTGGAGATGTGTCTCCGAACAAATAGCCTGCTGATTTTAAAAGACTTGTGGACGTGCAGAGTTCTTGTTTGTACTCGTGAGAAATATCAAGAAGGAGTAAAACGCGGACTTTGTGCCGTATGCGCCTTGTTAGTGGTAGGCACAAAGAGGAAGGGGCTATTGACGCGATACGATAGGGCCCTTGATTGGCCAAATCTGGCCTGGAAACGCTAAATCGCGGCATGAAATCCGGCCGGCGCCAACTCCGCATTTGAAGTACACGTACATAGCGAGAGTACTTCCAGCCCATGTCAAAATGTACTTTGGTTGATATTTATACGTTCGTATATTGCGTTCATTAAGGTGATGCACCTTGATCAAATCTTACGTCCAATGGAAATAGCTGCCAACAACAAGCTAGCAATCAAAAAAGTCAACATACAAACGACGAAACAACGAAACAACGAAGCAAGCCTGCGAATTATGGCTTTCAGTGGCTTTGACGACTTGCCCACAGGGGCATCCGACGCCATAACGCCCTGGAAAGTGGACGTCCCGCAGGATACACTTGACAAGCTCAGAACACTTCTCAAAGCCACACCTTTGACTCCTCAAACATACGAAAACTCTTTGCCTGACCAAAAACGTACACTTGGCGTCCGTCATGACTGGATCTCGACGACAAAGCAGTACTGGGAGACCGACTTTGACTGGCGCAGGCAAGAAGACTACATCAACTCGTTTCCGCACTTCAAGGCACAAATCAAAGACGACGAACTCGGCAGTTTCGACATTCACTTTGTCGGCCTCTTCTCCAAGAAAAGCGATGCCATCCCCATCATGCTGTTGCACGGGTGGCCTGGATGCTTTGTCGAGTTCCTGGACATCCTCAACCGACTTCGAGCACGGCACACAGCCGACACGCTTCCGTACCATTTGATCGTTCCCAGTCTTCCGGGCTACGCATTTTCTTCCCCTCCGCCCATCAACAAGAATATCGATGCAGACAGCGCAGCACGCATACTTCACCAACTGACAATCGAGCTGGGCGTCACATCGTATATGATCCAGGGCGGTGATCTCGGTGGACGCATCGGGCGTGTCGTGGCGGCGAACTACTCTGCCTGCAAGGCCATTCACCTCAATACGGGACCAATGCCACCGCCAGACCCAGCGGCACTCAAGAGCGAGATCAACGAGTCCGAGAAAGCGGGGCTTGACCGGCATTTCCATTTCAAAGAGACCGGCAGCGCATACGCCTTCGCCCATGCGACCCGCCCGGCCACAATGGGCTTTGTCCTCTCAAGCAGTCCCGTCGCTCTCTTAGCCTGGGTGGGCGAGAAGTACATGGATTGGACCGACGAGGACCCACCCGTCGACACAATGCTCACATGCATCACACTCTACTGGGTGACCAACTGTGCGGCCACGAGCCTGTGGTCGTACCGTCAGTTCTACGGGCCTGGTGCAGAAAGTCACGGCACCAAACGGTGGCACATCAACAAGCCACTGGGTTTCTCGTGGTTTCCCAAGGAAATTACACCGGTCCCCAAAGCATGGGTCGAGACAACTGGGCAGCTTGTATTTTATCGACAGCACGGCAAGGGAGGTCACTTTGCGGCGTTGGAGCAGCCGGATATCTTGTGGAAGGATGTGGAAGACTTTATTGATATTGTCAAGAGGGACTTTGAGTAGAAAGCATCGAAAGTCGCAAAGTCGGTGCAGTCTGTAAAAGTACCAGGAAATCTCACTGAATCCTGTAAGCATCATAAATAACTTGTGCACCCAGCCGTGCTCCAGACGCAACCCACATGCCCATACACAAGTGCCTGTATCTCGGGTCACCCGTCTCAAGGTGTACGTATAGCCGGAACGAGTATTCCTCGGGTGAGACGCTGCCCGCCTGTGCCGGGTCGAACAGCTTTGCCAGAACTTCTTTGTCGCCCGTCCGCCAGCCCTCGGTGTGCACAGTGATGTATGCCGGCTCGGCATCGTCGGTCTTGAGGAGGTACTGGGTGTCGATCTTGGTGCTCAGCTCCGATGTCACAACCTGGTTGTCCTGGCCGCCGGGCACAATGGTACCTGTGCCCCATTTCCCTGCAAACCAGCCGTCAGCGATGCCGATCCAGTTGCGCTGTCCGCCTGTCGGTGTTGGCCCGACGGGGATCCGTTGAGCCAAGTTGCACACGAGCCGGAAGTCTGGCGCGAGGGACGGGACAGGTAGTGGGTAGGCCTGTGGAGTAAACTCGGCAGGAATGCCGTCTGTTGGAAATGCAGGCTTCTTTGACATGGTTATATTGTGTCGAGGTACACACTATGTAGTTGTATGTAAGTTGTGGTTTACGTTTTTGAAGTGGGTGAGCACAGCACTATTATATATACAGATGTCGCAGTTGGAGAAGATGAGGGGCTCGTTCTTAGTGGCAGTTGTCAACGGCATCGGAACGGGCATATCCCACTCAGGGACACACGGACGGCGTTTAGTCGGCACTAAAAGCCAACATCATCTTGTACTGTTGGTGAAAAGATTATAAATTCAATAGGTTATGTCACATTAAGTGTATGTCCAATGTTCTATGCGAAAACAAAGCATGCCCTCATGGTGTGGTATATGGGGTGTAAAACAAAAGGTAGGTTGAACTTGGCAGTACTCAGTGGGCGTTTCAAGTCGCATGGCGAACACATATCCTCACAAGCTGGGGGGCAGGAACTATGCCGGCATCGTTTGTACAGTCGGTGAAACAATCACGGCATACAACAGCAGCCGTAGTGGCGGCAACAATATCGACACTGACGACAACACCTGGCTCCGATGGCATGCCGCTTTGACTGCGCATGCAGCACATGTGCACTTCGCCCTTGAGATGAATAGATAATCTCTGACGATATCAAATCTTTCCTCCTATTAGCCGACTATTTCAACATATTCCTGCTGTCCTGTCCGATTTATACAAAAATGAAGTTTGTATGTCAGCAGTGCTCATTGGCTATTTACTGTGACCGGGAGTGCTACTTACGCACTCAACTTGACGGTAGTCATGATGTTCTCTTCTCAGGGACACGGTGGTACTCTAGGCATCAATTGGGCCGTCTTACAGTTTCTACTCATATTCGCTATCAGTCGGAACGTCTGAACATCCGACTGTACTATGTCTACGTCTGTCTATATACATACTAGCTCTTATCCCCATAATTATTTTCTTCTTCTGTTACGTTGTCTGATTGCCATTTGTTATTTCCCCAGCTTGTTATTACGTTGAAGTAGTACTGCAGTGCTCAGGGTGAGTTTCGGCCTCAAGATTCCTACTTAAATTTCGTCTAGAGGCCACTCTCCCTCTCTGACTCATACGTACATACTACCGCTTTGTACATTATTACTAGTCTTAGTATTATGCGAGAAGTAATGTAGTAAGATGTTTCCTTCTTTTTAATGAAGATGAAAATTATCTAGTCTAGTGAATCCTCAACATTGCTTGCTTTTTTTTTTTTTTTTTGTTTACGTCTACGTTTTTTCTTCTTATCTCCTGCCAGTGCTCATTCACTCTACAGAAAATGGCTCATGGTTTGCAATTCATACTGATTATCGTCCGGAGCAAATAGCTTGATGCTGTGAACTAATAACTCTATAGAATTGATCGATTCATAGTTTCAAAGCTTGTACATATCGGCGTCAACACGTGGACTTTTCTTGGATAAAGAAACGCTCTACGGAGTACAGAACAAACCATTTCATAGCCTGAAATTCACAGTGCTATCTTATCTGCAGCGACATCGCAGTGACACGATATCTTTTTTTTTTGTGGGTCGGGTCCGGCAATAAGCCAATTCCGCACCCGAAGAGGTGATTTGTGCACCTTCTCCAGGCAGCACAACAATGCTCTGGTGGTCACCTGCGGCCTTCTCCCATCCGTCTTACTCCCGGCACGACATGAGAGAGCAGGAGCGACACGACGACGACATTGTGCCCTGGAAGGCGGGTGCCGGCGATGCGCGTGGAGCCGCTATTGCCTGAACGAGGCCCACCCCTAAACAGACAGACTTCAGCAGCTCGGTGCCGTTAAGGCATAGTGGAGACACTGATTGTCCAGCGTTCCGCGCAGGGAAATCAAAACACCGGAAATCTCCTACAATCGTCGGCGCTTGAAATTTCCCAATCTCAAATCGCAATTGCGAATCTGCATCCAACGAGACGGGAATGAAGTTTGAGGCGAGGGGACCGCAAAGACGAGCCAACATGACTTGAGAGTTTTCTCGCTTTTCTATTCCTAATTCTATTTCTAATTCGCTATTCCTTCCCCCAAACACGACAAAACCGCCAAGAATTGCCGGAATGAGCGATCCGTCGAGCACAATCGCCGAACACGGCATGAACTCCGCCAAGAGGCCGCAACAGACCGGCACAGCGCCGCCGGATACCAAGAGCGATGATGCCGGCTTGGCAGAGCAGTCTGCGACCGACCTAGAGGATGGCAGCAGTGCGTTAAGTAACCACAATAACGCGGACGCCGTATACGAAGCCCACGCAGTGCCATCGCAGACATCGCGAAAAAGCACCTTCCTTGGACGGATCGGGCGAATCCTCTCGTGGACGCCTCGCACCTGCCGTTACGATCCGGAAAACCCGCCAGACTTCACCTTCGGATTAAATCTCCTCTTTTCATTTGTGAGTCTTTTTCGCCGATACTTGCCTATTTCACACAGTCGTACCTTCCTGCTAACATCTGTAGGCCACGACTGCTACCGTCGGTAATCTTTACTATAACCAGCCCATTCTGTACCAAATGGCCGACACGTTCAACGTCTCGTACGAGCATGCTTCGAACATTGCGACTCTCATGCAAGCTGGCTATGCAGGCGGTATCCTTCTGCTCTGTCCGCTTGCCGACATCCTGCCTCGGCGGCCATATATTCTTTTTCTAGTCGCGCTCACGGCGCTCGTCTGGATCGGGCTGTGTGTGACAAACTCATTCACGGCATTTGCTGGCCTTTCGTTCATCTGTGGCTTCACGACTGTCACACCACAGCTGATGCTCCCGCTCGTGGGTGATTTGGCGCCGGCGCACCGGCGCGCAACCGCCTTGGCCATTGTCGTGTCGGGCCTGTCTCTGGGCATGATGGTCGCGCGGCTTCTCGCCGGTGTGGTGGCCAACTACACATCGTGGCGCAACATCTACTGGTTCAGTTTTGGGGCACAGGCCGTCGTCTTGTTTTCTCTCTTCTTCTTCATGCCCGACTATCCTACAAAGAACGCCCGGCGGGAAGAAAACGACGTTGACCGCATCGACAGCCGGGGCAATGCCGTGGCCAAGCGGAGCACAGTCCGCAACATACTGCACTACTGCAAAGTCTTGTATGGCGGCATTGCCGTGCTCGTCTTCCGGCACCCACCACTGCTTCAGGCATGTCTCATTGTGTTTTGCCTCAGCGCCGTCTTCACCAGCTACTGGACCACGCTCTCTTTCCTGCTTGCATCGCCGCCCTACGTTTACCCGTCGTATGCCATTGGTCTCTTTGGCCTGATTGGCATTGTGGTCATTTGTTTCGGTCCCGTGTACGGCCGCTTCGTCATCGAACGCATCGTCACCGTCGCCGCTGTGTTGGTCGGTACAATTATTGAGCTTGTCGGTGTTAGCATCGGTGTTGGTATCGGTACATTTTGCATTGCTGGCCCTGTCTTGCAGGCTATACTCGTTGATTTTGGCAACCAAGCTTCCAACATTGCTCTGCGCGCATCCATCTATGGACTGGCACCCAAGTCTCAGAACCGTGTCAACTCCGCATATATGATTGCGTCGTTTGTTGGCCAGCTGACGGGAACATCGGCAGGCAACCGGCTGTATGCCATGGGCGGCTGGAGATACAGTGGCGCTCTGAGCATTGGCCTTTTGTCCTTTGCCACCATTGTTTGTATAGCTCGTGGTCCGCGAGAGACGGGCTGGATTGGCTGGCATGGTGGGTGGTCCATCCGCAAGGACCGGCTGCCAAAAGCGACGGAGACAAAAGCTGAGCCTGGCGGCGAGGCAGGTGTGGTGTTGGAGGAGCCCGTGACGCAAACAAATGTGTCGCCGGCTGAAAAGGTGTAGTAGACATGATATATACGGCGATGCAGCCGTGAATTAGATCTAATAGTGTATATATTCATACAACCAGTGTATATAAAGCATTCCGTGGTATCAAAATTAACGGAACATATACAGCTTCAGGGGCGCTAGAAGGACAGAAAATAAAATCAAACAACGCTCATATTACTCATGACAGCAACCTCCTTAACAGTGCCCTGGTGCGCCGTCGAACCGACCGACCAGAAAACCGCCGAGGAACATGCCCGCGATCACTGATGAGAAGTAACCGACATTCATCGTCATGGCAACAATCATCCTACATCGTTAGCAAATATGTCGACAAATGTTGTTGTTGCCGTAGATGGGTTCTACTGGTGGGGCATTGTGGCTACCATTGCCTTTTGTCTCGCGGCTAGCTTTGCCATTCTGCCGCTCCGTACACGTTGGTATGAGATCTTCTTGGTGGCACGAGAAGGACTCACGCCAACCCGGACAGAAAATTCATCAAGAACAGCTGCTGCAAAACAGTACTCCATCAGTCCTTGCACAAACCACCAGATCTTCGTCGTTCGATGCTGGTGGTGTTGATGAGATTAGCCAGGTCCATGGGAAGTCTGCCATCACATCACAAGTGGCCATTGCCTCACAGGACGAGAAGGAAGCATCTGTCGAAGTGCATTCCCACTCTCACAATCACCACCATCATCATCATCATCACCACCACCACCACGGACAAAGCATCACCTCACCCCGTCCTTCAATTGAATTCTTAATCCGTAGTGGTATTGGTGTCACCCACGTCTTGAGCATCCTTCGAGAATATGTGTCCGCGGCCAAGGGTCGCGCAGTCGGTGGTGAGGACGCAGCTGGCAGGGCAGGTTGACAGCCTGGAGTACCAATTCTGGTGTACTGGCTTAGCAGGTAGCGGCGGGAAAGTTCAAAGTGAACAGGAGCCGGTGCTGGGCCGTGCTCAAGCCACCAATGGGCGAATGGATGTTGCCAGTGTTGTCCGGCCATATGTCGAAGTTGGTCGTTTGACGACCGTCGTTGTTTGTGGTCCAAACAGCATGGCTGATGAGGCGAACCGTGCCGTGGTCTTCCATGCTGACAGTATTGAGGAGAGCTTCAAGTTGTAGTTGGTGACTGCGATGAGATTTTACAGTAATAGCTCAGATCTCCAAATGCAAAATAATTATATTTTTTGAAAACAAAAAGACAAGATGATGTTTCGCATGTCGTATGTGAAGCAGCGCTGTACCAATTATAGAAAGCGCCACTCCGAAGAGCGTAACTAACAGACGTTCCTCAAGGATCACTTGCGAGGTCGTACTTTGTACGTGGCACGGCAGTGCAAAGTTATACGACGTTTCGTTTCTATGGTATGTTTATGTAACAGAATATTTCCTCTCAAGTACTCAATATCGAGTCGTGCTCAGCCTTATAGGGATTGAAACGCTGACCCGGATTCTTGGACAGATTTGCCACCGGCGAAAGTAATGGGGCCATCTCATCCATTTACCCAGACAGTGCCGCAAAAACAACAAATTGTGCTGGCGTCAGCTGATAACTTGACTCCGTGATCTGTGACAGCAAATTATAAAGTATTGATCCTAGATATTGATCCTGAAGGACAACGCCGCAATGAATCAAAAAAATAGGACTTCAGCCTCCAGCCAAGTCCTACGTACTCTGCTAAGCCCTGTCTGTATCTCTCGATACGCGAGATAGTCCTAGAACCTGGGCGTACAGAAAAACTCGAAGCCCACCGCCACTCTTGTACCACTGACATCAATGTTGCATCTCACGTGCATTGTCTTACCGCAATGATCCTCGTCACAAAACACAAAACAAAATTAGATATCGAAAATATCCCCGGTCCAGTAGCATCTCATATTATATCGACATCGTCCCTTCAGGATCGAGGTACAAAATTTTAAGTGGCCTTGTGGCGCAATGCCTGTGATACGATATTAAGAGCTGCGCCTGCTGACGGCAGCAGCATCATGATGCTTCCTGAGTCGCTGCGGCCTTGCACGAAGCTGTTGACAAACGCTTGGCAAGACACTTGGTGTTAATGGGAACAAGAAGTGTATTGTCGATTATGATTGACGCGGTGCTGAAGAGGTTGAAATTTGGATATAAAAACACGATGGTGCCTCTCCCAAATCTCCAGAAAAGAATTCCATCAACCCTCATCATCACTTCCATCTTTCAGCACAAACAAAAACCTTACTCTTACCTTTGCACTGCAATCTCTGTCCTCCCTCACTCAAAATGAAGTCCACTGTTTTCATTATCGCGGCTGCTGCTGCCATCTTCCCCTCGGCTTTGGCTGCTAAGCCCAAGCTGAACCAGTACGCCAGCCTGGATGACTGGTAAGTATATTGGAAGTGTACATCCCACGTATACCCTTGACCACACACTAAAGTTGTGTCAAATTCTTAGCAACAACGACCGCAACATCCTGTTCCATGCTGCCCCTGTGTCAGGCCGCTGCTACAACCTTGATAGCAGCACTGGCGCCTTCTTCTGGGCCACTGGCGGCATGCTCAACCCGCGTGGTAAGTTCTGTTCCAGAAACATAGAAACATGTACATGTAGGATAGCTATACTTACTGCCTTCTCCAGTTTATACTGGCACCGGCTGCAACGGTATCGAGGATCCGCTGTCGACCAACGGTCGCTGCATTGCCAAGGGCTCCTACCAGTCCTTCAAAATGTGGTAAAGGGTTTGCCACCTGTACACCTACGAGTCGCACCCTACGCGCTTCCGAGCTCAGAGGGTCACACAATGCATGGGGATTTCACGCCAGGGCATGATTACTGCGGTTTCCTACGCAGTAGGCAAAGTAAGCATGCCGACAAATTTTGGTGAAACTGGCACTATATAACATTCTGAAAACTGGTTTTTCTACGACAACACTCTTTTGGGCCCAAGTACTTGTAAAGATAGGCCTTCATAGCAAATTAGACAAACTGGTTTCTCAAACATTGAAGCAGCGTCACGTGTAAAGATTCACTTCTATATTCATCAAAGTACAGTGCATGGAAAAAAATCTTACTAATAGCTGTCTTTAAAACTGTTGCCTATTGCGATATGGCAGTCTACACCCTATTCAATTCATCATTTTGTGTAGTGCTGTATGAAGTCGTACCGCACACCCATGGAGCCCATCAACAATTCCTTGGTGTACGGAACATCACCCTCGGCAGTCTTGCACAGCTGCATCCACTCATCGCGGCCCAGACGGGTCGTCAGGTCGGTATCGGAGACACGACGGAAGTTTTCGGACGAGATGGGATCCTTGATCGTCTCCCACTTCTCAATACGCTTCTCGCTGTACAAATCAAGGATGGACTCCTCTGCACGGCCGTCATATGCGTCCGAACCCGGGACACAGAACTTATTCGCAAAGAAGGCAGCGATGGTTCCGTCTATCACATGATTTTCAAGATAAAATATTCGAAAAAGCCAGGAAACACCAAGGGATAAATAGTTGGGCTCTCTGTCGACCAATACCAACGATTTTATATAAACGTTCAGGATTCACGATTCCCTGTTATTCAATCTAAGAAGGATTGAGATCGATATATACCTTAAAGGTGGGCCAGAGCTCGCTTTTATCGGCACCTATGAGCCGCCGCCAACGGCTGCATATCACAACTACTAAATTCCCAGGCTATTAAAAATCAAAAACGTTGGATAATATGCACCATCTCACTCCAAGCAGCTGCAAAGCCTATTCATAAAAGCTGAAGAGATGGCGATGCGATGCGATGTCGTATTGAATAGCCACGAACCCTCGGTTCGGGACGGCAATGCTGCCGAGCCGACCCACTGCCGCTGCAGCCCAAGTTTCCGGTAAGCTATGTGGAAGTTGACGACGACCTCTTCTTAAACATATTATATCGAATGAGACAGATACTAACAATGACTGTTCATATCATTGAAGATCGGTCTATGGACTGTGTACGAGCAATAGCTTCATATTATATTTGAGCGCGGCACATATACGTGAGTCTTTCCAACTATGCCGCCATATCATCTTGCAGTGCCGGCATTGTTGGCTTTGTTCCCGTAATATATCTTTAGTTTATGTGATGCTTATTTGTTTTCTCTGTCTGGTACCTATCCTATTTGTATATTGGTGGCCACGGCCGATATTGGGCCAGGCATGTGTACAGTACGACGTACTACTACACGCGTAGTTATTCGACGTCTCATCCAACCACCACCACAACCAACCAGCCGGGGCTGTCTCCTTGTCGTAAAATCTTCTTTAAATAACTTGAACGTAATCAGAGTTCCAAAGAACGATCGTATAGCTTCTGCTGCCAAGTCCTGACCTTGCTCTTTGTCTCTCTGTTGACTCACCGTGCCATGGTGACCAATTGCTTATCGAGTCTATGGGCTCACTTTCCAAATAACAAAAGTCCGGTCTTTTGAGCGCATCGGTCTATCGAGAGCAGTTTAGAATATGGCCGAATGATTTATACAAAGACGCCTCGAGCAGTACTAACATCCAGTTTGACCCGGGATATCGCACCACAGCCATTAGGCATCGCTGAGGTGGAGAGTAGCGTACAAAAGGGATAAGCAATAGTTTAAAAACGGTGTGAGACAGCGGACGTTCTGGAAAAATAGATTCGTGATGCAGCCGACTGGCAAGTTTTAGTGTAGGGTGCCCAAAATCATGTCTACACTTTTCAAGATAACCCCCATAGTAACACCACAGGCTTGCTAGCTACACTTACAACCCAATTATGAATGTTCTTATGTAGTTCCAACAGTTCGGAGGTTAGTACGACGGGTTCTGCTGCCACATGAATGGTAAGAGCGGCGCCTTCAACCAGCTTATCTGAGCTCTGATATTTCCTAAACATCAACACATCAGGATCTCCAGATCTTGGCTCTAAAGTATACGGACAATCTTATACAGGGTGTTGGACGCCAGTATGTGTTTGATTGACGGGTATGATGTTGGGATGGAAACTTAGTAGCCGCTGGATCTTTGAGATTTATGTGTCTGTAATGTTGGTCTTTGGATACTGACAGCTTCCTGGACATACCACCACATACCGTGATGGCTCTGGTCTTGCAAACGCTATTGGCAAACGTAAGACTGGTTTTGTTGGCGAAAAGTACAAGGGAAGAAATGTAGATTTTCGAGGATGTTTTGCAACATTTATTCTACCGGAGTATTTCACACTAGGTCGTCGTACGACGTACACTCCACCGACTCTGGGAAATTATTGGCACTTTCAGTGTTCATCCGGAATAGAACTCCCAAAGAGCTCAAATACCAATGGAGAAATAGAAAACCAATATGGACAAGAAGCGCGTTTAGAATAGAAAAGATATGAGATGAGAGAGGTATGGTATTTCCCAAAGTAGCGATTTGACGAACAAAAAGGTGCGCATGTGAATCCTTTACTCAGTGCAAGTGAAGGTCAAATCACACAACAATATAGTGGTTGACGGAACCGGCGGCCATTGGTGGAAACAACGCTCTTGGAGAGGCCCCATTGCTGGAAAATCCATAGAATGTGACAATGAGTAGTAATGGCCCAGCTAAGACAGACATATTGGGGGCTGCCAAAAGGGGGAGGGGGGATCACGGGGGAAGCAACAGACAGTCTGGGGCATAGCGGAAAGACAAACTGGCCTCCGGGATGGGGCCCTATGTCGTATCGAAACAGGGTGATGTTACCCCACTCTTTCGTCCAAGGGAGAAGGCACCTTTTCCAGCATGGCTGTTTTAATTGAGCACAGCACTGTTATGTCTTGCTCTGTTGTGCCCAAAGCTTCGAGAGAGAAAAGGAGGAAAGGCAGTGCATCGAGAGTATCAAGAGGTGGCAAAAACATACGTCGTAGTTGCAAGGTATTTCCGTGGTGGATTGTGTGGCTTTGTCTTGTCGACCACGGCGTTGTCCTCCCTTTCTGTGCTGTCTTGGTTGGCCAGCTGGGAAGGGAGATAAGATGCAGAAGTTATTTAATATGCACAAGGCCGAGGCGACGGCTGCGGGGCTTTGCCTGGGCAAAACGATTGACATGCACACATGGCAAGGCTGAGCTCGGACTTGCCTATCAGGTTTGAATTATTCCCGTTCATTTTCAAGACATGTACACATGCACATGGACAGTCTACATATATTTACTCGTGTCAGCGGCGATTGTTGTGATTATGTAGCTTCTGAATGAGGAAGCGCAGACTTGAACGACTGCGATTAGTAGTCTGTTAAAAATGCTGCAAGAAAGCACAACAGAAGTCGAACATCCTGTTAAAAATCCTCTACGAGAAGGATCACAAGGGCATTACAATCACATGGTCTGTAAGAGAGTAAATTCCCTATTCTGGTCTCGGCATCATGAGGCAGGACCTCTTCCAATAAAACATCTCACACCTTGCTCATCGCAACGTGCATCTATTCTTACATAGTGATAAAATCTGATATGCAGAACTGGCCAGAACTGGCCAGCACGACGCAGTTCTGAGACGATCGTCCACTCGTCCCCAAGAAGGTCAGCTTATCGTTGCTCTCGCCCACAACGGACCTGGCCTGCTTCGGCTCGTTGGCCGGCTGGGCCGTCAGAGCATGTCGTCCCACCTTTTTGTTTTCTTTTTACCCCATGTGTTGCTGTCTCTTTGCAGCCATTTTTCAATTCTCACGCCAGCCAATCTCCAATTGCCTTGTGCAGAGCGGACCTCCTGCAGAATATGGAAAAGCGCCCGCCGCCAACAACCCCCGCAAGTGTCCAACAGAGTTAGAGCCATCTCTGGTGTTTGTCTGTCGCCTTGACGGGGCTCTCCACTCTTTTGGCGCCCTCCACTCACAACTGTCCACAGCAAATCTGCAAGCGAACTTACTCCGTACAATCACATAATATTTCTGAGGGGGGGGAGGGGGTTCTGGGGTCCCCATGTGTTTTTCCCCCCAGCGGTGCTCTGTTTCTCTGTCCTCGACACCGTATCGTTCTTCTTCTTCTCCAGTCTCTTTGAACGTCCAAAAAAAGGGAACAGCGTCTCTCGTCGGCGAAATTGTCATTGGTGGGATTTCTTGTCGACTTCATCTCCACGAGAAACAGAGGACTGACATTGTCCCAAGCTAAACAAACAACGGCGATTAAACAGAAAAGGTTAGCTATCAGATCTGGCTCTGCCAGGTCTTGTGCTGTTTCCTTGTCAATCCAATCTGGTGTGTCTTTTCTGTCGAGCTATTACCCCATTCCTCCACGTTTCCCCGGATTGTTTGGTGATTCCCTTCGATGGCAAGATGCAGTAACGGCCATTCTCGACTGCGGCAGGCATACGTGCATTTGATTGCCAATATACGCCTTGGAATAACAGAAAATACATCCAGTCGTCGAGTTTGTCTCGTATCCCTCAGTGCATATCCCATGTTGATAGTCTACAAGACGATGTTCCTCGACATGCCTTCAGCAATCACTGGTGCAAATGCCAAGCCGAACGCTTGCGACCAAGCTTTCACGCAAGCATTCACCAGCTGACGCGTGTTGGACAGAACCACTAACAAAGAAGACAAAAGATACCCAGCCGAGCCAGCATTGTCCTATCGACACCAAAAGAAATGATCGGCGCACCTAAGCAAGCGAAGCATATCGTGGAGAGAGCTTTGGTCCTTCCCCGTATCTTTTTTCTTCTCCACGGTTTAATGGCTTCGTGGTCTAGCGGCGAGCGCTAACATTGTTTAGTCTTCCTGTTTATTTTATCCTTTTTGCTCGTGTTTTACTGTTTTGGGTCCCTTCTCTCAGTGCTTTTGCGTCCGTCCAGGATCCACACGCCCTTGACCGCTGCACGACCTGTGACTGGAGGGACAAGAACGCCGTGACCCCGGGATTGTGTGCCCTGTTGCCAAATGCCGTACCGTAACCCCTGCTCTTTGTGCGCCACGCCGCGAAATCAGAGTCCATTTTTGGTCGCAGGTAATGTGCGACTCGACGGAAGAAACAAGTGGCCAAGAGAAAGTGGGAAGGGGAAAATGGTAAAAATGGAAGAAGGAATCAAGCTATGTCCGCCCCTTGACGGGAGCTAAGTCGGTTAAAGAAGACAAATTCAAAGCTAACGGGGGAGTGGGGAGGAGAAAGGGACAACACAAGGACGGCAACCGCAGACGCACAGCAGACAGCGTGCAGACAGGAGATGCACGCGTGGAGCTGTCAAAAAACGGGGCGGCGTTGCATCCAAGCAGCTTGGAGGGGGTCTGCCGACCTTGGTGTCTCTTTGCTCCGAGGGATGTCTTTTGTAGAGTGTAGTTTTTCCATCGACATGGGGTTATGGGAGAACATGAGGAGAAGGACTTGGGGAAGCTTTGCCAAGAGAAGGAGTGTGAGCAATAGCATGGAACTTTTTGTTCTTTTTAAGAGCGCCTCGGTGCCCTGACTCAACTGGTCCTGTTTGCCTTTCTCTTTTTTTTTTTCTTCGTTCCCTTGCTCCTCATTCTCACGGTACGGCCTGTTGTTTTCGTTTTTGTGATACCCCTCGGCGTGTCCTATTTTTGCCTTATTGACAAAATATACTCGGGCATTTTTCCACTCTCGACAGAGGATCACAAACACCATTCAACTATACACGTCGAAATATAGCACGACCAAGGAGAACAACCACCGCCAAAATGGTGACCTCCAAGCGCGCGTACAACTGGTACATTTCCATGGTGGCGGCAGGATGCATGGTCCTGTACGGCTATGATGCATCCGTCTTCAACTCGGTTCAGGGCTCTGACAACTGGCTGAAGTGGTTCGATCTGAATACGGTAAGTCCAAGAAAGCACGTGCTGTGATTACTGCTACATGTTATCCTGACATCGTGATAGAAAACAGATTCCTACCTGATTGGCTTGATCAACACGGCTTATACGATCGGTGCCATCGTCTCCGGTTTCTTCCTCGGTGGCCCTGTGGCTGACTACTTTGGTCGCCGCGTCGGCATGGGTGTCGGTTGCTTCATCACGATCATCGCCACTTTCATGCAGACATTCGCACCGTACCACAACCTGGGCTGCTTCATTGGCGGCCGTGTGCTGATTGGTCTTGGCCAGGGCATGGCTCTGAGTATGTTATCCACGTCCCGTTGAGATCTCACGGTATATTTCTATTTTCAATCTTTCCTAACGCGCAACTAGCCGCCGGCCCCGTCTATATTGGTGAGATGGCACCGCCCGAGATCCGCGGTCTCATCATGGCTTTCTGGCAAATGTTCTACTCTGTCGGCTCCTTCATCGCCTACTGGGTCAACTACGCCGCCTCGCTGCACCGTGCCAAGCTCGGCCAGTGGGACTGGAAGATTGTCGTCATTTTCCAACTCCTCGTCCCCACCATTATCATCATCCTGCTGCCCTTCCAGCCCGAGACACCCCGTTGGTACATCCAGCGCAGTGGCAACATTGAGGCCGCCCGCAGATCTCTGCGCCGTATCCGTGATACCGAGCAGGAAGTCGAGGATGAGATTCTGGTCATTCGTGAGGCTATCGAGTACGAGCGTGAGGCTATTTCGCACGGCTACTCGGCCCTCTTCAAGGACCCCTCCGTTCGCAAGCGTCTGTACCTCGCCTTTGGCCTCAACATTGGCCAGCAGCTCACCGGTCAGGGCACGCTTAACTCGTACAGCACGGCCATCTACAAGAAGGTCTGGACGAATAACTCGACTATCAACCTGATCAACGCTCTCAACGCCACCTTTGGAATTCTGTTCACGCTCAACGCCACCTGGACTGCCGATCGTTTCGGTCGCCGCTGGCTGTTCATTGTCGGTGCCATCGGCATGGGTGTCTGCATGATGATTGTCTCTGTCGTCGGTCTTACCACCCCAACCGTAAACGGTACGAAAACGCAGCCCGTCGGCATTTCGATTGTCTTTTTGCTGTTCCTCTTCATCTTCTTCTACAAGCCGACGTGGGGTGCCACTACTTGGATCTGGACCTCCGAGGTGTTCTCCATGAACGTCCGTGCCCAAGCGGTTGGCATGTGCTCGCAGATGCAAAACGTTGCCAACACGATCTTCCAGCAGTTCTTCCCCATTTTCTTGAAGAGTAAGTTGTTTCGATGTTTATTGTCCTTCTCAACTATTGACAGGCCATCGCTAACCCACCGTTTTACAGACTCTGGCCTCAAGTGCCTGTTTTTGTTCATGGGCATCAATTTCGTTCTCGCTGCCTACGTCTACTTCCTCATTCCCGAGACCAAGCAGGTCCCGCTCGAGGAGATTGATGTTCTGTTCGGCGGTGCCAACCACGTCGACAAGGGTGCCAGCATGATCGGTGCTGCCGAGTCCAAGGCGAAGACCGGCACCGTTGTGTCCGAGACCGAGCGTGCCCACGAGATTTCGACCGTTTAAGAAGAGGGTGCTTTGATTTTAATTCTCCGTCATTCTACCTGCTAGTTTTGACGTCTAGCCGATGTCTTCCCCCCATTTCGTTTCTATACTTTAGCCAGTTTGTCGCCCCCATGCCTTGCGGCCGAAGCTTGGGCGGTTGTCCTCCATATTACCACGGACTGTTTTTGAATAGCTTGTTTCTAGTATTCTCTATACTCAAGTATAATTTAATATCATCAGTATGTACTAGTATTGCCTTGCATTATCACGGTTGCTTTTTACCTAGCAAGTCCATGTTCTTTCATTTTCAGTCAATGTCCTTTCATGCCCGATTTCGCCCGACCTGCATTGCAGCTTACCCACACGAGCTGCAAGGCGTTTAAATTCTAGTTGTAAAACAGCTGCACCGTTGCATCGTGGATTACATAGCTAGATGTTTAAATCCCTGTAAAGAGGCCCGACCGGGGCAGATTGATCTTCTTTCTCATCAACGTGGGACCCGACGTTGTTCGGTAGAGTGCAAATTTTGCCACCAGGTGTTTGCCTCCAAACCAATGATGGGATAATTTCATGTCGTTCAAATCCCCGGGCCGAATCTCGGCTATTTTCTCTTGGCCCAGCATGGCTATGTTGCAGTGCTAGAAGAACGGTGTGCTCACAGCCGAGAGAGCATGTAGGCTCAGGCACATGGTGGTTGTCCTCAGTCTTTGACTCTACCATAGAGCTTGAGTGATATCACGGCACGACTATTGGGCATGTAATAAGGCTTTCATAAGCAACAGAACTTGCGCAAAAAATAGACAGCGAACCTTGCAGTTGACATGTCTTTCGTTTTCACTGCCATTCCAAAGGGGAATACATGTGCTTGAATTGATGACCCCGCTGTATGTATCACATAACAAAAGGACTAAGCAACAAGTGACAATTGGAGCCTATGAATGGTTGTGGTTACGGCTCGCATTACAACCCTTGTCCTTGAAGGTGGGTGGCAGCCGTTGACGAAAGCTAACAGGGCCTTACGACGTATTCGGTTGTGTGTTCCTTTATTTGCAGGGGCTCGCCACACCATGAAAAGGCCAGCCAACCAGACGAACACCGAGGATATGTCAAAAACGACAACTTCAACAACGTTCAAATGTGCTAAGCATGCTTTTCATTGTGAACAGTTATTGGCGGTATATTTAGAAAGGAAACAGAAAGAAAAAAAAACTCAGTGAGAACTGATGAAGAAGAAAAGCAGTCATAAATGTTGGCCCTTGCCGTATCTACCTCGATTTAATGCGTCAGCCACAAATGAGGAAGTCTCAGTGCAGTTGGCTCTTTCCTCACCAGTAAAAGAGCAACAATCGATGTTCTTTCTTCATCAGGCAGGCCACCAGCAATGACCGTATGAAGACAAAATATGCGGGAATAGTAAACCGTGTGGCAGTTGGTCCTAAATTCCTGGTAAGATGGGGGGAAGGAGCATACAAGACGTCCAGTGTGATGCGCTCCACGCTTCGCTTGGCGTCGACCACCGTCGCTATCGCACGGCACGGTTTTTGACGTTCATGCATTGTTGCCGCAAAGGCCGTGAGCCAGCGCGAAAGTGCAACTGCTGCCAAATAGATATACCCAGATTAAAGTCCCCAGAAAGGAAGAAAAAGAGCATTCTAAAACGGCACAGAAGGAGTGGAGTGCGGTAGGGACGAGGTCAACTTAAGATTCTGCCATCAAGGCACAGTCTCCAGTCGCTTCTTTTCTACTTCATGTGCTTCATAGCGGCCCATTTCAAGCTCCAGTCAATCAGTCTGAAAGGGTTGAGATGCAAGCTGCGGGCATAATGTTGAGTACGTGACGAAAAATACAACGGGGGGGGAAAGCTTAACTGGCAACAATTTGGTGACATGCTTTCGGCGTAACGTCGTGGGGAGAATACTGCGTAAGTTTCCAGCCTGTTGTTCCTGGCTTCTCTACCACAGTGCATAGAAACTACACCTCGCCAGAAAGATAGAGTGTGAAATGAAAGGAAGAAGGGGGAAAGAAAAAAAAACCTCTGTAACGTTTGCATATTTATGTCGTATCATTTTACCCTTAAAAAGTTGTACTCTCGTATGAGGTAGAAAAACACAAATCGAAATTAAACCACGAACGGTGAATAACTTGACCTGCTTCAATCAGCACGAATGTGCTATTTTAGACATTAAGAACAGACACGTGTAGAAAAGGGGAAATCAGTGTATCAAAAACAGTTTGTTCTTGAGAAGACAGCGCTCGGTAATTATCACGAGATTTACAAACGCAAGCTTCACCTTTACCCAAGTTGTTTAGTCCACTTCCAAGTACCAGCTCATATTGCCCCATCGCAGGTCCTGCTATATCAGACCCTCAACATTTCATATGGGCTTAGTTTTCTTCCCTGGGTCCATTTTATCAAGGTCTTGTACAATCAAAAAGGTCCTATCTGCGGTTCAATACATTGCAACACCCATTGTTTTGGACTCAATAATTTACTAATACACTCTCCAGTGCTGGGTCAACCAACAATTCGAGACACTGCGGTCACGCACTACCTCTATATTTTCATCACTCTCGCACTGACATCGCTCCTCTACATGCTCGTCTTCTTTTCTTTGCGGCGAACGCAAAATCGCCATCAGCGTCTACGGCAACAACAACTAAAGGCGGCTCGTTGTAGGCCCATATCTCAAGTCCAGTCGAACAAACCAGGAGACGATATACGGCTCGCAACAATTGCAGTGTCCTCTTCAGGGGCTGCCTGTTCTGACGACGATACAGCAATGGGTGATAATTTGCGCCACTCAGGCTTCCTCATTTATCCCATCATCTACGTTGTATGCACACTCCCACCCGCTCTTGGCCGTATTGCGACAATGGCCGGAGCAGAGGTTGAGATCGAAGATGTTCCGCAAAGAGCGTCACGATCATGCGCCCCAAGCACATCAATGCCAGCGTATGTTGACAAAGACATGCCGTACTTGCCGGCTATTTGATAAGGACGACCGTATCTGACGACTTTGCAGCGTCCATGTCTCATTGTGTAACCCCGAATTCAGGGGCAAAAGTAAATAGATATATGATACCAAGATAGAAATTGCAGTATTACCACAGTCCCAACTTTAGAAGCGAAGTCATTTCTTACTTTATTATTCTTAGAACCAAATTTACCTAACCCTTTATGTGACATGTAACAGAAACCCCTTTTTTTTCGCAATCACAATTCGTAAATATAATCAATACCTCAAAGGACTACCGACGTGCAACATCTTCAGATAATCCCTAGTTCTGTCGGGTGATTTTAGTTGGACAGACTGGGTAGAATTTACAGGTTGACTGTCCAGCTATCTAACTCAAAGAGCCAGAAAAATGGTTTGTTTTGCACATACCGTTTTGGCAACCGTTTCCGGGTAGGTCTCATTCTGAGGTCATACTGGGCCCCATCACCAGAAATATGACAGCCAGTAAGTGTAGTGATATATCTCACGGCATGTCCGAATTTCCACGGCATCGCCATTGTTAATGTCGTACAGAAAGTTGAAGAATACTTGTTTTAGCCGTACCCGTTTATCGAGACTCTTTTAAGGCCTGTCACATGTCACAAAGTGGCATCGCCATGCCAATCTCAAACTGCAAGGTGTAGACTGTGCCCGAGCAGTCGGTAAGATGAGAATTAACGCCACCCAATACTATTTTTCTGTCATCAAAGTTGGAGAACAGTATCAAACATATGGTCTGTACTCATGTGGCAGCCTCGTCTCCACGCCTCCAATTACTTCCAGAAATGTTCCATCACCCCACGATGTTTCAGGGGCTTCCCGAAATATTGGCAATGTGGAACGGGAATAGGGCACGAAGCTACATTCTCGCAAGATTACGAGCATCGGATTTGGTCAGTGCCTCGAGGAATTGCCTCATGAAGTTCTGCATCCACTTGTAGTAATTGCACTTTTGGATATCGACAGCTCTTCCCAATTC
This sequence comes from Sporothrix pseudoabietina, assembly GCA_019925295.1. NCBI lineage: Eukaryota > Fungi > Ascomycota > Sordariomycetes > Ophiostomatales > Ophiostomataceae > Sporothrix > Sporothrix pseudoabietina. Next base: position 2,176,004 of record JADHKS010000002.1, on the reverse strand, counting down.
GACCTGGAAGACAATCACCGTCAGCGTCGACATATATGAAGGGGACGCCCCTACCTTCCACCACCTAGATGATATACAGCTTTCGAGCAGGCTCGTCTTTAATTCACACTTTATAATAATCAAACTTTTCGTTTATTTGATTTTAAGGACTATTTACATCCCGCCGATCTTCTTTCCATCGCTCACCTCCGCTCTCAATACATACCGACGCTTCACCACCATCCCCATCATGCCCTACACAACAGATATCCCATCCACTCCCGGTCTGGACTATGGCCGGTCGGGATATGAAATCACAAAGGGCGAGAGTGAGTACAAGGACCGCCACACCAGACAAAGAGTGAATTGAAGAGCGCTTACCTGACACGTTGACAGAGGACAAGGGCACAACAAAGCCGTAATCAAACAACGCCTAAATCACCTTCAACACTCGAAGTCCCCCATATCCTTGGATAAAATAGTCTCTAGGCAAATGGAAACGCATTACAAGTGGTGTTATCGGCATACTGGGCGTACTTTGCATGGCACGTCGCTGGATCGACGGTCAACGGATGGTATCGGATGGGAAGAACTGATAGATTGGGACTAGACGGATAAGGTTTCCTTCATTGGATGGGTTTTTTTCTCATGTATAACTTGTGATATCAGAAAAACAGAAAGCTGGCTTTCATCAATTGTAATTGTCCTCTGCTGCTGTGTTGGTCACTTACACAAGACGACGTACACTGTGTCAAAGAGTGCACTGTGCACCAATACACACTGTGTGCACAATGGCCGTTTTGGCGGGGTACTGTTTCTGCCCTCATTGACCGCCCTAAAACCCGCCAAACCCACAAATAGGCAAAAGCAGAAATCGCACAGCATCGCCAGGTAGGCCGTATCACACGCAAAAAATTATTCCTCCGGAAAAGGCAAAAATACGTTCACTGCCAAACCAACCCTGGCGCCCACACGTCCACTCCCTGCGCCTTCCCCCCTCTTCTCCACCGCCAAACCCGCGAAACACACGACAAATTGTCGATTTCTTTTGATTTTCGACACTCCGGGTTCCTTTTGAGCGACTCATTCCTCGACGACTTCCTTCTCATCGCCTCCCACCGTCAACCACATCCCCCTCCCACCCTCACAATGGTCGCTGCCACAGACGCCTCCAAGGACCTGCCGTTCCAGGCGGTCCAGGTCGAGGCCCTCGTCGTCATGAAGATCACCAAGCACTGCTCGTCTGCTTTCCCGACCACCGCTACTGGAGCCATCGTCGGCATGGAGAACAACGGCACCCTCGAGGTCACCAACACCTTTGCCTTCCCCTCGGTGGCTGATGCCGCCGTCGACTCCTCCAACGAGCGCGGTCACCAGAACGACGCGTCGTCCATTGCCTCGGCCGCACCGCGCGCCAAGTCCAACATTGCCTACCAGGCCGAGATGATCCGCCACCTCAAGGAGGTTAACGTCGATGCCAACAGCGTCGGCTTCTACACGAGCGCCACGATGGGCAACTTCATCAACATGAGCTTCATCGAGAACCTGTACCACTACCAGCGCGATGCCCAGTCCGGTGACGCCACCGTTGCCCTCGTCTACGACGTCAGCCGCAGCTCGCAGGGTGCTCTGAACCTGCGCGCGTTCCGCCTGTCCAACGCCTTTGTCGCCGCCTACAAGGAGGGCAAGTTCACGACCGAGACGCTGCAAAAGTCCAAGCTGTCCTTCAAGGACATTCTTGTTGAGCTACCCGTCGCCGTCCACAACTCGCACCTCCTGACAACGTTCATGCACCAACTGCCCTCGCCGCCCGCCGAGGCCGAGGTCGAGCTGCCCGCCTCGCTGTCCGACATCCACCGCGCGCCCCTGGCCATCCCCGCCTACCCATCGCTCGATGCGCTCGACCTGTCCATCGACCCCTTCCTCGAGAAGACGTGCGACCTGCTGCTCGACAGCGTTGAGTCGCACTACACCGACCTCAACAACCACCAGTACTACCAGCGCCAGCTGACGCGTGAGCAGCAGAAGATTTCGGCGTGGCAGACCAAGCGCAAGGCCGAGAACGCTGCTCGTGCCGCCGCTAAGCAGGCGCCTCTGCCCGAGGACGAGTGGCAACGGCTGTTCAAGCTGCCCCAGGAGCCCAGCCGCCTGGAGGGCATGCTCAACGCCCGCCAGGTCGACCAGTACAGCCGGCAGGTGGACGGCTTCACGTCCAGTGTCAGCGCCAAGATGTTTGCTGTCCGGGGAAACCTGCTGCCGGAGTAAATGCGGCGATTCTGGATGGAAATTGGCTTGTATTTTTGCGTGCACTGTATTTCACCCTTCGTCATGCTCCCTCATGTTTATTTATTTTTTTTTGTCTCTATTCCGGCCACTTCACCAGGGCCGGTTATACCTCTTTCCATGAGTGGACAATGCCGTGACCGAGCCTCATGAATCGGCTATGTTATTCGCGGCATTCTTCCAACCCTGCCCTTCTCTTTCCTCTGTTTTCTTTTTTTCCTCTCTCTCTCTTTCTTCTTTCTGCGTTTTTGACGGCACCAAAAGTTCTAGAGGAATATGATTTGTTTGTTGGCCTAACGAGACATCTCCTATGGCCGTGGGTTTCATTGTTGGGGTTGTCGTTGTACACGACTTGAGCTGGCCATCAAGACACACACACATTCTCTCTCTCTCTCTTCTCTGTGCTGCCCTCGCTTCGCTGCCCATGCGGTGAGCAACAGCCAGAGACATCAGAGACAGCAGAGATCGAACGTCTCTCAGTTGTAACACGACTTAAAACAAAACCAGGCAACACAGGGCGAGTTATTTTGCATCAGGCCTGGCGTTAATTTTGGGGGACTACGACCTGTCAGATAGAAAGAAAATACGAAGACGAATCATGTTACTGAAATTTGCTGCTAAACGTGCCCTCACATGTAAGCCAGAACGTAGCCTAGAATGTAGGCCATAACGTAGACCAGCACAACGCGCAAGTTTCCCTTGCGAGATGTGCTCAGAGATGCTTCAGATCGTCGCTGGCCTTCCCCAGGGGTCCACGTCGTACATTAAACATACAAAGTAATTACGACGCACTCGTAGGGGACCAGAGGCGAGGAAGGTGCGGTCAGCAGGGGCAGATGGAGCCGACACGGCAATGGGTAATACATGACAATGCACTACAGGCGCCAATCGCCCCAATGTGCTCCATTGTGCACCGTCCGTATCTGGACTAGCGCCGTTCCTGAAATTTTCTGCTCGCTCTAACCCCTCACCAGCCAACCACTGCCCCGCCACGTTGCGGCGGAAAAAAAAGTGATTGTCCGCTATCTTTGCCCGCCCCTTCCCATTTGAACAACTCTTCTACCTCCTGCTTCCCCTTTCCTTCCTTTCTTTCCTGCTTCTCTTTCCTCTTTTCTCTTCCTCGTTTTTCATTCCTCGCTTTTACTCTCCTATCTGACTTTTTGTTCATCGCAACCTCTTCATTCAACTCAGTTCCCCATCTTTTATCCCTCAAGGTACGTTTCAATGGCTTTGCAACAGCCATTGGGTTGGTCTGAACCGATAAGGATCCGCCACCGTTTTTGGAGCTCTCTCTCTATCTCTCTGGCATCAGATCGTCGTCTGGCCAGGTTGGCTTCAAATTCGAGCAGCAGCTCCCTGTCTTGTTTTGCCACCACCGTGTGCTTTTGTTTCTCTGTCCTGCTGGTCTTCTGTACCATTCACTAACTCTGCTTGCCTTTCCCACAGACCCGTTTTACACATTCACAATGGCTGCCCCCGCCGGAAACTTCAAGGTCGCCGACATCTCGCTTGCCGCCTTCGGCCGCAAGGAGATTGATCTGGCTGAGAACGAGATGCCCGGTCTCATGGCCACCCGTGCCAAGTACGCTGCCGACCAGCCGCTCAAGGGTGCCCGCATTGCTGGCTGCCTGCACATGACCATCCAGACCGCCGTCCTGATCGAGACCCTGACCGCTCTCGGTGCTGAGGTCACCTGGACCTCGTGCAACATCTTCTCCACCCAGGACCACGCCGCTGCCGCCATTGCTGCCACCGGTGTCCCCGTTTTCGCCTGGAAAGGTGAGACCGAGGAGGAGTACCAGTGGTGTCTGGAGCAGCAGCTTGTTGCCTTCAAGGACAACAAGCGCCTGAACCTGATCCTGGACGACGGTGGTGACCTGACCCAGCTGGTCCACGCCAAGTACCCCGAGCAGCTCAAGGACTGCTACGGTCTGTCTGAGGAGACCACCACCGGTGTGCACCACCTGTACAAGATGCTGAAGAACGGCGAGCTGCTGGTCCCTGCCATCAACGTCAACGACTCCGTCACCAAGTCCAAGTTCGACAACCTGTACGGCTGCCGCGAGTCTCTTGTCGACGGTATCAAGCGCGCCACCGATGTCATGATTGCTGGCAAGATCGCCGTCGTTGCCGGTTACGGTGACGTCGGCAAGGGCTGCGCCATGGCCTTGAGCGGCATGGGTGCCCGCGTCCTGGTCACTGAGATCGACCCCATCAACGCTCTCCAGGCTGCCATGGCTGGCTTCCAGGTCACCACCATGGACAAGGCCGCCGCTGTTGGCCAGATCTTCGTCACGACCACTGGCTGCCGTGACATCCTGGTTGGCCGCCACTTCGAGGCCATGCCCAACGACGCCATTGTCAGCAACATTGGCCACTTTGACGTTGAGATTGACGTTGCCTGGCTCAAGGCCAACGCCGTTGAGCACGTCAACATCAAGCCCCAGGTCGACCGCTACACCATGAAGAGCGGCCGCAAGCTGATCCTGCTGGCTGAGGGCCGCCTGGTCAACCTGGGCTGTGCCACTGGCCACTCTTCGTTCGTCATGTCCTGCTCCTTCACCAACCAGGTCCTGGCCCAGATTGCTCTGTACAAGAACAAGGACGAGGAGTTCCGCAAGAAGTACATTGAGTTCGCCAAGAATGGCACTTTCGAGAAGCAGGTCTACGTCCTGCCCAAGATCCTCGACGAGGAGGTCGCCAAACTGCACCTTGACCACTGCAACGTCGAGCTCAGCAAGCTCACGGATGTCCAGGCCGAGTACCTGTCTCTGCCTGTCGAGGGTCCCTACAAGCCCGACCAGTATGTTCCTCCTCTTTGTTTTTTTATTATAATTATCGCCAAAGCTCCTTTACTAACATATACTTCTCTTCAGCTACCGCTACTAATTTCTCTCAACCCCGCCCCTCATCCCTCTTCTCAAAATCCGCCACCATCATCTCTAGGATGTGTTGCCGCTTTTCATACTTAACGATATGATTGCCGCCAAGCTCCCACAGATGTGTTTTTTTGCTATTTTTTGCCGTTTCAAAGTTGTTTATGAAAAGAAAATTTTACCATATACCCATTTCAACCGGGGAAAAACGGGGGAGTTTTTTTTTTAACAAAAGCATTGCTATTGCTATTGTTTCATGCGGCGTTGCGGTGCTCTTTAACTTCGACCTCCTCATTTTTCTCCTCTCATTATTTTTTGAGGGCTTCTCTCTTCCTTCCTTCACCGCAACTGCCCTCCCCCTATTTTTTCTTTTCTTCAACAAAAATGTTTTCAACAGCATAGGAAAGGAGCCTTGATTTTTGTTTTTGCTTTTAACACCGCCGGTTTGATATTTTTTACTATGATCTATGATCTATTTTGCGCAAAAGGGAACCTACATAAAGGCATATGAAGGGCAATGACATCTCATTTAATTGAGAACAGGAAACTGGAATGGTTTCAATACAAACCAATACAGTATTTCTAGATAGTACACAACTTGGTTCAGGGTATGGGCTTTTCCAAAGAGAGAAACCATACCCGGCCGAGTTTACAAAATGAATAATTTTTTCAACAATTTTTTCTGGTTTCTACTGTGCAGATTTCCGTAACTCTGAGTGCCGGAGTGCCTTGCACCAAAAACACAGTCAGACCCAGCACACGACTGAACTCCATGAGCATCCATGCGGTGCATGTTTATTCCTACTCATGCCTCGTCATTTTGACTCTGGCTATTTCTGTTTCTCGCCCTATTTGAGCCTAATTCTCGTTTACGTTTTCTCTTTTGCAATAATAAGTTGTTGACTTTGATTTCAATTTTGGTCGTGTTTTTAAGGACAAAAACTAGCTCGGCATGCAAATGACAGTTAAGGTGCGAATGAAAATAAAAAGAATAAAAATGTTGAAATGTTTCCGCTGGTATGAGCTATCTATTTAATTTTAGTCATTTATGTTTGATAGTTTTTTAAAAAAAAAAAGAATGACCATTCAGTTGCTTCAAAGTCCATACGTATTTACAAAAAGCAAAAGAGTGTACACAATAAGATGGTAAGATAGAACCAGCCATAGATAGCAATGCCCGACCATCCTGTAGCCCCGATGTGCCTCATGTAATATTCTCTGCTGTGCCGTGGTTCGCGCCACGCCTGCATATGTATATCCCGTCTTTTTTTCGCCCTCCCCCATCGCCGTTTCCGTCTCCACGCTCGCTTCGCTTCGAGGCACAGCAACGCTCTGTCTTTAGGCTCATGATTTGGGGGCCAGAACAAAACGAAGGTAAGTGGGAGGAAACGAACAGAGAAGAAGAAGAAAAAAAAGCACAAGACGAATACACTGGTCTGAACCGAGACTGACCCCTGGGGAGGGAGAACAGACGGCCTTGCCGACATGGAAAGATGGATTTGTCTCATCAGCATGCTCCGCTTGTGTTTGTTTGCCGTGTCGTATGTCTTCACCTAGAAATAGAAAGAACAAGCGAAAATGGAGGCTGCTTCCTTCCTTCCCTTCCTCGACACAAATGAGCACTTCGCGACCGACAAGTTCCGGGTTCCGGGCAGGAGAGATACCGAAACAGGCATGGGGTGCAGAATTCGAGGGCGTCCAGGTGGAGGAGAGGGAAGGAATGGAAGGCTACAAAAAGAGGAAGGCACGACGGGGTCTGCTAGGTGGGCCTCTGTGTTCGTTTTCAGTTGTCGTTTACTTTCTTTTTTGCCCCCTTCTTCTTCGACAATGTATATGGGCGGAGGCCAAACAGCGGCACCGAGAAAAAGAAAGCAAAGGAGGCCGGGAAATGCAACAAACGCGGTTCCTTCTTGCAAACACATTTTTGCTCTCGTCTTTCCTTTGCTCTTCCTTCGTCCCTCTTCCTTCGTTTCCTTTTCTCTTCGACCCTCATCGTCGGGTCGTAAGTTACTTTTGGGAGATGCCCGAGTGAGCGGTAAGGGTTTGTCCAAACAAGAAAGAGTTGTGAGAGGGCTGGCCCAAGGACGGGGTTATTGTGTCTGTTGGCTTATGGACAAAATCAGTATGCTTTCTTTTTCTTTCCCAATACGACATACGGCGTGCAGCCATGCACTTTCTGTCCACAAGGGCTGCCCATCGCAGCCTCTGATTGGGGGGTTCTGCAGGCATTGGGGAGCTGCACTCGGTTTTCATTTGATCTCCGTATGTGTACGCGCATCCAACAGTCTGTGCTGGACACCGCAAACCATTTTCAGCGCTCTTCTCCTCCTACTTTTCATCACCTCGATCACATTGCAGCACTCGGATTTTGGCGTGTGAAAGTGGGGACTATCATTTCTGGGTGACGAGACAAAGGCAGAGGAAGGTCTGATCGTCTCTTTTCCTCTTCAGGAAGCCGTAAGTCGATCGCAACGGGCATGATTGCATGACCTAAGCAAGGCCAGAATGGGAGAGAAGATGCGCGCCGCGGTAGGCCCCAAGATACAAAGTATATTTAGAAAGGGCCCCTTCTCCCCTGAAGAGGCCCAGCAAAGTAAGTAACAACCGTGCGCTCATCGCGCCTTCCTCTTTGAAAATAGGCGATAAGAAGTGGGGGCCTTTCACCTGTTAGCACGCTAACTTTGGCACCGTCGCCTCCGTTTATCGTTCGCTTCCTGCCCGTGAGCCTTTTTTAGGAGGAGAAACAAGAGATTGCCGGGAGAGCCACCCCGAACACCACCCGCCGACTGTGCACGGCGCGCGGAGATATTGGAGATATTGATATTGTGACTTGCTGAAAAGTGTAAGAAGGAGAGAAGCAAGAAGCAAGAAGCAAAAAGCAAGAAAACAAGAAAATAAGACAAAGCGAGTGACTACTGTGGTACGGATACCAAAGAGAGACATCAAGGGAATTATTGCATGAGAAGATAAATAAAAAAAAAGCGAGACAAACAGCACATCCAGGGGCTCGCGGCCTAAAAAGCCATGTGCTCTGAGCGCGCTAACCTCAGAGCGTGGAGCTGTGGATTTAGCTGGGGCCAGGGAGCCAGCTGTTAATTGTTAATATTGTCTTCTGCTTGGCAATGGCTTGTGACGCTAGCTACGGAAAACTTTCCGTCTTAAATATATGTTTAGATGCGGCAGGCTTTGATTCAGAGGTGTCCTAAAGGGCCGTACGGTGTGGTAATGATATCCACCGCACTTCGTCTTCGGAGCGAACAAGAGGATTGCCAACAATTTCCCGGCATCTTACGACGTACGATACTTTTATATCTCAAGCGTACGGTGTCGAGTTAAGTTGCCCATAATCTGGCAGAGAGTTGACGAGTCCGACTTTAACAGATAAATACACACCATACTTTCATGAGCAGATGGCGGGGGCAGATGGCAAGATATGTCGGCAAAGTATGGTGGCTGTTGCGGGACACGCACATGATGATATCAACCGTGCGGGCGCGAGAAAACATCCACGATGTTTCACTTTCGGACTGGGTAAGCGTGGAGGAGGCTGGACGGCGAGTTTATTACGTCGTGACCTGAGGCGGCGTCTTCACGAGGCACAAACCAAAGCCATAACCAGCACAGATGGCCCTTTAACACTATTACACTACCCATTGTCTGGCTGTAGATTTCATCAGAATGTGTACAACATGGACCAAAAAAAAACGCCACAGCAAGGAACATAGCAGTAGGCGAGTTGCACGGCGTCTAGGCGAGCGTCTAGATGGAGTCACACACGGCAAAGTTGGTGAGGAAAAATATGGGAAACAATGTGAGGGTGCAAAAGAAAACGAGGACGAGAAAAATGCCAGTTGAGAACAACCTTTTGAGGTCGGAAACAAAGGGGAGCTATGTTGAGAGCGGCTGAGATAATTGAGTTCGGTTTGCTGAAATCTTTCTGTGGCCGAGTTCGATACGAACTACATATATGACAACAAACGATAGCAAGAGAGCAACAAGGCATGTAGGCACAGGGGAGACAAGGGGACACCACTCAGTAATTGCGGGCGGGAAGCGCACATCATTCGAGAAAGGGAAGGCGTAAATTGTGATTTCCACGCATCCTTCGCTCCACGGCCCCTCACACACTCTACATACCCTCTCCTTTTCCCCAGGCCGTACAGGAGAAGTAAGTATATGTATCCGTACTCAGTAGTGCTGAATGATGGCTGACAAGATCAGACCAAGACCAGTAGGCAAAGGCCCTCTTTGGTAGGACTCTCTACAAACATGACATGGCCATAGCTCCCAGCTGTGTGCTGTCTTTGTGGTTGCAAAATGACAACAGACCCAAGAAAGCAATTGTCCAGAAAATGATCGTTTCTATGTGTGTACCAACAGATCATTATCAACACTGCGAGCTACAATGGCGAGCTGCACGGAAAGAGATCCAAGATTCGACGACTCGGTATTCGAGTGTCGCATCTCGGGTATGAAGAGATGCGGAGCAAAACAAGTAACAACACATACGCCGTAATATATACAAGGGAAATAGAGTGCGTGGCTTACGACTGACCGTACTTAAATTTGCTGCGGCATGTACACTTCTGGGCTATGTGTGACAAGGTAACCCGCAGCCGGGACACCGTGTAAGAAAGTGGTCAAATTAATGTTGTGGCAGCGATCCGTTTTTGCCAGGCCCAAGAAGCTTCTTTTTTTTTACACTCGTTTGAGCAGGCATATGCAGAGCGAGCGACCCAGCGAGAGGTTTCGACCAAGTTACGATGTATTACGACGTACTTCGTATGTCCTTTTCAAAGGCCAGATCGGCGAGTAAAAGAAAATAAAGGACAGAAATATTGGGAGAGAACCAGACCAACAGGACAGAGGGCGGGCATGTTGACAAGAACCAGGATGTTTACTGTGTATTGTCGCCTTTCTCGTCTGTTAAAAGCCCTGGTCCCTGTCTGCTTTATCCCCGTCCAGGGCTGAAGTTTTTCTGGCTCCCCTCTCCAAGCTACCATTAACGCCACACCCTGCATGCACCGAGCCTTACGACGTAACGAGGACGTAGCTATTAACACTGTAGTACCCTTTTGCTCTCTCTCTCTCTCTCTCTCTCTCTTACTTCTTTTTCTTCGACCTACGAAGCACTCAGATATTCTGTCCTCCGTGCACTTTATGGTGTATTGTGCTGTGGACTACGACGTATTAACAAGCAGCTATGGTTCCCGCCTCTCTTTGTGGGTTTTCCTAGCTGCTTCCCAACTCCCCACACCACCTTTGTCGTTTTCCTCTCTTTGATTTTTGATTTATTCGGCTTTCCTCAGTTATGGTCGCGCTTTTACACACGTTTCCCCCATATCACCGCTTTTTTTTTTTTTTTTAAAAAAAATACATTTTACTGAGTAGCTTCTTCTTGATCTCCCCCATTCCGCGCTGTTAATTTGGTTCAACAAGCTTCTGCCCCTGCTTCCCCGTCGCTCGCTTGCGTCTTCCGGCTTGGAATTGCGACCCACAAACCCCGGCAGGATTGCCTCTGCTCACCCGCCGCTTGTCTGGGCTGCTTGAGCTGCAAAATCTTAACAAAAGAATACATCACTCGAATCCTCGATCAGCGTTAGGCTACATCCTCCTTCTTTCAAAGACCACACCCCCTCCCTCATCTCAGCCAGGTAAACCCCTGTCTTACCGCTTTTTATTTCACTTGTCTTTCTTTCTTTTAACCTCCTTACTCATCTGCTGAGTAGTTTCCGTTTCCTCGCCTTTTACTTATGGGCTCTATTCGACCCTATCGTATCTTTTCTATTTCCTTTGAGCAGTATCACGATGTTTCTGTTCTCTTCCCCACACACAACTATCTTACATACAACCACACCCTTTCGCCTGCAATTCGGCCGGTGACCCTTCGGAAACATATATGTATGTATATGTGCTGTGTATATAGCTGGATGGAACCTGATGCGATGTGGCGCTGGGCCCGGATAAGCAGTGCCCTTGGCAAACTCTGCTTCAACGAGTATGCATCGCAATAAGACTTTCAATGCCTCCCATGCCGCCCATCGTGAATATGCCTTTAGAACTGCTCAATTACATTCGAGTATCAAGAGATGCGATAATCTTGGGGAGGCCATTAAAAAAAACCTCCGTTGTCAACGTCTGTACGGAGTACGGAATATGCTTGGGCCCGGAACGACTCGTTTAACGAATAGGAAGGAGACAAGTGCAAGAAAACCAATCTACTGGGCGCAAGTGATATTAGGAAACGAGAAGACAAGACTATTGGCACTGAAAGCCATGAGCAGCAAACGAGGGTGGTGCGAGTCGCAAAACTTTGTAGCGTAGCCGCTAAAATTTCCACAAACCATGGGGAAAGAGAAAAGAGGAGCCGTCTGTGTTGAGCTAGGGAGGAGGGGGAAAGAGGAGGCGAGGGCGAGGGCGAGGCGAGACGAAGCGGAGCGTTGCAGGGCTCTTGCCAGAAAAGTAGCGAGCTGCAAAGCCGGATCTACATCCATAGCATACTATTGGTTTGTCTTGGCCTTTGATGATGGGGAGAAGGGGCAGACAAAGTCAGACAACCCAAGTTGTCAACTGGTTCACAAGATGAGAATTTTGAAAACAGAGACCATTACTTGGCAAATTAGGAACCGCGTACTTTGCACATAGAAAGAAATTGGAGAAATCCAAGTACTGTACGTACCCAAACAAAAACAGACGAGATGCACCTAGAAAAGGGGGAGAATCGGGAGGTGTAGTAGGGGCCAAAGACCGTGTAACCATGGACTCGGGGAAAGAGAAAGATAAAAAACCAAAAACCCAGCTAACAGAACTGACCCAGGTATACGGAGTATAGGCAAGGGGAAAGGGAAGGGGAACACGGTGCTGGGACTGGACAGCAAGGTTCCCGCGTATACAAAGTACACTCAACCATGGGCTGCCTGCCATGATGCCCTGGACCCGAGATGCACATGGCTGCACAACACCCCTCCCTCACACACCCAATGGCACTGCCCACCATCCATCCCACTCCCATTGTGCATCTACATATCCTGCACCAATGCTGCTCTCGCCCTCATCGTTGGGAGTCTCTGCAGCATACGGGCACAGCAAGCTGACGGCACTCACTCTACTGAGTTAGTGCATACGTTTGTGTGTTTATGTGATGGCCTGTGTCTCTGCATGCCCCAGAAGATGTTGTCAATCAAGACGAGAGAGCAACGCGACGATACCACATGTTCAGGAGACGGCACTCCACAGAGCAGGAGCACATCTTCCATTCGGATAGGGCCAACTTCCGGCGAATTAATATCCGGGTCTACGAGTACAACGTAAATAAAAATAACAGAGGAGATGGGCCCTGTAGCGTTCCAGCGCTAGTCTTAAGCGACCATTTGGCCGCCGTTCACATCCTTGGCGCACCGCCCGCCCCTCACAGCGTCGGCTGGATACCCTTTTGGATCGGACTACTGGGCCTGATGCTCACGCTGGCCTTGCCTATTCCTGCAGCCGCGGTCTCGCATGGGCGTATTGGGTCAAGAGCCGGGGTTGAAGATGGGAATAAAGAGACGTTGGCGAACCCGGGGAGAGAGAAAAGAGAGAAAAGAGAGAAATCGAGAAATATGACTGTGGTTTCCACATTCAATAGGGGCCGTATAAAAACCAAAGGAAAGACACACGGAAAGAACGGCCGGAAATCAAAAGGAGGGAAACGGCAAGCACGACGGATGTGCCTTCACTTCTTGCCCGTCAGCAGCTCTCGCGAGGGAGGAAATTGCTTCTTTTGATTCTCTTTTTCCTGGACGCTGTGCTTTCTTTTTCCCACGACACATCCTTTCTTTGTTGTGCAATTGCGGCCTTTTTACCCTCACACCCCCCTTTTCTTGTTGATTTCTGCTGTCCGCGCAGCACCCCCCCACATCCAGCTCGCTCATAAGGAGTTTAGCTCCCAGTACGGAGTACACACCCTGGCCGAGAGAAAATAGCCCCTAGGACCATAACAGGAAACCGGCCCACGGTCGCGGTGCACCCTGGTCGCTCTTTCCCTCTCCCACCCATGAACCCATCAGCCCCCCGTTTGGACCCTCCTCCCCTAGTCGCTCCTACCCTGTAGTCGGTCGCTCCTTTCCCAAGTCGCACGCCCAATCTTCATACTTCGTACTGAGTACGGAGTAGTGTTGTGTTCATTGATTGCTGAGTTGAAAAGCACGGCTACAGGACAAAGGGACGTTGCACATACGGGTACCCATATGAAGAAGGAAATCGAACTAATTAAAACATTGGCTCGGCGCACTTTCTCCTCGTTCCCTTCGAACCTTTGCGAACTCATACTCCGTAGTCTTTCAACCACACACGACGCTTCAACATCGACAACCAAGCACTTCACATCGCCTTTCAGCAGCATTTCGAAGCTCTCTCTCAGCCAAAACAATAGACACTGACAATTGCACTCCCCGAGAATCCGTTAGACGCACTATTATCCAGCCAGCACACGAGGATCTCGCAGCATAGACCCGCCAGGAAGACGCAAGACAACAACAATCGACACTGTTTTCAGACTCGAAACATTTCAAACGCGTTCACACTCACGGCAACGTCGCGTTATTTTCGCATAAACCGACGTCGATATTCTCGATTCTTACAAATCATGAAGCGCGCCTCTCGATATTGTTGGTAACAAGCACCGCGGCTTACCTCACTGCTTCTAATCGGACATCGAACACTATTGGCCGTGAACTCTGTCCCATCCCGACGGCACCTCTTGCCCGCGTCTTGTCTGCATATTTGCGGTTTCCGGCTGGTAGCCCGACCTCAATAGAGCTATCGTCGTTTCGCGGCACCTCCCTCGAGACGCGTCCTACATCTCACCTTGACGGCAACATCAGCAGCTTCCTCTCATCCTTCCTTCGCCATGTCGAGCCATCCGTCTCACTACTCAGGCCTGCCTCGGCTGTCCGATAGCAGTAGCGTGGGCTACTCGGGACAATCCTCATATCAGCGCCCTCCATCACCACCGCCGTTGCAACACCACCATCAGTATCAATCTCAGCATCAACAACAGTATCAACAACAGCATCAACAACAGCATCAACAACAGCATCAACAACAGCATCAACAACAGCATCAACAACAGCACCAACAACAGCATCAACAACAGCATCAACAACAGCATCAACAACAGCATCAACAACAGCATCAACAACAGCATCAACAACAGCACCAACAACAGCACCAACATCACCACCAGCCGCCACCACCGTCATCCTCAATCAGCTCATCAGGAAACACTTACCCATCACACAGCAACCAAAGTATTGGAAGCCATCATGGGCCGGGCAACCCAGGCATCGGCGTGAGTGACTTGTACCATGCGTCACCGCATCCACCGTCGCCACCGCCGCCGCCGCCGCCACCACCCTCGAACAATCTGGTTCCTTCTTTGCCCAGCATGCGGACCTTTGATCCTCTACACTCATCGTCGAGCAACAACTCTCACTCCTCACACTCATCGCACTCGTCGCACTCATCGCACTCATCGCCCTATCCTGGACCACCTATCCTACCGCCCGGCCCATTGCCTTATTTCTCTATGCCACCACCATATGGGATTTCACCGCATCATCTTCCTTCGTTTTCCAGCTACGGTCACCACCACGGCCACGGTGGCGATCTGCGGATGCCATCTTTCACAATAGGGGCTCGCCATAAGAAGGTACGCTCCCACTGCCTCATCACCCATGTTTTTCTTCCACCCAAAATCATGATTCACTAACTTTTGCACAGGAAATCAGACGCCGCACAAAAACGGGCTGCATGACTTGCCGGAAACGGCGCATCAAGGTGAGTTTTACACTTCCAATCGTTCAGTTTTTTTTTTCTTTTTTTTTTCTTCTCTTCTTCACTTTGACGGTTTCGTTCCTTTCGTTTCTTGTTTCTGCGCTTAGCCTCCCCACGTTACTTTGAAACGTTCTCCCCTATGTTCTACACAAAGTCGTCTGCTTCAATCCCCAATTTCTTTGTGTCCTTTATTGCTCAGAGTCGTTACACGACGATCCGTGCGATTGGGCCCGGCAAGGACGAAAAGTGCAGAGCCCGGGGAAGCACGACAGAAGCACACGAAGCTAGGCGAGCGTAACTTGGCCAGACCCGAGGAAAAACTCTCTGAGTTTCTGTGTGCAAATGGGACACCAGCCAAATACTCGAATCCGTCTTCAAGCAAGTGCCTGTGCCCGTTGTTTTGCACACTGGGAATTGGAGCTCAAAATCCAGCAGCCAAGTCCTGGGTCGTGGATCGCCACAAGTACAGTGCGTGCGGCTACCACATCTTGTGCCTGTTTGTATTTTTGTGTTTAGCTGCCATTTTCCGTCAGCGCAAATCCGTCTGTTCGCCGGAACCAAACATTGGAGTTGCAGTCTTCCCCTTTCCGCCTGCACGCACGCCTGTACCGCCAAAGCTGCCCTCGTGCCCCGTCTCTGATAATGTTACCCCTTCCCCTCTAATCCCTTCTCCGAAATGCGTTTTAAAGTTGGATATGCACATACCCCAGTGGGTGCTGTTTTTGCTTTGAAAATAAAACTTCTGCTCTAGTCAACATGTACGTCATGTTGACTTTGGGCGAGTGTCTTCTTCCCTTATGCAGTGCTTACCTATTTACTTTCTTTCGTTGGAACTCTTCACTTGAGATCGCCGGTGAAATGGTAAACTGTATCTGACCAGTCCACAAACTACAGTGCGACGAGACACACCCCACCTGCAACAACTGCAAGAAGTCGAAGCGCGACTGCGCTGGCTACGATCCCATCTTCAAGCAGCAGCCAAACAACCCGGCTTTTCTGCAAGCGACCGCACATGTTCCCCCGCATGGTTCATCAACGCAAACAACAGCACTGGCCTCGGGAGCACGTCCCAAGAGTCCTACTCCAGCTTCCTACCCTTCGGTGGTTGGCTCTTCGGCTGCATCCAGCCCATCAACGGATCTAGCCGGCATTAAAATGCCATCGTCGATTGGCGGTCCTTCATCTTTGTCATCTGCATCCAGCAGCTCTGGCAGTGCAGGGTCCAGCTACTACAACGCAACAAGGCCATCATCGACAACCGCATCATCGTACCTATCAAACCGCGGCGGCAATGGCAACGGCTATTGCTCTAGCGCCTCGATGTACAGCACGGGCTCATATGCTACTCGCCCCGTCATCGTGCCCTTTGAGTATCCCGGTACGAGTCTCGAGTCATCGTACAAAGAGATTGCTCGGGAGAAGGAATTGGCGGAACGTGAGATGGCCGAGCGCGCTCACAACGGATACCCCAGCATCACGTCTGATACACGAGACTCTGGACGGTACAGCTAAGACCTCTCACTCACTGGGACGACATATACAATACCAGTGTCGTGGTACCGGTGGTACTCGATAGGCCACTGAATATCGGGTATTCTGCACATCGGAACGCAGACTTTTGGTACAGACGTTTGCCAACATCGACCAGTTTCGGCGAACACAAGCTCCATCGGTGCGAACTCTGCGTGCGTGCGGCCACAAGATCAACACTTTCATTCATCATCCAGTCCCCGTCCTACATAAAGGCGTTGACATGCGAAATGCAGCATGAACAATATTGTGGTTTTCTGGCGCCTCCTGCCGCCATCCCTAAACTAAATGTTACACAGCGACAGCCACAAACTCAGTCTCATTAAGGCCTACAGCGGGTCTTCACTCTGAAGCACACATTTATTAGGACCTCGAATACCATTGCGGTAAATTAGACGCTGTGTAACACGCACACACCTCTCAGGCCAAGATTTTGCCCGGGAAAAAAGCGGTCGCGCCAAATCCAGTATTCAATTTACTGGGAATCAATTACAGCCTACCCATTTTTCATCTACCGACACTCTACTCTTAATCATGGGACGATCCTGTGATCCCATATATACCCTCTTTGTTTTATTTTATTTTCGAGATTTGGAAAGACGTTTCTCTTGAGGCACTCTTATGTCTTACGTTTGGATTGCATTTGGCTTTGCTTCCTTGTACACTACAATCCTGTGTTTTATTCTTTTCTCTCATTGCCAGGCATGTTTTAATGTAATGACGCCATGTCGGATAAGGCCCCAAGGAGGGTGTTTCTTTTAATGCTTGATAATGACCCTTTTCACCAGTTGGTTCTACTTGTTTTGTAGCATATTCCGCCTTTATTGTTCAAAGCCTTCGGTGCATACGGCATCCGTTTGTATTTGCTATTTTTTGTCTTAATTTTATCATCACCGCGGTCATTGAATTAGATGCTACACGCCAAAAATCCATCATTTTAACCCTACATACTCTGCGTAGCCATTGAATCCAATTGCAGAGCATTGCTTACATATAGCCTTTTCCTCACTCACCGTGCATCTCGCCTCATTGGTCTAATCTTGATATCATCTTGAGGCCACAGGTCTACATAATATAGATTCAAATGCTAGTCAAAGTAGGTGCAACAAAAAAAGCCTTATATATATATATATATAAAGCAGATTATCGCTTCGATAGCATTTCAGAAACGTGTACAGAAGAATCCTGCCCATCGATGCAGACCTGCTCCATTCTTTCGGGAACACGTAGAGATGAATTCTGGCCTCCTGTATCGAGTTGGGCAGAAATTGAAAGATATCCTTAGTTTATGATGGGTCACATCTTACCCAATTGCTTTGACCGGTTGCGAATCAACCATTGAATGCAACATACAGATGATAACTGCACAACACCAACCAGAACCATTTGTCGAGCAACAGCAACTCTAGCACCCTCCCCCCCAAGCACATATACAGACGCACACGCGTCCGGAAAAGGACTCACCGCTACCCTGCATGTTGTTAGCCTTGCGGGGCCTGTACTGGACATACATATGCTCACCAAGGCACGATACCAATTGGCCGGCCCGTCCCCGGAAGGAACGAGACGCAATAGCGCCATTTGATCACAAGCGACAACCGGATGTCTGTGTGGTGAGACGAGAGCACCGATGAAATTTTTTACATGAAATGCTGCCAGCCATATGCAAACAAGATAAAGATCATGATCGAGTTGGCATGTTTTAAGAATGAAAGGTATGCAGCAAACACTTTGGGACCGTATTTAGATAAACCCGGTTGATCTGATACAAGTAATTGGTCTGTGTAAGGAAGAGAACAGAAAACTATCTTAACCCAACAATAAATAACAAACTACAATACGGTTCCCAACTCGACTCGAAAGTGCCGCACACCTTTCCCCCCAGACGGCTACCACCTTACACAGTATTCCTCCATGTTTCCCCATCTTCTTACGCTTTTTGGTAATCTCGTGCGCTATCGCAGCGACTGCAACGCACCAAGATGGACCAATACCAAAAAGCCACAGCCGCCGCCGCATCTCCGTTGTCGCCAATACCCCACACTTGGAACCAGGGCGAGGAGGCTAAGAATAAGGGAACAAGAGGGCGTCGGAGAAACAAAACGGAGTGGGTGAAAGGACGCCGTTCTTGACCCCGTTTCGTTCTGTTCTTCGTTGACGCTATGTCAGGTACTACGAGAGGAGACTACTTACACAATGGACCGATCGGGCGCACTTTCTTACTCGCGGCAAGCTCCATCGACAGACCGACCCTTAATTTATCTTTGACTCTTTTCCTTTTTTCTATTCTGTCACCTCCTATTTCTTCACCACCTCCGTCGGCGCACCTGCAAACTTTTCTTTTCCCGGGTTGAGGACAGGTTACGAACGATTCACATCCTGCGAACACTGTGTTGCGAACCACCGCCGTGCCAATTGCGCAAAGCGTCTGTTGTCAAACACCAGAACACGTCGTTATCAGTCGTCATTCTCAACGTCATTTTATATTTTAATTGTATCGAGTGCGCATATCTTTTGTGTACCACCCTCACCTCGATCGGTCTTGCCTGCAGGTTCCTAATCGCAAGCTTATCGGCTGGCAATTGACGGTGAGTAGATTTTCAAAATGGGTTTCTGTCGAGTATTTTCTCGCGCCATTCTATTTTTTCCATCTTTTTTGAAGCAATGCCAATTCTCCTATACCCCAGAGGCCTTTCCTATATACAGCCTCTGCCACTCACCTTCACGCTCCCAATTTCTGGCCTCATTCTTAACCGCCTGCCGTTGACATACACGCCCAACTTTGAGCCCCACGCATACTCTGCCCTTCAAAATCTGATCCAAAGTTGACTGAGACGTCATCAGGCGCAATTAGAACATACAATTATTTTGGGACACTGCAGCCTTCTGCCCCTCTTGCGAGCACCTCACAATTGTATCTCAAAGAGCATATAAACCCGCTCACTACACAGTCTATGCGCAGCTAGCCTTGACGACTCTCACGACTTCCTTGGTTAATAGCATCATAAAATCGGATCAAGCTCATACATAGCCACGTCAGAAACTTCTACTTTTGGATAGCGACCAGAGGGTGACGAAGATAGTGACACCGACTTCCAAAGCAGCGAAGATATAACGACAGCTGGCCCGCCACCGTCTCAGCATATAAATAGAGCATTTTCCTCCCTTGGATACAGCCATACAGCCCTGCTTGCTTTTTTTGCTTCTCCTCAGCACCATCAACCAATTCTTCTCCATACGCGACACTTGAAGCACCAGCGCAAACACTATCACCCTCCCCTTCCCCAAAGTCCAGTCTCAAGATGGCCGCCGATAAGCCTCCCCGGATGCAGGTGCTGCAGCTCGGTTCCGTCCAGCTGTAAGTGGAGTTGCTGCAAAGACGGACAGTGTAAGGGAAATATACGTGAGCTAACATCTGCGTACAGGGCACACGGCACGTGGAAGGCAGTCAGCGAAGCCGCAGACATCATCGTGCCCAAGGCCAATAGCCGTGCTGAATTTATTGCAGAGTGTCGCTCGGGGTCTCTGGATGGCGTTAAGGTCGCCTACCGCACGTTCGATTCCTTCTGCATCACCGGCCGCATCGACGACGAGCTCCTATCTGCACTGCCGTCATCGTTACGTTTCATCTGCCACAACGGCGCTGGCTATGACCAGATCGACGTTGCTGCCTGCACCGCTCGTGGTGTCCGGGTCTCCAACACGCCCACGGCGGTCGACGAGGCCACCGCCGACATTCACATCTTTTTGCTGCTCGGCGCTATGCGGAACTTGGCCCCTACGCTGAGTAGTATCCGGGCCGGTCAGTGGCGCGGCCCCAATGGCGGGCCGCCCCTTGGCCACGATCCCCAGGGCAAGACGATTGGTATTCTCGGAATGGGTGGCATTGGCCGCACGGTGGCACGCAAGGCCCATGCTGCTTTTGGCATGAAAATTCTCTACCACAACCGGAAGCGGCTGGCTCCCGAGCTCGAAGCGGAGGCAGGCGGCGCTGTCTATGTGCCGACCCTCGAAGAGCTACTGTCCAGTGTTGATGTTGTGAGCATCAACGTTCCTCTCAATACGCACACACGGCACATGATTGGCGCGCCACAGTTTGCCCTGATGAAGCCTGGCGTTGTCGTGGTCAATACAGCACGCGGTGCCGTCATTGACGAGCAGGCGCTCGTGGACGCACTGGCATCCGGCCATGTCGCGGCCGCAGGGCTGGACGTGTTTGAGCACGAGCCCGTCGTGCACCCGGAGCTGATGAAGAGCGACAAGGCCCTGATTGTGCCGCACATGGGCACATCGACAGTCGAGACCGAGACCAAGATGGAGGTGTGGGCCATGGAGAACGTTCTGCAGGCAGTTCTTGAGGGCTCGCTCAAGAGCATTGTGCCCGAGCAGGCGGGCCTGACGTTTTAGACCGCTTACAGAGTGAAAGGATACTGGAAACTGGACAACTTTGACTGGATGGTGTGGCGGATTGGATATTGTTTTCTGAGGGCATGGTTTGGGATGGAGTCGTTGTAATGGACGGGATTTTGACGGTTGGCGAAAGATATCAAAGATGTGGAATACAAGGAATACAATGGTTGAGGGGCGGCTGTTTTTGGAGAATGTTTGCGTTGATTTACAAGCGAAGTAGCCCAACTTTAGAATCAGAAAAAAATCAAATCCAAATTCTAGATGGAATGTAAGGTGTCCAACCTTTCAAACCCGGATGAAGCGCATTGTAAATAATACTTGTAGTCGAAAGAAATTTGGATAACGATCAGGCGGCTGGACGAAGCTGTCAGGCTGTCTTGGAGCTTGCCAAATAGCAGTCTGTGATTGGCCTGAGAGCCAACAGGTGCCCCACAGAACCGCACCACCTCAAGTGCCTGCAAATTGTCTCTTTTGTCCATTGTCACCAGCACCTTCCCGCTCGGTACATCTCGCCCCCCCGCTCCGCGACTTCCTCGAAAGATCACCAATTCACGTTGTTTTTGGCGTCACCCACAGCTAATTTGTCCTCTCTCATCTGACCTTCCGACAAGCGATCCGGTCTCGGTCTCAAAGCCTCTACTGAGTCTCCCGCCGGGAATACGCTATTACAAACGGAAACGCTATTACAACAGCCATTTGCCCCACGTGGCAGCCTGATTACAACCACTCTGGCGAACATCCTGTGGACGGCGCCGGACAAAACGGCCACGCGGTCGATCACGGAAACCGACGGCCAAAACTCGTCCCCGACTTCTCCCTCTACGGCCGACAGTGTGCCCCGACAAGCACACCACAATACCGAAAACATGGCTTCACAACCGAACCAGCCGGCGCTGACGCCTCAATTCTGCTTCTCGACCGTCGTCCTACGAGGTGGGTATACAGACCTTGTCTCTATGCTTTATGGTATCTGTGGTATCTATGGTATAACACCCCACTGACATTGCTTTGCAGACTTCCTCCGTGCATCCCGAGCCATCGACGACACCATTACACAACACCTCAATGCCCTTGTCACTCCTTCCCGCGCCGGCTTCGACCCCTCGTCCACCGCGCACCGCACCTCCTCCTACTCCTCCAGCTCTTCGTCGTCTTCAGCGCCGCCAGCAGCTGCGTGCCGCGCTTTCCGTGACGCCCTCCTGTTCCCAGCCTGGCAAGGCCGCGACGATGTCATCCAGTACTGTGCACGCGTCGCCGACGATGCCGTAGCCAAGGACGCCGAAGAAGCAGCTCAGGCTGCTGCACAAGCTGCAGCAGCAGCCGCCGCGTCAGGTGCACTCGTTGAAGGCGACTCTCCGCCGCCAGCACCACCCGAGATCACCGAGCGCTTCGACCCATACATCAAGCGGCAGCAGTATGCGCTTGCCGAGCCGCAGGCCAACCTCCTTGCTTCTCTGATGCGCAACGAGAAGGGCGTCGAGAGCATTGTGCGTGCACGGTCATGGGACGTGCTTCAGGCGCGCTGTGGGAGCGGTGCTGTCACTTCAAGCACCGGCGAAACGGGGTGGGAGGCTGCATTGCAGCAGTGGCGGAAGCGGGAGAGGCGGTGAGCCCTGCCGCCTCCCATGTATCACTGTGTACGGAGTATATGTTGGAATTTGGGTCTGGGTAGATGCGGCCATCTTCATCCCGGGCCAGTTTTGCGGTCATTTTTCGGCGTCATAGGTGCAGCATTGGATACGATCGAGGTCGTGGGAGTTTTTAATACATCTCTACTTCTCTTTTACTTGAATTTTCTATTATATAAAAAAAACACAATCAAAACGGTTGTACAAACCGATGTTGTCGTCGTCGTTGCTCAGATTTTGTAGTTTGTAGTGGTGACAGTGTTGGTGGCCGGCCGAGTTCGCTGCGGACGTATGTGCCCCACTTTTTGCCTATGCTGGAAGAACACAGGCCCGACCAGCTCCTGCCTTCTGTCTGCTCCATGAGGAGGGACCAAAAAAATGGGTAAAAAAAACCACACGGTTTTAGACCTCCCCCCAGCTTTCTGCGGCAGCTGCCATCGCCTCCTTCCACCCCTCAAACGACCATCACGACAACCGTCCACGATCGCCACCCATACCCCCCCGGCGACACTCCTCTTATCCATCGCTGCGATTGGTCCCGCCTAGCCCCAACTTCGTCCTTCGCTTCCAGCCACGGCATTGCCCGGTTTATGAACGACACCCTCGACCTCCTCCGATAGGCTGTCTCGTGCGCAGCGTTATTCCTCACCTTACCTCCCGATACTTTGACATCCACACCACACGCAGACACACACACACACACATACTCCCAGCCGCCCCCCATGCCGCAACCGCTTAGCACACGGGATGCCAACCTGTTCCGTCAGGTCATCCGCAACTATGAGGAGAAGCAGTACAAGCGCGGCCTGAAGGCTGCCGACCAGATCCTCAAGAAGAACCCGCGTCATGGCGACACCATGGCCATGAAGGCCCTGATTCTCAACGGCCAGGGCAAGACGGACGAGGCCTTTGCGCTCGGAAAGGAGGCCCTGACTGTCGACATGAAGTCGCATATTTGCTGGCACGTTTACGGCCTGCTGTACCGCGCCAACAAGAACTTTGAGGAGGCCATCAAGGCATACAAGTTTGCGCTGCGCCTCGAGCCCGAAAGCCCTCAGATCCAGCGTGATCTAGCCATCCTGCAGATTCAGATGCGCGACTACGCCGGCTACGTCCAGAGCCGCCACGCCATCCTGCAGGCCCGTCCCCAGCCGCGCCAGAACTGGACCGCCCTTGCCATTGCGCATCATCTCGACGGCAACCTGGCCGAGGCCGAGCGCATCCTGACGACGTACGAAGACACCCTCAAGAACCCGCCGCCAAAGACCGACATCGAGCACTCCGAGGCCATCCTGTACAAGAACCGCATCATTGCTGAGACGGGCGACATCCAGCGTGCACTCGACCACCTCGAGTCCGACTCTGTCAAAAACAGCCTCGACCGCCTGAGCGTGCTCGAGCGCCGTGCCGAATACCTGACGACCCTTGGCCGCCAGGAGGAGGCCGCCGCTGCTTGGCGCACGTTGATCGACCGCAACCCTGACCACCCTGCCTATTACCAGAGCCTCGTTAAAGCGCTGGGCCTGGACGCGGAGGGTGCCGACGCGGCCGCCCGTCTGGCTGTCTTTGACGAGTACGCCGCCAAGCACCCGCGATGCGACTCGGCAAAGCGCCTGCCGCTGGACTTTTTATCAGGTGCGTGGATGTCTTGTGTAGTCAACTATCTCCTGCCTTCTTTACTCGCATGCTAACCTCATCCAAGGCGATCTCTTCAAGGAGCGCGCACGAAAGTACCTTGCCCCTATGCTCGACCGCGGTATCCCGTCCCTGTTCGCCAATCTGAAGCACCTGTACGCCGATGGCGCCAAGAAGGCCGTCCTGCCCGCCCTTGTCGAAGAATACCTCGCCGCTTCCCAGGCCTCGTCGTCCGCAGCACAGTCGAATGGCGATGCGCCGGCCAAGACGGACTCCTCCAAAGGCGAGGGCGCGGCTCTTTACTTTTTGGCACAGCACTACAACTACCACCTGACGCGCGACCTGGCCAAGGCGGACGAGTACTGCGACAAGGCGATTGCCCTCGACGACAAGAGTGTCGATTTCCAGATGACCAAGGCTCGGATATGGAAGCACAAGGGCGACCTGCAGAAAGCCTCCGAGGCCATGGACAAGGCCCGCAGCCTCGATACACACGATCGCTACATAAACAGCAAGGCCGCCAAGTACCAGCTGCGCAACAACGAGAACGAGGCGGCGCTCAAGACGGTCGCGCTTTTCACGCGGCCCGACTCGGCGGCCGACCCTCTGTCGGACCTGCTCGATATGCAGTGCATCTGGTTCCTCACAGAGGACGGTGAGGCTTATGCGCGCCGCGGAAACATTGGTATGGCCCTGAAGCGCTTCCACGCCATTGCCAACATCTTTGACATCTGGCAAGAGGACCAGTTCGACTTCCACTCCTTCTCGCTGCGCAAGGGCATGATCCGTGCCTACATTGACCTCGTGCGCTGGGAGGACCGGATACGCGAGCACCCGTTCTTCACGCGCGCCGCGCTCGATGCTGCTCGTCTGTATGTTAGCATGTACGACAGCGCGCAGGCTGCCGCTAACGGCTCGGCTGCCGCTGGCGAGGGCACGGACGGTGCTGCCAACGGCACGTCCGACGCCGACGCTGCTGCTGAGAAGAAGAAGGCTGCCAAGAAGGCCAAGAAGGAGGCTCAGAAGGCCGAGCGCGAGGCTGCTGAAAAGGCCGCCAAGCAGGACCCCAACAAGGCCAAATCGGCCACCGATGCCGAGGGCGCCACCAAGAAGAAAGACGACGACCCGCAGGGCCTCAAGCTGGCTGCCACCGCCGACCCGCTCGGCGAGGCCACCAAGTTCATTGAGCCGGTCCTACAGTTCAGCCCCAAGAACCTCGACGGCCAGCTGGTTGGCTTCGAGATTTACCGCCGGAGAGCCAAGTTCTTGCTGGCGCTGCGCTGCCTCAAGGCCGCACAGGCGCTGGCCCCCGAGAACAAGCAGGTGCAGGAGCAGGCCAAGGCCCTGCGGGAGGCCCTGAAGGCTGCCGACGTGTCAACGCTGCCGCCCAAGGTGCAAGAGGTTCTGGCTGCGGAGTTCCCGTAAGCAGGGCCAGGGTGCTGGCGGATGGAAGTCGATAAAGTATAAACAAGCAGTCAAGGCTGTGATTGGCGAAGGGGGGGGGGGGGGGGGTTGTTGTTGTTGTTGTGCGTTGTTGTGTGTTGTTGGGTTTGTTTGCTCTAGTTTACTATGGAGTGGTTATTCTATTCCATTGTCTTTTTGCAAACCTCTTCGTCTATTTTTCTATCTGGTGCTTTCTACGTTTTTCTCTTCATTTGCATATGTTTTTCACCAAAAAGCCTAGACCGACGGAGAGGGCGTCATCGTGTTTACATGTTTTTTTTCTTCTTTCTTTTTTTCGTGTGGTTGCCAAGGTGGGGGAAGCGGTGGTACTGGGAAATTAAAGTAAAAAACAACGAAAGTCAGACTTACCAAACATTTCAAAATACCGCGAAAGGCAAAACGACAGACAAGCGCATAAGCATCATTTTGCGTAACGGATCGCGTGCGGGCAACAACTGTCCGCTCATCTGTGTTGTATTTTCCCCTGCGCATCATTGCGATTATGACGTCCCCTCCTTTTAGCGAAACAGCTTTGCCAAGTCACCAACTATTTAGATCCCGTCCCGTTCCTAACGAGCCAACAAACCGACAAGCTAACAACCAGCCCTCCCCGTCATTTGTTTTTGTAACTGATTGTCGGAGTACCCTTTCCAGCTCCGATCGACGTTCGGCCGATGGACTAGACCAGGCGATCTGGCGGTGAAGGGCCCTGTTTTGCCACACCTAAAGAGAATGGGGTCAAGCTCTCACTGACAACCAAACCAGTGTGAAAACTGCCGGCGCGGCATTTGCTTGTTGCTATCCATTCTTTGTTGAAGAGGGTTTCTTTTATGCTATCCAACGTCGTGATATGGTTTTCCGATGTCTTTCTTCTTCTTTTCTTCTTTAATTTAGATTTTCCTTTCGAAAAAGACAAAAAAAGGAGAAGAGAAAATGAAAAAGAAAGAAAAAGAGCTGCCCGTGTTTCTCATTCACAAATTCCACATCAAATTTCATCCAATTCCACGTCATCGGATTTCCTAGAGTACGACGTCTGCATGACGAAGCAAAAGTACGTAAATTGTCAAGTCCACAAGTGTTGCATGACCGCTGGTTTGATGCTCTTTTCTCCCACTGGCCAGACCGGCCAGACCTTTCGTCAGCCAGCATCAAACAGCATCAACCAGCTCCATTATCGTCCGTCGCAGCAGGAAATGTCTGAGTGTGTATGCGCTGCACAACGCCGATCGCTCCCCTCCTTCCACACGTTCGTGCGCGGGCTATTATTGGTTGGGACAGGGGTGTCTGGAAAGCTTGGTTCTGTGTCGATTCCTTGCAGCAGCTGATGTCGTCACTGGGGACTGGGAAAAGAGTGGAGGTGGTCGGGGAACGGGCCAAGGAAGCAGGATTTGCGTCATATGGCATATCGGACGACAGCAGATTATCAGAGGAAAACTGTGCGAGAGCGGGAAAAAAGAAAGAAAAAAAGATGGCATGTGTCAAAACGGCAGAACAATGAGACAAGTTGCTGCAGCATTTTGTTTCTTGCGCTTTCTTCTTTTCTCCGCTGGTCCTTGGCGACGTGGACAGTCGACAGCCACCGACTCTAGAAGAAACGAAACCGGAACGAGTTGCCTTTTCTGTTTCCTTTTGCTGTGTTTACCTACGAGTATGTTTACGTTGTATTTTTGAGGGCCCTTTTTTCTCGTTGCCATCTTTTATCATTTTCTTGCGCGGCGTCATTGCTTTGTTTCTTGTTCTTAGCTGCATGACGGGGCCAAACGTTGGAAGCAAGACTCGGCAGAGAACGACCTTTACTTTTACCTTACCTCTTTTATTCCTAACTCTCTTTCGGGTACCTGGTTTCTGGATCTCTATTTCATCAACAGCCGCTATTGGTGTGACGATACTCCTTCATATCCTTCATAGTGCAGCAGGAGACAAACCCAGCACGACCTGCATATTACCACATCCATCCATCATCCACCCTCGACGTACAACCGCATACGCACCACATGCTCCGTCATTGCCACGGCCCCCAACTGCTGCGTGCCGCGCATAAATAGAAAACTGTCGGCCTCCTTGCATCGGCAGGACATTGTCGTCGTTTTGGGTCTGTTGACCGCTTCTTAAAGATTTTTTCTCTTTTTCTTTCTTTCCTCTATTTCTCATCAACCACCCTCATCGCCATCCCTCCCATCTTCCTATCTTCGTCTTCTCCAACGATCCATCCTCCATTTTCTCTTATATGCGACCAATATGAACTACGCGAATATGATTGAGGAGAAGCACCTCAAAGTAAGTGCACTCATCCAGTTGCAACAGTGTGTCTTTTATAAAGCCAGCCCACTCACACATTATAGAAAGGCTTCATAATCGCGACACTCATCTCGACCGTCATTGGCACCTTTACAACCAGCATCGGCCTCTACGAGCGCGTGCGCGACCGGCACCGGCAACACAAGACAGACCACAGCCAGGATGAGAAAATCAAAGAGCTGGAGCGCCGCGCCGACGCATCAGATCGGGCTCGGCGACAGGCCGAGAAGGAGAGGCACGAGTACGCCATGGCCCGGCTGGGCCACAAGAACAGCAACAACTACAACGACAACAATAACAATGGCAACAACAACGGGGGCGACAACGGCTACCCGTACCCTTACCCACCGTACCAATACCCGCCGCTGCCTCCATCTTATGGCCGCCCCCAGAACGACCTCCGTGACGCTCTCGCTGCCAGCGGGCCCATGATTCGCCGGGAGTACGATCGTGACTACGCCCGTCTTGGCTCACGGTTTGCCGAGGGAGATAAGATTACCGAAAACGAGCTGCAGGCACAGATTATCGACCTGCAAGCATCGGTCATCGGCTTGTTGCAGGATGCGCTGGAGACGGGCGTGCTGCCTGATCCGGCCGTATTGTATGCGGCAGCCGGCCGGGCTCGCAACGGAAGTATCCGGGCACTGCAGGACCAGTACCAGCGGATGCTCGCGGCGGCACCGATGCAACGAGAGATTGGCGGTGGGTATGGTCCAGGGGCTGGCGGACGCCGGGCACTGCGTGCAGCGTCAGTAGCGTCAGGACCAACAAGAAACGGTGGCGACGACTACGCTGCACGGAGACGAAGCAGCCGCGATTGGGTGGCTCTCGACCGTGAACGTGAACGTGACCGGGACCGTGACCGGGACCGCGACCACGACTGGGACCGAGAAAGCGACCGGGGTCGTGGTTTTGACCGTGGTCGTCGAAGCCAGAGCCAGGCTGGTGCCCGCCGGGCCGCAACGTTCCCCCTGGAGCAACCGCAGCGGCCAGCACTCTTTTGTCGGTACGCCGTCGAGCTGCAGCAGGACTGGCGGCGGCCGCTTGATGTCGGCGGTGATGGTGTTGGTGATGGCGGCAACAACAGGAGAAACGGCTGCAATTACGACGACGACGAGAGCGAGGACGGCGACCTCATCTGCCCGGCCTGTATGGGCCAGTTTGCCGTTGAGCACGACCGCTCGTGGAAAATGCACAAACCCGTGGTTGTCGGTGAGCGTGTTGAAGAGATTGTCAACCGGGACAGCAAGCCGGGAAGCGGCGACAGTGACGGTGACGGCGACGGCAGCCGTGGGAGCCGACGGGGCGGTCCCACCAACGATGACAACGATAATGGTGCGCAGGGCAAACTTGCCACCACCCGCCGGCGCAACATTATCGAGCTCGTCCAAGACCGCCAGTTTGTGCTGAGCAACCGCTTCATTGTCAAGTGCCACCGCCCTGCCGCGTACGAGGCCGTGGATGACTATCCAGGTGGCGGCGGTGACGGCGGTATGCTCCTGCCTCCAACGTTTGCGTGCTGTCTCTGTGACCGGTTCGACAGCAGCAGTGGAGGCAAAGTGGTTGTCTGCACGACGATGGCCCGGCTGGTCAACCACGTTTGCGAGGAGCACACTGTGGGCGAGCTGCTGTCAGATCCAGACATTCGCGAGCTGCGGCCGAGGCGTTAGAGGAGGTGGCGAGGTGAAGATTAAAGGAGTGAGGAACATGATGGATGAATACACGATTTGCATATACGAGTATGGGCTAGATTTGTCTGAATAAAAGTTCTTAATGAATTTATATGGTATGTTTTTGATAAACTGGAGACGTACGATATGTGTTGTACACTGGAAAACTAGTAGAAACGTATACATTGATGTTCCCTCAAGACCAAGACCAAGACCATCCACGCCACACTTCCGGAAGGCGGTAATACGGCATTTTCATGACTTCCTTGACAAAGCATAATAGCAAGATTGTAACCATCCCCATTGGCTTCACTCAGTGATATGTGATGGTGTGTTGGACACTGTGCCCTTGCATAAACATTATGATGAGATCTGACTGCAGCCTTGCAGCCATGGCGGCACTCCCATAACAGCAATGCAGAGAGAGTTACAGAGACCCTGTCCTGTCACAACTAGAACGGGTTACGTTTCGACAGGAAATAAATACATACAACACAAAACGTATGAGGACAGACCCCAGGGCTCTGGATCGAGAAATTCCGGGAGACCATCTCTCCTAACTTGGGCATAGCTTCCTCACGAGCTCCTTGCCGCAGGGTTCACAGCATCTGCCGGTCGCCCTGCCCACGGTCCTGGGAGCATTGTCAAGGCTCAAGCGCGAGAGAGTCGCGTCTTCGAATGTGGAACTCCTCGCGACAGCCCGGACAGCCAGCAGTCGAGCCAGTCCTCATTTGCTTGGCACCATCCCCAACAGAATGCTTCCAGAAGACTAGGGGTGCAGGGCTAAGAGATTGGGTCAAGAGAAGAAGGAAAATGCTTGTCGTCCATTTTTTTGGCCGTTTGCCGTCTGCCGTCTGCCGTCTTTTCATCTTTACAAGGACCCTTCCTTGAAATTCTCGAGCCTTTTCTTGAGACACCGGACGAAACGCCTCTTGAATGCCCTTTTATCTATTTCTGTTTGTGTAGCCAAAACTGATCCTCCGTCTGCCCATTGTCTACAGAGTACGGAGTACCTCGTATTGTCTGTTGCATCGGACGCGTCTTGGATTGCTGACATCCTCTCATCATGACGCAGCAATTTCCCGTGCCTGGACGGGTCCCAGTCTGTTAATTTATGCAGATGCAAATTCGAATACTCCGTACTCCGTAATACGACGTACTTGCACCCAGTCTTTGCATTCTCACTCACAGGGCCTGGACAATCCCGGCTAGCGGCATGAGCTCCAAGGGGGCACAGGGCAACTGCACCCACTGCCACGAGGGCCGCTAAAAGTCGTCCTCCCCACAGATTCGCCAACCAGGGCGTTCTGTTGTCCCCTCTGAAATTCCGAAAAAAGGGGTGCCTAGAGACGCCACGATGCCCTGAGAGACGCGCCGAATGTCCCGACTCGGGCGTGTTCACACCCAAATTAACACAAATACACAGTGAATGCTTCCCATTTTGCTGTTGCATTTCTGCAGTGGCCGCGCCGCGCTAGCACTTGGTCCCCATCCCACCGTTCCGCTCCTCGCTCATTCTGTTTTTTTGGGCGATCGCTTACTTTTTCGTTAGCCCGTCGCGAATCCCTCGGCCTGGACGCCAGTAAGACGGGGTGCAGAAGGGAAGGGGAAGGAAGCACCCGCCAAGATACAACGGCAACGCGCCTGCCCCAAGGAGCCAAAAAAAATCATGACGAAAGGTAAGAAGGAAAGAAGAGGCGGAAGCTCATACGGCGATGCTCCACCAAAAAGACACCAAAAACTGTTAGGGGGAAGGAACGAATAACGAGAGCTCTACCGACCACCGGTCTCTCCTGTCTCCGTTCTCCTTTCTGACGGTGTTTTCGTTTGGGCCCCTTCTTTTTCGTCCTCTTCTTTTTTCGTATTCTTCAACCACCGTCCTTTAGTTGGATTGCACCCTACGGCACACACATCGCCGGCCCCATCACCTCCAGCTCGAAATTGCGACACCGTGGATGCAAGAAGCTCAGTAGCCCTGTAGCTCAGTAGCTCCGACTCCAACTCCAACAAACCAAAAATCTCCGTCTTTGTCGTCTTTGTGCCTCGAATTCTCCTCGTTTTTTCCGTTTTGGCCGAACTCGACAACGACTCGTGTTCTTTCGACACCTCCGCCTCGCCTCGCCTCGCCTCTCTCCCACTTTTCTTTTCGTCTTAACGCATCAGTCACATCACAATGTCGTCAGACACGCCTGCCGCTGTCGAATCCCAAGCCGGCGCGGCCGGTGCAACCTCTTCTGTCAGCGGAGCTTCCAATGGAACCACTGGCGATGCTCTGAATGGAACAGCCAACGGTCATGTCAACGGCCATACCAACGGCACTTCTTCTGCACCGGCAGCAGCCTCCATCGACCCATCCGCGCTTCCGCAAGCTCCTCCTATCCCTCCCACGCCCTCGCCACCGCCCACGGCGCGCACCGCAAAGCGCCAGTCTCATGTCGTCTCCTTCGACAAGACCCTCGAGAACATCATCAAGCTCGAGACCCACGACCTCGACATCCAGGACAACGAACTCGTTGTGGTTGGTATGGATGCCCAACCGACAATCCACGGAATACAGGCATTCTAAATTCCGTTGCCGCGCAAATAACACTGATTCTAACTGGCTGGCTGCTTTTAGACAAGGAAAAGCGCAAAAAGAACCGGCACACATGCATTGGTTGTACGTATTACGGTATTATGCCTCGGCACCATCCCCGCGCATGCGCTGTGTATGCATGCAAAGTTTGATATGCATGGATGCACACAACGTAACGCACACGGCTTGCTTCTGAACCCAAAGCTAACCGCACTGCATGTTGCTTGCCAGCTTCCGCCGCGACCTACCGCCTTTCGATCCCGCTCTACAACGTCCTCTGGGCTGCCGTGTCCGAAGACAACCGCCGTCTCGTTATCGACTACGCCGAGGTCGCCTCCAAAACCCGTATCCGGCCTGCCAAATTCACTGTTCTGCTTGAGCCGTCCGGCCCCGACCGGCCGACTGCCGCCGAAGTCTCTGCCTGGGCGGAGCTGTTGCGCAACCGTGCATATGGCGATGTCCCCCAGCGGAGGAGTGCCTATGTGCTCGTCAACCCGCACGCTGGCCCAGGCGGTGCCTCGAAGAAGTGGGAGCATGAGGCCCGCCCTCTCTTTGATGCTGCTCGCTTGCACCTCGACGTCGTAACCACAACGCACTCCGGCCAGGCCATTGACCTGTGCGCCGACCTCGATATTGACAAGTACGACATGGTTGTTGCCTGTTCCGGCGACGGTCTACCGCACGAATGCTTCAACGGCCTCGGCAAGCGGCCCGACGGACGCCGCGCGCTCGAAAAGGTTGCTGTGGCCCACATCCCCTGTGGCAGTGGCAATGCCATGGCCTGCAACCTCTACGGCAGCCACCACGTGAGCGTAGCCGCCCTGGCCATTGTCAAGGGTGTTGTCGCGCCGCTGGACCTGGCCAGCATCACGTACGGCGAAACACGCCTGCTGAGTTTCCTAAGCCAGGCTGTCGGTGTCATGGCCGAGGTCGATCTGGCTACGGAGAACCTGCGGTGGATGGGTAGTGCCCGCTTCACCTGGGGTTTCATTGAGCGCCTGCTGGCCCGGAAGGTGTACCCATGCGACCTGGCCGTCAAGGTCGAGATTGAACACAAGGACGATGTCAAGGCACACTATGGCCGGCACCAGACCCCCGCCAACAAGGGCGCAAACAAGGCCGCTGGCAAGACCTCGGCAGCAGCAGCGTCTGCTTCCGCGGCAAGGGCACAGGCTACACGAGGCTCCGCATCGTCTGCCACAACAGATGTTGACCCCGCCGAAGGTGTCGCCTCCGGCAGCGGAAGTGGTGGCAAGTTTGATGACATTGACAGCGACGATCTCGGCTTGCCGCCGCTGCAGTTTGGCACCATCAACGACCCCTTACCCGACGACTGGGAGACCATCCCGGGAGACAAGATGGGCAACTTCTACTGTGGAAATGTACGACCCCTTCCTCCCTCCAGATTGCTCTGTCGCGTTTTCTTTCCTCTTCAATATCATTCCCTGCTAACACATCCAGATGGCATACATGGCTCCCGACACCAGCTTTTTTGCCGCCGCCCTCATGTCCGACGGCCTCATGGACCTCATCACCATTGATGGCGACATCTCACCAGCCAAGTCGCTTGGTATGCTACTGACCGTTGAAGACAACCGCCTGTTTGACAACCCGTACGTCCGCTACCGCAAAATCTCCGGCTTCCGCCTGACGCCCCGCAACCAAAAGGACGGCTACATCAGCATCGATGGCGAACGCATCCCCTTCTCGCCCTTCCAGGCCGAGGTCCACAAGGGCCTGGGCCGCGTCATTGCCAAGCGCGCCATCTCTGGCTACGAAGCACCCGGACCGCAGAACTGGGACAAGATGGCACCCGCGGAGCGGATCATGGCATAGGAGCCGATGGAAGCGACGGGGCGTTTTGTGAGAAAACACTTTGCCGACCACGACAGTGGCATGAGGTGGCGGTGGACTTGTTGGTGTGATACCCAAGAGGAGGAGCTCAAAAGTTGCTGCAGTAGCACATGCCATTGCTGTCTTTTTTGTTGTGTATGAGGGACGTGACGCACAGTATCGGCGCCGGTATTCCTGTATTTTTTATGGCATGCCTCTGTTGCCGTTGGCGAGAGGCGTTGGTTATCATCCTTTTGGTATTTTGAAGGGTTTGGACAAGCGATGCTACATATTATTGTTTTGATTTTGTTTTAGTCTCCCTAAATTTGTTCACTTGCTGTGTGTACTGTAGTCAAAAGACGCCTTTGGACACGTGCATGATGGTAATGATATCAATTCGTTACAAATTCTGTCTCCGTTTTTTTAGCAAGCAACCTGGTCTACCTTTGAACGCCAAACAAAGAAAAGAAATAGATGCATATATGCAGATGCCAACAAAAAACAACATGGAAAAAACAACAACGCCCCCTCCACACCCTCCACACCAACACTTAGTCGTTGAAGCCATCCCAGTCAGCGTCAACGTTCTGACCATCATCATCGTCGCTGTCTGCCTGGCCCTCAATACCGCCACCACCCGTCTCCTCAGCGGCGCTCTTGTTCCAAGGCAAACGGTCGTCGGTCAATGCTTCGCTTGTCCGCTGACGAATGGCAGGCGCCGTAGTCTTGGCGGCCAGCTTAACGACCAGCTCGTTGATTGCTTGTGCGAGAGATGGTGTGTTGACAACGCCCTCCTCCTCCTCATCGTTGCCAGTCGCCGCCAGCAGACCTTGCTTCTCAGCCTCGTCAACCCAAATGTCTACAACGTGCATCGTCAGACCCACAGGGATGTGCACTGTCGGCACAACCTTGCGCGACTTTTTCCTTGGCCGGCTGCTGGCCTCCTCGTCATCCTCGTCATCCTCGTCGCTCGCCGTCGGCGCCGGCTCCACCTCGGTCTCGCCATCAATGTTGAACGGCCACTCTGCCAGAATCTCCAGACCCAGCGCCCGGGCGGCACTCTCAGCGGTCTCGGCGCTGCTCTTTTTTGACTTTTTGGATGCCTTCTTCTTGTCCTCAACATCGTCGCCCACCATCCATGCAATCTGCGCACCGAGCACGCGACGCACCAGCAACATGAACTTTTCCATCCGCAGCACATCGATGCCCGTCGTCCACTCGCGGGCCATGGTCGCCCAGAAGGCGCGCAGCCATGCGGCCACGGCCGCGTCGGGGAGCTTCACAGCCTTGGGAAGACCGGCAAGCTCGTCGCAGAGGCGCTGCTGGGCGGGCGCTCGGTCGGCCATCCAGAGCGCATAAAAGAGACCAGCCCACAGCTTCTGGGCGTCGTGGAAGGTCAGCGGGGTGTTGGACGAGGCGGCATATTTGGCGGTCAGGAAGCCCTTGAGGCTGTCGATAGCGGTCGTGCGAATTTTGCGGTCTGCAAAGGTCAAGGAAAGGAAACGCAAGAGTCAGTCTGGTTGTTCGTCCGCGAACACAGCATCACATGTGGTTTGGTTTCCATGCAGAGGAAAATAGAACACTGGAAGAAAACGTACCGCTTGAAGCCAGGTTCTTAATGAACGGCATAGAAGCTGCGGAGGACGCCATTGTTGTGTGTTTTGTCCAAATAGGTGCGATTGCCTTTCTCAAAGTGTGTCTGGTGTGGTGTCTGAAGTATCGCAAAGTCGCTGTGTCGCACGCCGCCCAGGAGCTTTATCGGCGATAGATTAGAAAATTTGATGGAAGAAAAAAAAAGTTTGGAGTGACGCTTACTGGAATATCGAATTGTTATATCGGGGCGCCGTACGACCCACTTGCCTAATACAGTATTGATGGTGGTCTGGCGTTCGTCACCAAAACGCCATGTGGGCTCATTTGAGGATATAGCGGGTACTATTTACATTCAGTTGCAACGATCTGTTGATGTTTTCGACACATGCCATCTCGAGAATATACACAATTCGAAGACAGAGATCGAGAAGGGAGGAAAAACTGACAAAAATGATTGATTGCAGACAGGTAGGTAAAAGGTAGGCATTCAACTGGCCATGAAATCCCACTCTTGTTGAGGAAGGAACAGGGTGCTCTACCATGAGCGTACCTTTCCTAATATCAAAGGCTGCTTTCGGCTTCCAAAGTTGCACAGCACTCCTGGGCCATCCCACGCGACTATGCAGGGCCCTGTTCGGTTTGTCACAAGGTAAAGAGTTTTGCCACCTGTGTGGGCTTGTCCATTGAGAATGCTTCATCCCAAACAGCCCACACATCCCACACCCAAATCCGAGCCATCCCACTCGCGCCCCCCACGCCGGTGGCCACCACTACGACAAAACGAGCACGCAGGACGCAAGGCGACATTTCGATAGAGGCACTGTCTGAGGAAAGCTCTGACGACATGTGGGTTTTGGGATGAGCTTAAAAGGACGGCATTCCCCTTTCTGGGTCTGTCAAATGTTTGAATGTACTGACTGCTCTTCTGACATTTCACGTTGTCTTTCTTTGGCTCGGTCTCGCAATGTTTGTTTGATCCTTTTATTTATTCATAAGTCATGGATAGAAGCTATCATTTTCATATGCCTTTACCCTTTATTTTTGTTCGTCATTCTTCGTCTTTCTTTGTCTTTCTTCATCACTCATCCTTCCACTCAATCACCTCCCAGCTCTTGACATCGTCGTCAATCACAAGCCGGTACCGCTCGATGCGCCACTCCCGGTACAGAGAACGGACTGACGAGCTTGCCTTGCGGTGTTGGGCACCGTGGCCAGCCTTGTGAGCATCTGCAGGTGACCGCCACAGGCAGGTAGCTAGATTGCGGCCATCGGCATCGGGCAGATGGAACCAGTACCGCAGCAGACCACCGCTGTCGGTAGCTTCACGATGGGCGGCCTTGTCGAGGCTGCTCAGATCACCGTAGTTGGTGGTTGGTGGGATCTGCGAGCGGAAAGCAACGACAAAGTAGTCGCGCTTCTCCCATGGCAATGGAGACGGGGATGCTGCTCTCAGCCGGCGCAGCTCGTCGATGACGACAGGGAAGTTGAAGGACTCGATATATGGTGCCGTGGCGTAGTCGTCACGGGTCTTCTCAAAGACACCGAGAGCACGAGCAAGTAACTGGGTCTGGGGATCAAGTGTCTCCAGGTCGAGAAGGTGGTCCGGGTAGGGTGAGAAGGTGATGAAGCGAGATGGGTCTGCTTCTGCTGGTGCTGGTATGGACCCAGTCTCGAGGATATGAGCTAAACCAGCTGCTGCCTTCTCGTCGGTTCCGTCCACGAGTGTGGGCACGATGGCAGGTCTGGAGGCCGCAGTTGCAGCCATTTTTACAAGATTGTTTGGGTGGGAGGGTTCGAATGAGTATGGAGGCAACAATAAAGAAGACTGAACAAGCGTTTTGAAAGCTGGGAATATGAGGAAGAGTTTCGTGCCGAGAATCTTGTTGAAGCTGGATGCCTATGTTTTTATGAGAGAGATGATGAGAAAAGGGGGACTGGTTCCAAATGAAGATTGTCATTTGGCCTTCTCTCCTTTTATTGTTCTCCCAATCTTCGCGTACCTTGTTCCATTCACTGTGACTATGGGCCTTCCTTACTATTCTTCTACTGTCTATATTTTTTTTTCTCTTTTACACCGTCTCAAACTACCGTGTTCGCCATCTCGCTGTCTTAGTAGCACGGGACTGTTGACATTGGACCGCCGAATGGCGAGCTTTTCCCCTTATGCCGCCACTTGCGGATGCTAAAAGAAGGAGCTGCCTTCCCGCAGTAGGTTGGGCGGTTGATGTCCAAAGCGGCCTGCCCGTTCTTTTTGTGTCTCGATGTGGAGACGGCCTTGCGAAGGATGAGGCGGTACTACTTTGAAAGAGGCATGGAGTATCAGTACTTTTCCGGGTTTCAAGAAGGAGAGACCTAGCAGCTGGGTATACGGATTAGTGCTCCTCTAGGGCGAGAGAAGGAACATCAAAGGGAAAAAAAATGTTTTCCGATTTGTTCTCTTTCTAATGGCCTAAGCATTAGCATTTTCCGCTGCAATCTCAACTTCGTTCGGTTTATTCTTTTTTGTTCATTTTGCCCGCCATCTAGAGCACTATCACGCTGACACGCTAAGAGCCAAGACGCAGCCAATGGCGCCATCGCGCCTGCGGTTGATGCCATCGCCTCAGCCCATCTTGCAGACGCATTTACAGGCAATTGCCCAATAGGAGGCAAAGAAAAGAAGGTACAAGTAAAAAGAAAAGAAAAGAAAAAGTAAAATAAACAGCAAAACGAATCGAGACGACGGTTTCAATCATATTGACCCTGCCTGAGGTTTTTGTTGGTTTTTACAAGATACAAGTTCCAGCATCGTCTTGTCGTTCTTTTTTACGGAATCCAGCAACATCCTTTGCGGAGGACTTCCCTTCTGCTGTTTAAGGGTTTCCGGGTATCGGTGACAACACTGCGGAATAAGAACACGACATTGCAGCCGCAATGGACTCATAGCTGGCAAACTTTCATGTCCAGTATTTTACATATTTTTCTTCATATCTATCCAGACCTATTGTTACTTTACTCACCGCTACGAAGGCACGGCATGCAAGATGCAAGATAAGCAGGGTTTTTGAGCGACTCCATGCGACGTGCATTGTACGTCGTACATCGCGCATCCTTCGCTTTGTCCGTTGGCTGATTGTTCTGGTTCTGTCAATTGCTGTTTGCAATTCGGATTTGCAATATTCTTTTCAAGACACTCCCTCGCACGTGTTCGTTTCTCGACAAAGAGACGAGCCATACGTGCCGGCTACAACAGTACGTAACGGACGGGGGCTTTGAAAGTGAAACTAGTCAGAAGATGAATGGCTACTCATTTTGATACAAGAAAAAAAAAAACACAATCAGAGCCCCGTCTATCTAATACGCTGTGTCTTCTCTATCGTTTAGGAGCCCTTTTTTTCAAACACCATCATCCTCGTCCGCATCCTCCCCCCGGCCTCCACGCAGATACGCCTTGGCCACCTCGTACGCGCCCAGATACAGCCCACTACCGACAAAAGTCCAGCCCGCCCGGAAAGCACCGCCGCGGAACAGGCCCCGGACACCGTGCTCGCGGTAGATAAGGCGAGTCAGCTGCGGAGCGCTCAACCTCTTCCCTTTCGGAGGCGGCCCTTTATCATATTCGTGGCCCACGTCGATCTTGCCATTAGCTTTTTTACCCGATTCACTGCCACCTGCGTCCCCATATGGCGACAGCATCATGCGCGTCTTGACAACGTCCGTTGGCGTTGTGATAACAGCAGCAATGGCACCCGACGTGCCTGCACTGAGACCGTTCACGGCACCGACGAAGAAGAGGTGGTTTCTGCTCGTTGGGTCGCTGCTGTCCATGCCAGCCCACCGCTTGCGTAGACGGACACGCATGGCCTCGAACATGGGGAACTGCAGTGCTGTGAATGGCAGGTTCCGGGCAGCCAATGCGGTATAGCCAGATAACAAACGGCGTGCGGCGCCACCCTCGGCATGGGCAAGCAGACGGAAAGCTTGAAGAGATGTGCTGGCAGAGGTGCTGGCAGAGGATACCTTGGATCCGCTGGGTCCGCTGGATCCACTGCCGCTGGCCTTACCCTTGCTCTTCTTTTGGATCATTTGGGCGTTCTGCTTGATTACCTCGGCCGGCGTGAGTACAAGACAAGAAGCGAGCTCGGCCATGCCTGATGAGAGAGCGTGAACAAGCGCCACTGGAGGTTGCGAGCCGGGAGAGATGCCATTTGTAACGGCCGGCAGGGCACCGCCCACAATCCTCTTTGCCCATTCATATGTCGTGAAGAAAACACCAGCTATGAAGCGTCAGCAGGGGCGTACATATGCACGACAAGAACCCTTCATAGAGTGGATACGTACATGCTGGCAGTGTGGCCAAGATGACAGTGCCAATACCCTGGTAGAGTCCGCGGAGAGCATAGGCAGAGGGGACGGTGACGTGCTTTACAGCTTTAGCGGTCGCTATGGGCTTCGACGATGTAGAGGATGCGTCTGCGTAGGTTTTGATGTAGTCGCGGCTCTGCATTCGCGTCTTGATTGTGTCCAAGGGGTAGACCAATAGGTCGACTGTGAACGCAGCAAAGGCGCCGGCCTGTGTAGGTGAGAGTTCTTGTCAGTTGTCTTTCCCTAAACGGGATTTTTTTTCTTTTTTTTCTTTTTCTTTTTTCTTTTCTTTTTTTTTTTTTTTGGATGGAACGCAGACAGAGAACGTACCAGCAAAATCTCTCTGTGGGTGCTGTCATTGCTGCGTTTTCTGTCGTTGGCCTTGTCCTGCCCTGTGCTGTCGCCCATTGTCGGGATAGCTTTGATGTGTAGTCGCAGCTGCGCAGTGTCTCGAGGCCTTGTGACAACATACAAATATCGAAATCGGTTCAGGAATTGACCTGATATTGATATTGATCAGATAAGAATTTTGTGTGACAGACGCATATCAGATCAGGCAAAACGTGCGGAATGGTCGGGATGTCGCATGGCCCGGATTGACTGGTTCAACTGGCTCTTGAATTTTAGCGGACGGCCATGACGTAAGAACTTTTGGTGGGATAACACGGCACAATACGACATCTTGCGACGTACACCTTACTCCCAGCACAATTAAATAATAAGGCACCAATTGTCTACGTTTGGGCTTTTTACTCTGTATGCAATCTTGATCTCCGTGGTTTGAGAAAGCAAAACCGATTTCCTCAACCTCAGCAATATGGGCTGAACATAGGGCTGAGATTGAGACGATGTCTTGACCGTGGAGCAATATGGAGCTAAATAATAGAGCACTTTAGGCGGCTATAAGTGGGACCACTCTGGTATGCACAACAATGAAAGGTCAGAAGCATATGATATAAATGGAGGCCAGACCAGGAGGACCGCGACATGTCAGGTGAGCATTGAGGTCCGGCAATAGAAGACACGAGACAGTGCAAGGCGGTCTCCTAAAATAAGAGTCCATCTAGTATCACTGAATGTAAATATTGAGATAGGACTACACGCAGAGTTGTACTTTGAGAAAAGCGCCTTGTAAGGGCCAATTGAACGAAACCATTGCGTGTCCTTGGATATCAGCTAACTTTATAGACTTATCCCAGGTGAGCTTCTTGAATAACCTTGTCCTTGGCCAGTGCTTGAATTGTTTACATCACCACGTCGAACTTACACACATACGTCATGTTTATCGATAAGCTTTGCGATAAGGATGTCTGCCACTGGAGGTCCAGTTTTTAGCGCTTTAAGTGACGTGACGCGCCCCTCGGCGCCCTGTACTGGAATGCCATTCGAAAGGGGTCGCGTCAGCCTCTCACCACCAAACCTTACCCACAGCCAACCTCAACGTCATCCGTATCCCGATATCTACACCCGCGGTTTTTGCCAACACCCTCCCCAGCCAACACGATTCTCACCTCTCCCGACGCTTAATACGAAATATATCGATCAAATTCACTCTCAACTCCGATGGATACCATCCGTGATATCGTTGTTGGCACCGCCAATCGCGGTGGTGCTGCCATTCGATCGGTCATTGGCCGCGACCGTGCCGACGCCCTCCGCCGCTGGCTCTCCACGGCATACCGCGACCAGCCGCTGCTCTTTGGCCTGGCCGTGACGTGGATTGCATTTTGCGCCGTGCCCCTGGCCACATTCGTGGGTTACGCAGTGCTGTGGGCCGTGGTCGCGTTCAGCGTCTTCTGGGCGATTTTCCTGTTCTGGTCGGGAGTCGGCCTACTATTTCTAGTACCTGCCTTGTGCGTGGCTACGGGGCTCAGCGTGGCCGTATTTCTGTGGGCAGCAACGACATACTTTGTGGGCACGCGGGTGCTCGCAGCCGCCGGCTTCGATCTGCCGGCTTTGTTTGGCGGAAAGGGCAGTAAGCCATCCTCGTCTTCATCTTCTTCCTCGACCTCGACCTCGACCTCAACCTACCTGACAAAGCCCGAAAAGCCTCCGTCCTACGCACTGCACCCCGTCCCTGTCACAAAGACGTTTGATGCCAAGGCGTATAACAGCTTTGCCAGCACTGGCCTCGGCAACAAGCCGAAGCCCGTCGTCTCTCTGCACGAAACGCCTGCCTCGACGAACTAGCGAGCGATATGGAACGTTCAATCTTCTGTGCTTTTTTCTTCTTTTTTCTTCTTTTAATTTTACCAATTTGTTTTCATCATTGGTGGCCATCATGCAATTCTTCTTTGCTCATATTGTCTTCCTTTTCTGTCATTTATACCCGCACTTTCTCGACAGCATTAGTTCAACAGTTTCATATTCAACATGCTATTCATACTTTGGCAAGAAAAACCAATGTAACATCCA
Source organism: Sporothrix pseudoabietina (assembly GCA_019925295.1). NCBI lineage: Eukaryota > Fungi > Ascomycota > Sordariomycetes > Ophiostomatales > Ophiostomataceae > Sporothrix > Sporothrix pseudoabietina. The sequence continues at coordinate 2,133,679 of JADHKS010000002.1, read as the reverse complement.
CCAGAGATATACAGGCAGCACCAGTCAATCCTCTACTGGCCGTAGGTCGCCAGCTCGCCGCTCTCGACCAGGCGCACGGCCTCCTTGGTCCACTCGTCCAGGTCCTCGTCGGGCAGGCCCAGCGCGGCGTTGGCAATGTCCTTGTCCGTCAGGCCGTCGCCACCAGGGAAGAAGATGCGGGTGTACAAGACCATGACGAAAGCCTCGTGCGCCGACATGGGCGTCTTGCCGTCCAGGTTGACACCGCCGCCGCTCTGCAGAGCCTTGGCCGCATTGGCCCAACGCGGCTGCGACGCCTCGGTCGTAATGGTCCAGTCGGCATCTGTCGTGCCCGTCACGCGCTTGAGGCTGGCAAACATGTCGTTCTGGCTGACGTGGAACGAGCGGATGTAGGCCGCCTGGGGGTCGGTGTAGTGGGACAACGTCTTGGTGGCATCGCTCGACGCGTCCTCGGGCAGAATCGGCAGGCTCAGCAGTGCAGCGGCTGCGCGGCCGCACTGGGGCAGCGTGCTGGTGTAGATCTTGACGTCGCCCTTGTCGAAAATGGTAACCTTGCGGTTGGCAATGTCGAAGCCGTAGCGGTAGAGGCCACCAGCCAAGCTGAACTCGTACCAGAAACCGCAGCTCAGCACAATGGGGTTGAGCTTGAGCTCGTGCAGCTTGGATGTGATTCCACGGAACCTCTGTCCAAGGCCCATATCGTCGCACATGGCTCTGTTGTGCGGGTTGGCGCCGTAGACGTTTGGCATGAACCACTTGACGCCAGCCTCGGAGGCGGCCTCAGCGAGCTTGGCATTGAGTTCGCGGGGCGCCCGCACAGGAAGTGTGACGATGAAGAAGTCCTGACCGGTCAGAGCCTTGACAAGACTGCTATGGTCATCGTAGTCGATGATGGCCTTCTGGACGCCCTCGGGGATGGTGCTCTTGCTGTCGGCGCGGGTGAGGGCAGTAATGGTGTGCTTGCCGGTCTTGAGCAGCTCGCGGGTGAAGTGGCTGCCAATGTAGCCAGCGGCCTGGGAGAAAGGACTGTGTTAGATGGCATCTGATTCATACAACGAATCAACGAAGAGAGTACTCACACCAACGATGGCGACCTTCTCGATCCGGTTTTTGAAGCCCGCAGGCTGGTCCTTTGCGTACTGAACGGCGGCCATTTTGGAGTGTAAATTGCTTGCTGAGTGTTTGAAGAGTCGGCAAGTGTTGGATCTGTTTGTGAGAAATCGAGGGTTTCGATATTGAACAAGTCTTGAGATGGTGAGAAACATTTGAATGCAGGTGAATTGGTTCAAATATAACAATCAATAGCTGGAGGAAGATGCAAGCCCTTTATATACCAAAAAAAAAAATGGCCTTCATCAGTTACCCTTTGCCTTTTCTGTCAACCAACATCCATTTCACTCTGCAATTGTCCGGTGCCATCGCAGTTAGCCAGGCCTCGAGCCGATAGCATGGAGTACTCAGTACACCTATCCACACACAATAGACAGGCGGCGACCCTGACCCTCCGACATACCGATGAAAAGGCTTCTGATTTGTTCTCTGTTCATCTCTTGCTTGTCAATACGAACCAGTGCTCGGAGCTTCTCATAATTCCGGGCTGTTCAATCAAACTCCCCCGAGTCGAGTAATATCCCGTAGAGCTGCCTGGGTAACTCTGTGCAAGGTGGGAAATACCGTGTGTGCAAAAAAAGATACGCGTTTTGCTTAGCTGTACGACGTATTGGTTGGCTCCGGGTTAACATCGCCGGAAGACAAACCTTCTGTGAGTACTGTTCAGTAAGTGTCGGCGCTACAGGCATCGAAAGAGAGTTCTTACCTTGTCTTACAGGGATCCTTCCGTGCTTAACATATGTCCGCCTAAAAGTCCCAATCAGGAAATTCCTGTCTCCGCTATCTCCGCCGTGCACTTCCCAATTTGGATACTCAATTGGTTAGCATGTCCGATGGTCAAGTCCGCAAGAAGCAGGCGCTTGGGTTGTACGACGTAAGGTCCGGGCACCTGGAGTTGCCGATACTTTCTCCGTCGCTCGTTGCCTAAATAGGAAACCATCGACTACGGGGTGATAACCGCCCGAACAGAGAACGTTTCTTTCGCATACTGATGGCTCTTCTCGGTTTACGAGACCGCGGTGATTCCGAGAACAAGAATGACTTCATTGCAGCTCCTTCGCTTTCTTGTGCGTTTTTTTTATACTTTCTTACTGCTTATTCAACTATGGACTTGAAATCCGTATTCAAAAACAAGGACAGACTGTGGAAAACAAGTCCGTTTGTGCAGGCAAATCGAGAAGTCGAGATGACTCAAACTGGACATTGGTTTTTAACAAAATAAAACCGAACATTGGAAATATGTGTCGGGCCACGGCTCTCGTATGTGTTGCTTGGTCATGATGCATTTTTTTTTAATTTTTTTTGTTAAAGAACCAATGTAGACCTGATACCACTTTTCTAGTATGTACAACGCGACTGGTATGCCACTGGAGCCGAACAAATAAATATACTGCCCAGCATGCCACTGATGAAAGAAAGAGCGAGAGGCGAGGCTGCGGCAGGTGGAGATCAGACCTGGTACCACACCCATTGACCATAACTGAGGCTATGTGAAGAGCTGATGGCGAACATGCTCCAAATGTAATGGGAAAACCAGATATGGTCTTGATAGTCACTAGAAGTCAATTTTTTATCTTTTCTTTTTCAATTTTTTTCCTTCTTTTTGGCCCGCAAGCACCTGCCGTCTGTTTTAGCATCGCAGAGTATGCCTCACTACTTTTTGATTTGTTTTCTGAGGGCCATGATGTGCATCGGTACGTGCTGTTCCCTTCCTCCTTCTTCCAGGATGTCTTCTAACAAATGTAGCACCCAGTTTTGGCCTCGGCCAACACTTGATCATATTCACTTCCCAAGAACTACGCATGCCTCTAATTGTAGGTATTTTTCTTTGCTCAATCATCAGTCCAAATGTAGACTTAGGTCACCACAAGCTCTTCTACATTGGCAACGCATCGTGCATCAGCTCGACTGCCTTTATGAAACTCGTCGGTATCCCCACGGACAAGACGGCGTTTATCGCGCATACAGCCGTCAATATGGGCCTCGTTATCTGCGTACTGGCCATTCCGGTGCAGCAGGACCTTCTGGAAGCCGCCCCAGTCTACGCGCACGGGCCGGTGTTATTGTCTTGCTTCTTCTTGGCACCCTTTTCTACGTCTTTGCTGCATGGCGACTCACACTGCTGATCGGCTCTGGCAATTCCATTCTTGAGACTTTTGTCGACTCGACATACTACCCCCCCTGAAACAGTGCTATTGTCGTCACTCGAGGTTAATTTGGCTAGCATCTGTGCAAGTCTGCCCCTTTTCTGGCCGGTGCTGAGGCAGCAGGTGTTCCGGATCGGTGTTCCGGATCGGTGTTCCGGATCTTGGTGACCAAGGCAGTCGAAGTTACCCGCGACGAACGCGACGAGCATGCAGGCGACGACAGTGATGATGACGATAATCTTGACAAGGTTAGAATCCGGAATGCTAATGGGCATGGGCACTACAACGACTCATTTATCCGCGACCAAGTCGACCCGCTGCGGCCCGGCACGTCCGCCGGAGTGGAGACGCGGGTCCGGAGCGAGACGGCCGGTAAAAAGACACGGCGGTGGCGGATGTGGTAAGAAGAGTTTCCCTCAAGTTTGAGCTTCCCATTCGTTTGGATCTTTTCTGTTTTGTTTTGTACTTGTGTTTGTATTACTCGTCTTACTCTTTTCCCTTTATTACTTTTCGAGTCGTCTTGGACCCTTTTTTTTTGGATTGTGTTTAATCTGTAATGTAAATGCCCATTTTAACGAGATCACTACGTATTCGTTTTCATGCTACTTGGCCAACCGATTCGGCCTATCTTCAAATCATAATTGTGTATTATTGTACGATACCATCCGCCTCCCACGGTCGCCTTTATCTCACGCCAGCAGGCCACTGGTGCTCTAATCTGCCTCCACCTCGCCAACTATCGGGACGGCGACCCGAAACAGCCAAGTGTTATCCATTGCAGTCTCCCCCACACGCACACTCCTTGTTTATCGTTCTCCTCTTTTCCTCGCTGTCGCCATTTCTCGTCTGACGGAGGAAATCCGGCCATGTGGTAATCTTTTGGTAGCCTTATGGGCTTGCGTGGGTTACTTGCAGCTGTTCGCGGAGCGATGCAGTCGTAATAGCGCCAAAAGGGGCACCTCATTGATGGAAGAATTGAGCCACACTGGTAAACTGTTAGTGCTCCTGATGTCGTCTTCCCATTTCAGTGCAATAACGCCAAATAGAGATAGAATGAAACTAAGTCGAGAGAGGCACCGCTCATTTCAAAACCTGGCAACTTACTCCGTACTGTTCTAGAACTTGCAGTTTTTAGATCTCGACTTTTTAAGCTCTTGACCTGCTTTTGACTTCATTCGCATCAGTCTCTCGTCATGACTTTGTTCACCACCAACGAAGCACTTTCCCCCCTTTATCACACTCACCCTCATCGAACTTCGCCCATATCCATCATGCCTGAGCCGTTCAACGTGCTGGTCTTCAGCAAGACCAAAGCTTTCCGCCACGAGTCGATCGAGGCCGGCGTTCGCAGCTTCCAGAAGCTGGCCAAAGAATCGACCGGCTCAGCAAACCCTTTTGTCGTCGAGGCGTCGGAAGATGCCGAGGCCACGTTCACACCCGAGAACCTAGCCCGCTTCCGCATCATTGTGTTTCTGCACACGTCCGGCATATTTCTTACGACCGCGCAGCTGGCCGCGCTCGAGGGCCAGGTCTCGTCAGGCAAGAGCGGTGTTGTCGGCGTTCACGCGGCCCTCGGTGCCATGCAGTCCAGAGAGGTCGACCCGGCCGGCTACTATGGCCGTCTTCTCGGCGGCGTGTTCACCGAGCACCCTGCGCCGCAGCTTGGCCGTGTTGTGATCAAGGCGCCGGGCCATCCGGTTGTGCAGCCGTTCCTCAAGGCCGTGTCGTCGCCGAGCGAGGCCAGTCTGCCGGAGCCGTCGTTTTCGCGATTCGATGAGTGGTACAACTACCAGCCGACGTCGTGCTCTGTTATTGCCGCACAGAAGAAGCCACAGCCGACCGACACCGAATCAAAAGACGTTCCACGCATCCTGCTGGCAGCTGATGAGACGACGTACGAGGGCGGCAAGCATGGTGAGCACCATCCAATTTCTTGGACGTGGTCTGATTTTGAAGGTACCGGCACGCGTGTTTATTACACGGCGCTCGGCCACTTTTCGGAGGCATATGAAGACGAGGTCTTTGTGACGCATCTCAAGAACGCCGTGCTGTGGACTGCAAAACTGCTGTAGCAGGTTGTGAGGCGACTGATAAACGATGGTGATGAACGACGAGCGATACATGGCGATAACCAAACGCCGTATTTTTTAGGCAATTTTTAGCGATTTGAATTCCAGGTACACCATTGCTCCTGCCACCTTGCCCCGTTGTTTACATGATTGGCCACCATGAGGAAAGAGCGCAGAGCGCGCAGTCAAACGTGTGTTGAGGAAGGAACGAAAATGGTCGTTGGCCTGGATGCGCTGTAATAGGGGGCGAATTTCCCCACGAACTGTACTGGAGCGCCATGAACTATATATGTATTTACAGGGTCCCACAGCAAGGGTCCCACTAACCGCGCGAGCGCGCTTAGCATTTATTGCGTTCCATGACCTCACAGATATGGCAGCTTCCAAATCACATCCCACGCTTCATCCCTGTTTTCATCCACCCATATGCTTGCATCAACTCCACAAGCAATGACTGAGCCACACAGCTTCGCGCGCAGCCTTGCGGCCCAGCTAAAGACAATACCGCCGCACATCTCTGCTGCCGAGCTGCCCGCCTACAGCTACCGTGACGCGCCCAGTCTTGATGATAACGACAGAGACGCGGTCAGCAACCCGGGGGTTGCCCCCTTTGCTGCATATAGCATACCTCATACATTCCGCATTGGCACGGGAGCGTCACTGTTTGTATCAGAGCTGCTGCCGGCACTGCTCAAGGCCCGACACGAGATTCTCTTTGTGACCTGCTTCTGGGCAGCCTCCAAGAGCCTCGCGGACCTCTCGGCAGCGCTCACCCAGCTGGCGGCGACGAGAACGCCGGAGTCGCCAACTCTGCGCATACGGATTTGCTTCTCGTCGCGCTCATTCTTCCAAAAGATCTTTCACACCTCATCCCGCGACGGCTACACGTATCCGCCATCGACATGGGAAAAGGATATGGGCCTGCCTTCGCCATCGGTATTCACAGATGCTGGCATTGACCTTTCCGTGAAAAGCCTGTTCTTCCTACCCTTCAGCGTCATGCACCCCAAATTCATGATCATCGACAGGAAGCGTGCATTTCTGCCAAGCTGCAATGTTAGTTGGGAGCCGTGGCTGGAAGACTGTGTCGAAGTGACAGGCGACGCAGTCCGTCCGCTACTCTCGTTTTACGCCAAGACGTGGCAAGACGAGCTCCCAGACTGGACTCCCGATGTGGGCGGAGAAGAGCAGCCGCCGCAAGAGCAAGAGAGTTCGCCGTCTGCCCTATCATCCCCGCCACCTCCATCTCCCTACGAGATTGGCCCCCTCGATGTGGATGGCCCCGGCAGCATCGTCGCCCGCTTCCAGACGAGTTCACCGGCAGGACCCATTCCGACTGTCATCCTCCCCTCATCACACCACCGCAACCCTCTTTTCCGTCCCTTTCCATGGCAAGACTACGCACCACCACCGCCGACTCCACTTAACCTGGCCATGCTGCAGCTCTTGTCGGCTGCCAGCCGCCGCATCTACATCCAGTCTCCCAACTTCACTGTCGAGGCAGTGACCGTGGCTCTACTGGCCGCGTTGGGCCGTGGTGTCGACGTTGACATTGTTACCGGCGAGCGCATGATGTTGTACGAACAAATACTGACGGCCGGCACGACGACGGCTCGGTGTATCCGCAGTCTCATCAAGCGCTACGATGTTTTGGCAAAGCAGCAGCCGCGTCAGAACGGCATTGGCCTGTTGCATATTTCATATTACAAGCCGCTGGATACGACAAGGAAGGAGTCCGATGAAGAGAGAGCCATGCTACAATCGTCCCAGCCGGTTGTCCAACCGCCCCCGAATATCAGAGGATTCGCGCCTGCAACCGAGCAACCCGTTCACTCTCACATCAAGATGACCATTGTCGACGGGGTTCATACTGTGCTGGGCTCGGGAAACATGGACCGTGCTAGTTTCTTTACCAGCCAGGAGTTGGGTATCCTCTTCCACAATGCTGCTTTTGCCGAAGCCGTGCAGACTTCGGTCGACCGCGTACTGGATGGTCGAACAAGAGCAGTGTACCCCGCGCCCTATTCGGAATGAGCAAGATGGACGGATTAATTTGGCGTTTTTTTCTGTCAGTTTTACTTTGTTATTTGCGGGTTCACGACAAGGCTTAGTCGATGATCAGATGCTAGGAAGACACAGACACACCAACTTGCCACATTACACCCCGAAGGGGATGCTGGCGAAATCAACAGTGAGCATTTTTTGCGTGTCCAGTGCTTACATTCCTTGAGGTCCCTCTTGTCTTTCTTTTTGCGAGTGTACGCCGCCTCTCACCATGCATTTCGGTGAATGTTTGTGATACCCCGAAAGATGGTGATTATTCACCTTTTATTTTTGTCCCACGTAGCAGAGCCGTTACCAAACTAATTTCATACCAAACTTATTCACAACATAGGCACATGAGGCCACACAAGGTTGCCTCTCGTCACAGAATGTATCGGTTCCCATTGCTCAATATGTACAATGTTTGACACTTCCCTGCATTCTTATCGTATGATATTGGTCCATCCGACCTGTGCATAAATGAAGTACTGCTCAACACACATTCTGTGAAACACTCCTTCTTGCAGTGGCTATGCTTCACTCCAGCAGGCGAGAGACAAATGTGTCAACACGTGTAGAGCCAAGACATGGCTTATACGTCATAGTGTAGATTCCTTTGGATTCTTTTGGATTCTTGTTTGTGAAACTGCACTGCGCATGTATAATATCCCTTCTTCCTAGTTCATGTAACAGAGAACAATTTTAGTTTACTCTACAATATCTGAAGTAGATGTGTGGGCGTGAGAATGCAGACAATAACTTGAAAAATAATTGAAGATTGATAAATAATATGTAGACAAAAGCAAGAAAAGAAATAAATTAATAATTCAAACAGAAAAAGAAAGGACCTTATGCCAGTTTAGTAAAAACAAAATGCAAGACCTCAAGTGAGTGTACAGTAACATCCGGCGCTCATAATGCAAAACGTGAAAAAGAATGAGATGTTTGAGACAACGCACCTAAAAGGGCAGCCAAATACAAACCAAAAAAAAAAAAAAAAAAAAAAAAAAATAGAGCCTCCCAAGTCGTCAAAAGGAGACCAGAAACATAAACGCCCCCTTTTCTAATTCGTCTTTCACCGACTGCTGCGGTTTATAGCTGCTCCTTGTTAAAGGTCCCGTCGCTGTTCATTCGGCCGGGCAAGTCGCTGCCACTGCTGCCCATGCTTGCTGTGCCAAAGAAGCCAAACCCGACATTTGCTTCTTCGTCCGTAGGGCCCGTTGCCGTCTCGGTATGTGTGGCCATCATCTTGCGGCCAAAACCGTATTTTCGGCCCAGCCCAAAGCTAAGCGAGCCGCCGCCTATGCCGCCGCTATGAGGGTCTTGGCCTTGTTTCGGATTGGACGCACGTTTAGACTTCTTGGCGTCGGGGCTCGTCTTCCTCTTCTGGCTCATCATGGCCTTGCGCGTCGCAATGGCAATCTCTGAGCGTGCGCGTAAAGCGTCGCGCATCTTGTGCTCACCACGCGCCTTCCAGACGTGCCAACTGCTCATGCTGATAGGGTAAAGCACCTTGTTGTCGAGAGACTCCACCCAGTCCCGGTTGTGGTGCTTCTTCTTGGAAGCCAAAATATCAAGATCCATGGCAATCTGTGCACAGTATGACTCAAGGGGCAGGTCGTTGACATCGTGGCCAAACGGGTTTTCAATCTCGCGACCAATGAACAGAATGCCCAGGATAATGTAGGAGGCGACGATCGTCGCCGGGATGGTCACCCACTGCAGGGTTGGGTACAGCTGGAATGGTAGCAAGAAGACGTACACCCAGGTAATTTGTGAGATGGCGATTGAGTACGCAATCGGTAGTGGTGTATTTAGAACACGCTCCGTTCCCACCAAGACATCATTAAGAACGGCAATGTTGTTGTAAGCGAGAGTCTGATGCATGGGGATAACAAGCTGTGTATTGGTCACCATCTCATCCGTGAAGCATGCCAAATAGGTCAGGATCTCCAAGGGCAGATTGCCAAGCGGATATTTTGCGCGCTTGATCGTCTTTCGAGGATTGCTTGCAGCAAACGAAATGCCGAGGTAGCCGCCGATCAGCTTGAAGATACTGGGCTTGGGCCGGTGCACCCGCTCCGGCTCCTTTGCGGTGGCATGGAAGGCAAATGTATCCAGGTGGCCCACGAGATGTACGAGGTCTTCGTAACCCGTGTATGGCTCGTGCCGCAACTTGTGTTTTAGGGCCACGGCGAATGCCACGAGAAGATTTAGTGAAGTCCTGTTGCACGCAATGTCAGTCCGTGTATGTGTAATGGTGAAATAGGATGGATGCAAGATGAGATTCTGCACTCTTGGTAGCACTGCTGCGGTCGGCAGGATGTACAGATACGAGCACAAAAACAAATTGGATTAGAGACGAAAAACCGAGATTGAGGCAAAATCAAATGGGGACGAATGAAAGCAACAAAAAAGCAACAAAAAAGCAGAAAAAGGAAGAGATACTTACAGCTTAGTCAACATATCTTTTTCTTTCTGGCCCTCCCGTTCCACTGCGTGGACCCAGAATACACGGCCGAGAGCCTGCGTGGCGAGCATCAATTGTGCCCAGTATCGCCGACCTTCAGCGTATCTGTGGGAAAATATTGTCAGACGATTCGGGACTTGTAACAGAAGGTATGAAAGCAAAATTGAATCGTACCTCTCGTAGGCAGTGGAGCTGCGGAAACTTAGGCCCAAGCCGACAACGAAGCCGGTAACTGTCAGAAGAATTGAGCTGATGCCCACTGCTCGGAAGGCGGAGGTTGTTAGAGCTGAACGATAGCTGCAGATTTAGCAATCAATGGGAAATAGTAGAATGAACCTACAATTCTTCTTTGTAAAGTACGAAACGCAGGTAACAAACATTGCCCAAGTGCCAACTGCCATGATTGGCAAAAGCATCTTTGGCAGAATGCTGCCGTGCATTTGAAGAAACATGGGCCATTTTGAGTGCTTTTGAATATCACGCGGGCCGGTCTATTACGGTTGCACTCTTGTTAGTACTAAGAACGACGGTGCATTTAAGTCCAACAAAAAAAAACATTGTAGCTGTAAACTCACAAAGTACTCGTCAAGTTCGATTGTGCGCTGCCGAACTGTCGGCCGGTAGTCGTGGACTCGCGGTTGGAATGGCGACGACACTCCAATGCGTCCCCGGTTGTAAGCCAAGTCTGGGGGCCGATCCAGTGCCGCGTCGTGGTCTTGGTCATGGTTGTGGTTTCCTACTGAGACGCCATACGGGGCGGCCATTTCGCCGAAGTCGTTGTTTGTGGCAGCGGATGTAACGGCCGCTCCACCGTTGTCATTGTTATTATTACTGGTTCCATTGTCGTCTGACGAAGTTGAGGGTTGAGTGCTGTCCGGACCGGTGCCAGCATCGGGAGACCCACCACCACCACCGCCGCCGCCGCCAGACTCGGCTGCGGGTGCTGCACCACCTCCAGCGTCTCCGTCAGACATGGCTGCAAAGAGCTGCTGGCGAGCTTGAGCAAAAAATATCGTAGAGTATCGAAAGGATTGCGAAAGTCGCAAATAGACGAGCAGATGGCGATGAAAAGGGCGTGCTGGAAATCCGGGAGATGAGAATGCGAAAAAGACAAAGACGATTCGATTACCAGCTGCGGAGAAACATGCGAGATAGAAGATGTAAAGGAATAATGAATAAAATGTTGAAACTCTGAGATGAGAAGGGGAGCTGGCAAGGTCATATATATATGCTTGTTACCAACGTGGTATTCCAAGAGAGACTGGGTGATGGCACCTACATACACCCAGCTCGCACGATATAGCGGATACCAAACGTCGCAAGGATATACCATTTTCATTGCCTATGACAGTCAGAATGTACATTTTGTGAGATTTGAGTCGTCACTAACACGCTCATGTCTAGAGCCCATCACGTGGGTAGGGGGTGTTTACTTACATTTGCTCGACACCGTGCACGGGACGACACAATTCTGCAGGTAACAACGACAGGCAAATTGTGTAGCCCAGATAAACCGCTGTTCCATATGGCCCATGCATGCATACCGAGATGCCAGTCCATATACTGTGCATGAGCCATGTCAAGAAAGAGTATCAAACAAAAACGACCTCATCTCCCTAGGGACACACCTGCACAGCTGAAAATCTAGCGAACGTTGAACGAATAAAAATAAACAACGCGCATGGTGACGGTTTCATTCAAGTGAAAACATGTAGTAGAATATTGTGTGAATAAAAATTTTCACGGGGGGCGGAGAGGAGCCCGGGCGCAAAGATTCAAGGACAGAGAGGTCGCGAAGTAGCGGAGAAACCCCGTCCAACTGTGTCGCCCTCCACCATGCATGCACCCATCGCGCAGTAGAGACGAAGGCGACAAGGCATGGAAAGTAAAACAAGCGCATAGAAAACTGAAAACCACTGTATGCAGTTTAGGGAGCACAAGTATCACGAGTGTGCATGCTTGAGCTGCCAATGCAGCTTCATGTGCCTCACTGTTGTCTCTGGAGCTATTCAGGAACATGGAGGCGGCGTTGTTTCCGCGCTTCCCCGATTCCGAGCCGGCGTTTCGTGTGACGGGTGAACAGGCAAATGACTCCAAGGTGAGAGGGTTGGGATATGAAAATAGAACAAATGCCATAGGATGATGAGTTTGGTCACTTGGAGAAAGCAAGGCATATTATAGCATACGCTGTGAGTCTTGACTCGACAAAATTGGTTGGTGAATTGTTTTGCCTGTTCATGGATGGAAGGGGTTAAAAAAAACCGTTCGCTGCACAATATGTGCAAACAAAAAACTGCAGTCGGCCTAGGAGTTCAAAAATATCATGGAAGAGTAAAAAAAGAAGAATTCCCACGTCACATTAGAACAACATGCTAAGTTGTATGTAGTGGGTGATTGGTTTGTTGATTTTCTATGATGTGCATCAAAGTCCCGAGACCGTCACGCATCGATGACATCGGCCGCTTTGTAATGAAGAATAATCAAAGTCAGAAGATAGACAAAGTCAGACATAGATGTCGGAAAACCCAGACAAGCGCCAGAGCCGACATTCAGATTGGCTCTACCGGTACTTCGGTCTTTGACCCGAGATGGAAAACACTTGCGATGGAGGGAAGCGCGAAGCAATAATCGCCTTCACCATTTTTTTCTTGCTCTTTTTTGAGATTACCAAGGAGAGTTCTGATATAGATCAATGTACTCCGTAGGTGGAGTTTTGGGCATCAGAAATGGCGGGCAGAGAAATCGTCACCGGTGCACAGCTGTTTCTGTAAGAGAAAATCGCCCGGATGTTGAGACACGGCGTGGGGCTTTGTGAGCGAGGGAGAAGACCAGCACTGGCCCGGGTCAGTATCCGCGGTTGCCCGTTATCTCGGTCCACGCTGACTCCCCCGCAATAAAGTAGGGTTGGATGCGAGATGCAAGACTGAAAACTGCTCAAGAGTGTACACAGGAAATTCTGCGTCTGCTTGACGTTGCGTTGGCGTGCAATAATGGAAGAAATGCGCGTAAAGGACGTGAAAAAAAGTGTCAAAAAATCAGGATGGAAGAGGCGGACATTGTACAGAAAGCATAATATCAGAGCAAGGCCAAGGCGGCAAGAACAAGACCGGGAAAGCGACACAAAAGCAGTGCAAGTCCAAGTTGGAGACCTGTGCCAAGGCCGCTGCCGAGACGGAAGCTAAGACAATGCTGTTCGGAGTGATCACAGCTTGCAGTAACTGGCTGCTTACCGAGGTGAGTAGTGTGGTCACACCTCGCTGTATACCAAGGGAGACCGGAGGCACAGTCTGGATTTGGACGTCCTCCCACAGACTGCCACGACCACAACGATAGCCTCACAGCCTAATCGGGCATCAGCATGGACACTCTGACGTCAATGGCCTTCTAGGTGTTGCACACGTCCAGTTTGAAGGGATTGCTCAATGTTGTGTCATCTTGCGAGGGCGCGAAGTTGACAGAGGCGCTTGTAGGTTTCAAGCCAGCCAGTCTGTCATTTCTTCTCGTTCTATTTCTCTGGTCGCGGGGGATGCAGCCTGTCCTTTACGAGCTTGAAGGAGGGATTGTGCGCTGGCAGGTTTTCCAGAGCTTGGATTTTGTACGGACAAGGAGCTGACATTCGGGCCTCGGGCGCTGATATGCCAAGGGCAGCTGGATGGTTAACGTTGCGCTCGCGCTCACGGCGGTGGCAAACTTGGAAGAGAATACAGTCGCAAAAAGCCCCAATCGCGCCAGAATGGAGAGGGACCGAAGTGACAAATGAAGCCTTAAAGTCCTTAACCTGATACCGGGATACTCTTTTCGGACGGCCAATTCCTTCCACAGACTTCTGTGATATAAGAAAGCGCGAGACGTCGGGCAAGCCCAGACACAATGTCTTGCCCTATCCTAGCCAACCGGATGCCTCCGCGGCAGAAACCCAGCTTTGCCAGAGCCACTCCTTTCGCGGTGGTGCTCGCGCTTTTGCGTGTCCAAAGGAACAGATAGCAAGGGGACAAGGAGGAGCGTTGTGTCGCGTGCTCCGTGTACGCAGGTTCTATTTGCGACTGCGGGACCTTGGCAAAACAGAGTTCGATCTTGCACAATAGTCGCGATGAAGATGGGCTCCTTCGCATCGGGCAGGGCGCGGAGGGATCGGGAGAGACCTTGGGCAGAGAGCGACACCTGCTGCAAGGGCATCTTATTTATTCTTATTTTTAAAAAACGGACAAGATTTTGGTGAATCATTACTGGCCATGGCGAGTCGATGAAGGCAGCAGAGGCAGGATCGGAGAAGTGTTGGTGGACAGGTTGCTAGACAGTGTGTGGGAGGTTGATGATCAAGGAAGACGGAGAGCAGGGCGTACAACAGAAACATGAGACGAGGAGAAGACGACATGAAAAGGGACAGCTCATAAATAAAAAAAAGTGCCAGACGTGACAAGGCGTGCCTACCTGCCCTTGATAGGCAAGTACAAAGAAAGTAAACAAAAGCCGTAGGAAAGCGCGACTAACCAGCGCCAGTCGTGCTTGCCCAGGACATGTTCTCTAGTTCTTAAGAGGGGCACTTTTGTTGTCATTCAGGGGTAAAAGTCGGATGACTAATATGCTTACGAGGGGAAGGTGCGCCCCACAATGGCCCATCTCTCACCTGTTTTCTTCACCGCCCCTCCCAGGACCCTAATTCTGCCGTGGGGCCTGACCCCAGCAAAAGAAGGTGTGCTAGCGAGGCTCGCCGTTCTTCAGGAGCGACGATTAGCTCCTCGATTTTGCTCACCTCGCTCAACTCAACCTCTAGCATCAGCATCGCCGCCACACCACCACCGAATTGTTTTTGTCGCCGCATTTCTGCCGTGCACGTGTCCTGTGTTACAACACTGTGCGTTACCTGTTGTTTCACTCTTCGACAAACTCACCGGCCCTCTATACCCCATCGCAGCGAAACAGCTTTGGTCTCTCGCCTTCTCGAGCTATTGCTGTCCGGCCCTTCCGGCCTCTTTTTTCCTCGACCGCCTCGACACGCCCTTCAACCCCGTCCCACAACCCCACCTGCCGCCATCATGCTGTCCGGCATCCTCATCTTCAACCAAAAGGGCGAAAACCTCATCTTTCGCGCCTTCCGCAATGACTGCCGTCCACGGCTGGCGGATGTCTTCCGCATCCAAGTTATATCGAACCCCCAAGTCCGGTCGCCTATCCTGACACTGGGCAGCACGACATTCAGCCATGTCAAGCACGAGAATATCTACCTGGTGGCGATCACGAAGAGCAATGCCAACGCTGCACTTGTGTTTGAATTCCTGTACCGGTTGATCGCACTCGGTCGTGGGTACTTTGGCAAGTTCGACGAGGAGGCGATCAAGAACAACTTTGTGCTCGTGTACGAGCTGCTGGACGGTAATTGTTGCCCCTTTTCCCCTGGAAACTAATATTCTGCTACGGTTGGTGCGCTGTCTCTGTGCCCGCGCTTCCAGCCGTGTCTGCTGTTTCAGTGTAGTGCGCTCTGCTGCGCACAGAGTTGTAGCAAGTAGGCTGACAAATGGGTGCTCTCACAGAAATCATCGACTTTGGCTACCCCCAGAACACCGAAACCGACACGCTCAAGATGTACATTACGACAGAGGGTGTCAAGTCTGAACACCGCGCCGAAGACTCGGCCAAGATTACGATGCAGGCCACTGGCGCACTGTCGTGGCGTAAAGCTGATGTCAAATACCGCAAGAACGAGGCCTTTGTTGACGTTATCGAGGATGTCAACCTGCTTATGTCGGCGACGGGCGCTGTGCTGCGTGCGGACGTTACGGGCCAGATCGTGATGCGCGCATACCTTTCGGGCACACCCGAGTGCAAGTTTGGCCTCAACGACCGGCTCCTTCTCGATTCGGATACCGTGAACTCGCTGCCATCCGGCAACCGGCAGGGCAGCAAGGCGACCAAGGCGGCGGCTGGCAGCGTGACACTCGAGGACTGCCAGTTCCATCAGTGCGTCAAGCTTGGCAAGTTCGACTCGGACCGTATCATCTCCTTTGTGCCGCCCGACGGCGAGTTTGAGCTGATGCGCTACCGGTCGACGGAGAATGTCAACCTGCCGTTCAAGGTGCATGCCATTGTTAACGAGGTCGGCAAGACCAAGGTCGAGTACAGCATCGGTGTGCGCGCCAACTTTGGGCCTAAGTTGTTCGCAACAAACGTTGTCGTTCGCATCCCCACGCCACTCAACACAGCCCGCATTACCGAACGGTGCACGCAGGGCAAGGCCAAGTACGAGCCGTCGGAGAACAACATTGTGTGGAAGATTAGCCGATTCACAGGCCAGTCGGAGTTTGTTCTGTCGGCGGAGGCGGAGCTGACGAGCATGACAAACCAGAAGAGCTGGAGCCGGCCGCCACTGAGCATGGACTTTAGCCTGCTGATGTTTACGAGCAGTGGACTCTTGGTGCGCTACCTCAAGGTGTTTGAAAAGAGCAACTACAGCAGCGTTAAGTGGGTGCGGTACATGACTCGTGCGGGCAGTTACGAAATAAGGTGAGCCGTCATCCCAATGCTTTCAATCACATCTGACAAGTCGACAATGCTAACGTTTTACAGATTCTAATCACTTCTGTTTTGTTGGCATTTTAAGGCGTTATCTTCTTTTTTGCGCTTGCTTGCGTTTACGTTCTTGTCCTCAGATTGGAGCTCAAGTACCCCATACCTTTCTTTGAATTTATGCACTTTCACGACCTCCCAGACGTTGTTACTTTCCACCACATATTTGGACATTGTGTACAGAATGAAAAGCCCATCAATATGTACATTTTCCTTTCTTACTCAAACTTATACTCCCATCTTTCATCCCCCACCTCAACTCATTTAAAAAGATCCGTCGGGAGGTTGTCTGCGAGGTACTGGTCGCCAGCGACGTTGGGGTGCAGGTGGTCGCCGCAGTCGTACTTGCTAGCCAGCTTCTCCGGGTTCGACGCGTCCGCAAGTAGCTTTGCAAAGCCGACAGTGCCATCGTACGCACCGCCAGTCAGGACCCAGTCGTTGACCTTCTTGCGGTTGGCTTCGTGGTTTCCGCCCGCATAGCTGTTTCCGCCAAAGGGCGTGATGGTCGCACTATACACCTTGAGACCGGCAGCCTTGCAGTCGGCAATGATGGTCTTGAAGGCGCTGATGATCGAGTCACCATTGGCGTTGGTGCCAATATCGTTGAACTATGTTTTGGGGCCCGGCCTCATGAATTTACCCGGCCGAGATCTATCTTTCGCGCATCCGTGCCAAGGCCGTGTCTTTTGCCACCGCTTCCAACTGGTTCTGGAACATGGTCCCGGCCTGTGGCGTGCCTCCTCTGCTGTGGAGCATCTTCTACAAGATGTATTTACATCTTTGCCGCTTTCAACGGTGCCTCCTTCATCCATATGCTCCTCACTGCCCCTGAGACCAAGGGCTACACCCTCGAAGAGATGGACGAGGTCTTTGACTCGGGCCTGCCTGCCCGGCACAGATGAAAGAAGCCCAGCCGTCTTGAGGATCTTGAACGCGAGATTGCTGCTGGCAACATGAAGGTTAAACGTTCCCCATGGTGTTTTTGAGGATACACAGGTTGAGGAGGTAGCTGCGGCACCGGAGCCCAGGGCTGCGTAAATATTGAAGTGAGAGTGCACGTTTCACGCTTCATCTAGTTGTCAAGCATTCCAACAATGCCTGGTTGAGGATCCGCAGTACATCAAACGAAAGCGTTTCTGGAGGGAGGGTAAGGAGAGGCGTATGAGTGTGCCTCTCGGGTCGTATGGTGTTGTGTTTTATTACTATTTTTTTAGAGTGTGGGCTTTGAGAATAGGGCGTCGAAAAACAGAGTTGTCAGTGGAGATGGATTTTCTTGAGACCCAATGATATAAACCCATTCAAGAAAATACAATTTGTCTCCTCCTCTTATTCTACAATCTCCTCTTATTATACAATACCCATGACGAATAGAGTTTTCTCACTTTTTTATGACTTCTTGGGAGTGGCCTTGCCTTGGATTTCGGCATGTCGGACAAAGGTAATGATAAACTTGGTGTTACCTGAATTTTGTGCTCTGTTTTGCAACTATTCCGGCATGGTAGCGAGATCTCTTTCCGGTTCCCGTAACATCAACTGTGACATTTTCTTGTGGTAAGGCTGGTCTTCACCCACTTGCCTGTGCAAGCTGTGATTTATGTTAAAGGAGACCCTGCTTAAGCATATTTAACCTCATACTCGCGCCTTCCACACTTCCAAAGAAGGTCACAGAAAAGTCGATACCAAGATAAAGATTATGAATAGGGCTCCCTCCTACTCGGCTCAATTTTGATATTTGACTTTCGCAGCAAAACAAGCACATCACAAATGATGCATCATGGGTTTATGGTCTATCCGTACAGTTCGCTACTTGTTCTTGTGCATCCGGGCTTGTGCTCCAACGGTTCGTGCACCACACCGATATCCTTTCCACTTAGCACACCGCGACGCGGCTCACAGTCATATTTTCACCGTGTCATGATGTCCCAACAAGTATTTTCCACCGAACTTCCCCCTGGGTAGCTTTTGTTTCTTGGTTTTCCATTTCGCACAATACGCAACGTATACGCTATTTGTACCTGAGCCAATACTGCCTAAGTTCGTTTGATTCGAAAACGGATAACCTGAAAAATGCAACCTCGCCATCGATATCACCATGCCATCATCTTTCTATTACTGGTCCTCATCATCGTTTTGTCATTCTTGGCAGCTGCTTTGGTAGTCTTATCAACGCGCCCAGCTTCCAACCAGCCAGCACCAATCAAGAGACTATTTCGAGTCCCTGACGAAGCCGATTCTCGAAGCCAAAATCATCACCACAGCCTTCGCGACCAGCCGGATCGACAGCTCGCCACCATTCAGCCTCCCTCCCGCGACCTTCCTGCTCCTGGCCCCATCAACTCAACAAACATTGGTCATGGTCCTGGCGGACCCCTTCTCGATGGTCCCTACACTTATTATTGTGGCGTCTTCAACACTGGAATGCCAGCCACGATCCGTGCCGGCGCCTTGAGTTTAAGGTCTGTCAACATTTCCTACTCTTTGCAGTCAGCCACATGTCAGCGTGTCTACTGCTACGATACGACGGCCGTGTACGTCTGCAACAACGAAGACGACCTGTTGGCACCAAACGTAACGATGACGGGCTACGATATTGGGTGGATGGCTGACCGACTGTCATTATTGTGCTGTGACTCACATCACGCATCTTCGGCGCAGCTGTTCCATCCAACGGCCGGGTGGAATACAGTGGTGGGTTATGGTAACTGCCGGCATGACCCATGGGAGCCACCGTCGTCCTTTGGTGTTCGCAACGGCGGCATAAACGGGTTCTGCATCCCAAGTGAGACACGGCCAAGCCCAGGGACAGGGAGCGGTGCAGATTCTTAAAGCGAGGATATCGGGGGACAGGACGGGAGGCCAAAAGAACCAAAGAAGAAGCAATTTTAGCAAACGGTGTATTTTATTTTCATGGGGGTGACTAAGGTTACTTTACAATTTATCATTTAGATGGTTTTCAAAAATTCATATTCAAACTTTGACAGGCTCCTCCTCCGTTTATATATAACACAATATGGTATGGGTATCTTTCAAAAAAGAAAAAAGAAAAAAACGGAAAGAGAATAAAGAGAAAGAAGTCAAATAGCATACGTCTCTCTCCAACGTCACCTCCTCGACTCCATTAGTCTTCGATGGAGTTCATCATCTCTAGTCGTGCCCTCACATCAGGGTCTTTCTCGATCTCCTGCCACAGGCCGACATGCAGCCGGTCTGCTGGCATTTCGATTTCGTCGTCATCGTCCGGGTGACTCTCGCCCTCGTCTTCATAGATGTCGTCATCATCGTAGCCTGCAAATGACACCCGATTTTCGCGGCCGCTCTGTGAAACAGTCGTGCCGCCTACACCCTTTGTCACGCGGGAACCGCCAAAAGGCAGAAAGCGGCGAATGGCTGCTGTGAGCTTCTTGATGCTAAACGGACTCTTCTGCAGCTTTGTAGCAGCTCCACAATGCGGCGCAGCTGATTTGCCCCAGAGACCAGCGATGGCCAGGTTGCGTTTGACAGCGCGGTAGCCGAGCTCCATGACCACCAGCACTGTAATGGCCACCAGCAGTGTCGCCCACCAAGAGAGGTTGCGTCCGTAGCCCGTAAACAAGTTGCCGCGGACGTCATAGGGCGAGGGGCTGGGCGTGAAAGCCAAAGACAGGAACACACACCACAGCCACCAGCCGCCGACAGTGATGCCAAAGGCAGCCATTACCACGGCCGTCTTGTAATGCGTGATGAGGATGCTGCAGGCTGGTTAGTTGTGCTGTGATTTTCCAAAAAAAAAAAAATTGAGACAGGTGGAGAGACTCACAATAGCTTGATATTGGTCCACATGATGCAGGCAGAAAAGACCATGTTGCCAAGCGGGAACAGGTTAGGGTCGTGGCCGTCGGCAAAGGCACCATAGCCCGCCCAGCAGGTAAACCAGACGAGCGCGCCCTGAGCCATGGCCGCCAACATCCAGCTTCCATAGCGCTTGGGGCTCAGACCCTTACCCTGCTGGCCATATGCATACAGCTCTGGGACGGCCATCAAGACAGCTGCACTAAGATCCTGTTCAAAGATACCTGGCACGATGACACACAGACTGGTAAAGAGGGTATTGAGCACAGTCAAACTCCAGCTCTCGTAGACGGAAGTGCCCGTGTAGCCGCAGTACCACTGATAGGCAGCAGCGGGCGTGTAGAAGAACATTTCCTTGTAGAACGTAGACAGAATAAATTGGGCCGTGCGCACATAGTTCCAACGGCCATGCACAAGCAGGAGGCGCGCCAGAAAACGGAACTGTGCAATACTGTAGTCGGCGACACGTGCGGCCTGCAGACCTTCTTTGCCCGACACGCCGATACCGACGTGCGCTTCAGCCAACATGGCCAGGTCGTTGGCACCGTCACCAATGGCAAGTGTCAACCCCGGGTGGTTTTTCTTGAGCGGGCCATGGCGGATGCTGCGGACAAGCAAGGCTTTCTGGGCGGGCGACGCACGGCAACATATGACCGAGTCGACCGACGGAATAAGGCTGTAGAAGAGACTGTCGAGGTCTGGGTCGGCACCGTTAAACGCGTGCAGGTGGTTGCCGGGTGATGCCGCTTGGGCTTCGGCCTTGGAGGCAGGTTGCTTGGCCTCCTTCTTGCGTCTCTTCTTGGCGGCCTCAATGACACCCAGGGTGTGGCCATCGATGACAACAACAGTGTGGCCACGTTGGCGTTGCTGGTGCCGCTCGCTAGCAAGGGACGGCAGGGTCTGGCCGGACGAAAAGGGCATACGAACGACCTTGCGGAGAACGCGACCAACACGACCCAACATGGTTGAGGGCGCGGCCTGGCCTGCAGCGATCATGGCCGTTGCCATATCAGCCTCGGGTAGACCCAAACTCTCGGCCACATGCAGCAGCTGGCCCGCCAAGTCGCCCTTGCTAGCGTCGAGGACGTAGATCGCAGAGCTAGGCCGGCACAGGCGGGCAGAATGGGCAATGTTGATGGCAGTCTCCCGTTTGTCACCCGTGAGCATCCAGATCTTGATATTGGCGCGGCGAAGGGTGTCCATGGCCTCAGGGACACCATCCTGCAGCTTGTCTTCGATGGCGGAGGCACCGATGAGCTGCAGGTTCTGCTCAATGGCCTCGGCGGCTTCTTCAATGCGGGCCTGACGGTCGTCGAGGCTAGTGGCCGCCTTCAGGTAATTGGCCTTCCAGGCAGTATACTCGGCGTCTGGCACAAGGCGGTGAGCGAACAGGAGTGTGCGCAGGCCCTCTGCAGCGAAGTCGTCCATATGGCGGAAGCACTGGTCGAATATGCTGCTCTCGTCGTCCAGAGCTTCAAGGAAGGCGGGTGTCTCGAGAAAGGTGAACTTGTCGGGAAGCGGCACTAAGCTCGTGTTGAGCGGGCTCAGAGGGCTCGGCGCATGGGGCGAAGTGGGTGAAAGTGGTGTATGAATCCGCCGCGCTGGGCGAACGCCCGATGTGCTTGACCGCCGAAGTACGTCTGCGTCAGACAAGGCTGCCACTGCAGGTGAACGCACTTCAAAAGAAGGATTACGGTGGCCCATGGAGGGCCGAAGGCGGAACGCCTCCATGGAACGGCGCGCCGTTCTCTGAATATCAAAAGAGCGGCTGCGGTCGGCGCTCTGGCGAGCTCCACCGCCGACTGTCGTAATCGTGATGTTCTTAAAGCCAACAGATTTGTCCTTTTCGCCACCGCCGCCCGCAGCAACAGCACCATGTTTATCACGGTGGACACTGCCTCCAATGCTTCGCCGAATCGTGACGCTGGCTGGCCCACCATAGCTGCTGCGCGGCTCGGCCTGCTCACTCTTGCGAAGCAGAGCACGCTCGAGATCAGCACTCTGGCGCACGTTTTGCGCACGTTGTAGGGCCAGGGGTGCCATAGTCAGGCGTGGCAGGACCATGGAGTCGGCACCCTTGCAGATAAGCCACAGGCGGCCATCGGGACGGCGCACAACAACGGACATACGTTTGCGCTGGCTGCTAAACTCGATGACGTCGACGACCTCGTATGTTTCTTCGCGAGGAGCCTCGCCGTCCTCCACTTGGGGGTTATACGTAAAGCGCAGGGTGGTGGACGAGGCTGTCTTACGGACGACAAGGAAGCCCAACTCTTCGGCTGCCCTGACCAGGGCCAGCTCATCAGGGGAAGAGGCCTGGAAGCCAACGACCTTACCGTCCTTGAGTTCGGGCAGACATGTGTGGCACAGAGCCAGAGAGAGGATGTAGGTGACGACCTTGGCAGAGAAGGGCGAAGACGGCCGGAGCCGAACGTACTCGAGGAGGTCGACTGTTGTGAGCTCGGGCTGGACGTGGTCGGGCCGGGCAGAAGACCGCCAGTGGGAGGAGGAGCGGCGGTTGGATTCGGCGGAGATGCGCCGTAGCTGGCTGGCAGTGTCGGCAGGAGGCGCAAGGAAGTTCGAGGGAGTCCTGGCTGGGCCGGGCGGCCGGATATCGGTTGAAGGGCGCGGCGATGGCAGCGGTGATGGGCGTCGCGACGAGTGGAGCGAGGGGAGAGGTGACGATGGAACGACGACGCCGCCGCCGCGGCTGGACTCCTCTTGTGGGCTGCCACTGTCTTCGGCCTCCTCATTTGTATCCTCCACAACATCAATGTCTGACTCGTGTAGCCAGGAGGTGCCGGCGACGCTCATCTTGCGGAACTGCATGACGTTCTCGGTGAGGGTGCCGGTCTTGTCGGAGAAGACGTAGCCGATCTGGCCAAGGTTCTCGAGGATGGTGTTGGTATTGCAGCGGGCCGGAGTATCAGATTTGCTGTCATACATGGCGCAATCAGCGTTGACGAGCATCATCTGGCCGAGCTTGACAATCTCGAGACTGACATAGAGTGCAAGGGGGATAACGTTGTTGAACTGGATGGCGAAGCCCAGGATGATTTCTTGGGCAGGCACACCGACCATGCTGATGTACCACGAGTGGCGCTCGACAGCGCGGCGCCAGATGTAGTAGCCAATGGAACAGCCAGCGGCGAGAAGGACCACGAAAGCAGCGAGAAGCAAGACGATGCCGTTGGTGACACGCTCGAGAGCAGGTTTCTTGGCACGCGGATGGCGGTTGGCGTTCATGCGACTCTTGCACTCTTCGCCCGTGTTGAGGACGAGGCCAATGGTGCAGGGAGTATTGCGGACTGTGCTACCGCGGTAGATGACCTCGGCAAGGGTAAGGGGAAGTGCAGTAGGCTGTTCGTCTTTGCTGTCGTCTGGGTCGGTGGTCAAGATACGGCCGTCGAACCGGTACAGGTCCGGGTTGGGATCCTCAATGACGAGCTCAGCTTGCGTGTTGACCAGCCCAGAAATGGTGGCACAACGTCCGCCGGCCAGTGGAGCGGGAACTTGCTTGCTCTTGAGGTTTGTCTCGCCGTCGAGGGCCATGGTCTCGACATAGGCCATGCCGCCCTCGCCGTCGGCGTGCAGCAGCAACAGATCGGCCGGCACCTCTTCGTCGCGGGACAGACGAACAACGTCACCAACGCGAATGTCGCGCCATTGGACGTGCTTCCACTGGAAACCACAGCTGGCTTCTCCGTAAACAGCGCCAAGGACACGGCCATCTTCACGGGGAGGCACCTCGCGGAAGATGCGCTTGGCCAGCCACTTGCCCACCCCGGGTACGGACGAGAGGGCCTTGCGCCGTCTCTGGCGTGTCTTGGCAGCCACTTCGGCGTCCGCCGCTGCCTTTTCTTTCTGGGCAGCGTCGTTGTTGCTGCCGTTATTGCTGTTGTCGTTCTCGTCCTCGTCGGCTCGTCTCAGGACTGTTGCGAGGCCTGCGTTCTCGACCTTGTCGAGGCAGTAGCGCTTGTAATCGTCGTAGCCCTCCTTGACAATGGTCAAGAGTACAAAGAAGAGCAGCGGCAGGATAGTCGTAAAGTTGCCGGTTGTACTGATGCCGGGGATCATCTGCGGGATGCCGACGCACAAAAAGTAAAAATTGCCGACGCGCGTGAACTGGAAGAGCACCTGCTTGGGGATAAAGTTGAGCACAGTGTAGCGCGATGTGCGGATCGCATTGGAGAGGTAGCCATGGCCGCGGCGAACATCGACGAGATGCGGTGGGCGCGCCGGGTCGGAAGAGAGGTGAAGAGGGATATGACGGCCGTTGGGAGAGGGCTGCAGGATGACTTCGCGAAGGAGGAGGTCGAAGATGAGGAAGCACCAGAAGCGGCGGACGGCAGCGGCGGCCGATATGAAGGGAGCAAAGGCAGGCGCGCGTTGCGGCGGGTTGGTCGCGGTTGCTGTTTCGGGCGGCAGCTGGCTGCTGTGCTCTTTCGCGGCGGCCGCCGCGCCTGCCTCGGCAAGAACAGCGGCCGCTATGGCGCCGCCGTCTTTAGTGCGGCTCATATCAGCGGAGGTCGGGCGGCGCAGAGAGGAAGCATTGAAGCAGGGAGTGTCGTGGACTCGAATACGGTGTCGGTTTGTAGGATGCTGTTCCGTGGTGGATGTTCGAGGACGGTCTGTAACACGAGACTCGAGACGCTGTTTTAAACGAATGACTGGTCGAATGCGACCGAAGAATGCTTTGGCTGTGGATTGGTGGAAAGAAAACAATAGTAGGATCGAAAAGGGAAAAGAAATCAAAAAAGAAAGCAAAAGCAAAACAAAAACAAAAACGAATGACTGGAAGCGACGATGCGACCAAAAAATGACAAAAAACACAGAAAGAAGGGGATTTTGTCTGTTCTGCGGTCTCGATCTCGATCTCGTTCTCGGATTTTTCGCTTTTCTGTTTTTTTTTGTCCTCGCTCCTTCCTCTCTTTTTTCCTCGCTGCCTTTGCCCAGGTTTCGTCTAAACAGGTTTATAGCGGCCGACCAAGGCCGCCTGCCGCGTGTTCGGGCGACGTTGCGCCGCTAAAAGTTGGCTGGACTGGGATGGGCCTGCCAGGCCCTGGCAGTGCCTGGCATTAAACTCACTGAAAGTCAGTAGCACTGGCCACTAAACCGGCTCGACACAGGCGGCTGTCGCCTCCGCACTGGAGAAAGGCCGAAGACTGCAGTATCTTAGCAACAGGCGAAGTGCACTAAAAATACAGGCATTTTCAGACTGTGCAATTACGACGTAACTTACTTTTTTTTACAGTGCGTCTTACAAGCGTCTTGCGCTGTAAGCAGCTAATACGTGTCACTGCTTTGTTTTCTCCGTCGGCCGCGTCACTGTAGAATATAACTCTACGTCGTATGATCAGAGTACTCCGTATCCTTCTGCGCTCCTTTGTTCCTGTTGGCATTGCGAAGAATACCGTCATTTCGTTTGTATTGACTTGCTGTTGTTGCAATTGTTGTTCTTCGCATTCCTCTCTGAAATTTGTGTCTCTTCTTTTGTCGTCACTTTCGATGCCACATTCCGTGCGAGTTTTTCTTTTTCCTGCCCATCTTTGCTGTTCTCATCGTTCTCTACCTCCTCTGCATCCCCTCGTGTCTCAATATTGCACCCGTTTTGCGCCCATTCTGCATTGCTTGCCCTTTTGTTGACCCACGTGGAACGGTCGCGCGTCAATCCGACGGACCCGAAGTGGTGGATGAACAGTGCTGTTTACTGTGTATTCCCAGCGTCTTCAGTGGTGCCCTGGGAGCCTGAGCCCTGGACGGTGACAACACCACAACACCACTAGCGTCTCGCTAGCCCCGTATCTTGAAATACATAGCCACTTTCACGCTTTGGCGGCCCGTCTTGGCAGTAGCGAGGAGCAAGTACCCTCGAATTTTTTTTGGTTCGCCTTCTTCGCCTGCGTCTTGCGTGTCTTTTTCGAGGGTGTGTGTGTGTCGCCATCCATAAATATAAAGTCCAAACTAGGAAGGTCAGCTCACTGGCCAAAAGTCCTGCATGCTCCGTACATACTGTCCTCTTTCACACAAGAGCACCGTTGAGGCGGCGACAAGCATTTCGATCCCGAAAATGGTCTTCTTTGCAAATTGGCGGAGAGAAGAACATCGCGATGCTGGTCATAAGTTTTGTTAGTCTGTCGTCGCTCTCAACATGTGTGTTCAGGCAATAGGCGGGTCTCGACTCTTCGATCGATGCAGCAACCGCCCTTATTGTCCAATGCTTATGCACGTTGTCAGCATCGATACCGTACAATTGACAAGCGGGTAGACGATCAGTATCAGCCAGCAGGGTGGAATCTCGTTTGTATGTGCGTGTGGCTTAAAATGCAAACATCAAAAATAAATCATGCAGTCCAACCGACGTGCCTTTCATCGCCTCAAGAAGACGCGCCCATTTATCACTTCATTAATGGAATGGATGATATCTCCAGGATGACACAAAAAACTATGGGGTATAACATCAACAGAGTACAGATAACAAAGACATGCGACATTCCTCTAGTCGGCGTCCCTTACTCTTCCTCTTCAGCCTCCTCCTCCACCTCGTCGCCGTCCTCGACTGCGTCGTCCTCGGCGAACGGATCAATCTCCTCCTCTTCTTCCTCGTAGATCTCCTCCTCATCGTAGTCATCCTCGGCAGCAGTAGTAGAAGCCTTGCCCACAGCACCGCCCTTGGCACCATCCTCCTGTTCCTCTTCCTGCTCGTCGTCATCGCCCATAACACTACCCATCGAGCTGCCGGCGCGGCTCTGCGAGTAGGTGCTAAACATGGACACAGAGCCCGCACGGCTGCGGCCGCCCGCTGGACGATCCAGCATCTTGCGCATGGCGTCGTAGTTGATCCGTTTCGAGAAGCCACGGCGTTCCATGGCCTCGACAGCGGCTTCGCCAGGAGTAGAGGCAGGCGTCGTCTGGCCTTCGCCAATCTTGGGCTTCTTGAGCCGGCGGCGCGTCTGCTTCTTGGAGCCGTTGGCCGCCGCAATCTTGGCGCGAAACTCTTTTTCTTGACGCATGCGAAGGTATGCGCGGTTCTCGTTCATCCAAATCTTTTCCTTGGCGGCCGCTTCCTCCTCGGACAGCAGGCAGAACTGCACCTCGGGATCGTCCTTGAACTCGTCCTCGACAACCTCGGGGCTGTCAGACACGGCAGGGGGTTGCTGCACTTCTGGCGCAGACTCATCGTCACCAGGGGGAACGGGCGTGCCTGCTTCACTGGCGGCGGCCGACGCAGGCTTCGAGGGGGCACGGCCCATGCCGATCATGATGCGTTGAGCTGCTTGTTCGGCATTAGCGAACGCGCGGGCGTGCTCAATGCAGCCAGGTGAGTTAATCGCCTCCGTCATCTCCATCTCCAAGTTTTCCTCGTCGGCGCGCCAGGCGTCGTCCACGTAGTCCGGGTCGTCTTGACCGCCACGGTTGCCAGATGAGACAGGCAACGAGCGGCAGGACGAGCCATCAGGCGGACCACGGCGACGCTTGCGCGGTCCCTCGCCGGCAGTGTCCGAGCCAGGGAAGGGAGAGCCAGGTTCGGACATTGGTGTCGCGCTGCCACCTTCGACCTCCTCGCCGTCGCCAAACTGCTGAACAAGGGCGGCAAGCTGGTCGTTCTCGTCTTCGGCTTCAGTTGTGCTTTCGTCCGCAGTGGGGGCCGGTGCCGGGGCACTCGGCTGCTTGGCTGCGGGGAGTGCCGGAACTGCAAAACCGTCGGCGTCGACGATCTTCGGTGGCTGCGGTGCAGACACTGCACCTGGTGTGCTGGACACCGACATCACTGAGCCCTCCCGGCTGCCAGCGCCTGGTGCGCGCGAGTCGCCGCGCTTGCGCTTGAGAAGCTCGCGTTTCTCCTTGAGCTTCGCCTGGTATTCGTCCGACTTCTTGTAAATCGACGGGGGGTCGTACTCCTCCGTCAAAAAGTCGTGTGCCAAAAACTCCTCCACCGTCATTTTGGCCGAGGGCAGCTCCTTGAACTCGTCAAGGCGCATCTGCAGTGTCGCCATCGTGACCTTGGCAATGTACACCACCTCGCGGACAGTGCGCCGAAAGTTGAAGATGCGAGCCGCCATGATCAAGCACGCGCCGCAAATGCCAGCGGGACGCCGGCCCATGACCATCCAGTCACGGTCCATGCGTTGCACAAGCCGCACCGCGGTTTCGGCCACCTTATTCGTCATTGTGTCAAACTCGAGCTTGGAAGCAAACCGGAAGATCAGGTCCTCCACGTAGATTGGCTGCACATCGCGTGCCGCCACCTCGATGGTCTGCAGCAGTTTTTTAAAGGTACGGCCCAGGAAGAAGACCTCCTCCTTGACAAGATCGGCAAGGTCAATGAGCATGATCTTGCAGGGGTTGGCGTGTGTCGACTTGCGGCATGCTGCGTACAGGCAGACAGCAACCACGTTCTGGATCTTGCGGCCCTGAACGAAGTTCGCACTCGACGCAAGCTTGTAGTACTGGAAGCCCACATTGACGGTGTGGTCGGGGATGTGCAGCTGGTGGGCGTAACCGGTCATGAGCAGGCGCGCCTCGCGCAAAGACCTCTCACGCGCCTCGGCCGAGCCGTTGCCTGCCACGCGCCGGTGGCCAATGCCTGCCATCGGCCGGATTCCACCCTGGTCGGCACCCAGAAAGCTACCCTGCACCACCGCAGCACCGTTTGCGTTTTCGCCAAAAGACACCTCGGCTACAATGTTGCTGTCGTCTGCGACACGACCACAAGTCCGACAGGTGCCGTCCACGACGTTTGGGTTCTTACATGCCTTGTTGGGGCACTGCAGCCGAGATGACGAGGCCGCCGCTCCCGTTCCCGTCGGACCCGCCGGACCCGTCGGCTTTGGTGAGCCTGCATCGCTGACCACACTGCCCGCCCGTGAGCTCGAGGCTGCTGCCGCTGCTGCTGCCAGTTGCTTGCGTCGCCATTCACGATCCAAGGTGGCTTTGATGGGGTTGTGTCGTTGTGCACCGCGGGGTTTGATCTGGTGCCCCGAAGAGAATTTCTTCGGTAGTGTCGTAAGAGGAGTCATCATTGTGTATGTGAGGATGTCGAAAAGGGTATGTCAGAAAAGAAGTGTCGAGAATAATAAAAAAGATGTCGAGAGATGCTTATCGAAGGCCTTGAAGTTCGTGTGCAAATTAAAATTTCTCCGTCGTTTTCTTTCAAGTATCGCCGTCAGCCTGCAAGCAGGCACGTATCGTAAAGTGAAAAAGAAAAAGAAGAACGCGCTGCCGCGATCGTCCGCGGTCGGGAATGAGGACGTTCCAGTCAGTTGTTAATTTTGCGTTTGTTGTGTAAGAGCTGCCTGTTTCGGGAAGTAGGAAGCAAGACGAGGGAGAATGTGGTCGCGAGTTGGGCAAGAGAGAATTTTCCACCATTTTTCGAGGAAAGCGGGCGGGGCCTTTTGTCCCTGTGGCCGAGTGGGAAGAGGCAAAGGTTTTGAGTTCACATTTGAAATAAAGTGGGGGCTTACTATGACTACGGCCACTTTGGTCAGAGACGGGCACGTGACTCTCTAGCGCCCTTCACGAGGGCGGCTGTTCGATTTGAGACGGTTGCATTTTGCAGCCTCTTTTTTAAGCTCGTCATCGGTTTTCAAAAAACAGTATGGTTTCCATCGTTAATACGCGCATAGAGGCAGCAAGTATGGTTTTATAGAAAAAAAAAATTGCCTGACCTCTCTGTGATATTTTATTATTTTATTTACTTTAATTACTTTATTAGCATTTTTTGGTTCAAACAAAAATATACAGGAGCCTTAATAAGTATTGAATTTTGTTCGCAAAAGTCGATACAAAACTAGGAAACAGACCTGTAAAGCACATATAGTTTTCAATACCAGGGAAGAAATAAAAGTACACACGCAAATGATGCTAAGCAAGGCCCTCAAAGCTACGCATTACGTCACACATCATTATCACAAGGGTCAAAATATGGCGAAGAGTGGGCTGTATTGTCTAAGGAAGTAAATAAAAGAACAATTTTTAGCCGTCCGTGGGCAAGGCAAATTTATGCAGGAAGAGCAGACAAATTGTGCTTCCCAGTCCTCGTCGTTCCCTCTTCGCAGAAGAAACATCCCGTCCTTGCAGCAAACAAAAAAACAAACCGCCCTCTTGCAAAATTGCCCCGTCTTCTGTGGCCTTTTTAGTTGTCCAACTCCCTTACCGTGGATATGTCCAGAGAAACACACAAAATCAACCGTCAAGGCTAACCAAGTGCAGGACGACCAGATCCATCGTTCAAGGTAAGAAAGAAGAACAAGACCAACAGAGCTTGATGTGGGGAAAAGAGGGCAAGAAGGGGGACAAGGACGGAATAAGAACAGGCGAGGACCTTGTCCAGACGTTATTCCTCATGGCTCTTGCCTTTTTTTTCTGGAGTATGATATGAAAAGATAAAACACAAAGGAAAAAAGATTATAAGAAGAGTGAGAGGCAACCCGATCATCAAGAAGAAAGGGTAGGACGTGGCTAGGAGAGAGAACAAATGCGTGAGCAGTGTCTCCCCCTGCAAATAAAACAAAGAGGGTAGGGTGGCAAGAAGGGTAAGACTGGAAGCACAAGAGGACAATAAATGCAAAAAAGCACAGAAAGTGTCCAAAGAGTTGGGACAGCCTGGGCTCTTTCCACTGCCCCCGAAAGGACAGCCTTTCCTCGCACAAGCATGTCAACACGTCACCCCCGCAAAAGTGAAATCAAGACCAAGACCGCCACTTCTCCTCTCGTCTCGCACCCGTCAAATAAACCATCTCAACTCGAAAAAAGGCAAAGAACACCCAGTAAAAATACAAAATAAGAAAATAGCAAAACCAGCATGGCAACAAAGCAAAACGTGGAGCAGAGAATAAAAAAGACAAAAAAAGTCATCAGACCAGTTGCGCCAACCTTGCAAAACAGAAAGTGAAGACAAAAGCAGTAGTAAAACAGTCATGGCTCCCTAATGGTGCTTCCAATCTGATGACAAGCCCGTTTTTTTGTTTTCCTTTTCGTCCTCTCCACCTATGTCTTCGAACCAGCATTCGGTGATGCCCGTATTTTCGGGAAAGGCATGGCCTGATAATTCGGGAAGAGGGAGGGTCGTTGTCGGGGAGTATCGCAAGCAAGAAAAAAAGCAAGAAAAATCAAGGCCGTTTCAGTCACAAAAAAAAGAGAAAAGCTCGGTGCTGGCGAGAAAAGCAAAACAAATCGGGAAAAAAACTCCCAAGGCTGTGCGGAAACCCAAAACCGAAACGCAAACTGAGAGATGCAAAAAGCGCACTCTCTTGATATCAACCGATCGCAAAAGAACCATCAAGGCCTCGTCCCAGCTGCCAGGATCTTACCATTTATTATAAAAGCTGGAAGAAACAAACCCGCGCAAAAGCAGTCTTTCAGCCCTTCGGCGAATTCGGGAATAGGTCGATGCCGAACCATCTTTTTTTTTTGTTGCTTGTCGACAGCATTGTTGGTGTATGTTGTCTTTTGTTTTTGTGTTTTTTCCGCTATCAGATCAAATTCAAAAACCAGATGAGAAAAAAGACGCCGTGGAGAAGAAAAAACGCTGGAAACCTGTGTGAAAATATTGTCGTGTCGTCGTTAGAAAATATTGTTGCAACAAAATAGCTGGGATTTTGCTGCAGGGCATGCAAAACCGAAAGTGTCGCCCTTCAGATAGTCTTGGGCGTCCGGGCGTTTGACGCGTCAATGACGTCGTCCAGGTGGTTGCACATGGCGACGAACAGGTCGAAGAACAACTTGCCGCCCTCTCCACTCTTCTCCATCTCGGCCTGCATCGTGCCGCTGCGCTTGAAGGTCTTGCGGCAGCGGATGATGAGCGCCAAGTAGTGTGCCCGCAGGCGGCTGTCGGAGTCGGGGGTGTGCGCGTAGCAGTACTGAGCACTCCGCAGGATGGTACCGACGTCGATACCACTCTGAAGACCTTGCTTGCGCAGGGCGAGGCGCTTGAGCTCCTCAAGCCCGTACCGTTCCGCTGCACAGTAGATGACAGTGTCCCGGAGCAGGTGCTGGCCCACGCTCGACAGGTACACAGTGGCCTCGACCGACGGGGCAGAGCCCGTGTAGGGTGAGCCGCCTGGGGTACGACCACCTCCATGGTGGAGGTGGCTCAAATCGGGGGACGCATTAGGCGTGGCCCCGCGATGATGTTGCTGCGGTGCTGAGTCCTCGAGTTCCCAAGAGTTGCGGTGCTTGCTGTGAAGCAAGCGCGGGTAGTAGTCGCCCTTGTAGAGGTACTCCAACACGGCAGAAAAGATTTCTGGCTCCTCTTCCGGCAGCGCGATCCGTCTGCCGTTGACACTGGACGGATCCGGACTGGTATTGTATCCCGATTGCGCGGCACCAATGTGAGGACTGCCGTGGCAGAGCACCTCAAAGAAAGGGCTCTGACACAGAACGTCCTCGTGCGCGGCAAACAGCCGTCCCTCGCGACCGACAGTCAGCGTAACAATGGGCGAGGGCGTGGCGGGGGTAGGATGCCCGCCGCCAGCAGCCGTCAGCACATCACCGCCGACCTGAGAGAGCGACCGCTGCAGTCTCGACAGCTTCTGGGCCTCCCGTGCGGAAGACCCGCCGAAGCTTCCTCCTCCCGCCCCATTTCCACCGCCCCGCTTTGTCAGCCTCGCCGACTTGTCTACGCGGTGCTGCGACTCCCCCGCCGGGTTGGCGTTGGGCCGGAATGCGCGTCTGAACATGGTCGTCGGGATGGAAAGGATGTGGTTGCTGAATAGCTGACAAAGCGTGCTGGGTCGCCGGTGGGTTGTTTGATTCGAAACGATCGTGGGGATTGGTTCGAGAACGAAGCGAGTGACAATCGCAGGAAATAGATCGCGGAAATTAAACAATAAAAGAACGACGGGAAACGAGAAAAAGAGACTCAGAAAGCAAACGAAAAGAAAGTGGCGCACGGCAAAATAACAAAAAAAAAAGATTGACAGGAGCCCGGGTAGGAAGATCTTCAGAGGGGTGATTGTCTTGAACGAATGGCTGGAGATAATCCTATGTTGTACCTTTGCGGCCCTTTTGGTTGCGTGCGATGGGGGGGAGGGAAAAGGGAAGGGAAGTGAGAAGACCAGAGGTCTTGGAGGGGAGCAGCTGCATATTTATATGGCACCCCAAAAGAGGGCGGTTGGCGCTGGCGGTAATACTCCGTACGGAGTACAGCCCTGCTTTTTCCTCGACCGTGATTGCTGCAAATGCTTGTGGCGGGGAGCGAATCGCGATGCGAGCTGGGGTGTCTGCAGCCCGCTACGACGTGTGTGCGTCTGCCTTGGCAGAAGAGAAGCGAGTGTTGACGTGCACCGACAGGCTGGTGGCCGGTGCACCCTTCCACACACTTCTGCCGCTCGTTTGGGGGATTGTTTCTCACTGATATTCTGACTGCAAAAACGGACTGCAAAAACGGGTTGATGCCTGACTGTGTGTAACACTCAAAATTGTTATTTGAGCTGTGCAATGTACTCCGTAAACGTAGATGATTTAGGAAACCGTTTGTTTACTTGCCTCTTGAACGCCAATTCTCTGACTGCAGTTAAAATTCTCTGCCCACAGCGGCCACTTTCAGTCCCCGGAACCCATCTGTTGGAACTTGCTTTGCCACTGCATGCGGGCATGCGTTGCAGCAGCGTTATACGTCACACCCAGGGCGGAGGCTTGACAGCTTGTAGACCAGTTGCACGTCACATCGTCAAAGTTTTCAGCCTATAGCAGCAACCAGAAAACACTGCCTCGGTGTACCTTTGCCTTGTTGGGCCTGGCTTGGCTGCAGACGCACTTTGTATTTGGGCCAATGCGCGGTGCGTGACAGCAGAGCGTGACTGTTCGATGATGTGGACAATGGCTGTCGAGGATGTGCGTTATCCACTCGGAGGATCCCATAAGTTTAAACCTATTCCACATTGGCGGATTAGGCCTGCGTTAGGCTCAGGGCACCCTGGTTTCTAGTCGGGCGTAGTGTGAATGTGCACACCCGAACATCTGGAGTCGCGATGAGCCTGATGGACGCGAATCGGGCAAGGCTATGACGGACGACGAAGTATATTAGATGGCCTGATTGGGCTTTGTTGGGGGACGATGCGAAGTTGCGGCCCGGCCTCGAGATCGGGCCGCCCTGGGCGATGGAGACCATCTCCACAGCTCGATTGTATGTGCCGTGCAGCTTGTCGTGTGCATGGGGTTGCACCCGTCGAGGTACTTTGTAAGTTGGGAATTCTTGGAGTAGCTCACATACGACGTTTGGTGAAGTTGACGAGGCGCATCAGACGTATTTGTATTGGAGCTCAATGTATTCGAAGATTAGAGGCACGAGAACTTGCACACACTGTGTAGATTCGTTGCCAGCTTGCGTGTCATTGTGCCTAAGAAGAGCTAGTCTTGTTTGGTCGGTTGCGAGGCTGCGTATAAATGATGACCAAAGGCTCTTGTTGTTGTTTAGAGCTTTTTGGCGTTTTTTGGCGATGTGCAGAAGTTCACACCTTGACTCATGTCGGGATGGCAAACACGGCAGGTGCGACTTTGCCCTGTCGATCGAGCCTTCTCAGACAGTTGTGAACTGTGCGCTCTGTGCCTGGGCCTGGCAAAGGTCCCCTTGTGGGGGTGGGGCCTAAGGTGCTGACCCACTTTGCGCGTGCGACAAAGGATCTGACCAATGAAAGGGTACCATTCATGGAAAGGTGTCCCTACTCAATGTAGCTTGGGATTTGGAGAGCATCGGCAAAATACACGTCTCCTGAACATAAAGACGCTGGAACGACGCGCCTCGACCACCGTTCAACCACACCCCACTGACAACTACACATCGACGACAGTGTCGCGCATAGCTGGCCAGTATACTTTTCTTTCGACTCGCCCACTATCCCATTCGCGCGCCAGAATGCTGTCCGCCGTCAGCAACCCGCGGCAGCTTGCCACGCAGCTGCTCAACTTTGGCATGATCCTGTCAACAGCGTTCATGGTGCGTTGCATTCTCCTGCTCGTGACTGTCCCTCTACTTGGCGAGCTTGTGCTGACTCAATTTCCACTGCTAGATCTGGAAGGGCCTTTGTGTGGTCACCGATTCGTCCTCCCCGATTGTCGTCGTCCTCTCGGGCTCCATGGAGCCGGCATTCCAACGAGGCGACCTCCTTATGCTCTGGAACCGTAACTTGTTCCAGGAGTCTGGTGTTGGCGAGGTTGTTGTCTACAACGTGGACGGCAAGGACATTCCGATTGTTCACCGCATTGTGCGCAAGTTTGGGACGGGGTGAGTACACAGGCGAGCTGGATGTGCTTCTTGAAATTTGTTGTGTCTGGCGACGGATTGCTAACCTTGAGACGACCGACTCTGACAGACCTACTGCGAAACTTCTCACCAAGGGCGACAACAATGCGGCCGACGACACCGACCTGTATGCGCGCGGACAGGACTACCTCGAGCGGAAAGACATTGTGGGCAGCGTGGTTGGGTTCGTGCCGTTTGTCGGCTACGTCACGATCATGCTGACGGAACACCCGTGGCTGAAGACGGCTATGCTGGGCATAATGGGTCTGCTGGTTGTCCTGCAGAGGGAGTGAGCTCAAACGCGAGGGGAACGGATTTGTTGAAGGATAAGAGAGAAAGCGTATTCAATGCTTGGGGCAATCATTCGGGGCATCATATCACACAGCACTTTTGCTTTTGTCAGGCGCAATTTGATTTTATTTACGGCGTAACTGTGGATTTTTTTTGGCACAGCAGGTCTCCATTTGATCAAAGTTGGGGTGATTGCGGGAGCGGTGGCATCAAACGCTGCAATGAGCAGACTCACGGCCAACCTCATACGGCGCAGCTCCCACCATCGGCAAAGCCGTCTACATACGAGAATCTCAACTGCTTTATATCAATTCAGGGCCAAAGTACAAAGGCAAGACTGCTTAGGTAAGTTCACAGTTTACTTGGCGGGCTTCTTGTTTTCATAATTTTGAATGTTTTTTGTTATTTTATTTTTGTGGTATACTAATAGATAACGCTCATAAAAATCAACCTGGTGTACAAATATCACGTCTACCTTTGTGACAAGCACACACCGAACAGCTCGTCGACAAACGTCAGGGTATCACTCTCCGAATCGGCCACAGCACGGGACACGACAACGCCAACACCCATGTTGTGCTGGTTGGCCTCCTCTCGGTGGCTGCGTATGGCGTGGATGGGTGCCACCTGGACTGTCACAGCAGGTTTCAGCTCCGGCTCCGAGTCGGGGGCCTGGGTGCTGCGATCGCCGCTGGGCGAGTGTTCGCGTTGGCGGTTGTCTGGTGTGGGCTGGTGCCGTTCGGCAGGCTCTTCTTGTGTTTGGTGTTTTGACTGTGACTGGCTCGGTTCCGGGTCTTGTGAATCACCCTGGTTGACCGTGGCGTGCACGTCGACTGTAATCTCCTGCGACACCATGATGCCGCCAAAGGACGACTGCATGGGCCCACTGTTGACATCGTCCATCATGGTCAGGCCACGCAGGTCACCCGACGACGGCATGGTACCTATGTCTGAGCTTGGACGGCTACCAGTCCACAGCTCCTTGGTGGAGCTGGCCTTGACCGAGCCATGAGGAGACGAGTCGCGCTGGGCACTGCGGTTGCGGCTGTCACCGCCGTGGCTGCCGTGCTTGCCGTGACGGCTTAGGCGGCCGAGAGCACTGCGAGGCGAGTACAGGCCCTGAAGACGGTTGTTGCCATTGGGACCAGAAGAAGTTGGGGACTTGGGAGGCGCAGGGGCGGCATTGACGAGCGGGAAGATGTCTCGGTGGATGCTGCGGAGAAAATCAAGGTGGTGGGGCGAGTCGGGGTCGACAAGCTGGTGGACCTTGAAGAAGCTGAGGGGAACCAGCTCGCACGACTCGCTGGTAATGTTCTGGTGAATCGGAACGACACAGCACAGGGCAATCATGGCAGCCATGCTGGGACCACTCCCGTCCTCGTTGCGGCGGCAGGGCACCTCGACGACCTTGGCGGACAGGATCGAGGCATCAAAGACGGCAGCATCAGACAGACCGTCGCGGAGGGCGTGGATGGCGTCGACAAGCTGCGAGGCAAAGTAGGCCTCGTTGGGTGTCAGGGTCTTGAGGTTGGCCATGTGGCGGATGGCGCGGTCGGGGGTCATGTGGTCGACTTGGCGCAGGAACGCCAGCTGCCATGGCTCAAGGTTGTCAAAGGGCATAGGAAAGGAAGGAAGCAGGTTGCGTGCCTCGCGATCGACAAGAACATCGAAACCGACACCACCGACACGGGCACGAACAGCAAAGAGACCTACGTGAACACCAGGCTCGAGCATTGGCAAGTCACGAGCGTAGGCCTGCATGGCGCGCAGCTTGTTCTCAATGTTCCAGGACTTGATCTGCATGCTGGAGCCGATGATGCCGGAAACGTGGCGCAGCTCAGCAAAACGGTAACCGGCGGCTTCAAGATCGCCCAACTCGCGGACGTTCTCGATGTAGCGGACCAAGAACATCAGGGAGCCACGGCCGTACCCGGGAGTACGGTTAGCAGCAGCTGCCTGGGCGGCAGCAGCTGCGGCGGCCGCCTGGCGACTCAGACCCATCTCAGCAAGCTCGCTGCTGTCCATGTTGGCAATCTCCTTGTTGGTACGGAACTCGCCGGCACCGCCACCGCTGTCACTGCGACCGTTGCTCTGCAGAATCGTCTCAATCTTGCGCTGGCGACGACGGAGGCTGCGGTTGCTGCTGCCACCGGGCACACGTCCGCTGTCACCGGTCGACATAATCTCGTCCCAGAGGACACCGACGTTGCCCAGGGGCACCTTGAGCTTGGCAGACAGGCTTTCAGCGGCGGTGCAGAAAAGCTCGCACAGGACAGCCTCGTAGTTCTCAATGGGCCCGCCGTGGTCGCTGATCAGCTGGACATCGTTGGCGCCAGAGGGGCCACCGCGACCAAACTCGGCACGAGCGCCCTTCTTGTTGGGCAGGTGGGCGATGTGGTTGTGCATGCCGTCGAGAATCGGCTCGATGCTGCCCCAGTTGCGCGAGGCACGGAACATCCACTGGAAGAGCGGGTGCTGGACAGTAAAGACTTCATGGGCCGAGCGGCCAACAAAAGTATCGGTGATCTTCTCCGAAGGCAGCAGACCGTCGGGGCAGACGAGAAGGCGGCCGTGCTTGTCAAAGAGGGCGACGGCCAAGACCACCTGCTGCGCCTTTTGGGCAGAGCGCTTCATGACCTGGTTGGTGGTAACGGCTATGGCGGCAATGATCAAGCAGGCGCCGACCGAGAGACAGACGGTGACGACGACAGTAGCGATGCGGGACAGGTCGCTGTTGCCCGTGTTGAGCTTGATAAGACGGTACTTAGTGCCAGTGGAGGCACACCAATGCATACCAGAAACGGCACCAGCAAGGACAATGTCGCAGATACCGCGCTTCCACCAGGAGGTGGTCCAGGACGAGCGGAACACGAAGAAGAGGGCGAGGGCGACAATACTGGCAGCGACAGAGATGATGGCCGAGCCAACGATGTTGGCGACCTTGTACTCGCAGGTGTAGTTGTTGATCGAAGCGTTGCCGATGTAGTGCATCCCGCAGATGGCGGTGCCGGCCATGGTGCCACCGACAGTGATACGCCACCACTTGACGCTGTTGTTGGTACCGGCAGCGATGAAGGCGGCGAGGAGCACGAGGATGGGGACGAAGAAGGAGAGGGCCGTGAAGCCGCTGGAGTATGCGACTTGCAGCTCGGCTTGACCGTTGGCAATTTGGATGGCGCGGTTACCAATGTAATGCTGGAAAGAAGAGTATTAGAAAAAAAGCCGGGGATGTGTGTATCAAGATGGAGTCCGTGTCGCACTTACCATACACCAAATGGCGATGCCACCCATGGTAATGGCTGCACTGACGAGGAGAAGACTGTTTTGTTAGATCCAGTTTCTCAAAAAAGAAAGAAGGAAAAAGAAGAAGAAAAAGGGAAAAAAAAAGAAGAACAAGAACAAGAAGGACTGGGCGTACTGGTTGAAAACACCCTTGATGGCTGTCCGACGGTTGATTAACTCGAGGGTTGAGGCAGCGCCGATAAGCGAGACGACATAACTGAGCGTGACGAAGCCGCCATTGAACGACAGAGGCACGATCTTGCCCTGCCACTCCTGCAGGAGCTGCTCGGGGGTCGCCATGGCTGGCGATGTGTGCGGCGGTCGTGTGAGAAGTAGCAAAAAAAAAAAGACGACGATAAATCGAACGGGCAGAAAAAGGTGATGATTAAAAAGTAACAACTGGCGGAGGGTATCAAGTATAAGTCGAGAGAGACAGGCTGGACAGGGATCAGAACATGTCTGTTAGGCCGAGTGTGACAGAGAAGGAGTAAAACAAAGACGGGAAGGAAAGAACAAGTTTGTAGAGCAGAAAAGAATGTAATAGTGTCGTCACGGTGCCTGTTGGTCGAAGGCCGGTTAGGACAAGAAACAATGGCAGGTTGAATAAAGTGTTCAAGGTCGAGGTTGAAAAGTCGGAACGATCAGGCGCGATATATGGCCATGACAAGAAAACAAAATCAAAGGAAAAGGGAAAGAGGAAAAGAGTAAAACAAGATCGGGTTTCCACTTTCCTCGGTCGAAGTGGGCGGACATGCTCATACTATTTACATAAACAAATGCCGGCCATGGGGGCGGGAAAGGGAAAAGGAAAGAGGAAAGGGACTGTGACAAGAGAGAGAAGGATACCGAGAGGTCAGAGCGCAGAGTTGATCGATGAGCACGGCCGCGTCATAGTGCTTGGTGCACGATTGGCTATTAACCTAGGCTTTCCTTTCCTCTTTTAGACCAGAGTAAGGTAAAAAAAAAGGACTCTTGGTAGACAGGTTGAAAGGAAACAAATCGAGACGGATAAAAAAGAAAAGAAAAAGTAAAAAAAAGAAATATGGTGCCTTCAGTCTGGACTCTCTGCCATCTGGACCCTCCCTGTTCATGGCGCCCTCCCTACGACACCATGACGGAACGAGCATCATATTGGTGTAAGGCCGGATCCCTGTAGTCAAGGAACCAGGCAGGGTAGCAGGGGGAAGCACAAAAAAACCGATAGCGTCACTTTTCCATATGCTCGGTGCTGGGGGCTACGATATCCAAGACTGCCAAACCGGAGGCAAGGGGAAAGACACGCCCATTTTTTACTGGGCTTCTTCTCTTGTGCTTTCCTTGCATCGACATCGTCCAAGATTCCGTGTGGCCCACGGCGCCCAGGACGGCTGAGCTGTCCTCGAGCAGGTGAAGGGGCAGGGGAGGGGGTGTGATAAGTCCCCTCTCCACCTTCGTCTGCTTTTTTGGGGACTCGACACCGAGACTATTGGGAGAAAAGTGAGACTAGCCTACAGCACCATGCGTTCGTGTGTGTGAAATGGGAGATGGCAGGACGCTGAGGACGAAAAGAGAGACACAGAGAGGCAACGGAACGGCAAGCAAAGAGTGAAGTGGAGTTTCCCTCGACTGCGACTAACGCTGGATGCATTCAAGTGTGCTCTGCATACTGTGTATATATGCAGGCTGCAGGACTCCGTCTGTCGGGAGCAAGTCGATCAATGGGCGAGGGGATAAAAGGCAGGGGAAAACACTACGCATTATGTAGTATGGCAATGGAAAGAAATCGAGGCAAAGCCCATTTCGTGAAACAAGCACGGTTATGAATACAGCATAATAAGGCACAAGGGTCACGGCGATCGGCGGCGATGGGCAAGAACCCGTGCCTTTGGCTCGTGCAGCATAAGAGTAAGAGGATGTACGGAGTACCTCAGTAAATACAGGACCAGGGCAGGGCAAAGACTAGATTTGGGGTACTGGCAGGGGTGCGGCAGATCGACCGTCGCATCCATTGTTGACTTTACCTTTTGGATTTTTTGAGCCGTGTTGTTGCCTGCGATATAGTTAACATGTTCACAATGATAAAATTGAAATGGATCGAAACTATCTTCTTATGGTCCTCCAGGCGATGGAAAAACAGAGAATAATGTCGCAGGACGACAAGAGTACGAATGGCGAAACTGAACGGAGAAGGTCGGCAGGTGGAGGCGTTTTTACAGTCGCAACTTGACAAAAAAGAAAGAAAAGGGCGCCGCCACGATATAAGAGGTCGAGACAATCAACAATCAGCCAGCCACCATTACGGAGTACGACGTACACGAGTATAAAATGTGTTGTAATACGTCGTACAATACAACGTCTATTTCAGGGCAGTCCCTCCCGGCCTGTTGACCGTTTCTTTTATCTTGTTTTCGCAAGCCAGTCTACCCAGCTCACGTTTTGTCCATTGAGTCCTCGCACATGCCAATGTACTTCCTCTGAGCTGGTAATACAAGTACTCCGTGCGAACGTACTGTCGTCGTCTTTCAATTTACCAGCTTATGCCATTTTTCTTCCCAGCTCCTCGGTTCTGCGTATTATTCAAAAATCGGCCGTGCGCCGCTAATCGCAGAAAACGCGCTCCGCAAATTGCTACGCTGCAACAAAAACAAGACGCACGGGTCTTTGGGAATCCTCCGATCACTGGTCAGGTGGTGCTGGTCCCTTTTTACAGCCCGAGTACGACGTATTTTACGGAGATACACCGAATTGACCGATTTTGGGGGACTTTG
This sequence comes from Sporothrix pseudoabietina, assembly GCA_019925295.1. Taxonomy (NCBI): domain Eukaryota; kingdom Fungi; phylum Ascomycota; class Sordariomycetes; order Ophiostomatales; family Ophiostomataceae; genus Sporothrix; species Sporothrix pseudoabietina. The sequence goes on along the minus strand of JADHKS010000002.1, from coordinate 2,091,884 downwards.
CGTTGCCGTAGTCTGTAAAGTCCTTTGTCTTTTTTACCCATACTGTCCAGTATTGTTTGTGGCTTTTTATCCCACCACCAAGGCAATTCATCGTTCTGTTGATTTTCTCGTCCCTGGCTTCTGATGTCTGCCACCCTCCTAATGTTTCCCGCGGCTCGCGGCCCTTGGCCCGTTAATGGAACGCCTTCCATTTTCAAAATATACATAATGTCGGTGCCCACAGACTGCCCGTACTCGTGTATCAAAGCCCTCGGTTTTCTCTACTCCGTACTCGTATCTTGAACATATTCGGAGAGCGCAGTCGTTTGGTTTGCTGGGTTTCCCACCACCTTCTTCACCTTTCAACTACAGAAAAGCGCAGTTGCTCTCCCTTCCAGCCCCTTTTTCCATATCCACGTCTTGGATCCCGCTGTCCCGATTCGACCAGCAGACATAGCCCAAGAAGACGAAAATGCACTACGGGCAGCGAATCTAGATCGTTTTGGTGACCAGCCAGAAACTGTGAAGGCCCAATATGTGAGTGTGGGCAAGATTTTATGACATTTGCTTCCAGCCCCCTGCACCTTTCCATAAGCCCAGTTGAAGGGCTCCACACCCACCCACACCATCCACACCATCCACACCACCCACAGCGTGCACACTCTCAGAGTCCGCACACCCCTTACGCCCTTGTGGGTCGTTTTTGCTCTCTTACTCCGTAGTAGCGGACGCGTCCGAGCCACTGTAAATAGTGTAAAGACGGGCTCTGTTGGGCTCTGGGATGCGAGTCGATTTTGTCCGATTTTGTATGCTGCTTTCAGTCTCCTCCATGCGGAGTATGCGATTTTAACTGATTTCCCACTAGGTGGCAGAATATGGTTCTCGGAGCTGAGTGCGGAATGCAAAAGTACCTGATAATATAAAAAGGTCGTCTTTTTGAAAAGAGGGTGTCATGGATGCAGCTGGCTTTTGACAGCTCTCTTGCTCTTGTTGTTCCTGAACCTTGTACTCTGTACGGAGTATGCCTCATTTAAATATGTTGTTGGTGCAATTGGCCCGTTTCATAGAAGCTGTCTGTGTTGCCAACGTGAAAATGTCTTGGTCGCCCTCCACCCTGCCGTGCGTGTTTGCTTCGTTTTCTACCATCTCCTCCATGCGTGTCTCTACACATCTGTCTCTCTTTCTTCCTTTTGCGTCTCCTCTTTTTCCACCATTCGTTGCTCCTTCTCCTCCAATATGTCTCCCCCTTTCCACAGCCACGAGCCAAAAGGTCTCACTTTTCTACTACTTAGCCAGCAAGCGAAATGCAAAATGAGACATTAAACAGCAAAGTTTTCCATACAGATACTCCTAGCCGGCTGCCATCCGCCAGCCATACGACGAAGAAAGAAGTAGAGGGAGGTATTTCAAAATCTTGACCAGCTACCAACAAGACGCGCCACGCGACTGTTCGTTACCGTTGACCCCATGTTTCGCTCATCTCCCTTCCCTCCCGCTTTCTCCCCTACCTTCTTTGTCTGTTCATCCTTCCTTTTGCCTTCCATCCCATTTCTTCCCTCTTCTTCTTTTTCTATCTGTGTATCTGTGTTGTCTACAAGTCCGAAACAAACAGCACGCGGCGACTACGGCCCTGAAGATTTCTTGCGCAGCTCGCCCGGGTTGTCTTTGTTGATCGGTTTTAACAGTGACGATCGGAACGAAATTGGCCAAAACTGCTGGCTGCTACGCTCTTCTTTGTCGCTCACAAGGGCTTAAACGTCACCTTTAAAAACAAACACTTTATGTGTTCCATCCCAACGGCACGTACTAACTTGCTAAGCCGTCATACATCATGTTATTCAGCCCCATCAGAATGTCCATCAAACTGCCATGATTGAGTTCTCGAGTTCTCGATCTATGCAACACAGAGTTCGAGCAAAAAAACAAGATCCACTCGCGCAGGGGCGGCGATCAGCACTATTCCTACGGCGATGCACCCGTATCACATCTCTCGCATAGGCAAGCTGGCCATCCAATGCGAAGTCAACCTGCGAACATGGAAAAAGGACCAATACGACATGCATATCGTATCCGCCTCAGGGTTGCATCGTCTCCCCTCTTGTCATTTATGATCCCCCGTCAGTACAACATAAGATACTCGGTACGGAGTACTCCGTACAGATGTGTGTATTACGTCGTAGATTGTGTTGATATGCTTTGAAGTGGGCTTTTGTATGCGTACGACGCATACGAGTGTGCAGTGCTTGCCCAGAACCCACTGCTCGTCCAAGGACTGCACAAAAACTAACATCTGAAAGAGCTTGGCTTCTCACAAGAATGTCTCACTCAACCACCCCATCCCTTGCAGCAAACTCGCCAGCCTGCCCTCTTTCCTGTGGTATTTTGCTTTTGTGATTGGATACGTAAAAATCACATATTTATACTTGCCACTTTTATCGACTTTCGAGAACTTGCTTGCTTTTCCATTGGTCCCCTGTCCTTTTTAGCTCGTCTTTTTTGCCTGCTTTTGACGAGTCCTCTCCCACTTCTAACATCTGACGTGCTGGACCTTTTTGCCTGCAGGTAATTCTGTCAATGTCAATGCCAACTGTCAGCAGCAACGTATTCCTACACACATTTGCAGGTGGCAAGCCACGCATTGGACAAGTTTTGCCCTGCATCGGCCTTCTTACATGGTAATTACTTATCGTGCTGCGGTCCTACCTCGTGGATGTCATCTTGGTAGCTTTGATACATGCCAATGCCAGTCCCTTGACTTGTCCCGGTTCCTGTGGCCCCCAGTGCAACGGTCGCAATGCATAGGCTCTCCGCCTCCCGGCTCCCGGTTGTTGTCCAGATCGCAACAACAAAAATGGATTGGATGACAACTGTTTTTTTTTTTTTTTTTTTTGACAAGATGATCAGCAACTTATTTTCTTGGTTCCTGCACCCACGGGAGTCTAACAGCTAAAAGAGGGTAGAAAGGATTGCGGGAAGGGAACAAGGCCTGGCCCAGATTCCCCTAGATCCTCTAGTCCTGTCCTTGCCCCCCTGGTCACCGGCCCTCACTTTTATCAGTTTGCGATCACGACTGCTCCTGCTTTCTCCGCACTTACTGTGACCCCGACCCTCTTTTTCTGTCTCACAGTTTTTATGTCATCTTATGGACGCTTTGTGTAATATGATGTCCATTTATTTCAGCTCTCGCTCACATCAACTTTTGTATATATTTCGTACTTTGTACGTCCTTTATGGCCTCGCTCTCATACGACGAGACGACGTACTCCGTACTGCGTACTGGACGGGTGATTGTCACCGCCCCGACACTAAAGTCCACCTGTCAAGGGATGAGCTTTGTGGACTCGAGCACTTGCATATGGCACCCTTGCGTTTGTCCCTTTTGCCTTTCGTTGTCGTTTGCTATTGTTTCTTCACTGTTTCCAATGCTTTTCCTCTCTTATTTTCAATAGCTTGCATGGCATGTCTCACAAGCACAGCGAAACCCAGTCTAGGCCGTTGTGTCTCCTCTTCTCAACCCTCTTTCTTGCTTCTCTCCCCCTAACCCCGGCTTTTCTTTCCCATGACTCCCCTTGCCTCGTATAGCGGTCACTAGTTATGTCGGTTGTTATTCCGTCTCCCGGTACGCGGAAGACCGGCCATCCGATTGTAACATTGTGCCTGGTTTTGAGGTGTTTTCGATATCTAACTCTGTCACATATCGAGAATGCGTAGAAGTAGGTGCAGGCAAGATGCAATGTGCTCCGGAGTACCGACGCTGACGTTCGGACCTTTTCTTATCACACTGGCACAGCCGGCACGCCACTCTTCGGGTGCTTTCTCTTGCAATAAAAAAATAACACACTCAATGCTCATTATGTCGTATCGATCTACCAATATCTTGGCCAGTTACGACGTACTCTGTACGGAGTACATATATTGATTGCCAGCTCAACGTGGCCAGCCGCCCGGAGGTTCCTCTCCCAAAATAGCTACAATCGCCCGTCCACTTCCCCTGTTTGTCGTATGTCATAGCATTGAGTTTTCGCAGCGTCTCGAGCGTCCATTTGATCCAGACCCCAGCCAGGTCAACCCCTGTAGCCCTCCTAAGTCGTAAAGCATGTCTCGTTTCCAAACAGCAGCATGCTTCGCAGTGCCTTTCCAGTACTCCGTATTCTATTCTAGCTATTCCGGCTATTCCAGTGTTCTTCCGCGGCCGTTCCGGCCACGCCTTGGCATGGCCTGCATGTCTTGGTCGTGCGTGTTTCTGCGTATTCCGCGTTTGTGTCTTGCTCAGTTTTTGCTCGTAGATTGTCTTGCCTGCTTACCAGTCCGTCGTGTCATGGCGCGATGTGATGTGCAGCTCCCGTTGCAACTCTTGTCTTTGTCATTCGTCTGCGCTTTGCTTTCTTCATATTCTCCCAGCATGGGATTTTGAATCTTTGGGATGCAATTTTGATTGGAAATACACACGTTTCCCATAACCGTGTTCTCGGATCCGTACCGGAATCTATGCTCCAGTCTTCTTGTCCCACCTGCGAGTGTGTACGTTAGTATCCGGTGTTGGTGAATGACAAACAGGCGATCTTCACCATCACTTTCACTTTCAAACTTACAGGTCCAAGAACAGCTTCCACAGTATAGAAAACAGGAGGCCCTGCAGGCCGTTGCACAGAATGCGCGTCTTGAGGCCGCGACCAAAGAGACCCAACAGCCCATCGGCCTGCACAACCAGCGCCGCCGCCTCGACATACGAGACCTTGGTGTCGTTGACCTGGCGGTAGGTCTTGACGACACGCAGCGAGTTGGAAACGGTGTCCGACACAACCGAGGCGACGAAGCCGATAAAGGCCAGCCGCAGAAGCCAAATAGCCAGCGGATGCCGTGCAGGCTCGGGCAGCCAGGCGGTCAGCAAGTTGTAGGTGGCGAACCAGGGGTAGTTGCCCGCAAAGGTGGCAGCGGCGGTGGCCAGGGCTCCCCACCAGAGGCTGCCGATGCCGTTGGTCTTGATCCGCTGCCGGAGGAGAGTGGTGCCGCGCGGTCCCTGGGCCTGCAGTGTGGTCTTGACGGTGTCGATGGGCGTGAGTAGGATACGGAACGATGCAGCACACAGCGACACAAAGATGGTCTGGATCAGAGATGGCAGGTCCTTGAGGTAAGAGTTGGAGTGCAGCAGCGCCAGGATGCCGGCGTTGGCCGCCGTGTCGCCGAAGCGGGAGATGGGGCCTGTGTTGTGGCATTAGTACGTGATACTTGATTGTGCCGGAGGCAACGAGGACTCGCCTTGAATAAGAGCAGCACCGAGACCATCATAGTACCGGCCGAATCCACGCTCGCGGTACAGGATGGCAGTCGCCTCGGTGAACGAGTGGCCGAAGCGGTACTGGTAGTTCATGATCGTTCGCAGCGGCATCAGCAGTAGCACCTGAAGGACCATGGCCGCGGCACCACTAACACCGCTTCCCAGCGCCCTCTTCAAGGCATCCTTGAAGTCAAAGTCGACATCGCCGCCGGCATCGACCCAGCCCTTGATAAAGACAAACAGGACCAACGCTGCCGCCAGTGCCCAGACTCCCCGCCACACGTACCAGCTCGTGGGCCGGGGCTGTGCTTCGTTTGAGGTCTCAAGAACGTCGTCGTCCTTTATCGGGCCGTTCCCGTTGCTATCCGCTCTTATCGCGCCATTGCCGGTTTCGGGGCCCAGGAGTGGCGTCTCTTCGTCGACGCGCGCTGGCGCCTGTACTTCTTGTGACATGATGTTTGTGATTTTGTGTGACGCAAATTTCGTTACTGTTGTTGGCCACGGCCAAGTCTCAAAAATGCAGAAGAAAGGCAAAGGGGACAAAATAAGGTCGTGGCAGGAGTTCCTTCCCCAGCATTTTGCATTTCAAAGCAGGATCAAGCTTGCTCGGCCTAGACAGGACAGGCTCGGCTGCGGCGTTATCCCCACAGGCCCACCTCATAGCGGCCGTGGATGGCGTGCTGCTTGTTTGTTCGCAATCAGTGGAGTCGGAGGCGGCATCCCCACGTCGAAAGGCAACTGCCGGGGGTAACATAAGAGAGAAACTGTGAAACTCTAACCAGAGTACTCCGTAATAAATATGCTGAATGAGCACTTCTCTTAAATGTTTTCGGCGAGATGTGAACCTTGCATAGGTTTTAGGCCTCAAATATGAGTGTCTCGGAAGCCCTTCAGTCTAATATCCTTAGGGCTGAAGCCGTTGTAAGACCCCTGATAAGCCCCGGTACATCCGTATTGCCTGCCCGTATCTACACAAATGGTTGAGAGTAACGCACCGAGAGAAACATAATGAGTTCATACAACAAAGCAACAAAGCAACAAAGCATTGTTCTGGCACCTGGATTAATGTCTTAGTACTTTTGTTCTTTTTTTGGCACTCAAAATGAGGACTTTTAGTCAATACATATGTAATGTTTTTAAACCAGTCAACTTCAAGGTCGTTGTTTCGCTCAGCAAGCCAACCTCAAAATCAAAGACGAATCTTACTTGCCATCAAAGACTTAAGATATAGTGATTGGCCACCATGTGTTTCACTTTTCACTTATTTAACGAATGCAATGGACAAGTGCAGTGGTCGAGGGTCTGAAGAGTCAACAAAACTCTTTTTGGTAGATGTCTGTATTTCTCTCTAGAAAAGAAACGAAAAAAAATAAGCAAGCAAAGGCTAGATGCAGATGCGGACAGAGGACACAATGATAACACTCAAAGCAAGTGACTTATTTAGAAGCCCTGCTTGGCGCTCTGAGCCTTGGCAGCAGCAATGTTGGCCGCCGCGTTGGGGTCGGTGAAGCCGCAGCCGAGCTTGCCGTTTTGGAACTGGGCGCCCTCGGCCGAGCAGATGCCCAGACCAGAGCCGCTGATCTCGGCGCAGCAGGCGCTGCGGCAGTCAGCATCGGCGACACAGCCGCCGGTGGTGAACTGCTCACCCTTGCCGTTGCCGACATCAGCGGCACCAGCAGTATTGGGGGTCAGAGCCATGCCAGAGGCGGCGACTAGAGTAAAGGAGATACTGATTAGCAACAATCACGATTCACAACTGGAGGCAGCCTATTGGCGGGAGGAGAAAGACTTACGAGCCAGGACAGCGGCGAAAGTGATGCGAACCATATTGACGGTTTGAAAAAAAGGAACGTTAAAAAAAAAAAACCGAGTGGTTGAAGAAAGTGGTAAAGTACAAGTACAATAAACGACACCGGGTCGATAAACTGTCGCAGACAGGAAGAAAAGAAGGTGAGTTGAAAAGAAGGTGGTTGAAGAAAAGACCGAATATGATTGTGATGAGCAGAACAGAAGAAAAGTAGATCAAAGCAAGGTTGAGGTGAAGCTCTCTTATATAGATGATGGAACACGTGTGGATGCTCAGAGATGACAAGACGGCAAGCAATTTATCTGAGGCGGCTTTTCGACACCGCCTCGACAGGAGTACTGGGACGGCATTCCACGCTTTGCATCAAGCTTTGCATGGACGGAACATGGCAATGTTGGAACGAAAAAGAAGAGAACAGGAGGGAATGCCGCATCAGCATATCCACAGAAGGAGCTTCTACGTGGGGCAGCATCGTAGCATCCCATTCGGTGTGTTCGATCGCCCAGCCTGAAATCCGGAAAATCCTGGCATGCGTGTCCCTGAGGTTCTGCTGCTCTTCAGTCTCCCCCGTCCGTCTTTTTCTTTCTTTTTCATCTGGTTTCCTGTCTGTTTTTTTGCCTGACTGTCGCTCTTGACCACTCGTTCCCGCCACTGAACTGGCATTGACAGCTGTCTCTTCACCCCAGAAAACCTGGTTCGCCGAGACGGGTTCGTGTCGCCGACCAGCCCATGACTCGTATGCATCTGACCTGATCTTCTAAACTTTGCCCGGCATGGTTATTGGCACGGACACTGGTACTGTATTTCTCCTTAGAAAACCGAATAATACTACATAAAGAAGACAAAACGCTCGTTTCAGGTGCCGCTTGAAAGTCAAGCCGAGGCGGAAGATCGGCAAGCCTCTGCCTTTTCGGTAAATAATGCTGACAACGCATGACAGGACAGAAGAAGTGTGTCGCTTGTTCTTGCTCGTCGAGTCGAGTAGTCACGAAGCATTAGAAAGTCTCATTGGAGACGATACGGTCCGTTTCCGAAGGAAAAAAAAACACCGAAAGACTACGACGTCGTATCTTCCCCGACACGACTCGAAGCAAAAGACGCCACGCTTTGTTTCAATATACGACTCTGCAATAAACTATTAATATTGAGAGGGAACTGTTTTTTAAATACTATTCTTTCGAAACCTGCTCAATGGCCCGTATACAACGGTCCATGATCCGGATATCTCGTGCCATGGCAGCCTCCGACGCAGACTCTTCGACCAGCTCAAAATCCAGCAGCACAGCCGACGTGCCACTGCCGCCATGATCTCGTAGTAGGCAATTGCCATCGTGCGCATCACCATGGGCAATATGATGCTCGTGCAGCTTGTGTAGTACGGCGAGGCAAGCCCGCATTTTCTTCGGGGTACGGCGGGCCCCTAAATTTTGTGCAATGTACTCAACAAGAAAGCCAATCGCGTGACCAGCCTCGTCGACAACATGGCCGTGAAACTCTGGCGTGATGCCTGCACCATGCAGGCGCTGGTACATGGCCACTTCGCGAGATAGGTCGCGGAGTAAAGACGCTCTTTCGATGTCTGGGGCATCAACATCCACCATCTTAGCCAGGACAGGTGTTGGTACATCGTCGCCACTATCGCCAGTCTCAAAGTCAGAATGTGTCACGAGAAGCAGTCGTCCTGGCTGTAGCTCGCCAACGACTGTGAGTACGCGGTAGTCGAGCTTGCGCGGATGCCAGCCGGTTACGCCATCCGGTCGAGAAACGTGTTTTGTTGTCTTGGGCGTTTGTTTCTTTTTGTTTATGGGCGGATCGTCTTGACCTTGCCAAGATGATGGCAAAATAAAAGACCAACTGTAACCATTTTGAGGTTCAGAATGATGGCCGGCGAGGTCGATCGCTGACAATGGAGTCGGCGGCGTCGATGGTTCTGCATGTGCGGCGAGCACCGGCACAACGGCGATGCCAAGGAAAGAGAGAAAGCGCATCCACTGGGCGTGGGAAAGGGAAGACAGAAGTAAAGAGAAATCAAATTCGATGAGAGACGACAAGAAAAGATGAAAAGAAAAGATGAAAAGAAAAGATGAAAGAAACGATGAAAGAAAACATGAAAATAAAAGATTGAAAAAAAAAAAAAAAAAGATGAAAAGACGATTAACGGCTGCAGCTGGGTCATACAATTTTGTGATTTCGTGACGCAATAAATGATGGTGCATGAATGATTCTGACGAAGATCCCAGAAGAAAAGGCAATTTGCAAGACGGCGTTCAAACATAATGGCAAAATTACACATGCGCCTGAGAATGGGCTGCCGTTTTGTCCTTTTCGTCTGAACCAGCCCTCGAAATGAAGCGGTAACGATGTGTTACAGATTCTCAAGATCGACGTCTCCTGTTGAAAGCGAGAGCAAAAAGGCAAACATCCGAAACATGACCCATTATTCCGGCCCCGTGCTGCTCTGACGTCTCCAAGGACCACAAAAATAATAGTAAGCAGGTGCAAAACGAGACGGCTACGACGTACTTATATGCATCTGCTGAGGCTGCACACTCGAGGGGATCCATGACTCGCTTTGCAATAATCAGGCTTTGAGAACATTGCTCTTTTAGGTCCCATTTTGCACCCCCTTGTCGGCAGACCACAGATCGCGAGCAGAAACAAAAGAGCTGAATTTGTCCTCACAAAAAAAATCAATTTGAGGTGTAAAATATACTGTGATAATGATTCTTTCTACCACCAAAGCAAAAACAGACAAACAGACATGCAAACTAGAACAGAACCGGCTACACGACAACTGCTGCATCTGGAGCAACTTCGACCACAATACCTGGGCCTGCCAGTCCCAAGACAGCATCCACCTGGCCGTCCATCGCCTGAGCATTCATGACTTGCAGCCGCTTGGCCTCACGCTGGAATTTGCGAGAGGGAATGCGGCGGTCGAACAGGATATCCGCCACGGCCTGCGGGATGTTTCTCATCTCGGGCAATCGCACAATGGCCCATACAATCCAGATGGAGACGAGGCCGACGGCAGGAAACGCAGTCAGTCCTTGAAGGTTGCCCTTGTCCTGGCCCAACATGTAAGGTCCGGCAGCCGACTGCGCCAGGTTGACCATGTCGTTGGCCATTCTCGACAACGACAGGGTCTTGGTGCGCAGAGCGGCCGAGCTGATATCGCAGACAATAGTGTTGGTTGAAGGGCCAACTGTTGCGCCGTAGAGGAAGGACCAGCCAAACAGCAGGATTGCTTGTCCCTAGGAGCCTCCTTTATGGTTGATCGCATTGTGTCGCTTTAGGACTTCCAGAACCCCAATCATGGACAGGACTGGCCAGATGCACACGAGGCCTCCCAAGTACAATGTCCGTGTCGATAGGCGCGTGTAAAAGATAAAGTAGCAGATGCTGCCCATCAATAGAATAATTGCATTGACTGCAACGTCAGTAAATGAAAAATGAAATTATTTGATCAGTTTGGAAGAGGAGTCTGACTTACAGAAAGCCATCTTTATGGAATCGCCACTCTTGAGACCGGCCAGCCGCATGAAGTTGACAAGCTGGCTGGCAATGGCAAAGCCGACAATAATCTGGCCAATGTTGACCATGATGGCAATCTCCGTCCTTCTTCGGTTGGATTTGCGGAAGCATTCCCGGAACGAGATGTCGGTCGTTTGTTGTGCTGTCTCAATGGCGACCACAGCCTGAATTTCTGCTAGGCGCAGGACCGCGGGATCTGTTGGGCTCATTCCGAATCGAGAACGCAGCCTTCCAGATGAAGACGATAGACGTTCCAGTGCATGCAGTGCATCGGCTGTATTTCCACGGCGGACATGCCACCACGGAGACGAGGGTGCCACAAGACATACGATTGCAATAGGCACGGGGATGACCCATTGCAAAGCCATGGGAATGCGGTAAGCCGCAGGCCCCTCCACGTCAACCATGAGCCACAGCACGCCGTATGACGTCAGCTGGCCAACGATCCAACAGCAGCTGATCATGCCTGTGAGAATATGGCTAATGGCTGGCGTGCAAACATCGGAGATGTATGTGCTTGCCATGGTACCGAAGCCACCGCAGCACAAGCCCTGAAGCAAGGTGCCGGCCAGAATAAAGTACATGGACGGCGCCCAAAAGTTGATGAATGTGCAGCCAAGGAAGAAGATGAGAGATGTAGCTAAAATGAGGCGGACGGAGAACTGCGATGAGAGCTAGCCAACTAACACGCCTCCGAGCATGGAGCTGCCCACGGAACACATCTGCACGGCCAGCATCCAGACAGCGCCAAAATCGTCTTCTGTGCCAGAGAACCGCTCCTCAAACTGTGGCTGGGCCAGCAGCGAGACGACAAGGTTCTGGGCATAGCCAACGAGGATGACGGGGAGCATAAGCAAGAGAGACCAGATAATGGCCTTGTAGTAGGTTTGGAGCGTGTGGGTGCGCGCTGCCAGTGTACCGACGTACACGGCCGTTCTGGCCTTGAGCCATTGCTTCTTCTCGTCGTAGAGGCTGGAGTATTTGGAATGGGTCCTCTGAGCATTGGAGTCGACGAGAGTCTCGCTTGTACTCACAGTTGGGGAGCAAGTGGCAGAGGTCATCAATGTAGCAGCTAATGTGTCGATGGTGCCACTGTCTGATCCAGAAAGGGCGCCATCCATCATACCTGCAATGTCGGTCTCCGTAGAGTCTGGTTCTGCGTCTGCTGTGCCTGTGATGGGAAGGAACATGGCTGGTCTGGTGAGTCTTGTCGATGACGTGCGACGGTCGCTGGCACCCTCGATGTAGATCTCATCCCAGTCGCTGGCCTCTTCCGCCACAGGAGGGACGCGGAAACGGTGGACATGGCCTGGAGGTGCGGGAGCACATTCCGGCTCAACAGGGTCCATCATCATGTCGTCTTGGATATAAGTCGGCAGATAAAATGCGGGCCGGAGGCTGTTTGAGAGCGTTTTGTAGGATGCCGAGAGAAGGAACTGAGAGTTGTAGCGTGGGAAAAGAAAATAAAACAAATACTAAAGAAAACAATAATGAGCATCCAGTGCACCAAAATAAACAGATCAGTGTCTCAGGCCATTAGGCTTTCCAAGACTAACAGATCAATGATGTGGCAATGGTCGAAGATATGGATGTGGACTGGAGAAAAGAAGGTGGAGAAGGAAGATGGGAAAGCCCAATTGTGTTGGTTGTCATTGTTTACTTTTGCGGCATCCTGAAGTGCCACGTGATCCAATGGGGCAGCAACAAAACTGGAAAGCGTGATGCTGCACCAACGGTGACTCCTTCCCAAAGCAAAAGTTTCCAGTCATGCTCTTTCCCAACATAATTTGGAGTATTTTAGGGAAGGAGCTACACAGTACTTTGTCACTTGAAGGAGAAGAAGGTGGTCATTGAATAATGTTCCAATCTGGTATCCTTTAAATAAAAATACTGATGATCTATGCTCTACTCTATGAAATGACAGTCGGAAAATCTGAACTCTAGTAAAATAATGACGCAACGAAACAAGAGATGGCTCTACACCTCATCAGAGCCAACAACCTTCTCGTTGTGGCGAGGGGCCCGCCCCTCATCGCCGCGCCGGGAAATGGTCTTGTTGACAAAGTTGTTCATGTACTTGGAAACGTCCTGAACAAAGAAGGATGCAATGATGGCAACACCACCGAAGGAGATGCTCGACAAGAAGACGACCTTGAAGGCCATGTGGTAGGCCAGTAGGTTGCCATCGGTGACCGCCTCGAGAATGGTGCTGTTCATGCCGGGCACGGCGTCCAGCGCCGCAGCCGTGCCGTTGGTGAGAGCGGTGAAGAGCTGCGGCAGGCTGCTGGTAGGCAGACCCGAGCTGGCCGCGGCGGCAGTCACGTCCTGGTTGACAAAGACGGGCAGGCGGGCCGAGTACACGGAGACGTAGATGGAGAGGGCAATAGTACCGGTGACGGCACGCATGGAAGTGTAGAAACCCTGCGAGGCACCGATATCCTCGGGAGGAACAACCAGACCAGAAATAACAATGGTGACGGCCTCGACCACTCCTACGCACAAACCGCCAAAAAACGTCAGGCACAGCGACAGAGTCTGGCCGTTCTGGTCGACGAGAGCCATCAGAGCGGTCAGGACGGTCAGCAGCACACTCCAGGCGGCGAGCTGGTAGTTGGGGTGGCCGATGAGCTTGAAGATGGGGGCGATGATAATCTCGCCGACAGCAAGGCCAGCACCAGTGGTGGAGGACATTAGGCCGATCGTGATGTTGTCGGTAGTCAGAAAGGTAGTGATGATAATAGGCCACAGCAGGTTGAGAGCGTAGTAGACCATCTGGCCAACGCAGCCAATGATGATGACTGCCGAAAAGGTCTGGATTTTGAGCAGCCGAATGGGCATCAGAGGCTGCTTAAGCGGAACATAGACCTGGTAGAGGAAAAAGACGGCAACGAGAACGGCACCGACGACGATAGGCGCAATGACGTGGGCACTGCTCCAAGGGTAGGTGCCCTGGCCCCAGGTGAAGCCGAGGAGAAGCAGGACAAGGCCGGCGGAGTACAGGAACAGGCCTCCGTAGTCGAGCTGGCGCAGCTCCTGCATCGTGGTCAACTCCTTGTTGATCATATGGAAGCTGGGAGGGAAGTAGCACAGAGCCAGCAGAAGGATAGACAGGCCGCTGACGATGACGTTGAGGTAGTAGCACCAGCGCCAGCCCATGTTCTCGTTGGCGACAAAGGCACGGGCGATGGCAGTACCGAAACCGATCGTAGGTAACACGCTGAAGGTAATGGCAGCCTGGCCATAGAGACGGTACTTGTTGGGGAGGAGCTCGTGAACAAGCATGGGGTACAGCTGCTGAGCGCCGCCGGCAAAGGCAGACAGAACGGTACCGGCGATGACAACGTTGACGGTGTTGGCACGGGCGGAGATGATAGAACCGACGAGCGAGAAGACCTGGGCGGAGATCATGAAGTAGCGGCGGCCAACAATATCGGAGAGACGGCCAACGATAAGCAGCATGACACCGCTGACGAGTGTGAAGGTCATGGAAACGAGGTAGATGTTGGGAGATGGGCCTGCATTGATTGTTAGTACGCAGATTGACACTTGATGCGTTTAGCGGAACTAGAAAAGGGAGCATGGACTCACCAATATCGGCATCAATGACAGAGAGAACGTTGACAGGCATCGCGTAGCCGATAAACAGAGAGTTTGCCATCAGCATGATGGCCAGCAGCGAGCCCAAAAAGGGAAACGACTTCCAGTAGACTGCATTCTCCTCGTGCTCGAGGCCGTCATCAACAGCAGCCAGGCTGGCCGCATTCGCTGGTGGTGTCGACATAGCGGCGCTGGTGTTGTCGATGTGATCGACTTGGGAGACCTTTTCCTGTGACATGGGGGGCAGAAAACAAAAATGAATAGAAAATAAAGAAAAGAAGGGAGAAATGAACTGTGAATCAAAGTGACTCTCTGTTAATAAAAAGATTAAAAAAAAAAAAGGAAGAGACAGACACCGATGAGAGATGAAGACACACGAGGAGAGACAGGTTAGAAAGTCTAAAAAGAGATGCGGGCTCAAGTCACTTTATAGCCCCATAATACAGGGAATGGAAAAGCACAACAGAGACGGCAGCCAAACATGAGCAACAATCTACAGAACAGACAGCGTCAACAGCTAGTGTACGACGTACTTTTCCTTTCCTGCAACGGGCAGGCATTCTTGGCTTCCATCAAGCTAGTTTGGACCCGGAAACGACGGACACTTTTTTATTGTGCATGTATCCAAGCCACGCGGTGCTCTCTGTCCGACTTCCAAGCAGGCATCTTGGGTGAGTGCTGGGCGCTATTTCACCCCTTTTGCCTGCCTCAATTACACGCTTTTTGGCCCTCGCTTGCGTAGTGGCCCTCGCTTTGGGTTGACTGCAAAGGCAATTATGGAGAAAGCGAAGAAAAAAGAGGACTCCTCCGCACATGGATAGACCCCATCCCAAGATCCTTTCTCTCCTCCCCCCTCCCCTCACTCCTGCCCGACCCCAACCATGCCCCAGACCAGCAGGCACCTTGTCCTCTCTCCCCTTGGTCTCGGCTTTTCTTTCCTCTCTTGTCTATCGTACCCCAATTCCTCTCTCATCATTTATGGCTCGTATAAATTGCCAGTTTTCCCTCCATTTGGACGAGTTGGGTTTTACTCTAAAAATGTTAAAAACACCGAGAACTTTGGCCTTCCGCATAACTTTTTATGAATTAAAACCCCAGCGTTCGTTCAATTGTTCGCAACTACCTTCGTATCTTTCTCCAGACTGTTTGTCTGCATCATGGTCTTCAGCCATGGTGGACCACTTCCCCCAGGATAAGGTTTCCCAGGCCGCTTTTCGACATTTGCTGAACATTTTTTGGCATTGCCAGCGGGCTAAGGCGTCACCCGCTTTTTTTTGTGGTCTTTTTGCCTCCATGTTGTCTGGGGACTCCACACACAAGCAGGGCTGTGGAGACGGGGGAGGAGCCTTAGAGTCTGGCAGCAAGAAACTGCTGGCGGGCATCCTACTCTCTACTGGGGCGCTCCCCAGTGTTTCTGTCTTGTCCGTCGACTTGTAATTTATTGATGAAAACCGAAAGAAACAGAGAATTGTTAACCAGCACGCACATACTGTGTACTCTGCACTTTTAGACGGAGCCCAAGTTCAGCCTCTAGTTCCACGCAATACTCCTCGCAGTAGCAGTGCATTACGAACATGGCCGAAAAGACGTAGAACCAGAACTAGTCTGACCGCATAGCCTTTCTACCGTATCTTACATAGACTGGCAGATAGATAGACGTGTGTAGAGATAATGTATATAAAGATGTTCGGAAACCCTTTTTCCTTTTCCCGTGTGCCTCTTTTCTGTGATACGGCGCATTTTGAACCACTTTTGATTTTATTTTACGCCCCAGCAACAAATTCGTCCTCCCCATCAAGATTTACAACAGGCATTCGCACTTCGATCACCGTCCCGTTGTCGTTACGCCACGAGTTTTTTTTTTTTTTTTCCCTCCCGTGTGTTAGGACTACTCATTTTCCAGCGAGATCCCAAAAACAAAACAGCAGTCAACGAGCAGCGATCTAATCCAGTTCAGGGAGAGTGAAAGCGGCATGTCGACCGACTACAAAACGCCACGCGGCAGACCAGGGGTGCTCGAGCCTCTTGAGTATGCGCAGCTCGGAGAAAGGTCGAGCTTTCTGAAGGAAAGGGGGGAGAAAGAGCACTGAAAAAAGGAATGAGCCCTGAAGCAGTGGCTTTGTCCAGGCACTTGACTACTGAATCATTTCCCCACCCACTAGGGGACGAGGTAGCGATTTGGGGGCAAAAGGAGAAGGAGTAAGAGATTTCGTCGGTTCTTGGAGAAATCAGAATGGAAGACAACAGAAAAGAAAGAAAAAAAAGGGGAGCGGACAGGAGATACAAGGCGCCAGAAGAGACCAGCGAAAAAGGCACCAAAGAAGGGAAAATAATCGGCCACTCTCTACTGGATCCAAGAGGCAATCCCCAGATCTTCTTCGCCTCCGGTTTCCCCCAGATCCCCAGATTTTGCCTGGTCCTTGACTCCTGTCCTTTTTCTCGTCATTGCCCTCCAAAAGTGGGCCTCAAAGCCACTTTTTCACAGTCGCCGTCACGGGGGGCCTTTTGAATCTTTGGGATGAGGACGACAAATGGAAGACACAGAAAACGGAGGCCACAGCGGGAATATCGTGGTGGGGTTTATGTGCGAGGCTTTTTTTTTGTCTGGCTCGTTTTCATTTCGCTCTCCAAGCGACTGGGGAGGGCCACGGGAGCTTTTCTCTCTCCAAACTCAACAAAACACCAACTTGACCGGGCAAGACTACCCCATCTGACCCCACCCAAACGTATTCCCGGGGTATCGGGGTAGGACCACCTGGCTCTGCGCCGATTCTCCGCCCAAAATTTGCCGGCCGAGATGATAGAATCGTAAGCAAACATGGATTATTGAGTGTAGAGTGTATTGGCGTATGTCCCGTGCGTATAATAAGTAGCACATGTTTTTGGCACTTTATTAAATTTCACAAAGCCATTGATTTGTCTTTACTGGGGGGTAAATAAGCAGACTTAGAATGAGGCCCATGGACCAACCCGGAAACAGCTACAATTCCCAAAAAGGCAAACTCGGCCGACCTGCAAAATTTCCCGGAAAACGAAGACAATCGAGCATGGATGGTGGACATGATATCAGCTCTGCATCTGTGAGATCCTTCAATGATGAAACAACACAAAGGGAAAAACAAAACAGATGCACGCCAGCGCATTCTGCATTCGGATGCTGGTAACATCAAAAACGAATGCGTATGTGTGGCCATGGGGATAATCAAATAGAATGCCTGGCTTGTGCGTTTTCAAAGCAAGGTATATGTATCATGTCCAGGCTGGCGTATCTTCACACTGCCAGGGCTCAATAGTCCTCAGATTCCTTCTAGAATTAGAAGAACAGCAAACCACGACATGAATCCGAAATCGTTGGAGACAAACATGCTAAAACTGAAAACACGGCAGACGACACGAGACCATCGCCAGATGAACAACACAGACACGGTACGAAGAACAGAAAGAAGAGATGACTGGACATGAATGGACACGTTTTGACAGGAATGGGGGTTTCAAACACCAGAAAAATGCAGATTGCAGCGATCGTAATCCTCCACGGCCGTTTACCTCAATGAGAGGCCGATACATGCCTGCAGCTGCACCATTCTCAGAGCAAACAACTCCTTGCTCGATGCACGGAGCTGACAGAAAATAAAATCAACCTTATTTGAATTTGTATTTGCAAGGATGAGCTGACGTCTGCAAAGTCCAAATAATTTGCTCACAGGCCCCTATTCCTCCTTCCATGTTCGTGCCATGAATCATGGCTCCACTATTGTCGGAAATCGGTAGTCGTGCAGAATGTCAACATAACTTACGGTACCCATGATTCATGTCACTTTTTGTCACAATTTAGTGCAATTTACGACGTAATACAAGGGTACTTGGCCTCACAGTATTTTCGGCCCTTGTAATTCTAGCTGCCGCCTTCGTCATGGTATGCACTCCTCTCGGGACTGCCTCTTTAACTTCTTGATTATTTTTGGGTCGTTTTGTCTTGCATGATCAAGTTTGGCTCGACATCAGAGTGGAGGATAAAAGGGAAACGATGTCCGCTGCCTTTGCCTGCTTCGTAAATCCGTCGACTACAGGCCTCATGTTAAAATCGTGCACTTGCATCCGGGCAGCCCGAGAGGCAATGCAGTGCGGGGCAGTGAGTAGTCTGTATATTTCTTGTTAGACCGCTACACACTCTGCTGAGCCGAATTCCGCTGTTGGAAGGTGACCTCATAGGCTGTTTGCTGGTGTTTTTCCTGAGTAAAAAGCGATATTTAGCAGCAGGAGACAACATCATGACCAATGTGATAAGTACCCTTTAAACTTCAGTGTTTCGTTGGGCACTTTATCTTTGAGACTGAAATTTTTTATAAGGCTGAGCAATCTTATCAATGAAAAAGTACTCGTCCTTGTTAGGGAGCATGGCCCACTCGATCTGTTCCTTGATGTGAGCAGCAGTCTCGTTGCTGTAGCGGGTATCAATGAAGTAGAGGCTGTCAGGTCCCGCAGCAGCCAAGCAGGGCGTGCTGGGGGCAATGACCTGGAGGCCGCGCCATGAGTTGTAGTACTGCGGCACGTAGCCAGCAGCACGGTACTCCTCCTGATAGGTAGGCGTGCCCCCAACCGAGCGGATGGGGTTCAGAAGCATGGCGAGCAAGATGGTGAAGAACATGCAGGCAGTTTAAGGTGAGCTTTGAGCTAAAAATGGCTGGAGCTGGACTTTTTATAGAATCCCGGGGGCTTGGACTCTTGCTTGTTATCTACTCCTTTTCCATGCTTCATCATGTTGAGTTTTGATCGGCTACAGATCGTGACTTACGGAATTGGACTACCAATTCTCAAATTTCAATATCTGCGTTGCGTTGCGTCAATTTTGGTTGCTAGTGATAGCCATATTATGTGGGAGCAAGCCGACTAGATACCATTAAGCACAAAGTGGTTTTTCCTTGGCACCGTGCTTTGTTTGCTCGGCACGCCTGAGATTCAATACCCGCAAAATTTTGTAGAAGGATCATACTTGAAACCCACATGAAAACCATTGATGGCTAGGCGGACTCCTGTCTCACACAAGAGGCCCTTAATGGCACCAATGCAGTCCGCCCGCAGTTTGTCCGTATCGTAGCCAAATGGATGGCCCACGACCAGACCAGAGGCCATAGCGTCGCCTACTTGTGTTTCCATGAAGACAATGCGGCCCTTCCAGTCTGGGGAAATGGCATGCACGCCGCCGAGACGTGCCATGACTGTGATACAACCTCCAAAGAGACGACCCTGTGCTTTGCCGGGGCGAACCCAGATCCAACCGACTGTGGGTGCTAGTTTCGGACTCTGCGTTGAGGCCGCATCGTTCCAAGAAGGGTCGAATTCTGGTTGCGCCGGGCTTGAGTGCCTTGGGCACGATTGTTGAGGGCATGGCGGATGCGTGTGCGGATGCGATGACGTGGATACTGACTCCTTGGTGTTTGTAGCGACTGATCTCTGTAAACTGAAGGATGCTCTGCGTATTACAAAAGCGTTACTCCGTACTTGTACTCCTTTTCTCGAGATGTGCCTTTGTGGCTTGAAGAACGGAGCTTGAACATAATATATGGGCAGCGATTCCTCTCAGTTTCATCGTGCAATAAAAAGAACACAGTAGATAGGCCTTCCCCGTTATCCAACTGGACCTCGCCACATGATTCGCGCAGCCCGAAATGCGACATTCAGGTACGATGTCCCCCATGCTGTCAGCGTTGTCGTCGATGCACGTTGAGCCAATCGGCTGAAGGAAGATGCGGCTATGCCCAATCGGGCAGGTAGAACAGTATTTATCGTGCCGTTATGGAGCCGCACGCCCTTGGATTGGCATCTCAATGTTGGCGCTAAAAATCATGTCGTGTAAATGGACGTCGTTTATAAGCTGAAAAACTCCTGCATGGTTCTGCCACTTGATTATTTGTCTTTCGATGTTACAATACTATACAGTTCACGACACCAACGACGGTCATATATAATTTGTCAAGCATTGTCTTACGACGGCATGCAAATCGCTTACTTACACAATCACCCAATATCGAAGCGAAGCAGAATACGACAATCGAAAATGATAGGAGCAAAATTGCCAAGTGACTCAACAGACCTGGAAGGTGGCAACATCACAACACCAGCCTTGCCTGCGGACAGCCTGATTGTGAACTTTGATGGGCCTGACGACAAATACAGCCCACTCAACTGGTCATTTGTCAAGAAAACATACACAAGTCTCCTCTACAGCATGACGAGCTTAGGCTCTGTCTGGGCAAGTACAGCGTACGATTGATTCCCAACGACGACATAACACACTGGCTTCATGATGCGAGCAAGTTTCTAAATCACTACACTCAACAGATACGCACCTGCGAATGAGAAAATTGCCGAGCAGTTTGGAGTATCGTCAGAGGTTGCCCTTTTAGGCACAAGTTTTTTGTTGCTAGGATGGGCGTTTGGTCCTCTGTTGTGGGCTCCTTTGTCAGAAATATACGGCCGAAAATGGGCAGTCTTGCTCCCATATGCGATATCGTTCATCATGTCAGTTGGCACCGCCACAGCCAAGGACATCCAGACGGTGCTGATAACAAGATTTTTCACTGGCTTCCTGGGCGCCGCACCAATTACCTGTATGGGTGGTGTCATGGTTGACTTGTGGAAACCATCACAGCGCGGCAATGCCATTGTCGGCTATACTCTAGCCGTAGCGGGTGGTCCGGTATGTCATTTCCCCCCAATCCCCCCCCTTCTACTCAAAACCTTCAACGGAGATCCTGATATGCTTTGCAGTGCCTCGCTCCGGTCGTGGGCGGTGCTATTATCTTGGCCGGTGCCAGTTGGCGATGGACAGAATATGTGAGTTGTAATCAAAATGAAAGCTGTTCAGAGCCAAGCATACTGACCTCCGTTTAGATTACCGCCATGATCCAAGGCTCCATCCTCCTTCTTGACCTCATGTTTATCGACGAGACATATGCTCCAGTTCTGTTGACCAACAAGGCTCGGGTTCTCCGCAAATCGACGGGAAACTGGGCGCTGCATGCCGAGTGGGAAGAAAAGGACGTCGTCATCAAGGAGCTGGTCATCAAGTTTGGTCTTCGTCCTTTGCAGATGCTTGCAACGCCCATTTGCCTTGCCGTGACCATTTACTCGTCGTTCATCTACGCCGTCTTCTACGCCAGCCTCGCATCGTTTCCGATTATATTTGAAGAGACACGCGGATGGAACAGCCTCATCGGCTCGCTGCCGTTTATATCTGTGTTTGTCGGCATTATTGCAGGCGCCGCTGTGACTTGGCAAAACCAGCAGCACTACAACCATATGTTTGAGGCCAGCGGCGGCGTTCCCGTTCCCGAGGCTAGACTGCCGCCTATGAAGATTGCTTCGTTCGTCTTGGCGGGCGGACTGTTCATTATGGGATGGACGTCCAGGCCAGATATACCGTGGATTGCTACAAACATTGGCGTCGCCATGATGGGCTTTGGGTACTACACCATCTTCACCAGCGCCGTCAACTACCTAGTGGACACCTTCCAGCGCTGGGGTGCAAGTGTTTTGGCCGCCAACACGTTCTGTCGAAGTGTGTTGTCTGCCATTCTGCCGCTTCTTGTGCGGCCGTGGTACGACAAGCTGGGAAATGGGTGGGCGTTTACTGTCCTCGGCGTGTTTGCTGTGCTCAACATTCCCATCCCCTTTTTCTTTGCCAAATACGGACCGCAAATTCGCGCTCGGGGCAAATACACATCATTCATGAGTTGATAGTTTTATAGGTGTCTCAAATTTGCATAGAAGCAAGCTTTTTGATCTTCTTACATGACAAGGCGTGGACAAGGCGTGGGGCAGGGGTCATTTTACCGCGGCGAGACTGACGAAACTGACGAAACTATCCGCGGAACGCTCGTATAAAGGCACCGAAACTCATCCTACACCTTAAAAATGCTCGACAAACAATGTCTACTACCCCTATTGGCGTTTCGGCCTTGCAAGAACATTTGTCTCGAGGTTTGTAGCAAAATCCAACACAATGAAATCACCACCGACAACATCAACGCCAGGGACGTCTGACTCCGGCCTGCCTCCGTTCAAACCCGGCCCACGTTTTTGGGCCATTCTGGTGGCTTTGTCGTTCATCAGTCTGCTCACATCACTAGAAGCGACTGTCACCTCAACAGTACTGCCGTCCATTATTTCCGATCTGGGTGGCGGGGACAGCTACACTTGGGTGTCCAATGCCTACTTCTTGACAATGTAAGTTGTACCAAGTCGCGTATTTTATTCAAGTCTTTTATCCATTTTTTTCTTCATTTTTATTAATTTCTTTTTCTTTTCACAGGACATCACTTATGCCGCTATTTGGTCAACTTGCCAATGTGTTTGGCCGCCGTTGGCCCCTCATTGCCTCTGGTGTCCTCTTCATGGCTGGAAGTGCAGTCTGTGGCAGTGCACCTTCCATGGCCGCCATGATTGCTGGCCGTGCCGTCCAAGGCATTGGCGGTGCTGGAATCGGTGTCCTTTGCGAGACTGTCGTCTGTGATCTGGTGCCACTCCGCAAGCGAGGCACGTATATGGGCGCCGTGCTCAGCATGGTCGGTCTTGGTGCGGCTCTTGGCCCGCTGTTTGGCGGTCTTCTGGTCCGATACAGCACCTGGCGCTGGGCCTTTTATATGACACTTCCCATGGGCGGTGCTGCCGTTGCCCTACTCGTGGCTGTTCTTCATGTCCAGTATGACCGCTCAGAGACTGTGGCAATCAAGCTGGCGCGTCTGGACTGGCTAGGCAATGTTGTTTTTATCGGCGGCACAGTTCCAGTACTCATCGCACTCGGCTGGGCGGGCGGTGCCTACCCTTGGTCTTCATACCATGTGCTTGTGCCGCTTCTTGTCGGACTGGCAACTCTGGCTGCTTTTATCGTCCTTGAAGGCAACAAACGTCTCTCGCCCAACCCCATGGTGCCTCTCCGTCTGTTTCGGAGCTCGATAAGCGCCATCGTCTTCCTCCTCACCTTTCTGCATGGCATCGTCACCATGTGGGCACTCTACTTTCTGCCCGTCTATTTCCAAGGCGTGCTGGCCATGGATGCTTACCACGCCGGCATTGCACTTCTGCCAACAATTTTAGCACTGCTGCCGGGCGCCATCGTCGGCGGTCTTCTCTTGAGCAAATTCGGTCGCTACAAGCCGATTTTGATGGCTTGCTTTGGCCTTATTGTCGTCGGATTCGGCCTCTTTTCCCTTTTGAGCGTGAAGTCAAGAACTGGCGCTTGGGTCGGCTTCCAGGTTCTCGAGAGTTTCGGCGCCGGTTTTGGCATGGCTGCCCTGCTTCCGGCACTCCTGGCTCCGTTAACAGACAAAGATACGGCTCTGGCTACGGCGACATGGGGCGTCGTGCGCAGCTTTGGTGTTCTGTGGGGCGTGGCCATTGCCGGCGCAATCTACACGAACCGAGCAGCGCAGCTTGCTCAAAGCGGCATCCAAGATCCATCCGTTGCCGCCATGTTCACATCCGGAGGTGCATACGGCGCTGCCGATGCCAAGTTTCTCGACACGCTGTCAACTCAAACGCGCGATGAGGTCATTGCCGTTCAGAGCGAAGCTCTGAAGCGGTCGTGGCAGGTGGCCATTGCCTTTGGCGGTGTCGGCCTGATTGCGGCTGCAGTCATGAAACAGGTTTCGCTCCGTGAGAGAAACGACACTGACTTTGGCATTGTCGAGAAAAATGGGACACAAAATTTTGAGGCGGGTGGTGATCAAACTCGTGGGTAGCTGTTGTGGCAAGTTGGATGTTGACGTTGGAGTACGAACTACGACGTAATACGGAGTACGTCGTATGTATGCGTAGTAGCTTGGAGTAGATAATAAAAATGGGGCATAACCTCTTATTATACTCTGTGATTGGTTGTTTGTAAACCCTCCGAGGAAAGCAAACTCTCCGAGGAGGGTTTTGACGACAAAGTGCTATGCCTAAATTGGGAGCCATATACGGAGTACGGAGAGTACGAACTAGGCTCGGCTTCACCTACACCTTTCTTATGCACACGCAAATCATGGGAGAATCCCATATCAAACCCAACCAAACAAATTCAAATGTCTTCGCCAGCTCGGGTAAAAAATGCATTACGACGGTCCGCCTGCGACCCGTGCCGGGCAAAGCGGGTGCGCTGTCTTCGCGACCAAGACAGCACGGCGCCGTGTGCTCGGTGTAGCTATCTGGGCTCAGCTTGCGTGACAGGCGCCTCCGGGCAGCCAGGGCGGCCACCAAAATGTCGGCGGAAGTCCCCAGTTGAAGGCGAACCTGGTCAGCCGCCAACACCAATACCAGCACCGGCACCTGTACGGACAACGGTGACGACTCCCTCACCCGTACAACCACCATCACCAGCACCACGGCACCGGGTCCAGGAACCGCCGCAGTCGGCCCCCGTCGTTACTGACGACGAGGCATGGGCAGCGCTTGCGTTGAGCGACAATGCTGCATTCTTTGGTCCGTTTGTTGATCAAGGCTTGGGCGATCCGACTCCTTACGACAATCAACAGCAGTGCAACCCACTCTCGCCGCTCCAGATGCAACCAATGCTGCCGCAGCCATTGCAGGTCGGCCTTTTGCGTGGAGACGACGACTTCAACGTGACTCCCGACCTGGCAACAAATTCAAGCAACTCTAGCACAGCCTTTGATATGGACATGGACATGTTGCTGGACGGCGAGCACGACTACGGCCGGGGTGTTTTATCTCCTGCAGCCTCATCATCCCACCGGCCACGATCACAGAAATGCAGTGTGGAACAGTCCCTCGTTGCTCTTCGTGAAGAAATTGAACAGCACATTGTCGCTGTTCACGCCTACTACAAAGACGCAACCGCCGTCCAACAGTGGTGCATGGACGAAACCGGCCAAGGGAGCCCCGGCCCGAATGTACCTGAGCATCCTCCGGCGGCCATTCTTACTTGCAGCCAGAAGCTCGGCGCGATTCTCCAGACCTTGGTGTCAAGCCAGACGAATCCCATCAGCTCGCTCACTGGGGTCAAGGGCAAGAGCGTCGGAACGGAGACTCTCCTTGTGGCTCTGTCGACGTATCTAGCCCTGATGCGTCTATGCGATATTTTGTTTCACCAGGTCCGACTGACCCTCTCCAAGCTGGCCCTGCTGCCACCGGTTCCGTACGAGGCGCTCAAGGTCAAGTCGGTTCTTCGCATCGGCGGCGTGTCCACGCTGCAGGACATGCCACTCAAGGCGTATGCTGCCGGTATTCTCGAGGCCATTTACGGGCAGATGCGGACGGTTGAGCGGTGTCTCGGCGTTCCGACAAAGCACTGTCTTCACCCATCTGGTGACGATGTTGCTGCACCTCCTACGGGGCTCTTTTCTCGAAAAGATCGCGCACAGCTGTTTGAGACGGCCATGGCCCAGGAGGATGTTGAGGCGCGAAGGGGTGGCAATTCGTACGTCGAGTCCATACGTGCCAACATCGAGCAAGCAATGTCGTTTTTCAACAATATGTGAGATGGTAGTCGACATAAGGTAGAACATATTTTGCCGTCAAAACAAGCCACACCCCAGACCCTTGCCCTTGCCAAACTTGCTTTGTATTTCGAGAATCGCCGCACATAGGCAGGACACAAGAGACTCGGGGAAACAGATACAGATGCAAATAAAAATAAACGTACAAACTAAGACGAACCCCACAAGCCTCAACGTTTTCCCCACAACTTGGAACCAACCGCATCGGTGGTAACATACTCCGTACGAACGTATTATTATTAATTTTCGACTACAAAGTACTCCGTAGATATTGTTTAGGAAGGCTGTCGCTATATCACTCTCGCCTCTCCCACTCACTGCTTCGAGGCCTGGGAAGTCTCTGGCTCTCCGGTGACTTCAGGTATCGACTGGCAATACAATAAATACAAACGTACCGCACAGACAATACAATACATTGCCATGGGACACCCCATTCAAACGTCAAGTACGACGTACGACGTACACCGTACTGTGCAAATGTGATACGCAGTAATACATCATACGACGTAATACTCCGTACATGTGAAGAATTTACCTTTGGCCAACAGTCTGTCCGACGCCCGTCTCTACCAAGATGTAACCCCTATCTTTACTCACAGCCCCCTGTCTTGGTACTCGTACTTCCTCCAGTAAAAAGTGGCCCTCAGTTGAAAATGAAAAGCACGTCGTAGCGCAGAGACGTTGTTTAGCTCATTAAAGCGTAATTTAGCGTTGTGATGTGAATCCTTTTTAGGCGGGTCTGCCAATCACACCTGGTGGTCGTCACAGCCAATAGACTAGTAGTCCCATAGCGGAAGGGGCCGTGTTGAGAAACGTGCTCCAGGACGCTCGACTCAGTCTGAACCTCAACTGTTGGCTCAGGCTTGGGTGGATATACTAGTAATTGGCTCAAAACCACACGAAACCTCACCCGTGAGTGGGTTGGTTTACCCTACTTTTTAGCAGTGCGCGAGGTTGGTTTGTTACGTATGTTACGTGTATTAAGTTTGTTAGGTTTATTTCATTTGTTGAAGTCTGTGGTATCAATATTAGAGTGTCCTTTTTTCTTCTTTTTTTTTCAATCGTTTTTCGTGATGTTGAAAAATGTTAGTTTTGAAGGATTTATATTTGAAACTTGTAACTGGGGTGGCGATCCACTGAAGCCGAAGCCACAGGACCCAACCTCAGTTGGTCGTAGCCATCGTTGGCAATCGAGCTGCAGGAATCTGCAGGAATCTGTAGAAAAAATGCAGCCAGCCAAGCCACACAGGACATTCAAATGCTATCCAAGTCAACAGGGGAGGAAAGGGTGTACGAACTACGACGTATGGAGAACGCCCAGGGGGAGAAAAGGCGACTAGAGCTGGCGTGCAGGCGTTCTTTCGTCCCTCTTCATAAACCCAACGCAGCTCGCAGCTCGCACTGGCTGCTCCTTTTCTTTCGTCTTGCTTATTCCACATGCCAAAAGGGCTCTTACCATAGACTGCCTGTCACGCCCTACATATATATCCCGACAAACAACCATGCCGATCCCCGCGCCGACGACGTCAAACGGTCCGGCCGCCCGGTCTGCTCTTGTCACAGAGGTGACGGGTACGCCTGTTCCCGGCGGCAGTGCCGGTGAACTACGCGTCCGCGACGCAACTCCGACCGTCAAATCCATACCTGGATACAAGTATATGGGCTGCTACCCGGATGCGTACTCGTCACGCATTCTCACCTCCTTGGCGGCTTGGAACAACTACAACGACCCCTCCATATGCTGCGAATGGTGCGCAAACCAGAGCACCGACTTTTCCTACTGCGGTGTTGAAGACGAGACGCAATGCTTTTGCGATGTGGAGGAGGGTGCAGCAGATCAAGCAGAGGAGAGCGAGTGCAGCCTCGGGTGCACCGCCAACAGAGATGTCAAGTGCGGTGCCTTTGGGTACATCAACATCTACAGTGCCACGGTCGAAATCGGCATCAAGTCGACAGCAGTCGTGACACCGACTGTTGCAATTGTCCCCGGCTACACACATTTGGGCTGTATGCGAGACTCGAGTACACGCCTTTTACGACAGACTTTCTATGAGGAGTCTGTCTACATGGATGCAGAGTACTGCTGTGCCATGTGCATCAACGACAGCAATGACAATGTGGTCTGCGGTGTCGAGTACGGATCTCAGTGTTTTTGCGACGGCCAAGCTGCACTCACCAACACGATCCGCGCCCACAGTACGGACTGTTCAGTGGCTTGCATTGGGCATGGCGACCAGCTTTGCGGCGCCGCCTACTATATGAATCTGTATAGCGCAACGGGTGTCGCTACGACGTCTGAGAGTTTGTCTTCTGTCGCCTCCGCCTCCACCGTGCCGCACACTGCCTCCTCAACCTCTACACCAAAACCGACCCCCTCCGGTCTACACGGCGGCGCCATCGCAGGCATTGCTGTTGGTAGCGTGGCCGGTGTAGCACTCATTGCAGGCCTGGCCTATTATTTGTGGCGCCGGTCTCGTCCTTCAAATCCCTCCGGCCCAGCACCGCCTCTTCCGGTGGAAGTAGCAGGGGACGCAAAGTACGGAAGCCCGGGCCCATACGAACTCGACGAAACACGAGGACCATACCAGCTGCAGGCAGCCCCTCCCCCGCAAGCGCAAAACACGGTTTACCACGAGCTACAAGCAAGCCAGGTACCGCCACGAGAGTAACGATAATAAGTGGCCGTGTGCGTGGAGTGCGCTTCTCGGGCAACAAATGGACAACGAAATATACAACATACTATGATGAGAGAAGTTTGTGAGTAATGGTATACCCGGGGAGGAAAAGACACCATGTTTATATCAATTCGGCGTACAGTCCTTTGACAATATCAAAGTCAAGTCGTCAATTCATGTAGAATAATGTTATTGTACAAATTGTATTACACATTTTTATAGAGGCCCCTCTATGCCTGGCACGCCATACTCTGGCCGTGCTAATCTAATATGATGTGGTTTTATGCCTCTTCTAAAGAAAATGCGTTTGTGAAAATCAGAATGAAAACTCCAGAATGCTGGTAGCCGTGATGTGCAAGCGCCAATAACATTAGTAGAAAAGAGAAGAAGAGAAAAGAAAAAGAAAAAAGAAAGAAAGAACAAAGGAAAGCGGGGACAAGGCTTTGCCGTCTTCGCAAAAGATTCTTAGAAACTGAACAGAGCACTGCGCCGCTTTCCCAGCGGGTACACAACGATCGCCGCAAAGAACAGACCAACAGTAATGCCGATAGCAATCTGAACGACACTGAGAAGCACAGTGAACGACACGTTGTTGCTGGTGCTGCTGCCTGAGCCGGCCGCCGTGCTTGAGTTGCCAGTGAGCTGGTTGGCGGCATTGATGCCCGACAGCAAGGAGCCGTTGACGGCCAGACCAGAGGGCACCTGTACGAAGATGGCTGGCAGCATGGCGGCAGCGGCCAAACCGTAGCCAATGACTTCGGTACTGCCTGGTGCCTTCTTCTCGGCCTTGGCGGTAGCCGCGTCAATCTCGGCGGCTGTGCGCTGGTCGTTGTTGCTGTTCGTCTTGGTGATGCTGCCGTTGGTGCCTTCTTCGGCGCGGTTGGTCTCGTCGCCCTCGCCCTTGCGGTAGGGTGGCATATCAAAGTGGTTGCCGTTGGCTTCCTTGCTGCGGCCACCGTGGCGGGACAGGCGGTTCTTGCGGCGGTTGACGGCCGTCGTGAACGGATCGAGGTACTTGGTACGGAAGGGCGCGAAGAACCGCTCAAAGTAAGGGCTTGTGCGTGCGTACAGATTGGCAAGAATACCAATACAAAGAGCACCAAGGGAGTTGGGGATCTGCGCATTGCTGCTAAAGTAGCTGGAAGCGTAGGTGTTGACAGCAAAACCACCCATGGAAATCAAAACCATCATGGGCATCTGACGCCACTTGGCCTGGTTAATGATACAGAGGCAGATGGTGAAGAACGGCACGAACAAGAAGTACCACGGCCGCGTGAGGGAGTTGCTGCAGTTCGTGTTGCTGTTGGCGTTGCTGTCAATGGCGCCATAGACGGCAGTGCCAATGGTGATGCCGTAACCGAGGAAGAGAGTATAGATCAGGGCGTAGACCATGCGCACAGAGCCAGCCACGATATTTTGACTCTGCAGCTCCAAACTACTGCAAAGGACCATGTAGCCGGGTAGAATCAGAGCAATGGACGATTGGGCGAGGGCAGAGAAACAAAAGATCTTGCCGCCAGCGATGGAACCGATGGCACGGGCAAGGAAGGATGTAATGACAGCGGCCGTAATCTCAAAAACGTTGGAGTAGATGGCATTTGACGGCGCTGCAACGAGCGCGAGAATACCGACAATGCACCCAAGAACAAAGCACATGGGGATGTCAATGAAGCGTCCACCAAAAGCAAATGGTGCCACGCACGCTGATGCCAGCCCGTACACAGGGATGCGCATCCACACTTTGAACTTGGGTGGCTTGCTCGTGATGCCGTTGAGTCTTGATATGGCCTCGTCAACGCTGATGAGATCATGGATGACCTCCTTGTAGATGACATGGACATCGCTTAGCTTGCCCAAATCGACACCCTGTGGGGCCCGCACCAGCTTGACTTCGGCTGTGTGCGTGCTGCTGTCGTCAAAACTGACAAGCATGCAGCCCGGGATGTAGAGAAACTGTGCCTCGATCTCCAGAACCCGAGCTGACATCTTGAGGTAGTCTTCCAGACGATGTGTCGGTGCACCGTACGTCATCAGTGCACGGCACAGAGCCGTCAGATATCTATGTCGAGAGAGCACCTGTGCAATGTGCTTTGTAATGCGCATTTGTTCTTCTTCGCGGCGGAGACGACGGCCACCGCTAGCTCCGCCACTACCCTCGCGAAGCTTGGGTGAACCAGCACCGAAAATACTACTGGCTGAGTGACGGTTGCGCTTCAAAGGCGGCCGCTCACGCTTCACTTTCTCGGTCACAGCCTGGCCGATGCCGGCAGAACCAGTCGAGGCCAGAATAGATGACGTGCCGAGAAGACCGGCTGTGAGACTTGTGGTGGAATGGGAGTGTTTGTGGTGTGGGTGGAAGACACCCCATGGCTGGCCCTTGGTCTTGGGGGTTGAGGTACCGTCATGCTCATGAAATTTGCCGGCCTTCATTCCAAAGAAACCGCTGCGCCGTTTCGGTGTCTCGGTGCCATCACCGGCCCCTGGGGATGGCGGCCGGGAAGACGTTGGCGTACCGATCGGCGTGCTATGCTCAGAATTAACGGCACTGTTGCTGGCGGAAGCGTTGGGGTTGTTGTAAAGGCGTAAAAGTGACGACAAAACGCCACCATTGTACTTGTTTGGCGGCGGTATGTATTCCCGGCTATCGTTTTGTTCGAACGTGTTGGTGGGCGTTGAATAGCCTGAGTGTGCGATTGCCGCATCGTAGTGGAAGCCGCTGTCTTCTGTCGTCTGTTGGGACAGCATGGCTGCTCTGGAAGCATTCCCGCGCGCATGGGTTTGTACCAGATTCAGAGCAGCGGTATGAGGGTCGAGCTGCGGTCGTTGGTCGTCATCGTCGCCCTCACCGGCACCGGCACCGGCACCGGCGCCTTCACGGTTGTCGTCACGGTCCCTGTTGCCACGGCTGATTGTACCGCTTCTCCACCGGCGCCGGCGCAATCCAAAGAGCGATTCTTCCGCGGCGGCAGCCTCATCCTCATCGTCTGAGCCACCATCTTCTGAAGCGGCACGGGATGCAGGATTCGAGTAATCTCTCTCGACACTCTGGGCAAGACGATCTGCCCGCTCCCGTGCAGCCTTTTCAGATTGCTCTTGCTGCTGTTGGCGAGCTGGAGGGAAGTATGGCGGCGCTGGTTCAGCCAAGATGGCAGATGCCGGGATGGGGGTTCGAACGGGTTCATGTGCAGAGCGGCTGGCCGAGGCAGCTCCAGATTGTTCGCCAGACGAGGAGTTTTCGGCACGACGCTCCAACTGCTCGTCACTAAGAATTCGCGAAAGAGCCCGGGTCAGTTCTTGGTGATCAACGCCGTCGTGAGAGAACCGGTCTTCGTCGGGTGTGCGGACAACCTGCGCCGGGCCGGCCTCGGCGCCGCCGCCGGATCCTGGAACGGAGTGGGCCTGGAGTGGTGTTGAATTTCCTTGTGACCAGCCAACTCTCTTCTTTTCCTTGCCCTTTGTTGGCGGCGTTGCCGCCTCAAAAGGGTTTCCCGGTGTCTCGTTAGGAGTCGACATGGCGGCTATTTGTGCGCCCCGTGGACGGACGCTTTCCGGTGAGTCTTGACAAGCGGTTGACGGGGATGTTGCTTTCGCCAAACAGGCTTCGTGTAGTATGCAGCAAACCAACTGCAACTGTGTAAAGTCGGATCGATTCGGTCCTAAGTGGTGATCAGGGAAATTGTGTATGGAATAAAAAGGCTGGGAGAGTCGAAACAATAAAAATATTTGTCGTTTTGAGTTACTTCCGTCGTAGTGAAGAGGCGTGGGTTAGGTGCAATGATGCGAAAGGAATCTGATATGGGGGGCGAATGGGCTCAAGAAGAGAGTGTGATGGAGCCCGGGAACCGGTTATCGGTAGAAACGAGGATGTGAACGGGAAATACCCAAAACCAAGGACTTTGATATGAGCTCGAGCTCTATTGCTGCCGCAGGTTCCACGTCCAAATTGTCGTCGATGTGGATCGTTATCGCATGACCCCTTATTGCGGGATTGAAATTTTGTCGAGCGTGGCGGTCTAATTACACCTTCTAGGTGCGGGCGTGCTGTGGTGAGAAAAGTTTGAAAAGTGGTGATAACGGCGGCGAAGATGACCGGGATGCAGGGGAGGAAAGATTAGGAGACATAGGGAAGCTTTTTCAAGAACGAGGGAAAGAGCGAGAAATGAACGAGAGAAGGAGCGATCAAGGATTCAGACAGACCATGGAAAATGGCAGCATCGGGGAAGGAGAGCTCAACACACCCCGAATGCTCTTTCCCATCGAATCAGTTTTTAGCTCTACACAGTACATGCAAACTAGGCGGGCGAAGTACTATACCTACTACGACGTATTACGACGTACAATGGGGATGGATGGTGAATGGATGGCTGCTCAATGGAGGTGGGAAAACTTCGTCATATGTCGATCTTGGTTCTTGGACAGCCAGTGCAGGAAACCCGGCCGAGCTTTCCTGTTTGGTGCTAATGCTGTGTGGAAGAAGGGCGAAGGAGCACCGAGGCGGGAGTACACAGTAAGATGTTTGCGGAAGGCTCCAGTTTTCTTTCTCTTAGTTTTGTTTTTGGTGAGAGAAGGCGATATGGAAAACTTGTTGTATGGCGCCTGCCAAAAATCCTTTCATGCTCTGTTGGGTGACTGGTCTAGACTTCCTTCCTCAATACGGAAATTCTGCTATCTGCTCACGGTGCAGTCTAACCTTCCGGGAATAGCAGGATTGAAAGTAGTAACTACAATCATAGCGACTATGAGGTGCAAGATCACCTCGAAAACTCGAAAGGCTGTGACTGTGGCAAGTCCGCAGCCTCGAGATAGCTACGGGAGAACAATCCAGAAAAATTTGGAATGACGCGCACGATACTTGCGCCGAGAGCTCTGGTGGGCAGAGTGGGGGCGTTATAGGGGACGCCAGCGGGGCCTGTAGGGAGTGGGCGCTGTGGGCCAGCAGTGGGTGGGGTGAGTCGCACAGTGCTAGCTATGTGTTTGGCCCTGACTAGTGGCATTTAAGCCAATTGGCATTGTTCCATGCTCCAAACTCGCCAGGCCACAGCACGCTCAACTGCGCTCCTTGGCAGGGTGTTTAAGGGCCTATCTCACTATAATACAGAGCCGGACAAACAGGTCCACAGGGGGCACCGCGTCCTCTTTAGGTGGCCCGTTGCGCAATACAATGACGTCGTACATACGAACGTATGGCTTTTGCATTTCCAAACAAAGGCTTCTTCTGCCCAAGGTTAGATAATACAACTCTAACTACGGAGTAAGAACAATATACCCACGGAGAACATGTCAACTCCTCATCAATTGACAATGACCAATTCTTCTCATGATGTCTAGTTTTTACAAAATTGTCTTTAAGTTTCGGCCCCTTTTCTCTGCCTTATCTATGCGTATATATCTTTTTTACGCGTCTGTTAAGGCTGGTTTTTCCTCTTCTTTTTCCTCTTTGGTTCTAGACTCCTGGACTCCCCGACTTGCTTCTTAGTCTGCAGTCTCGCCACCACAACGTCCATAAATAGCTGGCAGATGAAAAGTCAGACAGACCAACTCCAAAAGTACTGAAAAATCTGCAACGGTTCGTTGCCGCTTGACAGGCATGCTGGGATAGGGGATGGTGCGAGTAATTATCAACAAACAGAAAGACGGCGCGCAAACAATTACAAAGCTGCAAAGGTCTGCATGTAGATGATATGTTTACCGGGGGTACCCAATCGTGACAGTACACAGTGAGGGTTCATCAAAATCGCCATTCATCACATCCATCGTATTCGTACTGGGATGCCCAACGCTCGACGTCTGCCAAGATAAGCCGCCCACCCATCGGCTGCATGGCATCCGCCGTCCGCTCCCTGCCTCCGTTATCTGCTGTTTTTTTGCTCCGGTGTATCCGGACTTGGTCCGTTGGGCCACAACGCGTGTTCGCAATCGTCTCCATCATATTGCAGGGCCAGGGCGCGATCCGCGCGAATAAATATTAAAAAAATATTAGGCTCTGGCTCCCTGATCGACGGCTCCACAGGAGCTTCTGGAGCTTCCCATTTTCTCTCTCAGCCTTTCCAAGTTTACTATTTACTGTCTCGAACTGTGTACTGTGTCTGTGTGTAATGGAAAGACTTGCTCCAGCCAAGGCTGGAGGGCTGGCTGTATGGAAGATGAATGGCTGTGGACCTGGGTGGTGGACCTGCTTGGAATCCACCACACCCACATCGACTCCCGTAGAGCCCAAAAAAAGGCCATGTGCGTGCTGATAGAGGCCCGAGAGGACTTGGAAGTGGATAACGCAATGCCCGTGGACCTTGGTTTTCATCATCCATGAAGTACGCATACGCATACTCCGTAGGTGTCCGCAAATCTAATATCAAACATAGCCACAGTGTAAGGATACGAGCATATTCTGAAACATGAAACGCATTGTTTACTATCTTGATTCTTGAGGGCAGGTACGTCGTACTATGATAACGACGACAGAAAACAACATGAGCAAAAGCCTCCCATATGGTGAAGAAAGAACGAGATTCAGAAATAAAGAGAAAGAAAAATCAAAAGGCAAGCTCATCGCAGGCGTGAAATCAGCTGTTCCTCCCACGAGACAGAAGCCGCCCAAGCCCAACTCCGTATATTGTCCTCAGCGTAAGCCGGTATTTGGTAACGATATGGCCTCCCGAATCAATGATGCCAAATTTCTATGCCGCGCTGCCCTGCCCACCCCTTTCCGTAGGCATGCAGCTTATACAACCTCCGTGTCCTTCCCTACTATGTCGCCTAGATGGTGATGCCAAGTTTGTGCTGTTGTTGTGCCGGTTGCTGCTGGCCGTTTTGGATGGCGAGGTTGAGCGAGGCCACGTTGTTGCGGAGGCTGTCGCGGTCCATGTATAGTTGCTGAATCTCGTTTTCGAGTGCGTGGATCCGTCGCCGTGCAAGATCCAGCACTTCGGCCTTGCTCATCCGCCGCTCGTCAAACTCCACGTTCCGTCCCATCTCCGCGCCTTCCATTTGGTTTGCCGGCAAGATCGATAGCAGTCGCTCGAACTGCGAGTTGAGTCGGTTGCGATACTGCTTCTCGACAATGTTGTGGTTCTGACGAGCGCGACGCTCGTCGGATGTCAAGCTTTCAATATTTCCGCTGCCACCATCGGGCGATGACGGGGAAGAGGGTGGTCCCCCGGATAGGTCTGCCGAGTTGGGCGATTCGGTCTTGGGGTTGCCAGCAGCGGGGGGCTCTGTGCTCGAAGAGGTCGAGGAGGATGCACCGCCTGTGCCTGCTGGTGCAGCGAGCTGTGGTTTCGGTTTCCGGCTGGCTGTGCGCAGCGTGACGTTGTGGTTGCCGCCGTGGCCCGTCGTCAAGAGACCAGCGACACCTCCAGCACTACCACTTCCACCTCCACCAGCAAAAAGAGACGTTGTGCGAGCTCGCGCAGACGATGGGGCTTCGTCTAGCGGAGGCGACTCGAAAGAGGAGGCGGATGAGACCGACCGATGCTGTTCGTCCATCGTATTGGTGAGGTACTGGCCGCTGTTGGAGCTGCTCGCACTGTTGCGGCTATTGGTTCGAGGAAGTCGCGTGCTACCACCGATGGGCTTCGACTTGGGTTTGGCTACGCGAGAAGGTCGCACTGGACCGGCCGCTGTCGATGCCGGGAGGGATGATGGTGATACGCGGTTACGTCCAGCCCCAGACAGGATAGGAGGTGAGGTCGTCGTTGTCGCGTCAGTGGTGAACATGTAGGACGACGACGAAGAGGATGATGAGCAGGCGCCTGCTTGGCCAGTTGTGTCCATTGGCCACGTCGCCTGTTGTTCTTGCTGCTGCTGCTGCTGCTGCTGCTGCTGTGGTTGCTGTGGCTGCTGTGGCTGTGGATGCTGCTTTGTCGGTGATGCCGTTACCAGAAACTGGCTTTGCAGCATTGCCATAGACATTGCCGAGCTATTGGTCGGGTCCAGACCGACTCCAAGACTCTTCGTCCAGTCAGGCAGCCCGGTTGTATCGTGGGGATCGAAATATTCGTAGGTGGCGTCCCTATTATGCAGGTAGACGCCAGGCGTAAACGTCGTCGGCGAGAGTTCTTCGGCCTCGGTGCCCCATACTGGATCCACAAAGAGAGTATTCGACGTGACCGCCGTGGATTTCGGGATGCTCTGAAACTGCAAGACTGTTAGCACAGTTGACAGATACTGAGGCTGTCAAGATCGACTCGGGAAATACGCTACTTGGATCGGAGAGAGTGAGACAGTGTATGGTAGGGTGACAGTCTGGTGAGATGGGGAAAACGAAAAGTAGCAGATAACCAAAATAAAGGAGACCTGGGAACATGCCAGTAATCTACTCCGTACTCTTTAACTGTCGGCTTCAGTCGGAAATCAGACCATGTCGCCAAATACATGCCCAGACAGTTGGGAGGCAAAAGGGGGGGTCCGAAATTGGGGTTGGGGAGGGTAAAAAAAATCAGACCACCCGAAAGCGCCCAGACACGCCGAATCCACGTGAATCCACGACACTGCCAGCCACTGAAATCAGACGACCACGATCAATCAAAACAATTTAGGTCCTGCCAATATTTTCTCAGGCATAATCAACATCGCCACAGACACGAATGGACCATCATTCGCCACGTGTCGATGGGTTTTTGAGCCCTGCATCGGCAGTTCTCCGCAAGAGTCCCGTTCTCTCCACGACTTCTCTGGTCTTCCAGAAGCTTCCCCGTGGCGAAAGAATCCACTCAAGTGTGAGAGACCAATGCCTGCATCTCCCATGCCTAGACGAAGCAGTCCACTATGGCTTACTTGTCATCTCGTCAGGAGGCTTCGTCGTTGGGGTGTCCCGTGGTAAGCCACGTACCATGACAACTCTCGTGATAAGTGACGAGGGAAATGCTGTGCACAAACATCCACCAATTTGCCACTAGACGTGTTGTGTAGGGCCAGTGTACTTCCAGCACTTGCAGGAAAGAATGTTGACAGGACTCGTGGGTCAGGGTCAGGGTTTGGACGGGGAAGTGGGAAAAGTCTCATGTTCGAGTCGAGAGCCATGAAAGTTGGCTTTGGGAAATTGTTCTTTTGGAAGTAGCCTACATTGCGCATATATTCGGCATCGTCCGTGCCCTCAAAATCTGCGGCGGGATCCCGGTCCATGGTCGTGGCAGCCGGTTCTCTGGATTGCCGATTCCACAGATGTTGATGTAGATCACACCGCTTGTCTGTCTTCGGCGGCGGGCCGGACCGGTTTTATGGAGAGAGAAGCCCAAAGTCCCCCGCTGTTGGAATTTTTTCTGACGGGGAGATAATAAAATAAAACTGATTCGCGGATTGGGCCAGCGTCAGGTATGAATTAATGCTGGCCAACGAAGCTGCAGTTCTCTAGATTGCCAGGGTTGTTGGGGGTTGCGTCGAGTTGGTTCAGATCCTGCAGGTTTGCGCCTTCAAGGTGCGGCTGGGGCCATCTGTGGCTGCGTGATTGTGCCCTCCTTCGATATTTCGCCCTTGACTTTTTGACTTGCTGTTGGATTTCTTGCATGCTCGTCTT
Organism: Sporothrix pseudoabietina; assembly: GCA_019925295.1. Lineage (NCBI taxonomy): Eukaryota > Fungi > Ascomycota > Sordariomycetes > Ophiostomatales > Ophiostomataceae > Sporothrix > Sporothrix pseudoabietina. Next base: position 2,054,005 of record JADHKS010000002.1, on the reverse strand, counting down.
TGGTTTTCTCGCAGTGGGGCCGTCTTGCTCTCGTCTCGGAGCCGCCCCCTCCCATATATATTTATATGCCTCGCTGCTCGACGGCCAGCCAGCAAAGGGATGAAGATTCGTGCCCAAGCGAGTTGCGTTGCAGCAACATGCTGTTGCGTACCACGCCTGGCCGCCCACATCGCCTTCATGCTGCAACCGACTGGTATTGGATCCGAAATCCACGATTGGCTGCGTATGCTGGTCCGTCCACCCCATAGCGGCATGTGGTGTGAGCTCAGCAGTCTGATTTGGTTGGTGCACTAGCTAGAAGGGTTCCCTCCATCATATTTTTTATTCGAATTTCTTATGCGTAGAAGCCGCTGGATGTACTTTGATGGCAGCGTCGGGAATCAAGACGCACTTGCGTGCCGCTGACAAGCGTTTTGCACTTGTACCTGTCCGTTGGCTAGGATAGGATCTTTCTTATTAACGCTGTCATTTTCTCAGGGGTCAGCACTGGCCATTAATCTTTTTACATCTTCGGTTTCTGCTGCCGTTGGTGGCGTTTGGTCGTACGGCTAGCATTTCTTCGTGGCTGCTTCCTCTTAATTTGCGTGCACCATCTGTACCGTCTGAAATGGCAGGGCAATTGCCCAAAGTATACCTCTTTCTGCGTCTGGCGAATGTGCAAGAAGCTCAGCAAAAGGCGCACTTCCTTCTATTTTTCTTCCAAATGCCATCCGAATGAGAAAGGTATCGCAGAACAGAGGTCATTTAACGTCGGATTGTGAGGTTTTGCCGAACGTTGACCCGCTAAATCTGAGAACGTACGGCGTACTGTGTACACAAACATTCCGTGAAAGTGTCCAAACCAGTTCCGCCGGCATTTTCAACTGGTTGCCTTCAAAGTGGATGGCCAGTTGTCAGCCGGGCCTAGATTGACACGATGGCTGCTTGTGATTGCGGAAGGGGGTGCTTGTTTTGTCATTTGCCTTGTTGCCGGTTGCACTTGCCTGTCTTGACACTCTAGGTTCCTTGCCGTCAACTTCCTACTGGCCAGACCGTTGTTTGTCTTACGGCTGCGATTACTCCTCATAGGGAAGCTACGATGGGAGGGTGTCGACAAAACATGCCCGTAAACGTGAGCTACCCAGGAGCTACCTGCCGAATCTTGTGGGGTGGGGAATTGGAGCAGAAAGGAAAGATTAGTACCTGCTCCGCATGTCGGCACGCCGGGGCGCTGGAGCATTGAACCCTCACAAGCTTTCTGTAGCGTGGTGTCACAGTGACACCATGGCCGATACAGCCGACACAAGCCTCCTTCCAGGCCTGGCGAAAACGACGCTGTATTGTTGAAACAAAGAAATAAGGCATGCGCGATGGACAGCTGCAAACAATGGGCAGTTACATTCAGACAAAGCGTGGTCTTAATCATGGCTCCCCGTATATCTCGTCATTCTGTATCTGTAGGGTGACAATTCGGTCATCATCTAAAAACGCGTCCATGGACAAGCCGGGTGACACTTTGCTTTGCGTATACAAAGCGCCGTAACATTTTATTTTATAAACAAACGATGACATATGTCCAGTACACAACGGCCTACATTGATGGCCTACATGAAAGGGCCTCACACTGCCCTCGTCAGATGTGCAAACTCGATGCGACATTAACATATTGACAGAGCCACCTCGCCGTATATACGTCTATATTTGCTTACATGTTTCGTTGGACGACAAAGGACAGTTTGGCTCCCTGGTAATGCTTTACAGATGAGAAAGTGTATACGGATAAGCGAACAAATGTATAGCGAATACCTCACCTTACTCCCTTCTCCCGTGGCCAACCTGTACCGTACTTGCCGCCGCCAAAATTCGTAAAATAAAATAGGAAAGCAGCCGTGGTGACCATCTCGTCTAATAAGCATCACGAGCAATAGTGGCAACCGCCTTTCCGCCTTTGTTGAAGGGCTGCTTCTGATACGGCACACCGGCCTAGCATGGTGGGATGGAAGATAAGAGTACTCTGTGCTATACATACTTCTAGGATGCTGTAGTCAGAATCATGTCAGCGATCGTCGAAGTACGTCGTACTTGATATACTTATAAAAGAATATGGCACGGCTTTTAACTCACTTGGATGACACAAGGCGATCTGCAGCCTGTTGTTTGGTCCTTGGAACAGAAGGCACGTCGTATTCTTGGACCAAATGTTGGGCCATAACAACTAAACTTCCTATCAACCGTATGCGCCATACTCTTGCATGTACCCGGTCTTGTTCTATCCATCTGTCTCTTCCTTGTCAAGAGTAGGTGCTATACTCTCTACCCTGAGCCTCTATTACAGTCAGTATTTTTCTGGTTGTAGATAGCACGGTGCCCGAGGAGAACTCTTTCTGCGTTTTTTTTTTTTTATACCGCAGCGCACCAGTGACAAAGACTGAAAAGTCTAGACACAGTATTAAGGGTTCAGAGCCTGACACAACGTCAATATCGAAGGTAATACCATGCACATGCCCGCGTCTCTCAGATATACAACGGAGCTCACTACATGGTCGGGAAACTACCAAGTGTGCCACACCCTGTAAAACCCAGAAGGACGAGCATTGAGAACGAGGCTTATGTGGATTCTTGAGCTGGAAATACGCCCGGAACCGATCATATCTTCACATCCATTACGGTTGTGCGCATCCCATATGGTGCCATGCGCCCACTCACGGTAAAGGAGAAACTTTAACCGGTGTCAGAGGGAAAGACGGTCGCACGAAGCGGGCAATGATGATTCTGAAAAGGGCGCATACAACGCAAAGACCGTCGTATCTTGTTCTCTGCCTCTTCTACAAGTAAAATACTGTAAGCGGCCTATCAAAAACGAGCATTGGCAGGCTTCATCAATTCTGCGCGCAAAGCATAGTCACAAGACCAAAAACTTGTGCTCAGGATCCTTTCACACGGGAATGTATGTGCTCGTGCACCCGGTAGGCAGTCCGCGGGGTCGGTACAGGATCGTAACTGGCATACCTGCAGGAGGTCAACCTTGATCCAGGTCTGGATGCTGTCGTGCAGACAGGCGTTTGAGGACATTATCAAGCCACCCTTGGCCGTCAAGCACAACACGAAGATACACAAACTGCTCTCGTCCCAGACAGGTGTGGTATTAACTGGCCGATAACAAATTTTATATTCGAGAGCTTCCTGGCTTTGCATGCCTTGATATATAAGCGATTAATCACTGGTGCGCGCAGTGATATGCTTGATGATCGGGGATGATAATGGTTTTCTGTCACTTCTCGTGATGTTCTCAGCGCACAATCGCGATTGCACGTTGTGTCTTCTGCAAAACGAAAAGTGGCCAAGGCTAGGCGAGGGATGATTAGATAGGGAATGGCCGGGAGTGAACCCGGCGCATGCTTTTCTTGGACTGGATCGCAGCCTCGCAATACTTCTTTACGAGTAGAAGCTGCTCCTTCTCCACGCGACAGGATCGTCGGACTAACGACGAAGCAATACGGTACGTTCTCTTCGCTCTCTTTCGGCGCAGGTCATGTTGAGAGGAGTACGACACAGTCCATTTCTCGCAATGTGGCATACACTGCTTCTTCGTTGTCTTCTGGCTTTGAAAATAAATCTATTATTGTCCTGTCAGAATCGTTGACTTTTGGCACAACCCAAAACCAAAACCTCGTGCCGAACTAATTTTATTTGCCTTTATTTACTCTTCCCTGTTCTTGGTCTTTTTTTATACAACAATATACTAATCAAAAGCTATCTAGGTATCGCGGTACTTGTCCGTATATCACGGGGCTTCTCCGTGTGCTTTTGGTGCTTGCCCGTGATATAAGACTGTTCGGACGTTCTCCGTAAGAAGTTATCTATTTTCGACCTTATCGCTTTAGTCTCGATGGCTATTCCTTAGGAGACATGCCCGACAGGCGGAGCACTTCCGAATGGGCCACGATAAAACGCCATGGCAAGGTTTCGTATCTAGTAGGTGTAGAAAACACAAGTTCAAAGATAACGTTGAAATATTTTACAGATAGACGACTGAGCACTATCTTTATCAGGTTGCAACGCCAAATGCAATTTCGAGAAGACACTAGGCTTGATACTCAGGTTGCCATCGTGAAGCCTATAACTTCGAGGGATGGGCCGCCGTTATGGACGTCGTGGTAAGCCAGCGTCTGCCACTGCCACCCTCTCCTTCGCCTCTCGTTATTCATTATGAAATCGGTCTTCTTGTTTTCTTGCCTTGCAGCTATTGCTGCGTCGGCGCCCAGCCCGAGACATGGCCCGACCGTGGCCACCGCTAGTGGGCCAATCGTCGGCATCACGGTAGGCCGCACCAACAGCTCCCTGGAAGTCAACCAATTCCTGGGGATCCCTTATGCCAGCCCGCCGCTGAAGTCGCTGCGCTTCGCACCACCAACCCCACCACCGGAGCGATATGGCAAGCCCCTCTATGCCACCGCCTGGCCCAACGCCTGCATCCAACAGGGCTCCGCCAACCTGCTGACCTGTCCGAGCGAAGACTGCTTGTATCTGAATGTGTTCAGCCCGGCCACTCCCGGGCCGCCTGGGGGGCGCACTGTCATGGTGTGGATTCATGGTGGTGCGCTCAAGACGGGCACATCGGCCGCAGCCCAATTCGACGGTTCGATTCTAGCCACGCGCCAAGACGTACTCGTGGTCACCATCAACTACCGGCTAAACGTCTTCGGTTTCTCCAATGCGCCTGCCCTCCCGCTCGCAGAGCGCAATGCGGGATTCTACGACCAGCGCATGGCGCTGCAGTGGGTGCAGGAGAACATTGCCGCTTTTGGCGGCGATCCAGACAAGGTCACCGTCTTTGGCGAGAGCAGCGGCAGCACGAGCGTCAGCCGCCTCCTCTCGACTATGCTGGTAGATCCCCCCTTCCGCGCGGCCATTTTGGAGAGCGGCTGGTATGACTATGCCTCCATCATGGATAGCGCTGCCGACACCACGGGCCCCGAGGCCTGGACGACGCTTGTGGGCCAGCTCAACTGTACGAGTTCCACAAACAGCAGTGACGATGAGCTTGCCTGCATGCGCGCCGTCAGCACCGCGGATTTCAGCGCCATTCTGATCGACAGCGCCGTCACGTTCAAGGGCGTCAACGACAACATAACGCAGCGGGCCTATCCGGAGCAGGCGCGGCTGCAAGGCGAGATTGCGATGGTGCCGGTCCTGACAGGCACAAACGCTGACGAGGGGTCGCTCTTCATGAGCCAAAGCGTGACGTCCTGGGACGAGTTTGCCGCTTCTTTTCCCACAGTGAAGTCGGTGCAGGCGGAACTGGAAGCGGTGCTGCCGGTGTCGGCCGTGGGCCCGCATGCCACGCAGTACGCCGCAGACGTCGTTGTCGCCACCGACACGGACTTCACCTGCGCCGTTTCGCGTATCGTAGCCCACACCGCGGCCCTCGGGCTGCCTGTCTGGCGCTACTACTTCAACGCAACTTTCCCCAACACCGCCCTGGCTGGCTACGGCGTCTATCATTCCTCCGAGATTCCCCTCGTCTTCGGTACGTTCACGCAGTCGAATGCTACAGCAGACGAGGTCGCGCTCAGTCAGACGATGCAGTCGGCCTGGGCAAAGTTTGCCAAAGATCCGTGGGGCAGCGGACCTGGGTGGCCACGGGCTGGCTTGAGTAGTGGTGCCGGCGAACAACGCATTGCCGCTCTAGGCAGCCCGAACAGGAACCCGTCTGGCTGGGCGATGATTGATAATAGTACGGTGGATGAGCGCTGCTATATCTATGAGTCGATCTATGCCAATTCTGGTGGTGGCACCCCGTGGTGGTAGACAAACGACGGAGGTCACTTATCGAATAATTGCTCGTCGGAATTAGGGCCTCGGGCCTACTCCTAGAAGCGTATGGAACTCTCTCATGGGGGAAGCTGCAAAGCCGGCGTTGACTAGTCAGAATAAAAATAGCCTCGAATTATTTTTTAGATAGAAACAAATCGAACATGAGATGGGCTCTAGAATAAAGACAAGTAGGTTGAGACTTAACACGCAGGGAGGCCTGCTCGTTGCCCGCAGTAGTACCGGTCAGGGAACAAGGTACGGACCACAATAGCTGTTTCCATCTCGCCGATATTTCTCTTTTCTTCACTACTCCTCGTCGCCGCCAGCCGCGACCTCGTCCTCTTCGTCGGCGACAACAGGCGCATCGGTCTTGGTGGCGGCCTTCTTGACAAGGTCGTCGTCGGCATCGCCAGTGGCCTCGGCCTCGGCCTCGCCGTCAAGCTCCTCAGGCTCTTCGGGTTCGTCGGCGTCCTCCCCATCTTCTTCGGCGTCGTCGCCCTCGGCGTCGTCACCGTTCTCCTCGCCATCCTCGACGGAGGCGACCTTTTGCTTTTTCTTGGGAGGGGCAGCTGTGTAGGCGGTCATTTGTCAGCATGTGTGATTAGTGAGGCGAGGGGGAGGGTGGCTGGACTTGACTCTCAAAAAAACATACCTGGCTTGGCGGCGGCATCATCTCCCTCTTCGCCATCTTCGCCCTCTTCGTCGGCCTCCTCATCTTCCTCCTCCTCGTCATCGTCGTCATCACCTTCCTCGTAATCCTCCTCGTCCTCGAACCTGAGTAGGGCGGGCCAATGTCAGCAAGCTTGTTCTTATCGTAGACTCTAGACTCCGACACCGGCAAAGCCGGGAAGCGCGTAAGATACAATGGCCATCACAAAGTAGCGACGAGCATGACTCTATTCATCTCAAACTCCATCAAAACAGTGTGCCAGAGTGCGATTGGATGCGATTGCACAATGTGCAGGCGCATCCTGTCGCATTCCGTCGCTGTGGTGCTGGCCGAAGAGAGCGCCCAAAAAGCATGGACCAATTGCGACTTAGACACATCTTGGTGGACATTTCCGTGGTCTTTTGGAGGAACGGACGGAAAACAGGTTGATATCAATGGCAAAAAGGGGGCAAAATAAGGCAAAAAAGACAGCAATCACTTACTCCTCTTCTTCCTCGTCGCCGCTGGGGAGGGAGAGGAACTCCTCCTCCTCGTCCTGCTCCTGCTTCCTCTTGCGGGTAGACATGTTCGGATACGGTTAAAGGAGCGGGTTTGGATGGCCAATTGGTCAAAATTGGCGTTTTTGATGGTGGTTTTGGTTGGATATCGTGATACAAGCTCGAGAAACTGTACCGTAAAGGAGAAGAAGAGAAAGAACAGAAGGAAAGAAGGAAAGAAGAAAAGAGCAAGAGGGAAGAGGGAGGACCAGACTCTTGGGGGGGGAAAGAGCGAGCTGGTCTTTCTACGTGAGACTACGGGTAACTACAGCATGCTGGGAGGCGGCGCCGTCACGGCTGGTGGGAAACTTGGTGTTAAGGCGTCATAAAAGAGACCGCTGGAAAGGTAGGAAGGAGCGGCGGGCACTACCAACAAAGAAAAAGAAAGATGAAAGAAGGAAGAAAGGGGAAGATGGGAAGGTGCAATGGAAGGGAAAGAAGGGGAGAAATGTGGGGGGAGCTCGAGCTCCGTCGCCCTGGCCTAGCCCAGTCTAGGTGTGAAGCACCTTCTGTTGGCGACGCTCTTTCCCTCTCTGTTCTCCCTTGCGCAAGTCGCAAAAAGGGGAGACGAAGAAAGAGGTGTGGTTGGTGTGGTGGTGGTGTCTTACAGATACTTGCTCCTGCACCCACTTTTTGCTTGAACGGCACGTCACTTTTATTTTTGGTGGCGGCAAGCAGGAACCGTAGAGTGGCCCGTGCTCTACCTTCACCAGACAATGGGGAGGGCGTGGTACCTGTCGGGCCTCTTCTGGACCTGTGATTGGCTGGCACAGAACACCTTTGGAGAGGGGTGTTAGGAAGCGACTATGGATAAGCAGCAGCCGTCTGTCGTTGGGTGTGGCAGCTGTTGGCAGGCGGCAGACAGGTCCGCTTAATCGCAATTCCGTGTCAGGTTTGCGCGCTGCATTGTCAGTGCGACGAGGACTGCTCGCTTTGTGCCACTTAACATATCGATATTGGAAATGTTTAGAAGTGATAGACAAACCGCCGACTACCAGTAGCACAAGAAGCATTCACACGCATCTCCTAGAATGCACGCTTTGACTGTTGCGGTATCGTAATGTTGGACCGACTTCAGTCGACATTGTTTTGTTCCGACGATCGTCCAGCTTACAGACTACTGCAACGACGGTAGAAACTTTGAAGAGAGAGAAAAAAGAAGAAGAAAAAGAACAGAGAAAAGCAGAATGTAAGCAGTAGAAATGCAAAGCCCTTTGCGAAACAGAAAAGCAGAAGCCGTGAACCCCAGATGCACATATCAGAAATGAGGGGAAAGAGGGAAAATTTCGGTTCGCGGCAGCCTCCACTCCCGCGACGCGTCTTTTGCGCGTCGTTAGTCTTTCGGGATAGCACACCCGCACCAATGGCCGACAGAGCTCATTTCCGTGACGTCAAAGACTGTGCCGTCCATTGGGCCGTGGTGGCTCATGACAGGATCGTCGTTCTTCCTCATCTGGTGTGAGTCTGTGGCGTGTTTGGGCGTGCGGTGCGTCTGTCGATAAAGATGTTCTCTGCCGTGGTGGCATCGGGTGCCGGGAAATGAGCATTCAGTGATAGTCGGCAAAGACAGCTGTTGTGCTGATTGATCCCCCATGCCGGTTCAGGCGTGCCTAGACTTACCCCGGACATTAGCAAAGCAGGTAGCCAGCATTGTCCTGACTCTCCTTTCGGTCTGGGCCGTGTCCTTGTGGTCCTGATTCCAGCCCAGCAAGAAGCAGTATCATGTATGTACTTGAGTCGTGTGGCTCGTGAGACAGGCAATTCTAAGCGTGGCGGCGGTGAGCAGAGATGAGTGAGCAATGAGCATAAAGTATGTAAGAGGGATAGAACTACTCTTGAAATGCTGAAGAAAAAAGTAATACTGTACTGTGTATGTGTGTGTGCGTTTGAGAGTGAGAGGTGAGACGTGGGAAGAAGAAAGTCCAGGGAGCAAGATAATACTGCGATCTTTTTCTTTTTCTTTTTCTTGTGATTATTGTTCTTGTTAATTGTCGTGTTTCTTTGAGAGGGCCTGTGGCAGATGCCGGTCGTTGATGAAGACGGAAAAGATGCGGAGGAAGAGTTGGAAGCGAAATCTTGACACGCACAGGAATTGTCAAGGTTGCCCATTGTCAGCTCAAAAGCCTCCGCAAGGAGTCCACAAGAACCTCCACAGGAAGCAATAAAATTCTTCTGGAAGATGTACCCCGGCCGCATCCTGGACGCATCCTGGTCTGGAATACTGATGCTGTCAGCGACGATGGTCGGGGAACACGAAAGTGTGCTTTTTCGGCTCGGCATCCGCTCCGCTGTCAAGCAACCCCAGTAAAAAGCTGACAAGACTGGCCTGGCTTCATCTACGACGTAAGTACGGAGTAGTAGGAAATGAGACTCAATCGGAAAATAGTACGGAGTACGTGCATCGTGCCTTAGCGCCGCGGAATGCCTTCCTGAACCGAATCAGCGGATCGCGCTTTCCTCTTCTTTGCTTTTTGTTATGCTCCAATTTTGACGAAATGAAGGACTGCCCATGTTCGAGGCAGGCGTGTGACTCCCTCCGCATTGGATCATCAAGAGGAGTATCTTACTCGCAGTGCTGTATGAAAGGAGCAGGCGCGTTGTCTACATGTACACAGTATTACGTCGTACTCTCGCTGCCTCCATGCTTGCTGACCTGCAGCCACAGGGCGTTTCTCACATGTTCACCACGCCTTTTGCGCCATGCTCGCTTGCGAGCGAGCTCTTTTCTGGCCTCGTCATCTCCGTACAACAACGGAAGCATGGCTTACCTGGTTGATTCGATGGCTTGAAGGCTTGTGGGCAGGGAGGCAGGAAGGCCTGAAGGCTGGCGATTTCTCGCCTGTTTAGAGTTCGGTCGCTCCTGCTTCCTTTTTACGTTTGTATGCTTCCTTTTTCTTGGAAGTCGCTTGATTGACTTTGCGCCGCCGTCCCGGGCGTCTGGCAGCATGCGCTATTATTCTATCAGCGTGTTCTTGCCGAGCTGCTGGCCACAGCGATCAACAACGTGAAACAGATTGGCGTCGCCCCTGAGCACGAGAAAAGCGAGCCCGACGCAGCTGTCGCTTGCAGCAAATACTCCGTACATACAACAAGTATGTGCACACATGCCGCACACTTCTGTGGCAGTATCTTACCTTCCGCATGGCACAACGACATGTTTCCCGCACTGCAGCAAAATCAAACGCTCCTTCCGGCGTGTGCTTCTGCCTCTTTCACCACCCCATCCACGGCTTGTGACATGACACAGACGCTGTTCCCCTGCTGTGCGAGCCAGGATGATTTTGCATGCTTCCTTATCCCCCCTCCCTGTTGGTGCCCTTGGAACATGGCTCATCTGCCAAGCTGCTTGTGTTTGTTGGGTGTCCCCCGTAGACGAGTCTCATTATTATTTTTTTCGTCCCCTGCTCATCACCATTTTGGTGTCCTTTCTCCTGCATCGTGCCTGCCTCCTTACCTTCGCCCGGCATGCATAAGATCTGGCTTGCCCTTTCCTCCACACCACTGCCAGGAAACTGTGCTCTTTCCACTGCTGCCATTGGTGCCCAGGCCCACTTGCCAGCTCCTCCCGCCTCTCCATGCCTGCCTTAGGGACTTGCACAAGACCCACTGAGACATTTCGCGGCCGCTAGGGGCCTCCTGATGCTCTGCAATAGTGCCATATGGGAGTCGTTGTCGCTCGCCTCCCCGCTGGAAAACACAAATCTCCCTGCAGTCCTGCCATGGCACCAACAGCCCGCCATCGAGGCAGATTGCGTTCCAGTGCGCCCGTTCCAGACGCGACGTAAAGCTCCTCGCACTAATTTGTGGCACTAACAGCGCGTACGCCACGCGCCTGCCGCTTGGTGCTACTGCTACCACAGCGCTACGCCCGCGCTCTGAGCACATCCGCTCCTTCCACCCCTGGAAGTCAATAAAAAAAACCCAAGGCATGCACGTACGCATAGATTAGGCAAGAACGAGAAAAAAATCAACATGTAGAAAAGCAACAAAAAAACAGGGGAAATATGAGCCCAGTGGGCACGCCGTAGAATGCCTCTTTTCCAGATCATAAAACCAATTCGTCCCTCTCTCCCACATACACTAAGGCACATCTGCCATAAAGCTTCTTTCGTCCTCTTCTCGTCCCATTTCGAGCATCCCGCCATTTCTAGACTGTTCGCACGCCTGCTGCAGCATGTGGCGAGGCCACACTGACGACAATGGCTTATCAGGAGCACGACGACTCGGCCTATGCAGGCGATGCTGAAGGCCCGGCATCGTCTGCCTTGCCCACAGCTGCATCGTTTAGGCGGCGGCAGAGCTCGAGGAACCGTGATTTCGGCCTGTTTGCGAGCCGCTTGCGACAGAACCAACCCCCTACGAAACACGAAGATACCACCTCAGACGTGGAGCCCCTGGGTTTCGACGAGGGTGTTTCTCCTAATGCCAATGGCAGTCAACAGCAGCAGCAACAGCAGCCTCGCATCCACACCCGCGACAACGGCGGCAGCAGCACAAGTAGCAGCAGCAAAACTACTGGCCGCACTTTGCTCTGCTCGCCCAGGGGACAGTCGCACAGAACCAAATTCGACTTTGACGACAGCTTCGACGAAGGCCTCGAAGGCGGCGATTCAGACCACGACGGCAGCACGCGGCCTCCCTCTCACATCTCTCCTCTTCCTCGGTCACCGACGTCGCCCATCTCGCCTCGCTGGGCCTCGCTCGCCAACGGCTCTGCGGCGTACAGCTACTCCGGCTCGTCCAATATCACCGTTTCCGTCCCTGTGTCGTCTGTCCACACCTCGATTGCATCTGCAGGCTTCTCGACCGCCCCGACCAGCCCAATATCGCCCACGCACAGCACGTTTGCTGCCAAATCTCTTTTCCGCTCCCCTTCCTCTTCGTCCTCGTCTGCGCCTCGCTTTGCTGGCCTCTCCTCACATCCGTTTGTGCCCAGCACGATTGCACCAGGACGGACATCGAGCTCAACAGAAGACTCTCTACCACCCTCCGACAAACCAATCCCCTTTCCCAGCGTCCCTAGCACCACAAGCACTTCTTCGATCACACCGACTCCTCTGTCTCCCGAACGCCAGTCACCGCCGCCGCCACCAACCCTGGCGGCCCCAAGCGCCATGATTGTCGGAAACTTTTCCCGGCCACGGCAGCTGAGCATCAAGCAAGGCACGCGTGACGCCCTTCCTCCCATATCCACCCGCTCTCATCTCCCCGATCCCATTCAGTTGGAAAGCCCAGCAAAGGTGGCCACAATATCGAAGCAGTCAACACGGCCGCGTGAGCGTGCCCGTGGCATGTCCGAATCGTCAAACAAGTCTTCATCCACGTGCTCCTCCGCCACCAACCGTCCGTCTACCGAGAACGCTCGTCCGAACCGGCTCGCTGCCTCTTCTACACAACCACAAGATGCCGGCGTGATCTCCCCGGGCTTGCCCCGACCACCGTTGGCATACAGCCGCACCGATAGCACCGGAAGCAACAGCACCAATGCTGGTCCACAATTGCTTTCCACACAGAGCATGTCCCAGCTCCGCGACCCAGCATTTGCAGGAGCTGACGAAGAGAGCCGCTCAAGCTATCGCTCACAGTGGACCTCGTCCACGGCACAGAAGACCGTGTTTACCGATGCTGGGACAGCACGCAGCAGCATGCTCACAAAGACAAGCTCACGAGCGTCCATGTCGTGGTTCACAAATGCCCCCCCTGGTGCCGACGAAGGCCTCAGTGTCGATGATGTTATGGGCCTCTACGAGAAAGGCTTTGGCGACTCCACCGGGGCAGAGGACAACGACGGACCCTATGGTGGCACGGCCGCCGGTAGAGACTCTGGTGACGAGGACTTTACTGATGCCGAAGTACAAGGCGGCAGCTTGACGCCTTCTGGCCGTCAACCTGAGCAAGAGGTATTGGGCTCTGGAATGATCGGCTCGCAAATGTTGGAAGCTATGAGTGATCCGTTGCCCATTCCTCCCCGTTCCACAAAGAGAATTGGATCGCCGGACAACACCGCGCCAGATACCCCACGGCCTGTCCGCTACTCCGGCCTGTCATCATCGGTGCCAAAGGATAGCGGCTTTGGACTCGTGACGCAGCATATGAACAACAAGGAACTTCTTTCCCCCAATACGTATGACCAGGAGGATGCCAAAGAGAAGCGCGATTCGGCTAAGATGCTGGAATCCGACGACAAAACTTTGGGCAAGCCTTCGCCACTGTCTTCACCACAGCTGAATACGTCATTTGATAGTCGCCCCAGCTCAGCCAAGGCGCCGTCGCTTTTTGCCCGAGCCCACGACGATTCCGATGATCCAGCTACGCGCGATCGCTACGGCTTTCGCAAACACAACCAGTACATCTCACGAGAGCAATACGATGCCTGGAACGGCCCTTACACCGAATACATTGGTCGGCGTCGCAGAAAGTGGGTGTCGTATCTGCGCGATTCAGGCTTGATCACAGACAAGCCAACACGCTTCCCGCCACCAAGTGTGAAGACCAAGCGCTTCATTCGAAAGGGTATTCCTCCCGAATGGCGTGGTGCCGCGTGGTTCTACTACGCTGGCGGTCCCAGCATCATTGCCAAGCACCCTGGCATCTACAAGCAGCTGCTTGTTCGTGCTACTCGCGGTGAGGCAAAGGAAGTTGATATTGAGTCTATTGAGCGGGACTTGCACCGCACTTTTCCCGACAATGTCGCTTTCCAGTTCTCTGGCGCCCAGCAACCTGGCCACGGAGACCCCGATGCCTCTGCAAAGACCAATATCGATATCACCGTCGACCGGCCGGAAGAGCCAAAGATCGTCTCCAAGTTGCGGAGAGTTCTGCTTGCATTTTCAATCTACAACCCTCGCATCGGCTACTGCCAAAGCTTGAACTTTTTGGCCGGATTACTCTTGCTGTTTGTGGAGACAGAAGAGCACTGCTTTTGGCTGCTCAACGTCATTACCCGTATCTTTTTGCCAGGCACCCACGAAATGTCTCTGGAGGGTTCGAAGGTCGACTTGAGTGTTCTCATGGCAGCTATGCAGGAATCGCTTCCAGGTGTCTGGGCAAAAATCGGAGGTGAACTGGAAGACAGCACCCCTGCCAACCGCGATGCTCAGAAACAAGGGGCCATTGGTCGCAAGATGAAGCTGCCAAGAGTAGGTGGTAATAAGGCAGATCCCCTTACTGCCGCGTCTGCAGACCGCCTCCCTCCCATCACACTCTGCATGACAGCTTGGTTCATGTCCTGCTTTATCGGCACGCTGCCAATCGAGACAACACTGCGTGTGTGGGACATTTTCTTTTACGAAGGCAGCAAGACTCTTTTCCGCGTTGCATTGGCCATCTTCAAGCTTGGCGAGTCCGAAATCCGTGCCGTGTCCGATCCTATGGAGATGTTTGGCGTCGTTCAGGGCCTTCCTCGCCATCTTTTGGACTGCAACGTGCTCATGGAGGCCACCTTCCGGCGCCGCAACGGATTTGGCCACCTCAGCCAAGAGAGCATCGAGGAGAAGCGACGCGAACGCCGTGATGCATTCAAGGAGGCCAGAGGCGAAGCCATCGCCGCCGACTCACCCAAGTCGCCCCTTCCTAACGACAACGGCACACCGGAGAGCAGTGGCCAGGGCGATGCATCAGCTGTCCGTAGAAAGGGCACACTGTTTGGTCGCCGCCGTGAACGCCGCCCTACTGAGGTGGCGTAGTGCTGCACCCGGCTGCGCCTGTGTCACCGCCGTTGGTAATATCACGAAAATATACCACGGGTGACTGGTCCAATCCTCTATCTTCTTATTTTGTCTTCATTCTCTTCATACCATTTTTGTTTTCTTCTCGGAGTTGGTCTTTCGTATTTCCTTCACATTTGCTTTTCCCTACATGTTCATCCGCGGATGAGCCATCATGAACAGCTATTTCTTTTTTTCCTTTTTTGTTTTGTTTTCTTTTCATTTTTCATACCTGTATGATGTTTACGGCATGTGTGTTGTTTAGAAACGAACCAGGCGGACGGCTGTCAGGTTAATAGTCGGAACAGTTGCATATTTGTTTTATATCAGCATCATGTTATGAGCCAGAGGCGGTATTGGGCAGCTCATGTATCGCTTGGCGTACGATTAGGAAAAAGGAGACGCGCACATGGAGTTATCCCAAGACAATATACCATTATGAGCAAGATGTTCGAGTAAATCAAGCGAATACCGCGCTGCGCTTCAAGAAGTAAAAATTGTTTTTTTTGTAGGCAACGCCTGCAACAGCCCCCATTCCCATGTCTAACGAAAGCCGAGAATAGAGAAACACAAAAAAAGGAAAGCTGGCGTGTGAAGCATAAACCCAAGGTAATATAAAAAGAAGCGAAAGAGCAGAAAGAATATTATACGAAAGCAAAATTAACAATAACAAAGACGGGGGAAACTGTCGCCTTTCACCGGTCCCAATCTAAACACACCCACGCCGGCCCCTCCATACTGCAAGTCTCATCATTCCTAACCGTCGGTGCCGGAGCTGTGGAAAGTAGCACACAGAGCCGCATAGTGGTGCGTCAGGTCCAGCACGTGCTGCGGCAGGTTCGTTGCCTGGACCAAACTGCCGACCTTGACACCGCCCTCCTCCTCAATCAGCGTCCGCACCGTCTGGAGCAGCTCGGGCGAGAAGCCCGAGTACCACCGGTACTGCCATGTTACCAGCCGGATGACAGCGGCAACCGTCTCGGGCGTGACGCCCCGCATCTTCTTGAGGGAGCGCAGGATGCCCGAGAGGGCACGGGGGCTGAAGCGCTGGCCAAGGCACGCGCGGTAGGCCTCGACGGCCTCTTCCTCGTGCTGGAGGCGCTCGGCCAGGTTGCCCAGAATCTCCCACTCTTCGGCAGATTTCTTGTACTGCATCGACTGCGCACGGTACTGAGCCATCTGGGTGCGCCAGATAGTGTAAACACGGAGATCTTCATAGAGGACCATAAACAAGCTGTCCAGCCAGCGTTCACACAGCCGCTTGTTGTTGAGACGGGACAGCTGTTCTTCGGTCGGCGCGGTGGAGCCCTGTGGGAGAGGTGTGTGTTAGTCCAAACTACATGTAAAAGAGGGGGGGAAGAGTTAAAGAAGGGATATGACCGGAGTATTGCTAACATTCTCGTCGGGCTTGCCGTCGCCAGCATCAGCAGCCGTCGATGGCTTCTCAATTGCGGGGCTCTCGGTGCCCTCGACGGCAGCCTCTTCGGCCTTGGTCTCTTCGGTATCGTCAATCTTGGATTCTTCGTCTTCCGAAACGTCACTAGCCTTGGACTCGTCGTCATCCGGGTGATCACCGTTAGGCTGGCGGTCAGGCGTGCCGCGAAGGGCATCGGTGCTAGCGTTGTTGCCATTGGCCTCAACGCCGGACTTTGTCGGGTACGACGACACAGACGGGGGGCCCTCCTTGCGCTCAGTCCGGTATTCGTCCTCCATAACAAAAACGTTGCTACGGATCTTGAGGAGCTGGTCCCAGCCGATCTTGGCCGTCATTTCGGTGAGAATCTTGTAGGCCTGCTTGAAGGTGCCGCGGTAGCCTGAGGCGCGCAGATTCATCAAGCTGGGGTCAACCTGCTCGTTGAAGCGTGCCTCCATCTCGCTGTCAATCTCGTCGAGACGTGTCTCCGGGAGGATCGGCAATGTGACCTCCTTGGGCTCTGGCATCATGGGCGCGTCCTTGTCCTGGTATGTGAACATGGGGCACGAGTTGAGTGTCGTCAGCGCATTCTCCCAGTCCTCCTGGGCGACATAAACCTCGGCCAGGCGGGCCCATGTCTCGAACTCGCTCGGTGCAGCAATTGTGCCGCGGTCGGCGCAGCCAAGGGCCATTTGCAGACGGGCCTCCTTTTGCTCGGGGCTAGCAGCCGTGCGTGCTTTCCGCAGCAGGAAATCGGCTTGTGTGTCGAGCATCACGTGGTCCATTGGTTCGAGCTTGAGGGCCTCGTAGAGGACGCGCACGCCCTCGACCTCCTCATTGCCCATGAAGAGCACCTTGGCCAGAAGCGAGGCAACCTCGACGTTCTGTGTCTGCAGCTTCTGGAAGAGGTTGATGCCGGAGGCGTACCGGCCGGTGGTCTCGAAGTATTTGAGGAGTCCGCTGACGAGATGGTTGGAGACGACGGTGGGCACCTGGACGGTCGAGTCGGAGCCGAGTTGCCAGCCTGTGTGTGTTGTCAGTACCAGTCAGTTTGCCTCAATCCACTCAATTCAATACGTTGGTGCCTGCATACCTCTGAAGAACAGCTGCTCGGCGCTGCTCAGGAAACGGTGCTCGGTCTCGGTGCTCGTGACAGGGTTGAATCGCCGCACGCCCATAATCTTGCGTATCGTCTCACCGCTGCCGTCGTCGGCGTAGGAGTATGCACGCAGCACGCTGCAAAGGTAGGTCTCCAGCCACAGGTCGTCGGTGGCCTTCTTCTGCTCGCCACGCTCGTCGACAAAGTAGCTCTTGACCGTACCGGGAATCGAGACATGCACGCGCATGTCCAGCCGTGAAAGCGCATTGTAACAGCTACACACCATATGTTAGTCGAACATCGTCCCCGTTTCCTATGGGGAAAACAGCAGTTTCCTCAACTGCGTGTATCTTCAATCGTACCAGTAGAGGCCCTCGGTGATCTTCGTGGTGGCAGTTGCGCCGGGTTCGCGGTAGGTCAGGGTGTTGATGTATGCGGCCAAGCTGGCAGACGAGGATGCGTCGACGCCGGTGACGTGGTGGTAGACACCGATCTAAAGCAACAACAAAAAGAAAGAAAAAAACCGCAAGTCAGTATCATGCGCCGAACGTCCGTCCTCACAGGACCCACAAGGAGCTCAAGCTGCTGCCTACCTGACGACCGCTGCCGCGAATTGGCGCCTTGACGAGATGAACGAGATCGGGCGGGCCAAGCTCGCGGAGGGACATGAGTTGCTCGGTACGGGCCTCAACAGCCTCGTGGAGCTCCTCCTCCATAATCCTGTAGACACACGACCGTCAGTCTCCCATTCGAGAGCTAGGAAGATAAAAGGGGGGTGAAGCGTGGGTAGAAATCCGGCAAGAGCCAAATGGCGACGCATGCGCGCAGATGGGACGGTGACATACTCGGGAACGGCGGGTGCGACCATCGTTGCAGAGAGCTTGCTGGACGTGCAAGCTCAGGACCCTTGGGTGGAAGTTGATGTGAAGTGGTGATGTCTAGCTGTCGATTTGGAGAAGCGTGGAAGATGGCAGCTTTGATGATTCCAGAGTGGTTGGAGCTTCGGCGGGCGCGCCGCGAAAAGGGTGGACGTGGAAAAAAGCTATGCTCAGTTCCAGGCAGAGTCAATCTGGCCTTTCGTGAAGTTTGGGCGTCGAGATGCCAATGGCGCAGCTCTAGTGTGCGGCCAGAGGAGAAAAAGAGTCGCTGTTGGAGGACGCTTTCGGTGTTGTTCTTTTGTTCCTGTCTCCTGCGTCCAGTCTCTCCTGGGTATCTGCCCTGGGCGGGAAAACTGGTCCCAGCCCACCTAAAGCCAATGCGCGGCCCCTGTTTCCACACTCCTCAGGCCCTGGGCGGGTAGCACTAGCCACACCTGGAGATGGGCCGCCACGTCACAGCTGTGGCGGTGCATATTTTTGGCGGTTTGGCCCTTTATGCCTTTAATGGGGCATCGCGTCTCCTTGGAGCTTCACGCGATCGCCTAGGCTTCAGGTACGGACCTGAAATTTGAAATCTTCCGACATCCCGTCCACACAACACCACACGCCCTCCACGATTGCTGGGCGCCACGACTGACACTACGACACGCATCTGGCATCGATTACACCATTCAAATCCAAACGTATGAGGGAATTGCTGCCGTTTTCAAGATGGTAAGTGGCCGCGCGCCGTTGCAGTTTGGCAGGTTTCTTGTTTCTTTGATTTGTTGGTACTAACCGTTATCTCTTTCTCCCAGCCCGCGTTCGCGGCCATCAACGTCGAGCCCGAGGACAACCTCGAAGACGAGGTAGAAGTCACACGGCGCATTCAGGTACGAACCACCCAGAACCTGGTGTATGCGCGCAAGCTTCTAACAGGAATCTTTCTCACACTCTCTCCAGATTGACGATGCGCTCAAGCTCTACCAAACCGCGCTCAAGTTCCACGCGCAAGGCCCAAAGTCCTTTCCCGAGGCCGAACAGGCTTACGATGTGCTTTTCAAGTCCGCAATCTTCAGCTACCCCGAGGCAAGCACCGACTACGACCGCGCCGAGCGCCAAACCGACACTCCCCTGACTCCAGGCCCTGCTGCCTTTGTCGCCTCCCTCGATCCCGCCCTTCTCGATGATAACTCCACCGGGAGCAGCTTGCCGCAGGCGTACTACATTGCATACAAGAACCATGCCCAATTTCTGCTAGACAAGGTGCGCCACAAGGCGCGGACATGGCGCGCGGAGGGCAACAAGGGAAACGCAATCTTTGCGGAGAAGGCCGTGCAAGACGACACGAAGAACGCCTTGGACGAGTTTGACGCTGCTCTGGACCGCGACCCGTCCGACGCTGAGTTATGGAGACGCACATCCCGCGTTGCCGCTTTCCTAAGGAGCGGGCGCATCGAGCGGTACTGCCTCGAGGCGGCCATTGAGCTGGACGACGATCCAGCTGTTGTCGAGGTTGCGCCGCCATCGCTTGCCGAAGGGTTTGCTGGTGAGCAGCTTCGGAATCAGCTGCAGCACCTCTCAGACGACATTTCGCTCACGCATCCGATCATGGTGCCGTATCTGCGGAGAGAAATGGCTGCCTCGCTCAAGCGATACCTCGACCCTTTACCATGGCTTCCGAACCCGACAAAAAACATTGCACTTCCGCCCAAGGCGGCTGTCACAGAAGATTCCGAACAATCCAAACAATCCAAACAAAAGGATAACGTCAGAATCACAATCGAATTCTCAGAGCCTTCTTGGGCGGATCTGGGCCTTGCTCTGGTCAAATCGCTCAACGAGCACGGTATCTCTGGGCGCGCCCTCTTTCTTGAGGCGCCGGAGATGCCCGATGACCACCAGATCATGCAAATAGAGATCGACCAGCAGCTCTCCAGCCTGCACCAGGACGTTGCGGACGTGGACAGCAACGACAAGGCTTCCAAGGACGTCAAGGCTGAAGACAGCGCAGACGCTGAGATGGAAGATTCGACAAAAGCAAACGGCTCTTCCGTCTCCGACGAGAAAGAGGCGGCCACCGCCAAAGACGCGGCCGACAACTCGTCCCAGAAGGATACAAACAAGGAGGGTAGCGCCTCCCAGTCTCGTAAGCGGTCGCAATCAGCAGCGGGATTTCCTGAGGCTGGCGACGATGACCACGCGGACACAAAACGGAGCAAGCGCATCCGCCGGCGTGAGACGCTGGCCGAAGTTGCTGCAGACCCCAATGCTGCATTTGCCGAACAGCTCCAGCCCTACCAAGAAGCAGACCAGCACTTGTTCCGTCTGGCAAAGCAGCTTCTTGAGAAAGTCGGCGTAGATGAACTTCCGGCACTGGACGAGACCATCGAGGTGTCCGGGCAGACGGCAGACCGCATTGCAAAACTGCAGAACCAACTGGCCAAGGACATGCGCTCGTCCCTCATCACAGCTTTCAAGGACGACCGGGCAAGAATTCTTCTCAACAAAAAGGATACTCCCGTGCTCGGTCTGGAGGCATTCCTAGAGCGGGCTAGATCCGGCCACCAGCACCCTCCAGAGCGAGCAGCCTTTGATGAGATGCGGGAACTGCGCTCCTTTGTCATCAAGGTCAACAAGGGCTGGTACACCATCCAGGACGTCGTTTATGCATGGATATCTGCCATGGCGCAGAG
Source organism: Sporothrix pseudoabietina (assembly GCA_019925295.1). Lineage (NCBI taxonomy): Eukaryota > Fungi > Ascomycota > Sordariomycetes > Ophiostomatales > Ophiostomataceae > Sporothrix > Sporothrix pseudoabietina. The sequence continues at coordinate 2,033,231 of JADHKS010000002.1, read as the reverse complement.
CTATGGATCGCTCAAGTGGTCCGAATCCATGAAGACAGTCGTCGTGCAGATGCTCAACACATTCGACGCCACAATCTTCACGCGCGTCCTCGATGAGCTTGAACGCTGGCACAGCCACTCGGGCACACAAAAGGCCATTGAGGACTCCAACTCAATACCGGCCATGGCCGCTGACGAGATTCACAGCCTTGTTCAGATGGTCTTTGAACTTTACATCGATATCTATGAGCGCATCACAAATCCCAGTAGCGCCGTGGATGCGACGATTCGGACAGAAACGAAGCTGCGGCTCGACCGCTGGATGAGTCTTGCGTCTGACATTGCGCGGTCATATCCTCGCAGCGACGCGAATTTGACCTGCCGCTTCCTGTGGGCATCCGTCTTCTCTACAACCCTCACACCGGGTGTCCCAAGGGACCACATTCTTGCCTGCTGGGAGAGCCTGCGCCAAACTCTGTTCGAGGAACAGGAAAAGGGCCAGAAAATTGAGGTCGTCCTACCGAACAACGCCGTCATGCCCGACGTGTCGTATAAAGCTGCAGATCGCGAGATTAGCAAGCTCACGACCATGGACTTCTTCCTGTCTCTCTTCCAAGAGGAGCTGAAAGACCCTGTGGTCATCATCGACAAGCTCGAGCCAGTCCTGAACCCAGATTCTGTCTACGTTCCTATTGGCGACGAAGCAGCTGGCGAGCAGAGACCCATTTCTGAGTGCGCCTCTACAGAGCTCCGTGACATGTGGAAGTTCCTCCGCGGCAGTAATACTGAGCTTCGTCTTTTCCTTTGGACACGGCTTGCCGACGCATACAAGGAGATCGACTACTCAACAAAAGTCCTGTCTTGCTACCTCCGGTGCATCGAGATGGTCGTCCGCGATCTGGAGAGCGAGCAGTACCTTTCGACACCACAGGAGGCTACTAGACTGCAAACATTCATGCTCCTTCTCAAGACGATCGACGAGATGACCATCCAGGCGTTGCATGTGGCTGTCAACGACCCCCAGGCATTCGAGGTCATTGACGAAGAGCATGTTCGGTCATCGGCAACTGCCCTTATCCGGATCAGCTGCATGCTCCATGTCGCTGCTCTGCACGAAGACGAAGTCCGCATCGGCATGTCGTCCACCGCCTCCAACACCCAAACATTCCACTCTCTCCAGAACAAGCTGCGCGAAATGCAGGTGCGGACATGGAGTCTCCAGTATAGTATCCTGAAGACCGGTCTCAAGCTCACGGCAGCCACTTCTGCAGCAGAAGCTCGCGCATCCGCTGTTCCCTCTACACCAGGATCGACACCAAAGTCCTCTTCCATGCCTGTCACGCCCACTAAGACGGGCTCACCGGCTGGGAACGAGCCGCCGCTGCCGCCTGCTCTGCCATCTATTCAGGTCGATCTTGCTGACCTCATTGGCGCCATCCACCAAGTTGTGGGCTCGCGAAAATACTGCAAGGCGTCAAATAAGATCTTCCTTCGGTTGGCGCGTGCCGAGCTGCTGAAGATGAAGGGCATCGACAACTGGGAGGACTACCTTGGTCAGGTCCTCTACGATCTCCATGGCATCAAACTTGGTGTAGGCTCGTTCGAAGTGCAAGAACACGGCTGCCCTGTTGAGAAGCTGGAGCGCAAGAGTGCGCTTGCGCTTGTTGACAAGGTTATGGCCCTTGCCAGTGGCATGCAGATGAAGGATCTTCTCAAGTCCGATCTCAAGAATACCATCGAGCAAATGCAGCAAGCCATAGGTCAGACACGGTCAACAAGCCAGATGATCCACAACCTCCGCTACTTTACAGAGTACCTGAAACGCCCTATCCACCCCATGCGCTTGTATGAGGCGTGGAAGGGCGTCGTGGAGCTCGACACGGTGTCGGCGACGACTCCCGACACCGTTCTGGCACGCACCGGCTGGTTCTTCCTGATGGGAATGGTCGCTCTGACCAAGTTTAAGGGCGTCGACCTCAACCGCCGCCAGACACCAGGTGCCACTGATGATCTCCGTGTTGGCACGCAGTACCTGCGTTTGCAACTTCAGCTGACCCCGAATCGTTGGGACGCGTGGTTTCGGCTGGCAGAATGCTCCGACTACGATCTGGACGAGGCCGTGCTCTGGTCTGCCGAGAAAATTAACAAAGACCGCGCCGAGCTTGTCAAACTCCAGCGCAGCGCCATCCACTGCTACACGCTCGCCCTGTCCTACTACCACGCCGACCCCAACGAGCTCTCTGAAAACGACTTTGACGCCGTGCACGACCTGTATGCCGACTTTGGCCTGCGCATGTACTCGAGCAGCCGCGAGCCGTTTGCCATGGAGTGCTTCCACCATGCACAACATGAGCGCTGGTTCATTGCACCAGACCACATGTCAACCTACAAAAAGCTGCAACATGGCGAGATGTCGAGCTACATGGTCTGGAAGTACGCCGCGGGCCTCTTCCGCCGTGCTCTCGCGCGCCGTGCCAAGGACTGGAAGAGCGCATACATGCTGTCCAAGTGTCTGTGGAAGATGTACCAAAAGCCCATTGACGAGCTGCACCCGCGGGAAAAGAACTCGCACCCTACGGTCGACGACATTGTCCGCTCTCTGGAAAAGGCCATTGAGGTGGTCTCGCTGCTACCCAAGCCTCGGCATGGGCAGGACCCCGTGCTGGAGCCGCACTACAAGATTGACTCCGTCCTTGACAAACTCGTGCGTCGGGGCGACATGCCCGCCCAAGCGGCCGCCGATATCCTGCAACGACAGCCGTACGCGATCCAGCATGGCGAGACGGTGTCGATCACCAACATGGCGGAGTGGGATGACTTTATGGTGAAGACACTCCAGCACTTGCGCGACAAGGACAAGTCCAACTGGCAGCACCGAATGGCCATCCGCCAGGCACGGATCCTTTTCGGCGACTGTGACCTAGTTGAGGACGCTGTGCCGGTGATCGAGGAGATGGATCTCGACAAAGAACACAACGGAGACGATACAATCGTGATTGAGATCGATGCCGCCACTGCTGCTGCTGCTGATTCCAACGGCACCAAGGATACGTCAAAGGATGCCACAGGCACTGCCAAAGACACTCCCAAAGACACTGCCAAGGAGGTCACCAAAAACGACGACAAAGAAGAGTCTTCCAACAAATCCGCCGAAGATGCCAAAGCGACCTCTGAAAGCGCAAAGGACAGGGACCAGGAGGCTTCAAAGCAAGAGAAGAAGACCGATGACAAGGGGGTTGACAACTCAAACAACGAGGCAGACGACAAGAAAGACTACACTGCCAAAGATGCCGATGTCAAAAAAGAGGCAGAAAGGGAGCCGAAAACTAGATCCAGGTCAAGGTCCGATAAGACGGCCAAAAAGACACCCGAAGAGCCTGCCGAGAAGGTTGGCGACAGCATTGTTGTCAGATCCTCACCCAGAGTTGCCGCCAAGGAGGCCAAAGGGGCTGAAAAGGAGGCAGAGAAGGAAGCAGAGAAGGAAGCAGAGAAGGCAGCCGACAAAAATACTGAAAAGGACACAACCGAGGATACCGATAAGAGTGCCAACAAAGACGATGCCGACAAGATGGACCTCGACGAGGAACCAGCCAGCAAAGAGGACGCCGAGAATGATGCCACAGACTTCACGGCCACGGATACAAAGAAAGACGAATCCAACGGCGCTGCTGCAGATACCGACATGGCTGTCGGCAAAGAGGGCGACAGGAGCACCGGCAAAACAGAAGCCGACAAGGATGGCGAGAAGGCCGCTGCCAAGGCCGAGATCGATCCGGAGGAAGCCGTGCGCAAAGAAAAGGCTCAAGCGGCTTTCGCTGTCCTGCGCGAGTCCATGTTCACCAAGACGATGGTTATGAATGTGTGGAAGTGCGACGCCGAACGGCCCGGCCGCCATCATGTGTTTACAGAGCAGTACATTCGTTTTATGACGCGACTGCTCGTGGTGCTAGACGACCGTATCAACCTCGAGGCGCTGCTCCGGCGCATCCGCAAAAAGGGCGCTGATTTCTACCACTTCAACGACCTGTGGCAGACATGCGTCGTGAGCTACCTACGGCTGCTCCGCAAGTACTACAAGATCCCCCACGGAGCGGACATTGCGTTCAAGAACGTCACGCCCGAGGAGTTTGAGATTTACGTCGAGCGCATCTCCAAGTGGGTGGAGGAGATGCCCGACATGGACCACCATGCGGTCAACGCCATGCGGGAGGCCATCGAGATCAAGAAGCTCAATGCCGGCCTGCTCAAGGGCGGCTCCATTGATGACCTCATCAGCGACTGCTACAGTGCCATCTTCGCTGACGTCGGCCGCACGCTCCCCGGCGAGGATCCGACCAAGATTGTCGAAGAGCGCCACCGTAAACTGCGCGAGGAGGCCGAGAAAGCCGAAAAGGCAGAACGCGCCGAACGCGCCGAAAAGGAGAAGCAGGCCGAAGCAGCATCCTCGACCACAGCGGCGATCATGCTGTCCTTCAATCTACTGTCGGACCGTAACGGCGGTGCTGATAAAGACAGCATTAATGGCATCTCTCGTGCTGGCTCCGAAGCACCAGGTGGTCTGTTCGCCTCCGAAAAGATGGAGCGGACAGGTTCAGGCATGGGCGGCGACCACCCCCACCGCCGTGGCCGCGCCCCTGGTGTGCGTCGTGCGGACATCCTCCGCAAGGCCGAGCAACTGTCGACGCTCCTGGGTGATATCATTGCCAAGACGGGTGGTGGCCCAGGTGCATCCTCTGGTGCGGGCGGCGACGGCCATGGGGCCTCGGGCACCAACATGCAGTCCCGCCGTGGCGGTGACGGCCCTAGCGGTGAGCGCGGCGGTATGAGCCGCCGGTCTACACGCCTGGGCTCGTCTTCGAGTGCACGTAACGATCTCAATATGACCAGCGTGGAAGAACTGGGCGGCGGCGGCGGCGGTGACGACAAGAACGGCGACGGTAGTGGCAACGATGCCGAGGAGGGCGTAAGCACACGCGGCCGGACGCGCAGCACACGTAGCAAGAGCCGCCACCGGAGCGCAGGCCCAGGCCAAAATGGCGATGGCGCCGAGGGTGCCGGCGACACCGAAATGAAGGATGTCGATGAGCACGACGACGACAACGACGACAACGACGACAACGACGACAAGAATAACAAGACCAGCAAGAGCACCAAGGTGTTTGGTGGCGGCGGGGCTGGATCGTCACCTCATGCCAGTGTCAACGACTGGGCTGATAACGAGAGCGAACTTAGCGAACTCAGCGAGCTAAGTGACGTGCCACCCGATTACGAAGACAATGCGCCCGAATCGATGCTCTTCCCAAACCTCCGGCGCAGCGAACCTGCCGAGACTGCTGATAACAGCGCAGCCGAAGAGGAGGAGGAGGAGGAGGGGGGGGGAGAAGAAGAGGAAGGGGAAGAAGAGGAGGCCGGAGAGGGGGCCGGAGATGAAGGAGAGGAGGAGGAAGAAGTCGAAGAAGGCGAGGAAGGTGAAGAGGGAGCAGAGGTTGAGGAAGAAGAAGAAGAGGAGGAGGAAGGAAAAGAGGGTGCCGATGTAGAAGGGGAAGAAGATGCTGAAGAGGAGGAAGAAGAAGACGGTGAAGACAGTGAAGAAGGCGAAGAAGGCGAAGAAGGCGAGGAAGATGAGGAGGGTGAAGAGGAAGCAGAGGAGGAAGAAGAAGATGATGAAGAGGGCGCAACTGCCATTGAGGGTGAGGAAGGCGCTGAGGTTGATGAAGATGAGGATGAGGGCGAAGACATTGGAGAGAGTGGCGAAGATGACGAGGAAGAAGAAGATGAAGAGGGTGACGAGGAGGAGGAAGACGAAGAGGAAGGTGAAGAAGAAGCCGACGAGGAGGGCGAAGAGGATGAAGAAGGCGAGGAGGGTGACGACGAGGAAGAAGAGGATGAGGAAGCCGAAGAGGATGACACGATTGAAGTCGACGGCGAGGACGTGGAGATGCAGGACGACGAAAGGGAGTCAAGCGTGGCTCTCGTCGATATCTAAGAAACAAAAGCAAGGCTTTGTACAATATTTTTGCGGCGTCGTCTTTCAGGTTTCATGACTCTATTTGTTTGTTTTCTTTTCTACTTCTTATATTTTCTTTTGTATTTCGACTGTATCTTATTGTATCGCCGTACCGGGTAGGGACATGGCTTATATCGAGGTTGGACGGTGTACGGGTAGTCCATATATTTTTGTTCATCCCGTCTTTAAATTTTGGCATGTGCCATTGTCCCAGAATTCTCACCTTCCAGCTCATGTCGCTTTTCGCAATTCAATGCTCAATACTCCGTAAATAAGCACACTATCACGACCGTGCACGAACATCGATCGATCGCATTTGCATTGCTGTCCTTTCTTGTCGGTCTTTCAAGTCTTTGAGGTATATCCAAAATAAAGAGGTAGAAAGAAAAAGAGAATAAAGCGGTCAAAAATGAATCGCCGCAGAACGACCGCAGAAACGCTGGGCGCAAAACGCTGCAAAGAACCGCCGTCCGTTGGTACCAGACATCCATCCACCACCCGTCACTTAGCCACCCTGTCTCCCTGTCTCCCTGTCTCCCTGTCTCTATGTCTCCCCGTCAATCCTCTCCCACTCTCATTGATCACCCCCGGCCACCGTTGTAGTCGGCGCCGCCGGCCTTGCGCAGACGAGCAACAATCTCAGCCTCGACCAGGTCGGTCTTGCGGTCGTGGACGTCGACCTGGATGCTGTGATGGCGCAGGACCTTCTTGACCTCGCCCGTCTCTATGCTGACGCGGGCCTTGCGCATAATCTTGGTCTGGCTGCCGATCCAGACAACAAGGATGAACTTGACGCGGGTGGACTCGGAGTCGTTGGCGTACTCGACACGGGCGTAGCCGTACTGAGCCTGGGAATCGTCGAGCTTCTCGGCGAGCTCAGCGAGGCCGCCCTCGCCCGTAGCCAGCAGACCAAGGACACCCTTCTTGTCGGGCAGGTCGCCAACAAGGAGCCAGTTGGAGGCGTCCTTGTCGGAGCGGACGGCATCGTAGGCGGCCTCGACGGCCGGGTCCTGGAGACCGCTCATGTTTTTTGTTTTGTTTTTTGGCGGTGGTGGTGGTGGTAGTGGTGGAGATGGGGTCCAAGACAGGAGGAGAAAGATGTCGAGAGATTGCGGGAGGGGGGCTGGCCCGGGGGAGACGTTGTCGAGATTGTCAAGTTGTGGAGAGAACAGAAGCGGAAGAGAGAAGGGGGCTTCCCGAAACGGAGCAGTTTCACGAGGACGAGGACGAGGACGAGGCCAGTACGGTAGCTGCGACCGGTGGAATCAGGGGCCCTGTCAGCCTGTCGCCTACGGTCTACCCACCACTGCTCCTTCCGCCAGACTCACAACACCAGTCACTCCCCGCAGTCGTGCCTTCCGGATACGCAATTGTGTTGGCCAATTGGTGCAATTGGTGGGTGGCAGGGTGGTCTAGCCCCTCATTTGGGGGGGCCTCAGAACGAACCTCAGAGGGCCTAGCTGCGCCAGGCTAGAGGCCTCACCAAGCAATCAATCTCCATCTCCAGGGGCCGGCTCCCTCTTGTGGCTGAGCTGTGGCGTCAAAAAATCATTGACAGAGGACCCCACGCCCCGCAGCTATGACGCTGGAAGATTCCTGGACAGTGAGGTCACTGCCTGTTGACAAACGCCGTTTACCTTAGTTGAAAGCTCTTTTGTAGTGCCTTCTGTACGTCGTAATACCTGCCCCGCCAAAGCCCGAGCGCGGCCTGAAGCTTGGAGAGTAGATCCGAAGCCTCTTTTTGTTGCCTTCGAGCCTTCCTTTAAAGCCAGCCTTCTTGCCTCCCTGCCTGACAAAAATCAATACACAAAAGCGCAATTATTCAATCCTGACAAATTTCTACAAAGAACACCATCCTTTCATCAGACAACATCAGACTTCTCACACCCCTTCCTGCGAACGTCCAAGAAGTGTTTTTTTTAGGCTCGGCAATCTTCGACAGCCGAAAGTCCTCTTGCATTCAGCCTTCTCGCCTTCAAATCATCATCTCGCGATACCTCCAATATCTTCGGACCAGCATAGCCTCCCACCACGGCCAAGATGTCGTCGTCAAAGCGCATTGCAAAGGTTTGCCAGCCATCCCCTTCTCTCCCGTCCCTATTTGCTCCATAGCCTAACATCTCTTTTTTTCTTTCTTCCACCAGGAGTTTGCCAAGTGCTCGGCCAACGCCCCAGCAGGCATGACCGTGGAAATGCCCTACCCCAACGACATGAGCATCTGGCACGTCACCCTCGACGGCCCCGCCGATACCGTCTATGCCAAGGGCACCTACGGCATCGTCGTCACTCTCCCCGACAACTACCCCTTCAAGGCGCCCGTCGTCACTTTCGCCACCCGCATCTACCACCCCAACATCACAAACGACAGCGCGGGCAACATTTGCTTGGCCATGCTCAAGACGGATAACTGGAAGCCGGCGCTTCCCATGACGGAGGTGCTCGAGGCCGTGCGCAACTTGCTGGTCGAGCCGCAGCCAGACGATCCGCTCGAGGCCCGGATTGCCGACGAGTACCGGACACAGCGCGCAGAGTTTGACAAGCAGGCAGCTGCGTACGTGGACAAGTACGCCAAGGGTGCTCCCAAGTTCCCATCGCGGGGCAAGGCAGGAGGCCAGGCGTAGGAGCCTGACACGGATGCTCCCGATATGGTTGACGCTGTATCTGACGACATGTCTGATACCGATGTCTTTGACATCTTTTCTAGACCTCCTCAAGACCGTTTGGTCGCCATGCTGGATACTCGGTAGCGCTTTGAAGCAGCAAATGGTCAGGGACTCCAGGCGAGAGCTAGAGGGGCAGACGGTGATGGGCCCCCTTTCCCAAACTGTATATCGCACAGCTGATTTTGCCAGCAAGCCATCAGCCTTCTCTGTCCCTGGTTTTCCTCTGTGGTTTCTTTATTTCCTCTGTTTCCCTTTGCATTTTTTTTTTCTCGCGTGTTGAAACATTTCCTTGGCGACGGGGTCTTTCCTGGGTTATATTTGTTTTATACTGGGCGCACAATGGAGTTCATTCTGGCATGTTTCCTTTTTCTCATACAAAGGCGTTGCGCTAGCATTTCCTGATAAGCCATCCTACACGATTCTGTATTTCATAAAAGAGAAGACAAGACACAGGGGCGAATTAAACAATACATAAAACATACATTTATTGAGAACCAAAGTATTTTTTGGCTTGCAATGTCTGATGTCTGTAAAGTTGCGTGGTATGCACCCTATTCATGCTGACGCTGGTTCGCCTCTTAATTTGGCCAGAAATATTACCGACATCGGGTAAACAGTGCCGACTTGGAGTGGTTGTATTATGAGGTTGCATGCTTTTGGAATCTGGCATTACACATTCGGATAGTGAAGGCTCTGGCATTATTCGTCTTGTATTTATTTTCCGTCCTCCATCCACCACTTCATCCCATCTTTTTCAAAGAGGTTTCTATCGCGCATCGTCAGCCCAACATCGTCACCATCCCAAATCCAGGGGACCAGTTTCGACTGATTAGCATCTTCATCATGGCCGAGCCTACTCCAACCCCCGCTCCTGCCTCGCCTACCCCGGCAGCGGAACCGGCCGGGCTTGTCATCCGGTGCCAATGCAATGCCGTCCGTCTTCGCACGCCGACGCTGCGTCCGATTGGCATCGCGCACTGCCACTGCACCGACTGCCGTCTTCAGTCCGGCTCTGCCTTTGGCACATCCGTTTATTACCCGCCCGCCGAGGGCTTCTACCCGCTGGAGCCGTCCTTGATCGCCGAGGGTGGACCTGTGAGCGCCTTCAGTCGCGGAACCGACAGCGGCAACACAATGCACTGCTACTTTTGCCGGTCCTGTGGATCTCGTCTCCTGCACGCTGTTATCCTGGCCGACGGCACACTGCGGCAGACAATTTCTGTAAAGGGCGGCGCCCTCGAAGACCCCGACGGCATCCTTGACTGGGCAAGAGCCAAGCACATGTTTGTGCGGTCGGCAGTGATTCCCCTGTCACCCAGTTGGGAAACCTATGAGACGACATTTGCCAACGGGCCGACCAAACCTAAACCTTTGGATTATGGAAGTGTGGTTAGCGAGAGCCCTTCATAACTCAACAAAAAGAGCGCCGTTCAACCAATCAGGTAAACGGTAAGATGGCCGAGCGGTCTAAGGCGCTAGCTTCAGGTTCAAGATGAGAATTCCCGGATTCGAATCGAACAACGTGAACATGCTAGTCTCGCAAGAGGCGTGGGTTCGAATCCCACTCTTATCGTGTGTTTTTTTTTGTGTTTTTTGTATTCTTTTGCAAGTTTGCAATGTACGACTTTGCACTTGATTACAAAGTCTGTTTTCTTTTTCCTGCCGTTAGAAAAGAAAGGAATGTCAGCAAGAGAGGTGTTGGAGGAGGGCATTGTCACGCTCAGATGCTAGTTTCAAGGGTGATATGTGATTTTTTTTTCGTTTGCTTGTCTATCTAGGGAGTCGTCTCATTGATTGTGGCCAGCAGAATGTCGTTCATAGGGAAGTCTGATCTAATCACTCATGATACTCGTTCTAGGATACTCATCATTCCGTGCCAAAGGGCCAGAAACGGCCTCTCAAGAACAAGACAGGTCCACGCGAGAAATCAACATCAGTCCACATCCCTTTGCTCCTCCGTCTTCTCCTTTTATTTCTTCAGCTGGCCTGCTGCGTTCACCAGTGCCTCGTAGCCCCGCAGGTTGCGGATGATGCGGATGCCAAACATGAAAACAAACAGGACCGCCGTCATGACAGGCACCAAAATCATGCCCAGGAAGGGGTATTGGCGGTAGGCCGGCACGTTCTCGCGACCGCCGACAAGCAGACCCTCGATGATAGTGTCGAGGCTTACTGGCTTGTACTTGGCGGCCATCTCATTGAGGCGGTTGTCGACAATGGTGGCAACAGCATTGGCAAAAGTGGCAGCGACAGCAAGGAGACCGTGTTCTTGGTAGACATCAAAGAGCTGCCAGCCGTAGGCAGTGCCTTGGTCGACAAGCCCCAGCAGACGGGAAGCAAGACCGGTGGCCACAGCCAGCGCAGCACCAACACCGACAACAAAGGAGATGATAAATGAGATGGTGGCAATGGCCAGGGGGTAGAGAAGCTCACGGAGGCGTCCACGAAGGGTCTTTTTGCCATGAGGAGGGGGTGATGAGGCCGGAGTGCCGACTGCAGTCGAAGGAGGAGGTGGTGGCGACAGAGGCTCGTCCATCTTGTGGGCGGTGTTTGGCGGGACAAGAAGAGGACGAGGAGGAATAGCAGGCTGGGTGTCCATTGTGATGTCTTGTAGTGAGAGCCGGGTGTAGTATAGAGGAGATCTGGCCGGTTGGTATGAACAAGAAGTGATATAAAGATATGCAGAGGTGCGTAACAATATTGGCTCGGATGATGAGAGTCAATCCAGGATGGTCAAAGAGAATGTAGGATGCCGAGGTCGCGATGTGAGGGATGGGAATGGCAATGGGAAGAATCAAAATAGAGACGAGGAGATAACAAACAATAACTGTCAACAGAAGGTGTGCCAGAGAAGGAAGGAGCGGCCAACATCACGGCTTTGTTTACCGAGCAACATGCTTTCAAAGACGGAAGGCGTTACCGGAACGTTCTGTCCAGTAACAATGTTTACAACGCTCCTTCCTCACATTCATATATTTCTTCTTTTCCAAATACGGAAGGATGCGGCTCCAACGATTGATCTTATTTTGCTTGTTCTTGAATCTGGGTTTTTTTTTTTTTTTTTCTAAATCAGTGCAATGACAAATGAAAATAGCAGGTAAAAAGTAAAGGTCCAGTCAGACGTTGAAACGTTTGGAAACATATCAATAAAAATTATAAGAAGAATTCCATAAGAAAAGAAAAGGGGGGAAAAAAGAGAAAGAAAGAAAGTAAGAAAAAAAGAAGGAAGGAAAGAAAGAAAAAAGAAAAAGAACATCGCCGAGGTTGTTTTTATTTGCAAGAGAAAGAGAAAGAGAATAAAAGAACTACTTGCAGTGGATATACGGCATCTCTACAGCTTTGAAATCTTGTGTTGATTTTGAAACAGCATCGCCGCATGTAAACACTTTTTCAGCTTCGCTTTTACGTTTTACAGAAGTAGTTCCACAATACACAGCACAACTGCATATCCTATTTTTGCCACACGAAAAGGAGTAAAAGAAGAGACCCATTAATGGCGGGGCCACAACGGAGCAAAACATGCTGAATTCCTGTATTTTTTTCAGTAGTGCAATGCCCAAGCGCGTGCATCGTGGGCCTAGGGCCCATTTGTTATGGGCGCGTAGTCTACAAAAGCTTCAATGGAGCGCGAATTTTCCAAGAAACATTTTCAAGGTGAGATGCCAGAGTGGTCTAATGGGTATGATTAGAAATCATATGGCTTCGGTCGCGTGAGTTCAAATCTCACTCTCATCGTTTCTTTTTTGTCTTTTTACCTTTTTTTTCCTGCTTCTCCTTCTTGCCTATCCTGTCTCTCCTTCTTTTTCTTCTCCCTTGCATCGGACGTCCTCCTCCTCTCCAACTCCAGCCACACAATTTCCCTCTTCCTTGGAGGGGGGCATCCACCTTTTTGCAGCAAGCTGCAAGGCGGTGACAGACGGGGACACAACTTTACTCCGTATTGATCGAGCTGCATTGGTGGCGTTAACAGTTGTGATGCGATGCTCTACCATTTTTATCACGTTTTCTTCTTGTTTATTCTTAATCGGAAAATTAAAACTGTAAAATTATCGTGTATATCTATGAAGATGTATGCAAATATGCAAAGCAGCTGGGAGTCCATTACTGGACCCTCCACGCAGAAGGGTATAAAAGAAAAGAAGGAAAGGAAAAACCAAAGCCAGCCGCAATAACCCGAAATGAATACAGGAAACTGTTATTCTAACCCAGCAAACCCAATGTTTTGTTTTTTTACAATGTCAAACATGAAGGTGCCTACCGTCTCCGGCTGCTCGGTGCCAGACCCGTGCTGCCGCGCTTTGAGTCGTCGACACTAATGTCGCCGCTGCTGTCGGCCGGCTTGCCATCCCAGGAAGTTGCGGCCAGTGGAGAAGCGGCCGATGCAGCGGATGTGGACAGCGAGTTGGCATCACCACTCCGCGTGTTGGACGACCGCGGCTTCTGCTGGATGCTACTGGTATTGTTCTCCGTCAAGAAGTAGTTGCCCTGGCGCGCACCGGGAATCATGGCCTCGAGCATATCCATACTGTTGCCGGAGTCGGTGTCGGACGTGTTGTTGTTCGTTCTGCTGGTACCATTACCGGCGCTGGCACCAAAAGTACTCCGCCGCCGCTGGCGCTCTTCTTCGGTAATCTGGAGAACGACCTGCTTCGTGATGCCAGAGCGGATGACGGTGGCCACAGCAGCCGAGCCAGTTCCCGATGACGAGGTAGTGGCCTGGAACGACGGCCGGGGCGACAGCGCCTGGTGCTCCAGGTCAATGTCGTGGCCGCTCTGCTTGCTGGTGCGGCTGCGTCTCTGCTGCTTGCCCTCGTTTTCTTGTTGCTGCCGTTCAAGATCGATCTGCTGTTGCTGCAGCTGCTCGTTGCAGATTTGCTCTTCGCTCTCAGAAAAGGTCATGTTGGGCAAGGGGTTGACAGAGCGGGGGCCCATACCGCGGCGCGGGTTCTTGTTTTCGAGGATGAATATGCCATTGACGGAACGGCCAGTGCCGCCGGTATTGTTACCGCTGCTGTTGCCACCCGTCTTCTTGGACCGTGCCGAGGCACTGCGCATGCTGGAGAATAAAGGGCTGCCCCAGCGGCGCACCAGCGGGAAGATCATGGGAATGTTCGAAGTGACAACGGCCACAAACGTCTCACGACAAGCCCACGAGCCGGCCTGCTGGGCACCAGTGACGGGGTTGGTGATGATTAGGACGCAACGCAGAATGGCTGCCGTCGTGACAAAAATACCGCCCGAGAACAGGATCATGAGACCGACTTTCTTCGCCAGCCGCAGGTTGGCCTTCCACAACATGGGCAGAGGGATGGATAGTAAGTATATGTCCGTGAGGACGTTGAGCACGACCGTGACAAAGATGTCGATGCGCGAGATGGCCGGCTGGCAGAAGTCTGGGAATTGTCAGAATGTCACATAATTTTTTGGGGGCAGAGAAAATAGTCTGGGAGACGGTAAGAGACGATAAGAGACGGTAACTTACTCCCTGGATCAGGGTAAATCTGCCAGTTCTTGGACATCGGCCGACAGCCCAGCAGAATCGACAGCAACACAGCAACCCACGTCGTAAAGATCAAGCCAAACCCGATGTAGATGCGCAGCTGGTACTCGAGGCCCTCGGTCAGGCGAAGGTAGAATGTGCACATGGACGCCTTGAGCAGCCACAGCAGCAGCGTATACGTCGACCAGCCGGCCACCTGCGTCTTGCTGCCGTTAACACGCAGCCGGTACTCTTCGCTGTCCGGGCTGAGTGCTTTCCGCTCGGCGTCCGTCATACCGTTGTTGGCGAGTCCGTGCCAGTAGGCACCGACTGTATAGGCGAGTGTTGTCTCGGCGGCGTAGACGACGGCTGCCACGAGCATGAGGTAATCGTCAGCCTTGAAGCCGGACATGCCCGTCTTTGTTAGGCGGGCATATGTCCGCAAGAAGATGAATCCCAGGCCGACACCCAAGAGGGTAAAGGCTTCTGTCGTGAAGGACGACATGGTGGGTTGTGGACAGAAGGGCGAGCAAGACGAGAGGGTTGTGAGTGCAGGTTGAAATCCAAGTGACAAAGGTGGTCGTGCAGACTTGTTGAAATTGTTGGAAGTGGCTCCGTGAAAAGATCAAAAACTAGGTAAAGTTGTCGACAATGGTGCGGTTGCTGTAGATATATGTTGACAGTCGACTGTTTTTTATTATTATTCTGGCAGCGTCGTGGACTCGAATTGCGTTTCCCAAATGCGCATGGAAAAAAGCCCCCTTTCCTCTCCTCAGGGATCGCCACGTTCCGTTACAAGTGATCGTCTAGGTCGTCGTAATTGTGGGTGTGGAAGAGTAAGACTGCCGTGGCCGTGGTCGTTTCGGAGCTTCTCTCGCTCGCTGGGATGGCTATGAGCTTTCGTACCCAGTCTCGCCAGTTACCCTGTTCAATCCCTGGTCCGATACTGCAGGAGGATAGAGAGGGCGAAATGGAAAAAGAACGAAAAAGAACAAAAAAAAGAAAAGAAACTAGAATAGGAGACCGGGGATGTGAGATACGCATCCGTCGTCAAGGTCAAGGACTCAAGGGGGAGTTGGCGAGGGTCGTCGAGAGAGAAGGAGAATACTGAGTAGAAATAAGAGAAATAGGTGAGTGCCAAACAACAACATGTATGCGGGCGACAGGTATGATATAAAAGGGCGGCGATGTGCAAAAAGAAAGTAGAGAGTGAGAGTAACTTGAGGCTGGGTAGAGAGGTGCTGGGCACAAGTGCAGGGCACAGGTGCTGCTTGGACTGCCAGGCGTTGGTGCCGGAGTTTTCCAGGTACAAGTGCAGATACACAGTATTCAAAAATATGGCCAAGATGTTGTGTGGTGTGCGCCAGCTCAGAGGAAAGTCAAAAGGAGAAGGGGAAAATCCTCTCTGCTCCCAGTCTGCCGACCACGCCAGTGTGCGCTGATCACCTCCTTGGTGTTTTCCGGGGAAGACCGTCCGCGTGACAGCGGGTGAGATATGGACGAGGAGGGTCAAGGTAGAAGTGAGATGAGGGTGGCAGGAAAGTGATAGACGACCGGTCCGTGGTCACATCTTGTTTTGCTAAATCGGTGATTGTCGAGTTTGATTTCTGTCGAGTTTGATTTTTTATTTTCTACTCTTCGCTTCGCGCATTTTATCAATGTGGCCCGCCGTCAAGGATTCAAGGACGATCGAGAACCAATGGCGACCAGAATAAAAAAGAGAAAAAAGAGTTGAAAAGGGCGTGGGATACCTGTATCTGACTTGTCCAGACCGTGGAAAAGCTTCAAACACGCGGAAAAAAAAAAGCAAAAAATATCAACGAGTGAAGAGCGAGACCAAGGTTGTTGGTTGTTCATGCCAACCAACAATACCTCGTACTGAGTAGACAGAAACAGGAGGCGGGACAGATACCAAAGTACTCCTTACACAGTAAACCGGGGACTGGTCCTAGTACCGCGGACTGGACCCGGCGACTGGGGCGTGGAAATTGCGCGGGCACGGAACAAACGACAGAGAAAGCAACGATATGCAAGCATAGCCCACAGCGGAGAGATCAAAACCGCAGAAGAGGCGAGTCGAGGCAAGTGAATGCAAAAAGGTGACAAAATAGATAAAGCAAGGATTCTGGGACAGGCACAATGAAAGAGCAGGGGGTATATGCAGACTGTAGTGGACTTTTCTGGATCGGTGGGGGCGAAAGTAAAAAGAAAAGGGGAAAAAAGAGAAAGGAGGTGCAAAGAACAACAAGAGATGGAGGGATATGAGCATAAAACACTGAAAGATGGAACGATGCTGTGCTGTAAAAGTACAGAGTGCGTTAAATACAGATGAGGCAGGTTCAAAAGAAGAAAAGAAAAGAAAAAAACTATGTGATGAAAATGACCGAGGGGTCGAGTATTAATTCAAAGCTTTGCGTACGGAGTACACGTATGGAAATAGAGGAAGAAAAGAAGGTAACAAAAAGCGAGGAACCCAGAGAGAGGGAGAGTGCGAAAGGGAGCAGAAGATGAGACTTTGGGGGCCATATGAGACATTCAAGTGGGAAAATCAAATGTGGAAGAAGACAAATGGAAAAATTGCGAAAAATTAAAAAAAGCAATCAACAAGATGCTCACGTAAAAAGGAAATAAAAACAGGAACTAGCTATGCCACGCAGGACAAGCTTGCGGAACGGTCCACTGTGATGGGAAAAAGAGAGAGAGAAAGCGACTGGAGCTTCTGTCGCTGAAGACAAAACATCTTACCTCTTCATCAACGGAGGAAGCAGTGTATTGTGCACGATAATGAATAAAGAGGAAAAAAAACCGTAGGCAGCATATCTTTAGGTTAAGCAAACTGGCCCGCGTTCGGGAAGCCTTATTCATCCATTGCGAGGCAGATATTCATGTGCGAGTGAATACGCAGTACTTGGCCCGTCAATGGCATACGCGTACTTCGTACGGAGCCGACAAAACAAAAAGTAAAGCCGTGGGTGATGCCGCAGTCAATGCAACACAAGACAGTAAGGGCGACGGGAGCGGTGGAGCCTTGCCTCCAAGTTTTTGAAAAGAGCCCTTCGTTCTTGGCGATGCCTGTTCCAACAGTTTGGAAGAGCCAATGTATCCCCTGGCCGTGTCTGGCAGCCTGCTTGTGCGTAACCTTTCACAAATGCAGGAGAGAAAGGGGCGGTCTATTTGCGAGCAAGATACAGAGTACGGAGTAATACTCCGTACACAGTACGAGTACTCCCGTAGATGCAGGATAAATGCAGTCAGTATTATGTTTCTTACAGAAACGTCCTAGTGAAGGGAACGGACGGGCCAGGAACAGGAAGTCCAGGAACAGGATGCGATGCCTGTCCACTGCGTGGGGGCAAAGGAGACGACAACGATGAGGAAAGCAAGCCCACTAACATGAGTTGAAAATAGGACATTATCGTTTCACTGGTCCTATTTTGTATGTAAGATACATCTGTCTCCTCCGCGTGGCCCCGTTATCTTTTGTAAGTGTACGTCGTACGTCGTACGAGTATCTTTCAAGACAACCGTAGGAAGCAAAACCGTTATCAGCCATCAAATCCTTCCCCAGTGCCATCCCAGTCCGCCCCGTCTTTCACTAATACCATCCGTGCACGCAAGGCAATTCGGCTGTGCATGTGGGACGGATAAGCTATCCCATAAGGAGGCTAGAAAAGATTGAGTGAAGAGTTGAAGAGTTGCAAAACGAGGCATTTGTTGACTTTCTTTATCGATTCCTGCTGCAGCCTCGAGGATGTGCAATATCAACAGATCACGGCAACAACAGGATGAAGGAAGGATCTTGGTCACGCCCACTCTGCCTTGCCTTTATTTTATTTTTTAAAGTGTCTTTCTCGTCCGAGTACTCCATCAGCATGTACGGCGTACGGCGTATATGTACTCCGTACTGTGTGGGTGACAGTGCTGACAGGAGCCAACGAAAGACGAGCAAAAAGAAAGTATCGCTTGCAAAATCAGGCCTGTAATGTGTAAAAATCAAACATGCTGCTGTTAACTTCTGCTTATCTGTTCTGATAGGTCACATTTGGTGTTTTGTTCTTCTTTTCAGTGTTGTCTCGGCCCTTCCAGCAGCATTTTCAGCACACTTGGCAGTTTTAGGTGGGAGACAGATGCACCGTTGGGCCGGAAGCCTCCCTTTTTCTACTTCTGTTGGCGTGGCTCGTCAAACGATGCTACTCCGTAGAGACTAGGGAGTGGGACCTCCTGCGGCCCGGTGTAGCGGGTCCTTCGAGGTTTGTCGAGGTTTGTCGAGTTTGTCAGTTCTCCTCTCAGTTCTCAGAGTGCGGACCGAGTACCCCATTTTGACGGTTTGGCAGTCTGCAATCCGTCGAGCATTTCCCCTTTCCAGTGATTGTTGCGAGATACTCAGTACTCCATACAGTGTCTGGGGTGGATTCTTTTGTGGTTGACTTGGACTGTAAAAATGTTCACAAACATCTTCTCTGCATCATCCGTCGTCTGGCTGTCGAGTCCGTTTCAGCCATCGACCGTCGGCTCCTTTGGATGTCTTTTGTACAGTGTTTCAACGGAAGTATATCGTCCTTGAGCGTCTGTTGGTTTCATTGTAATGATTGTTTCCGCGTTTCACCCCGCTGTGCCCTCAGTCCGCTTCCTCTCCAAGTATGTACGTCGCACTCAATACGCCGTACACTCTTTTGAGCATCTGCCCGGCATTTCGTCAAAGTCACTAAAAGAAATGTGCGGGTTTTCGCCGTGCTCCGGACGTTTTGGTATCGACCTTTCCCTCATAGCATCCCATTGTGGACATTGGATACCAATTGACGGCAAACGTTGCATTGCCCCTTTTTCGGGTTGCCATTCGAGCCCTTCTCTTTTTCTCTGCCCTGCTTTTTTCTCACTCTTTGCTTTCAAATACCACTCTGCACACAACGGCCTTCCGCTGATCGTGTCAGGGCAGCATCGCGGCCCCAGATGGGCTGCAACCTTGGGCGAGTACGGAGTACGAGTATGAAAAGCAGCTGCAATGAGCAAGGGGGTTTTTCACCTGCGTTGTGTCTGTCGTCCCTGTTTTTCCTCTTCTCCTCATGGTAAAACACCAATAGCGCCCGGCTACCCGCCGATCCCATCCGGTTTGCTTTAATGCTGTCCATCAATGGAGTCGGGAGATAAAGGGAGAGAGGAGGCAGGGAAACACGGGGAAAAGCAGAGTCAAGCCGCTGTGCAAGAGCAACTAGGGAGCCAGGCAACGTAAAATAAAAAATAAAAATAAAACAAAAAAAGGCCCTAGGCTAGGCCTAAGAAAATGCCACCTCATGCTGGCGGGATAGCACAGCACCGGAGCAGGTTCCGGCGTGTCGAGTTGTGAGCGGGGAGTGGCAACAAAGACAAAATCAAGATCAAAATGAGAATCGGCATCAGAAAGCATGTGTTTCCCACCCTGCCACTGAGCCACCGTCCCGCCGCTCGTGTTGGCTGCACTGAGAATGTTTTCTTCTGCCGAAGCGATGCCAGGGAAAGACCCTGGCTCTTTTTGGCCCCTTTCCGCTGCGACTGTGATCGACACAGCTAGCAGCGGGGGAGGACACGCCACTGCAACGCTACAATGCCGTCGTTTGCGCGGTGGGAGATCGTTGAGTTCAAATGTGCTCGACTGGGAAGATCGAGCTGGGAAGAAAGAAGAAGAATGCGCAGAAACTGGTTTGTACCTTACTCCATCTCCGTAGGAAAGAAGCAATTCGACTTAGATACGTCGTATATTTCTCCGTACTGAGAATACAGACGAGGATAATGCACTTGTATCTTGCTGCTTGGCCTCGCCAGTGGAAGCTACTTGTACGGAGTAATTACTGCGGTGCATCTTCCAAACCTACTCAGTAGCAGGGCCACTACGTCCTCGTCCGGTTCCTCGGCGCGCTCCATCACAACAGCCCGCGCCAGTTCGAGTTCTCCTGGTTTCGCCGGCAACTCAACCACCAGCCGAATAACAGTGGGATACTGGGTACCAGAAAATACTCTCCCCTGTTTCGGAGAGAGGTGGGCCGGGCGTTCTTCTGAACTCCAACTCTGATTTGTACTTACATGTAAATATATGCGTACAAAAAGGACCACATATATGTGCCAGGCTCCCATCCTTTAGATGAATATTTCGAGCCACTACTGTGTAGCTGATAGGAATTTCCAGCAATAGAGTGAAGAGAAGAGCACGACGGGGTTTCGAAAGTATATGTAAACAATAAAAGGGGGAAACGGCCAACAAGGCCGTTGGCTTGCCTCGTGGCCCGTGGGACACAGCCGCTAACAAAAGACCGTTTTACGGGGCTTGCCGTGGCGGTTGCTCTTTTTCACTGTTGGTTGCGGATGGCTTGCACATAGAGCACCATGATGTGCAATTAGCGTTAATGTAGAGCGTATTCCCTCCCCTCCTTCCCCCCGAAGACGTGCCGACCGTCGGCCGTTGCCGTTTGACCGTTAGGAAATGTGTATATGGAGCAAGTATACGGAGTATGTACATGTACATCGGTCGTTTATTATCTCTCAGTGCAAGCTCAGGGACGCCAATCGATTTCGAGACACAAAAATGGTCTGATACGCCTTTGAAAGATAAAGTGTGCCGCGCAGGCTTAGGAATGAAAACGTGAAAGAGACAAAGCCAAAATGCGGAATTTGACATTGCTATCTTCTTGCTCTCTTCTGTTTCTTTCCCCCAGCCCCCCCCCGTCTTCCAGGCATTTTCGCCTACTGTGTACTGAGTACGTCGTACTTCACCCCTCTTAGCTGCAGACGGTGGGTACCATTGCGTACTTCGTACAAGGGTTGGACTGGGGGTTTTTTGAGGATGAAAACTGGACAGTCCCAGTTCAAACCCACCCGCCGACTCCCCCACTCCGAAAGCACCCCTGGCCGTTTGCTTTCTCCTGTACATACGCATAAAGATGCCAGGATACGTAAAAATAACTCTGATAAATCTAACAGTAGGTACAAAGTACTCCGTACGGAGTATTACTACAGACGACGATAAAGAAGTACCTGGCGCTGACGAGAGAGAAAAAAAAAGCTTTTTGCCTCAGAATTCTGTGAAACGATGCAGGTATTTGCAAAATACAAAAGAACACATGGTTTGGCTGAAGCCGATGAGAGCAACTCATTCTCTAATACAGTAGCCGTAGACTTGAAGAAAGGAGGCCAAAAATATACAAGAGAATCAGAGACGCAACTCTCAACTGTCAACTGTCAACTCTCAACTCAAGTTCCAGTCAAATCCACATCAACATTGCCTACATATACGTTCGCATCGTCCTCCCCCGAAGACCGCCCGCCTTTACGACATCTTTAGCAGTTCGGCACCGTTCGCCATTGACCAATTCTGTTGTATCTTGTCTTTCGACCTTGCCCTTTCCTTCACTTCCCCATCACTCTCTCTTTCAGTCTTCATTCGCCTTTCCGCTTCCCGCTTTCTTTCCATCCCAGTTCCACTCACACACACACGGCCGAACAACAGGGGTATATTTGAGAAGCGAGGGTATTATCAGTATTATCAGGGGCACTCCAGCCACACTCCTTCGTGCCCCTCTTCTCTCTGAGGTTCTCCCCTCTTGCACAAAAAATACGGACAATCAGGATGTACACAGTAGAACGGCCGCTCAAGATGGTATCCTGTCGTTTTCTTGGCCCATTCAGGTCCAGGCCACTTCAGCACATACGCACATATTTACGTCGTAGGCGAGACAAGTAAAAGCAAAGGGTCTATCTAGCTTGGCGTAGCTGTCTGTCAAAGCCGAGCTTCCTCCACAGGGCATCCGCACGTGTACGTACGAAGTAGTACTTCGTAGTGGGAGCTCCCCTCTTATGCGTAGCATTGAGCTTTCTTTTCCGCTTCTTTTGTCTGCGTCTCCTATTTTTTTTTGTTTCCTTTTGAATGTTTCTTCTTTGCTTTCTTTTTTTCACCGTCGTTTCTTCTTCGACGATCCTTTGATCCCCTCCTTTGCCATTCGCCATCACCTTTGTACCTTTGCACACAGCACCTCTCGCCACCTCTCGCCATCTCGCCATGTCAGAGACTCTCGATCTCGTCATCGTTGGCGCCGGCTGGTTCGGCCTTTGCGCCGCCAAAACCCAGCACCAGCTGCACCCCGAAGCCACGTTTGCCGTGCTCGATGCCGCGCCCACGGTCGGCGGAGTCTGGGCCGAGCACCGACTCTACCCAGGCCTCAAGAGCAACAACATGCTGGGCACATACGAGTACCCTGATTTTCCCATGGACACAGAGACGTACGGTGTCAAGCCGGGCGAGCACATCCCGGGCGCCGTGGTGCACAAGTACCTGGCAGACTATGCGGCGCATTACGGCGTGGCCGCCCACTTCCGGGGCAGCACCAAGGTTGTGTCGGCAGAGATGATTGAGGAGGGCGGCTGGACGTTGACGCTGGAACAGGATGGCAAAAGGTCGATCCTCGTGGCACGCAAGCTGATTGTGGCCACCGGTCTCACATCGGAGCCGTTTCTGCCACATATCGAGGGCCAGGAAGCATTTGGCGCGCCGCTGTTCCACGGCCGGGATTTCCTACAGCATAAGGATACGCTCGAGGTGCCGGAGGCTGTAGAGGGTGATCAGGGTGCTGAGGGGAGCGCCAGCAAGACACCCAAGAAGGTCGCCGTGTTTGGTGGCACCAAGTCGGCCTGGGATATGGTCTATGCCTACGCCTCCAAGGGCATCGAGGTCGAGTGGATTATCCGGTCGACGGGCCACGGCCCCATCTGGCAGGCACCGCCCTATGTCACGCCCCTCAAGAAGTGGCTCGAGAAGCTGGTCATGACGCGCATGCTGACGTGGTTCAGCCCGTGCATCTGGGGCGACGCGGACGGCTACACAGGCATGCGTGGCTTCTACCATGGCAGCGCTCTCGGACGCAAGGTCACAGACACCTTTTGGGGCATCCTCGGCGGTGACGTGATTACGCTCAACAAGTACAGCGCGCATCCAGAGACGGCCAAGCTGCAGCCGTGGAGCGAGGCCATGTTCACAGCGTCGTCCTTTTCGATTCTCAACTACCCGACCGACTTCTTTGAAAACGTGCGCAACGGCACTGTGCGCATCCACATTGGCGAGATTGCCTCGCTGTCTGCCAACACTGTCCACCTGGCTGACGGCACGCGGCTGGGCGGGCTGTCAGCGCTGGCCTGCGCCACCGGCTGGAAGCATGTGCCGCCCATGAAGTTTTTGCCCGAGGGCATTGACAGGGATCTGGGCTTGCCGCATCAGCCGCTGGCCGACGCCGACGAGCCTGTGTGGAAGTCGAGCGAGGTCCAGAAGGCGGACGACGAGATTCTGAAGCGGTTCCCCCGCCTCAAGAACCAGCCCGTCCAGAACAAGGCTCTGACTCCGCTGCTCGAGTCGGGCGGTCTCTCCAGCAAAGACGCCCTCACGCCCTCGACACCGCTGACGCCATACACTCTGTATCGGTTTGTTCTTCCGCCCACAGAGCGCTTTGTGCGCCGCCGGGATATTGCTTTTGCTGGCGTGGTCATGAACTTTTCTATCCCACTGATGGCCCAGCTCCAGTCGCTGTGGATTCTGGCCTTGTTTGATGGGACGCTCCCGTCGACGGTTGTGCCTCACGCGTCGGATGCGTCCTTTGACAAGAGTCTGAACGATCTCAAGTACACGACTGTCTTGACCTCGCGCTTCGGCAAGTGGCGCTACCCTGCCGGTCACGGCAGCCAGTTCCCCGACTTTGTCTTTGATGCCCTGCCGTACCTCGACCAGCTGCTCGGCGATCTGGGCTTGCCCATCTACCGCAAGGGCAACGGCTTTTTGGCCGAGGCCACCTCGCCCTATGGTCCCGAGGACTACAAGGAGGTCGTGTCTGAGTGGCAGGCCAAAGTGAGGGAGAACGCGGCTGCGAGCGCATAAAGTGGGAGTTGCTGAGGTTGTCAACCGAAGAGAGAGGGGGGGTGGAATGAGTTGATAGCATGAGTCGATAGATATCCTTTTGATTTTCTTATTCTTTACCTGGTGGAGCGTGTTCTTCGATTGTGGTCTGGCCAATCTCCTTCCGCCAAAGTACATAGTGAAGCATTGTTAAAAATACAGGTGCCCTCTTCTGCGTAGGTCATCCATGGCCACCTTGAATGTCTCGGCCGTCACACCGACGGGCAGTGCGGGGACGGCACGCCGGCGCGGAATATTCGTGTCGGCCCCAGCATTGTCCTTGAGCTGGTAGACGGCCGCTTTTGTAGCACGAGCCTTGTCCAAGAGGTAGACAGGGATGCCCGAGTGTGTCTCGGGGAGCGTTGGAACGTCGGACATTTCTATAGATGACGCGGTGGATGTGAAGCTGATGACGATTCAAAAATACTACATTAAATCCAAGTCAGCGGCTCACGGAGTACAGTCACTCAAAACCATCTTATGCTGTTTTAATTTATACGATTTACACCTCATCGGCTTCATTGTAGTCAATGCTTGGCTCTACCCCGCGAGCGGCAGCATCTGCCGACAAGCGAAATGCCACATTTTGGGGAAGACAAGTCAAATTTTTTTTTTTTTTTCCAAAAAAAAGTGCAAAGGGTCGTGGGTTACAGCTTCGGCACGTGAAGAGGTAAAGCTCGCCATGACTCTTAATTTGAGCTGCTGCATACTATATTGCGTGAGACGCTGTACGCCGTATTTTTCTTGACTCCAAACGCCACATAGATATCTTGATGAAACCACGACTCTCATACCACATGGCAAAATTCATAACGTCCGTTACCGGAAGCCCATAGTCGGTCACCTTGTCAGGTGCCCAAACAAAACCGTAGATCCCAGAGCCGTAAACGCCAGACGCCGCCCACTCTCTCCGCAAAGCTAAATCTATGCTACATTCCCAGGGCTACAATGCCCCAGTCTTGTTTACCATCTATATCCCCTGTCATCGTTGCTGACCCGTGACCTTTTGGTTCTTGTCTTGGCTGCCGCCGCCTTTGGAGATGGGGATGGAGCCCTGGGCCCTCCGCCGCATCATGTAGGCCTTTGCTGCCTGGACTACGGATATATGTTAGCAACAATACGATGAGAACGAGATGCAAAGCAGAGAAAGAAAAACTCACGTTGTGCCTCCACTTTGGTCATGCTGCCTGATTCGCGTTCACGTGGTGGTTGGATACTCGTCTGAGCTGGTCGGGCTGCCAGAGTACTCCGGCTGTCACCGTGCACGGCACATTGGGCACATTGCACAGCAGCCTGGCTCTGACCGCTTGTTGTTGCGTGCTGTTTGCCCTTGCCACTACGACCTGGGTCGTCATTGTCACAGCAGGCACAGAATGCCTGGTTGGCGGGAATCTGCGAGACCTCGGGCGACTCCTCTCGCGGTATGCGGGGTGTGCTGGGCATTGTGGCTGGTGGTGGTGGTGGTGGTGATGGTGATGGTGACGAGGTAGGAGTAGATGCGGCCGCTGCAGACGGCCAGATCATTCGTCTCAGTGCAGTAGGCGGGCTGGTGGGCGGGCTTGGAGCAGCCGGTGGCGACAATGGCGCTGGTGGGGAGGGCGAAAAGGCACGGGCAGCACGGGCAGTACGGAGAGCAGCACTCGGCCGGCGGTGGTGGCGGCCGGCTTGAGCGGCCGATCGGCCAGATGATGGTGGTGTCGGGATGGCCAAGCTGGACAAGTGGGAGCTAGAACCGGCGGATACTGGTGTCAATATACCGGGCGTTTGCGGTGGTGTGTCCGTTTTGCTGCTGACACGACCGCTTTTGCTCGATTTGTTCTTGTCCGGTGTCTCGTGCTGCGCGGCAGCAGCATCGTCACTTCGTGATCGCATTTCCAACGACTTATCTGTGTGGTGTTGTAGAACGTTCGTTGGGAAACCAAAACGGGGCAAATAATTTGAAGAGGGACGACTTAGTCGACAGCAAAACACTTGAAGCAAGCGGTTTGCAAATTCAAACTTGAAGAAGGAAGATGGGATGGATAATGTCTGCTGTAAACAGAAAATAAATTACAATCCAAACAGCAGTTACATGCGAATCAACAGAAGAAAGCATGAGGATGCAAGGCTGAAATCTGCAGGATATGACAAACAAGGTCCCTTTTATACTCTGGACCAAGATTCATGGTGGCTGTCAAGAAAGGCGTCCAATTGTTGAAGAGGTGGTCGACAAGGCGCGCCTCAGAAAATCCTTGGCAAGTTGGCAAGCATTCCCCCTAAGAACAAACGCCTGCTCAGCCCTCAGTTTGCAGTGCTCAGTTGTGCGGGGCATTGTCTTTTTTGTCTCTATTGTTTTCTGCAGGTTCCGTGTAAATGCGAGGACGCCAACAAGGCACTCCAGAACAGACCACCCAGAAAAGAAGGTGCGCGGGTGTCCGCAAGTAGTATTAGTTTTCATGCAGCCTCTTTGTTTTTTCTCGTGGTATTTTGGGGAAGGCAACTCGAGTTTGGGCAAAATCCAGTAGCCGCAGCTGTGGCAGGTTTTTTTTTTTCTTTCTCTCTCTCTCTCTCTCTTCTTCCCCCCCCCCCCCCCCCCCCCCTTTCTAAATCAATTCTTGCAGTGTGTTGGATTGCAGGCGGGCGCCACGAGGCTCCTCTCCCTCCTCCTGACCAATGGGCCAGCGGGGGCCGTTCTCTCCCCCCCCTTTTTACTGTGGCTTTCTGTCTTTCCTGTCTTTCTGTTTCCTTTCCCCTAATTCGACCATGCACCTGCGATGTGTGCAACCAGCCTAACAGGACAAGGCTACCCTACCAGGTGCATAATTGTCTTCATTGCTCTTGGCTGCTTCTTTTTCTTTCCTCCACTTTCTCTGAATTCCTAGTTCGACATTTTCTCCTGGGACTATTCAAGAGGCCTCGTTTCATTCGTTCTACGGAGTATTAGACGCGGCTTTATTTCTTGTTGTGGTCGTTGTTGACCCTCCCGACCCTCTCGACCTCAAAACATCTTGCTTATTATCCCCTGTCTTGCAAGGAAGATCTCACCTAAAGACATATTTTACCGCCTCGTAGGGCTCCGTCTAGATCTTGCGCCAAGTCAACAAGACTCCATCAACACTCTACAAACAGCCGCCGCAGCTGCCATCAAAACATGTGGAACGTGCGTATCCCCATCTTGCCATATCCCAGTCTGCCCAGCCTAGTCGAGGGTGCTCCCGCGATTTGCCACCTGTCGCCTAGCTTGCTAATACTCACATCATCGATTTGATAATGAGGTTTTTCGTCAAGTTCCATTGTCAAAAGGAGGGCGCGTTCAAGTGAGAGTGGCGCAGTCATTAATCGAGAAGTGCACCTTTGAAAATCAAAGCGTGGTCGCATAAAATAGGAGAAATCGAGCCACGTGCCTGTAGACATTCTCATGCGCAAGTCATTTCAAAATTATGGTGCTGAAAATGAAGTTTTTTATCAAATTTGTGTAAACCAATGCAGTCACGTTGAATACGTTTACGGCTTAAAAGAAGCAAGAATAACGAATAACTCACGAGAACCCCCACACCCCCCCCCCCCCCCATCTGTAGTAGCCCTACATAGACAGGAATAATCCCCGGGATTTACCGGAATAATGACGGCAAGATGGCCGAGTGGTTAAGGCGTTGGTTTTAGGCCTCTGTTTCCCCTTAAAAGGAAATCCGGTTTTAAAGTCACCAATCCGAAAGGGCGTGGGTTCGAATCCCACTCTTGTCATTTTTTTCCTTTGCTAGGAAAACCTTTTTTTTGTGTAAAGTATATATATATTAACCTTCTTGATTCTATTTTGATGCCTTATAAACCATGTCATTGACTCTCTCTCCCTTTCCTTTTTATCTTCCGTTCTCCATGTTGATTTTTTTCACCATTTATATATTCAGGCCGTGTGGTTCGCGTTGTGTCTTCGCTATTGTTTTGAAGGAACCACGAACATCACTTCATCTCCGGTATAAATGAACTCGAACGCATATTATTTTGTATCTGCTCTCCGAGTATTCCGTCTAACAGTAAACGGTATTGGCCACGGCTGTGCAATTTGCACGGTTGGCAGCCGAAAGTAAAAGTACAATATTCCATTCCCATCTTATGGCACGATTTGCCCACTGGAAATACGGTAAAGCCTTCCCCTCGAAAGAAAAGCAACCATCTCCTTTGCCTGCGCCCCTGGGGTTAAAATGAAAAGCCCCCGTATGTCCTCCAAATATCAAAACAAAGCAAAAAAGAGAAAAAAGAAAGAAAAATATGTGACGCGGTACAAATCGATGAAAGCAAGAGCCAAAGAAAAAAAGGGAAAGAAAATGAAAAGCAATATAATCTATGCGACCTGGATTCGCCCAATGTGATAACAATACAGAATAAAGAAGGATGATGATAAAAACAAAATGATGATGTGGGAAAAGGTCGGATGCGTGCACCGTCAGCTCAGCCATCGATGCCATCAGCAATGGCAAGGCGCTGCTTGGCTGACTTGGCCTTCTTCACAGGTGCACGCTTCTTCTTGCCGCCACCACCGTGTGCTTCGCCGGCGTCAGCTGGGGTAGCGGCACCCGACTGCTTGTTGTCATCAAAGTTGCCCTCGCCTATCATGATGTTAGTAGTTATTCTTGTAGGTCCTTGGAATTCTTCAGAACGAGTAAGCTTACCCTCGTGGTACATGTCGTCGAGGCTGGCACCACCGTCCATGTCCAGGTTGTTGTTGGCAGCCGCATTGCGCTTGCGCTTGCCACCGCGCTTCTTGGTGGCCTTGTCGTACTCGCCGCTCTCCAGTAGCTCCTTCTCGCGACGCTCAATCATCTCGGCCTGCTCGTCGTCCGCCAGCCACAAAGCAATATCGCGGTTGCGGTTGTCTTGTGCGCGGCGGCCTGAGAAGTCGACGCCCATTGACGAGGCACCGCTGCCGCCAGAAATGACAACGCGCTGCACCTCCTCCTTCTGCAGAGCACGCTTGCGGATACGCTCCTCGATCGTACCGCGTGTAATCAGACGGTACACCGTGACCTGGCGCGTCTGACCCAGACGATGCGCACGATCCATGGCCTGCGAGTCGATAGTGGGGTTCCAATCGGAGTCGTAGAAGATGACTGTGTCGGCCGACGTCAGGTTAATACCGAGACCACCTGCACGCGTCGACAGCAAGAAGACAAAGATCTCAGGGCGAGTCTGGAAATCGTGCACAGTGTCGCGACGATCCTCCAGCTTGGTCGAGCCGTCCAGACGACAGTACTTATAGTTGCGGTAAGTAAGGTACTCCTCCATGAGGTCTATCATGCGTGTCATCTGGAAGTACAGAAGCACACGGTGACCGCCCTCCTTGAGCTTGAATAGGAGCTCGTCCAGCTTGGCCAACTTGCCCGAGTCGGTCACAAAGCGGCGCATCGACGGCACCGCGATGTTTGTGAATCTCTTCTTCTCCACATCGGGCGTGGGTAGCATCGGTGCAGGCGGGTAGTCCTTCCAAGGAACCTTGCTCGTCACCAGCGCCAACTCCTCCACAGGGTTAATGCCGTAAAGGGCGCGGCGCATGGGGATGTTGAAGAGCAAGTCCTCACGCTCGGTAACGCAGCCACGGCTACTGCAGGCAAGTTCAATCGGCGGAGCCGATGCGTTCTCACGACCAGCTGCCTCAACACGCGTCAGGCCAGTGCTGTCGTACGTGGTGCGAGCCACGTTCATGAGCGAATCGAGCACGCCCTCGCTCGTAATATCGGCCAGGGCCGTCCGGTTGTTCCGCTCGCGGATCTGGAACAGAGCGTGCGCAGGAGTGAAACCGCTGCCATTGGCGTTCTCATCGTCGTACATTACCTGCATGCGGCGAAGGCGAGAGGAGAGCGCAGACGACGAGGAATGCTTGCTGAGAAGTTCGGCGCTGCGTGTAAAAACATCGCTGTGAGAGGCTTGGTAAGCCTCACTGGGGCTCGTATCGGCAAAGCGCAGGAATGAAAAAGCACCGTCCTCCTTAGCACTGTCACGGATGTTCTCTGGCTTCCAGATGTTCATGAGCTGGTCAAGGTACTTGTTGCGGAAGCCGGCGGCGTAGTTGTCGCTGCCTGGCTGGCGCAGGCGGCCGCCTTCGCGGGCAATGAGACGGGGCAGCTTGTACTCGATCATATTCCGTGACGAGTAGCCAACGGGCACGTTGTTGCCCTCCCGGCTGAACGAGGCCGTCTCGGCAAAGTAAGACATGGAGAAAGGCGATGCTGTATCCGCACGCTCAAAGAGGTCGGGGTGGTTGCAGACCTTGCGGAATTGCATGACGAGGTTCATGAGCGTCTTAGAGTCGTTGTCGTCGCCCAGCGTAGCCTTCTCGATGAGGTCCATGATGCTGATCTGGTTACGAAGGTTGGCATAGTAGGCGCGCTGGCGGTACGTCAAGTCGCAGTAAACATCCAACTCAATCTTGTCGCCCAGCTCCTTCTGCACATGCTTCTTGACACGCCGAAGCATGAACGGCTTCAAAATCATGTGGAGACGCTTCAGCTGGTCTTCGTTGAGCTTCGTGTTACTTGTCGCGTGCGATTCGATATCTTTGGAGAACCATTCGCTGAACTCGTCGTGGGAATCGAACAGTGACGGCATGATGAAATGCAGCAGGGCCCAGAGCTCCTGCATGTTGTTCTGGATGGGCGTACCGGTGAGCAAAAGACGGTTGCGGCAGTGGTAGTTGAGCAGCACCTTCCAACGCGAACTCTGAGAACTCTTGATGGCTTGCGCTTCATCCAGAATCATGTACTGCCAACGCATCTTGGACATGAAAGCCACGTCAGCCACAACCAGCTGGTACGAGGTGACGAGCACGTGGAATTGTGCGCTCTTCTTGTACATGGAATGCCGGCGGTCCCAGAACTTGCGCAGCACCTTGCGGTCGCCTGCCGAGCCCCAGTAAGGGAGCACCTTGAACTCAGGCACGAACTTTTGGATCTCCTGCTGCCAATTGTGGAGGGTGGACGCGGGCGCAACGACCAAAAAGGGACCCCAAATGTCGTACTTCTCTGCCAGGTAGGCCATGACAGAGATGGACTGGACAGTTTTGCCGAGGCCCATCTCGTCGGCAAGGATACCGTTGATGCCCTGTTCGTACAGGTTGACCAGCCAATTGAGACCCTTTAGCTGGTACTCCTTGAGCTGTGCGTTGAGCAGTTTGGGCTGTTCGATAGCGACGTCGCCGAGACCGGTCGGGTTCTGGAAGTTCATCTCGCCCTCCTCGTCCATGTCGTTTTCGTTGTTGAACTCGCGTGCCTTTTGCTGGGCTTCGGCAATGGCGCTCTGGGCGTTGGCCATGGCAGCAGCACGCAGCTGAGTCTCGTCCTCGGCATCGAAATCCAGGTCTTCGAAATCAGTGACCTTGGCACCCACAGGACCAGACGGCTCGTCCACCTTGAGGCCGTTGGCTTCCGTGGCACCTTCTCCGCCATTGGCAGCTTGCTTGGCGATCTCGTCGGGGTGGTCGGTACTGCGCTCGACCTCGTCGGTCTTGATCTTCTTGCCAATGAAATGGGAGTACAGCTCGGTCTGCGAAATGAGGAAGTTGAGCTTGCGCTTCTGCCGGGCTGCTTCGCGGTCGGCTTCCTCCTTGCGCGCATTCTCGAGCTCCTGGCGCTCGGCGGCCTTGCGCTGGTCACGCTCTTCGCGCTCGTTGCGCTTCCAAAAGGTCATCATGTCACGCATGACTCGCTTGGCGCGGGCCTGCAGATCCTTGTTGCCCTTGTTGGTGCGAAGCTGCCATCTCTTGGCCTCCTTGGATGCGAGAAGAGCAGTCTTCTTGAGGTTGGACGCCTTGGTAGAATAAGAATCGGTTGCGAGACGGAACGTCTTGCTGACGTCCTTCCGGGCAAGGTCGCGCCAAATCTGGTCGTAGATCTGGATGAAGCCCTTGGTCTGGAACGGATCTTTGGGTGGCAGGGCGGCTTCGGCGGCGGCAGCAGCAGCTGCTGCGGCGGCAGCCTTCTCCTTCTCCTTGTCCTTCTTGCTTAATTTTGGCTCAGCGTTCTCCTTGTTCGAGTAGTCTTCACGGCCAGAGTCGTCGCGGCCAGGTGTACCGTTGGCTCCAGAGCCCTTCTTGAACTTGATGCGGATCTTGGATGTCTCCTCCTTGGAGGGCAAGGCCTCGCCGGCGTCAATGGCGGCCTGTGCAGCCTCGGCATTCTCCTTCTCCTGCTGCTTCTGCTCCTTGGACTTCTTGGGCCGAGAGCCGCCGCGACCCTTCGCCTTGGCCTTGCCTGGCTCCATGTCTGTCGCCTGGAAAGTGGCCATGGTCCCGCCCTCAAGGTTCAATTCTATGGCGGCATTGCGGACAGGACCCTTGATGCCCTTTTGCAAGATCAGCTTCGTCTGCTGGACCTTTTTATTGGCACGTTCGGCCTCACGAAGCAGCTTCTGGCGCTCGTGCTCGTCCTCGGCCAAGGCAGCGCGGGCCAGGGCAGCCTTCTTCTGCTCGAGAGTAACCGCCATTGACTTCTCTCTCCGGCGCTTGCGCTGCATGTCCTTCTTGCGCTCCTTCTCGGCGAACAGCTCCTGCTCGCGCACCTCCTGAAGAGCATCGTTGTAATAGATCTCGTAGTAGCGTTTGGTGCCAAGGTAGCTATGGTCTTCGAGGCGCTTGGCCAAGGACTCGGAGAGCTCGGCTCTGCGCACATGGCGGAGTTCGGCATCCTTGGCAGCCATCTGCAGCCGGCGGCGGCGCTGGCGCTCCTTCCAGGCACGCTGCTCTTCGTCGAATAGCGCGTCGTCGAGGTACTCGTGAGCGTCAAAATCTTCGGTGGAGTCCAATTTCTTCATGAAGCTTTGGATGTTCTTCTCGACGTTGGCCGAAGAGGAGACGGAGATCTTTTTCTTCTGCTGGCCATTTGGTCCACGCTTGGCGGGCACGCGCGGCTCAGGGGCAGGAGCAGCGAGTTTTGTGGATGATCGACGCGACGCTTTAGGTGCGGCCTCGGAGAGAACTGAGTCCTCCTTCTCAACATCTCTTGACAGTCTGGTACTTGACGCACGGGGTTTAGCCAAGCGACGCGGGACGCGGCCCTGCTTTCTATCGTCGGGCTTCTCCAGCTTGATGATGCGCGAGCTGCGGCTCGCAGTGTGCTCCGAGTCGTCGTCGGTAGGGGGAGGAGGAGATTTGGCTCGTGTTTCTTCGGCGGCAGGCTCGGCACTAGAGAGGATGTTGGAGAAAGACATCAAATCGGCAGTTCGCTTAGGCGTCTGAAAACAAAGTCAGTATAACGTCAAGAAAAAACCACAGGAGTGCTAAGCATGAGGTCGGTAGACAAAATCAAGTATGACCCAAAGTCAACAGTCAAAGCCATCAGGCAAAGAGGACTGATGCCAATGAAAAACTGATGGAAATGCAAATCAACGGTCATCACATACGCTAGCTTGGGCTGATGCCTTGGAAGGAGCTGGCGAGTTGTCCTTTGTGTAGATAGAATGAGATGTCCCGTTTGGCGGTGGCGAGCCCAACATGCTCAACGGCGGCTGCCGTAAGGAAGGCGAGGCCATGTTTGTGGACGGGTGGGGAGATTGTGCCGACGACTCGGATATGGGAACAGCAGGTGTCGATTCAGAGCGGTTTCGAGAGTGTGAGACGACAGGGCTGAGAGAAGCAGCAGCAGCAGCAGTTGATTTTGATGGATGCCCGTGAGTATCGCGATGCTGTCGATAAGGCAAAAGAGAAAAATCTCGAGTCAGTCCAAGTTGTCACGTCACGCTTGTCGAAGCTGCATTTTAACGTGTGGAAGGTGCTGTGCGAATGGATTAAGGGGTCGTGATGATGAATCGATGGGCAACGGGCAGAAAAAAACGCGTTTGTCGCGATAGACTGGGTTTGTTGATGGGCGACCGATGATGGCTGTGATGGAAAAGAAAGGGGGAATTGGAAATGGGCGGAGGGAAAGAATGACGAGAAGAAAAGGAAAGCAGGCCAGAAAGTCTAAAACGGAAATGCAAAATTGGGCGACGGAACAGAAACGCGAACGATTGAACCAATGATTAAGTGGAGGCGTGGCGGACGAGGGAACAAGAAAAAAGGGAGCGTAAGGGAGAGATGGAAAATAAGGGCCAAAAGTGATATAGGAGAAATTTTGGAGACGGAGTTGCGCGGGCGAGGATGATGAGACAAGGGCGTACGGCGTACAAGACGTAGGCGTGGGAAAGCGTAGAGCGTCAGGCGCGCGGATCCAGAAAGAGCCACAGCACGAAGGGAAGGAAAGGGCAGGAGCGACAGGGAAAACGCACGAACGCCAAAACCAGCAAGAGCCACCCAGGTGATGATTGGCGTCAGCCAACGAAACCGATGCGAGGATCGACTACTCCGTATATCTTGCTTGGCCCAGGATCTGTGCTTTTGTGTCTGGGATTTCAGGCTGCCGACTAATACTACGAATGGGAAACAGCGGACAAGGACGAAATGGACAGCGGCCGCAATGATAGCAAGAGCCAGCAACAAAACGAGCGCAACAGGACAAATGAGAAGGAAATTGTGCCTGTGGGACGAGACTGGATATAGGAAATATAGGGATAGGAAAATGGAAGGCACGAAGGTATGAGAAGAGCCGAGGAAGATCGGGAAGAAGACGAAACAAGCCAAGCACGCGGAAGCATCAATTCGCTAGACGAGAGCGTGGAGGAAGGCAGGACATGTCAAGAGACACGCAGAAGAGAGAAGAGAGAAGAGAAAAGAAGAAAAGGCTTACCTGGCTGCCGTCGCGCCGAGAGCGCGAATCTGAAGTATGGAGGTCGGCCGATGACGCAGCTTCGGTCGCGGTGGCTGTCGCAGTCGTGGTATCGGTAGTCGGGTCGTAGAACTTGCCGGAAGCTTTCTCGTGCGGCGCTTCACCGTGGGCCGAGGAGTAAGGTGTGGACGCGGCGGATGCGCCCGGCGGCGGCGCAAGATGTGGCGAGCGCGAACGCGACACAGACGAGGGCGGGGGCCGGTGCTGCAGCGGCGGGCTGTTGTTGAGCAGGTTGTTCACGGCCGGGCCGATTGAGGCAGGCGAGGCTTGTTCCTGCTTCGTCGGTGAGCGCAGCGCAAAAGTGTCGTGGGCGCGGTGGGGGGAGGAAGCCGTCGACGAGGCGTAGGAGTGCGAGTGCTGGTGGCGCGATGGGTAGGCAGAGGGCTGCTCAGGCTCGGGGTTGAGGATGTCAATGGCGCGTCGCCGCGGACGGTCATTGCTGTTGCCGTTGCTGCCGTTGGCTGTGGCGCCGTCGTTGTTGTCGGACGAGCGACCCAAGACGGTCGAGTGAAAGTTGTCCATGGCTGGGTTTATATTGTGCGAATCTGCCGCGCAGGGTTCGCTACTTTTGCTTTTGCTTTTGCTATTGCTGTTCCAATGCTGTGTTGCTCGTGCGGTGGCTTTTCTTGTCGCGGGGCTCGAAAGGCTGGCAGATGCCGGCTGGTGACGAATGCGGTTATGGTGGGCAGCCAATTGCGACTTGAGTCTGGCGACGAGCTTCTTACAGGGAAAAGAGCAAGGGACAGAAAAAGAGGGAAGAAGGAAAGACGGAGAGACGGAAGGAAAAGAAAGAACACGGAGACTCTATGTTGGCCGCATCGGTGTCGGGCATTGCACAGCGAAACACGCAGGTGAGGATGGGTCGGGTGCCTAGGTGAGGATTGGCAGCGTACTCCGTATTGTGCCAACTTTGTGCCTTTTTTGAGCTGGTGGCGGCGATGCGCGAGGCGATGGGCCCAGGACAGGCAGAACAGGCAGAACAGGCAGAACAGGCAGAACAACGCGAGAATCCTACAAAACTCGAGACCAGAGGCCAGAAAGCCCTAAAAGCGTCAAAATGATGCGATCAGAGCACCTTTGCGCCAAAAGTCACGATAATTCTTCAAGTATCGTGCGTGCCGATGCAGAAATGGGTATCGAGGCGATGGCGATGTTAGTCGTGAAGGCGAAGCTGATGTCGGACGGGGGAGATCGGATTGGGGGATGGAGATGGCAAGTTCCAGGATGGAGCGGATGGTGCATGGGAGGATGAGATGGGAATTAGGTGATGGCGGTGGAAACCCAAACTCGAGAACGAGTGACGCCCTTTTTTGGTGCGCCTTTGCTCGGCGAGCTTTTTTTTCCCGTTTTCCCTCTTTTTTTCTCTCCGGCCTTTATTGCGTTGCTTTGGTCCTGTGAACTATTCTGGGCTCGCTCCTTCCCTCGTTTCCCGGCTGGGAGTACGAAGTACATGTGTTTTTGCGTGCACTTTCCGCGCTTGAACCAAGCTCCCCTTCTTTCCTTCCCCTTGTAACCGTTGTAGCGCATGAGAGCTCAGTTAGTTCTTTTGGTCTTGCCATCTCCATTTGTCCCTTGGGTCCCTCTTTCCCGTTTTTCCTTGCACGTTCGCTTCCCCCCCAATCTCACCTTTCCCTCATAAGTCACAACTCAACTCCCGTTCGTGTGTTTTCAAGGTGTCTTTTGGTGCATTCTAGGTCGTTGGGATCTTCTTCTGGGGCCGCACACCCCGGCTCCTCGGCCAATGGCAGTGTTCCAGGCACTTCGATTCTCTCCTCAGCCTGGCACGACGCTAATGTATCCGCCCCTTTCTTCTTTCGGAGTTTGTCGATAAACGACGAGAATGAGCAAAGAGTAGAAAGAGGGCGATGCGGCAAACACTCCTCCAAAAAAACCGTGAGAGGACGGAGTTACAAAATTCTTGTCTCTTGCCCGCTTCTCTTGCCCTCTTTATCTCTTTATCTCTCTCTGCCACCTTCCTTCGCTTCCATCATTGCGCCACTATGTTGGTTGGGAAAGGGCGATCCACTTCACAACGTCTTGACTCTTTTCTGTCACGTCTTACGCAAAGGCGACTGCCGCGACAAAATGTCCATGTCCCATCCATTATTACCCATTGTCCATCTTGCTTCCTCGGCGTGCCTTCAGTTTTCGCTCCCCATCTTATTGTCGCCACACAACCCACCCACGATTTCACCTCCAAATCTTGCAACCTTTCCTTTCGCCCCTTCGCTCTTTCCTTCATGTGACTTCTAAACTGCACGAAACAAACGTGTCCCAACTATCGCCAAATTGGAGCAAATGCCCCAGTTTAACCGCGGTTTATAGTGGAATAAGAACAAGGAACACGTCGTAGGCCGACTAGCAGGCTGGCTGGATGAGATGCTCCGTCACTGATGAGCGGGCGAACAGCATGACCACGCACGAAAAGAAGGAGAAGAAAAAGACACGATACAACGCGATGGCTGAAATGGAGACAAAAAAGAAAGACAGAAAATAAAATAAATAAATAAAAAATCAAGACATGCACCCGATCGCGGAAAACTAAAACGATATTTATATCAAACAGGCCGTCACCTCAGGGATTGGGCACAGCGAAGAAAAGACGGCAGGCATGGCCAAAACTCAGTCGGCTGTCACTTTGTCAGACACAGTGCATCGTGCATCCGTCAGCGCCCGCTTTTTTCAAGGCATCAGGGTATGGCGATAAAAAGTTGGCATGCGCGGCAGGCTTTCTTTCAGGCCCCGGACTTAGTCGCAGCTATCACCAGCAGCCCCCATCGGTCAAAAATCACCAAAAAAAAAATCACAAAAAGTCACGCAAGTGAGGGGAACCAGTAGAGGCAAAGAAGGTATTTTTGTTATCTGAGTAAGTGAGAACGGCTCACCCAACACGCACTGTGCTCAAAATCTACACTTGTCATGTCGATCGCGACATCACAAACTTAACGTACAGCACGCTTCTGTTTCTTCTCATTCGAATTTAGGTTAAGTTTTTTTATCATTGTCAATCTTGACTCTATTTTCGCGAAAAGAAACCAACAATGCGAAATCAACACTCAAGGAACACAAACGACGTTGTCTTGCCATCGAATTCGGCACCGAGGCAAACAACACGGGGGCGAAACGTATAAAGTGAAATAAAAAAAAATAAAAAAATAAAAATAAAAATCAACCCATCCAATTCAGTCTTGGTGATGCGTTTCCCGCTCTATTATCTCATTTTTTGTACTACCTTTTTTATTGTTAAGGCGAAAGGATAAGCAAACCCCCGTCTACACAGCACCGGCGGTGATCATCTTTTTCCGCAGGTAGTTCTTGTACTCGGAGATGCTGCCGTCCCATACCCGGATGGACCGGTTCTCGCACACCAGAATCTGCTTGGCAATCTTGTCGAGCAGACGGAAATCGTGACTGACGACAATGACACCACCGGTGAAGGCGTTGATGGCATCCGCCAGACTGTCGATGGTCGGGATATCCAGACCGTTTGTAGGCTCGTCGAGCAGCAGCATGTTGGGGCTCTCAATGGCGAGCAGGGCGAACACGATACGGCTCTTCTGGCCCTCAGACAGGGTGCCAATCAGGGCAGTCTGGGACTCACCCGACAGGCCGTACTTGCCCAGCTGCTGGCGCCAGTACTGGTAGTCCTGCGACTTCTCACGGTACTTCTCACGCACAAAGTCGAGCGCCGACTTGGTCATGTCGAGCTGCTCAGCCGAGTGCTGCGAGTACAGACCAAGCTTCAAGTGCGTGTGGCGGGAGACGGAACCCTCGGTCGGGCTCAGCTTTCCGGTCATCAGGCGCAGCAGGGTGGACTTGCCCACACCGTTGGGGCCGACCAGGGCGGTACGCGAGTCCATGTCGAAACCCAGGTCAATGTTGCGGTACAGGTCGTCCTTGGCGTCACCCGAGTAGGAGAAGGTGACGTTGTCAAACGACAGAACCGGGGGCGGCAGCTTCTCGACGTCGGCGAAGCGGAATGTGAACACCTTGTCCTGGACGACGGGCTGGATGAAACCGTCGGCCTCCATCTTGTCGAGAATCTTCTGCCGGGACTTGGCCTGGCGCACCAGGTTGGCGTAGGTACCAGCGCTGGCGATGAACTTCTTGATGTGGACAATCTCCTCCTGCTGCTTGGTGTAGGCCTTCATCTGGTTGGTCTCCAACTCGGACCGTGTCTTCACGTACGAATCGTAGTTACCACCAAAGTACATCAGCTTCTTCTCGCGCATGTCGATCATGGTCGAGCAGACACCATTAAGGAAGTCCTGCGAGTGCGAGACGAGCACCAGTGTGCGCTCCCACTTCTTCAGGTACTCCTC
Source organism: Sporothrix pseudoabietina (assembly GCA_019925295.1). Taxonomy (NCBI): domain Eukaryota; kingdom Fungi; phylum Ascomycota; class Sordariomycetes; order Ophiostomatales; family Ophiostomataceae; genus Sporothrix; species Sporothrix pseudoabietina. Next base: position 1,994,144 of record JADHKS010000002.1, on the reverse strand, counting down.
CAGCCACACACAGGCCTCCAGATCCAAATGCGCCGTCGGGTCGTCGAGCAGCAGCAGCGACGGCTTGACGAACAGCGCCTTGGCAAGCGCGACACGCATCCGCCAGCCACCAGACATGTCCTTGGTCTTCTTGTTGATCGTCGTCTTGTTGAAGCCCAGACCCGTCAGGATCAGCGAGGCACGGGTGCCGAATGTCGAGGGGTCCATCTTCTCCATGTGCTGTTTGTTGCAAGGTCAGCAGGCTGCAAATACAGATAAACGCATGCGGAAAGTTAAAAGCAATCGTTACTTACGTCGTACAGGTCCATCAGCACCGGGCTCTCGGGACCCTCGTCCTCGAGCAGCTTCTCGGCCAGCTTGTCGAGACGCTCCAGCTCGTTCTCGGCCTCTTTGACGACCCACTCAAGGGCGCCCAGCTCACTCGGGGGGGCACCCTCGTTGAGCAGGTATATGTCGACAAACTCGGGAATGGGGAACTCGCGGGCATCGATGGCCTTCATCAGCGTAGACTTGCCGCAACCGTTCTCGCCCAGCAGACCGTAACGCTTGCCGTATGTGAGCTCGAGAGTCGAGTCCGTGATGAGGACGCGACCGTGGAACACCAGACTCGTGCTCGTGATCTTGACGTCACGGCTGGTCGATGTCGAGGCCAGCACACCCGTCGTGACACGGTCCGACAGACCGTGCTTGTCCATCTGTGCAGCCAGCCGCTTCACCTCATCAGGGTCGTTGACGATCTGGTTGCCGTCAGCGTCGACCTCATCGCCGTTAACCGAGGCGGCGTTGCTGGCGTTCTTCGAGCCGGCCTTGGACCGCGAAGCGACGGTCTTCTTGCCGTCGGCGGCCTTCTTGGCGAGTCTCTTCTCCTTGGAGGCGGAAACCATGTTGGGCAGTCGGGTTTGTTGTTGTTTATTTGGTGAGGGGGAGGGGTGGAGGGGGAAAGGGTGGAGGCGGTTCGTAAATGTCGAGTCTCCTGCTGTTTTTCTGATTCTAATTAAAAAATCAGGAGGTGCTGAAGAATACGAAGAGATGGGGAGGTAACAGGTTGAGAGAAAAAAGAAAGAAAAGTGATGCCGTAGGGTCGAAAACAGCAAACACGTAGAGGCGATAGAGAGGGAAGAAAAGATAGGGAAAGGTATGGATCTTTGTTGGTCGTGGCGGGGTTTTCGTTCCCTAGCGATTTTTTTTTTTTTTTTTTGTTAGTGAAAACCTTGGAAACTTTGGTGGGGTCGTTGGCCGCCCCAATAAGAATTTTCTTAATCCGCCTTCCCTCCCTGCCAATGAGTACCAGTATCCAACCAGCACCAATGTTTGCCTAGAAAAAAGTCACTTTTAGTCAGGATCGACGGCGAATTGTCGCCAAGTACCAGCTGCGTCACAAGTCACGTGTTTTCACAAGCCAAGCCGCAATCAGTTGTGGTTGCGCCTACGCATATTGCCTCTTGATGCCCAAAATCGCCTCCAAGGCTTTTGGTGACAGTGCTAGGGAGCCAGGGAGCCTTCAGCTTGTGATAGCACTGGCTTTGGTAACATTATTTTAATCATAGACCTCTCGCGGTGGACGAGGTTGCGACTATCCTCGATAACAGTGCAGTTGCCTATTTCGGTGTATTGTGGTGGGGTTGGCTGTCTGGCTGGCATTGTACGACGTACACATTATTTAACAGGGCCGTCAATGTCTTCTTGCCGTTTTCAGGCGGTAAAAGCAAACAGCAACCACATTAGGAACGAAACCGAAGACATCATATGCAATTTGGTTTTAGAACTGTTTTGAGCGTCTTGCTAATTCTTTTCGTTAAACAATGTGTAGTTTCTTTGCTTATTTATTTTTGTCCCATTTTATATAGTACTTTTTAAAAATAGTAGAACAGCAAAAACTAATTAGTAGCTTTTTTCTCTATGTATTGAAGCAAAAATAAATATATGAAGAAGAAGCTCTCACATAAAAAAAAAAAAAAAAAAGTCCAGAGTTTATATACGAATACGGCGTCCCAGGACCTCGACGAGCACGGCGACGTCTATGGTCATTGCCACATCGCCGTACAGGCTTTGTGGTATTGGCAATGCGAGCAGTCTTGTACCGGACCCGGCGTCGTTTGTTTTCTTCAAAGACATAGATGATCCGGTTACAGCAGATGGGCGCCTCCAGGCGACAGTTCCAGGTGGCCTCCCTGCCGGTACAAATCGGGTGTGCACCATGATCGCAGCCCAGAACCACCAGCCAGTCTTGATGCCGGTGGCTCAACGCGGCGCTCAATGCAAAAGTGGAGAGCAAGTAAGGGAAGAACATACATGGCACAGAAGGCGAAATAACCAAGAAATAACTGGGCTGCCAAGAAAGAGTATATCGTGAGAAAAGGGTATCATATTTTCATCTAAATGCTAATAAATCATATAATATGCCGTGCCGATTTGCTCATTTGAGCAACGATTATATGGGAGCCTTTTGTTGCCAAGAAGAGCCGAACTGCCCACTCCCCAAACCCCGAGGCACGCAAGCTGTACTTTGCGTGTAATAAATACAACTCTTCCAAGAGAAGAAGATATCTGGCCATGATGGCCCTGTCAATGAAATAAACAAAGCGTGATGCGTAAAGGTACATAATACAACGTTAGAAATACACACACACACACAAAAAAAAAAAAAAGGAAGCACATCAACGTGCAGAGACGCGCCCTTTTCGAAGCAGTGCAAAATGAGAAGACAGCTGCTGGTAACAGTCTGAAGGTACGGCTCAAACTCAAGCTGGAAGCCAAGTCAGAATCTTGTCAACAAGCATGCGCTTGTTGACAGGCTTGGAAACGTAGTCGTCCATGCCAAATGCGAGGCATTGCTCGCGATCGCCCTTGAGTGCGTATGCCGTCATGGCGATAATCGGCAGACGGATGCCGGCTTTCCTGATCTGAACCGTAGCCTCATGGCCATCCATGACCGGCATGCTGATGTCCATGAAACAGAGGTCAAATTCGGTGGGCCGCTCGAGAGCATGCTTGACGGCTTGCGACCCGTCAGAGGCAACTGTGATGAAATCCTTGTCAAAGCCAAAGGTGCCAAGGATGCGAAGAAGGACTCGTTGATTGGTGACGTTGTCCTCTGCAATAAGCAGCCGCTTTCCGGGCGCACGTTCACGCAACAAAGCGGCATTTTGCTCGAATTCCTTTTGTAGCCGTATCTGCTGATCTCCCGGCAAACTGTCCAGATCGACCACGGTGTTGGTCCGAGTTGGAGGTGGGTTCTCTCGTAGGGGAAGTTTGAGGGCGGGGAAGGCGGTGGGAGATGTGAGGATGATGGAGTCAGCCGGAGATAGAGGGGGCTGGGGTGAATTTTCGTCGTCCTGTTTGGAATTTGGTGATGTTTTGGATTCGGCCAGGAGTGCCCGCTCGGATTCCAGAGCCGGGGGGCTCCCTTGGATGGACGGAGTGGTCGCTGGGCTGGAAGTATTCGATGACAATGAATCGGATGACCCCTCGGCAGACGTCTCATTGGGCATCTCGGTGGGCACTTCGGTAGGTGCATCTTGAGACAGAATGACCCCCGCCCTTGGCAGCGGGCTGATGGTACCGTCATCCTCGATGAGATCGAAACCTGAACCGGCAGCGACTTCTGCCTTTGACAAGCCGACTTTCTTGGCGATTCTTTCTAATGGAGGGGGAATTGTTTGCGCCTTCTCGAGCTCGAATTGTGCCAGCTTTTGACCAGGCGGTGTCAATGTGCCTCGTCGTACAAGTCTCTTACTTGAGTCGTTTTCGTTGTCGGGTTTGTTGAGTTGAGAAAGACTCTTGATCTTCAAGAATCGAGCCGAGAACCAAAAGATGCTGCCCTGCCCGTCTGGGTTTGGTGTGTAGCCGATATCACCGCCCATTAGCTCGACAAGAGACTTGCAAATGGACAGACCGAGGCCTGTGCCTTGAAACCTCTTTTTCGTTGTCGTGTCGACTTGCGTAAATGGCATAAACAAGCTGGAAGTCGCATTCATTGGGATGCCGATGCCTGAGTCTGTAACTCTCGTGAGAATGTTGAACGTGTCTTCATCCTGACCCTGAACGGTGACTGCCACCCGGATATATCCCTTGTCTGTGAATTTGGTGGCGTTGCCGACAATACTCTGCACAACTTGACGATAGCGTAGCGGATCTCCCTGGACAGCCCGAGGTAGATCGCTAGCGAGGGCAAGCTGCAGGCGAACATTGGGTTGTAATGTTGGCTGGATGCTCCGGACGACGGATGTGATGATGCTGGCAATGCCAACAATATCGGTATGGATGGAGAAGCTGCCAGATGCCAGTTTCGAGTAGTCGAGAATGTCGTTAATCACACGCAAGAGAACCTGGCCTGAATCATCGATGATACTCGCCGTTTCACGCTGATCGGGTGTCAACGCAGTGTCGAGAAGCAAGCTACATGCAGACAGCATGCCGTGCATTGGTGTGCGAATTTCGTGGGACATGTTGGCGAGAAAGTCCGACTTGAGCTTTGCGCTTTCTTCGTATGCGGCAATGACACGGACCTCAGCGGCGCGGCGTTCTGTCATGTTGCGGGTAACCTTACCGAAGCCCACATGAACTCCGTTTTTGTAGATGGTTGTGATGGTGACGTTGGCCCAAAAACGGCTTCCGTCCTTGCGGAAGCGCCAACCTTCGTCTTCGACACGGCCGTCGCGGAGACAGTCCTCAAGCGCTCTCTGGGGCTTGCAATCCTCAATATCTCTGGGACTATAGAAGATGGAGAAGTGCTTGCCGATAATCTCCTCATGGGTATAGCCTTTGTTCAACTCGGCACCAGCGTTCCAAGTGGCGATGTTGCCGTCGACATCGAGCAAGAAAATGGCATAGTCCTTGACCGACTGGATTAAGATGCGGAATGACTCGTCTATGGAGAGACCGCCCACCAGATTTCGATATGCCGAGGGCTGTTGGAATGTTGCTAGGGCCTCACTTGCCAGAGGCACGGCCATGGGAATCTCTGTTTGTGGTAAGGATGGCACGCCTGTTACTGTGGGAGAGGTGGACTGGGCGTGTGTCCATTCAAAAACGAGGGAAATTGGCGCGTCATCGCGGAAGATTGGGATTGCACGAAAACTCCAGGCCATGTCGATACCGAAAGAGCTCAGCGCGGTGGAGCCGGTCGACGAGCTGCGTCCTGACAAAGTCTGTACAGCACGCAGATCGATAGAGGCTTGCAAGTTGGTCTTGATACGGATGCGGTCGTTGTTTGACAAAAGAATCCGATCTTCGATTGCGAGAAGAATATCCCGGCCGACACACCTGTCCAGGTCGAGTCCAAGGATGGCAAGGAAGCTTCGGGAGGCACGCATGATTTGGAAATTGGGCGAGAGGATGGCAGATGCAACGGGGGACAAGTCGAAGATTTCACCCATGTTAACGTGGCTTCCGTTGTCGATTATCGGAGTGTCCTCCATGGGCTTGGGGAGGGACATGTCGGCGGCCGCGGCGGGTGCCGCGCCGAGTGTCCCATCTGACGTTGGCTGCGTCAACATCGTGCGAACAGCCCGTGGCCTCAGAGAGGCAGTGTGAAGCGAGAAAAGGCGAGACGATCCAGCGTGGCGGCCGAATCAAGACAGGCAATGTGTTGGATGTTGTCGAAAGAGAACTAGACGAATCCGCCTGATGTCGTAAGCGAGGGATCGTGTGTGTTGAGTTAATCGCGCCAATGCAGTCAAGGTTTCGATAAGATTGACGAGGAGGCTTTGACGAGCTGGGTTGAGGTTGTTAAAGAAGTGGGTTAGATAAGGATCCAACGATATTCCAAAAAAGAAAATGAGAATCCAACATAATAGGGTAGAGGAACGTCGACGAGACCTGGCAAAGTCTACGCATATTGCAGGCTCCGTAAAAGTCCACAAAGCCCACAAGAGAGCGAACATGGAGAGGGGGTGTCGCGAAGAGAACAAGATGGCCCAAGAAAGCAGTCTAGACCGGTCCTCTCACAGATACAACGGTTCATCGCCGATCGCCTGCTTGCCCCCATCCACCACACATCGCTGGAGACCGGCCTGGTGTGGAAGGCTGTCCTACCAACAATACCTGGGGGGGGGGCCTGGGGATGCCGATCCGTTGCTGCCAATTCTGCACACGAGCGGGAGGCTGGTGGGTATTCCGCCTGGTTCTAGTCTTTTTCATCGATGCCGGCGTTTTGGACTGGTCTTGACCAGCGGACATGGCTGTTGGGGAACGTCTACACATAGTCTTTGTGGCGAAACGGACCAGGAGCTCCGGGCCAATAGCCGTGGGTGTTTGGGGCTTTAGAGGGCACAGAGATTGCAGATAGAGTGCAAAATTGCTTCTCCGGAGTCTGGCAAGTCTGGTCATAGTTCGATCCCAATTGTCTGTGGTAGACAAAGCATTGTTAAATCGAGGGACTTTTGAGTCTGATTGCTGACAGCCTCCTATTAGTTGACTGTTAAAAACGGTGCCCGTGTCAGAGAAGTCTGTTTTGCTGCCTGTCTCAATCTCGATGACTGCGATTTAAACATAGTGGTGGCTAGCCCGCCATTTTGGTGACATTCCTAGACTCCGTAGGCCTTTGCAGTGCAGATTTCTTGGATCTTTTCGCTGGATGCTGCAACTTTAGAGGTATCTGGGGCCATATCATACTATTGTGCGAAAGGGTCCCGTGACAAAGAGATACACCTTATGAAGGCTCCTCGATAGATGTTCTGTGTGTCGATTGTGCCCAGTCGCTCGATTTCGATAAGAAGGCGACAGTTGATCAAGGGGTGCAATGTCTTGCTTCGAGTCGAGTCTGGTCGAGTTTGTTCTCTTAAAGAGTTGCTAATGGGCGGGGAAACACGACATAGCAACGAGGTGAGAGGGGTATTACAAAAGGTGGCATGGCACATCTTGGCCCTCTTGGGACTCGATTCACAATATTCTGTGTTCATGGTAAGTCCAAGTAAACGAGGCTTCGTGCTGTATCCTTGCGTCCTACATCGCAGGCTCGTTTACGCAGTGCGGTGAAGACGACTTACCCAGTCTGGATCGTTGGCCCGACCGACACCGAAGATGCTGGAGGCATGAGGCGACATCAACAACTCTCGCCAAAACTCTCCTCTTGGCGGCGCGTCAGCCACATTTGCATGCGCGATCAGGGACCTGAAAATGCCAATCAGACAGCCTCGTGGGTGACGAAGTCGGGGTCATCCTCCGCTGTGATGCGCGCCATGCTGACACCTCATCCAAAGTTGCTTGGCGCGTGGTTTCAGCTCGGCGGTTTCTTTGAGAACGAGACGAGAGCAGGCGGGCTGGGCAGTTCGTCTTTGGGATTTGTCTGTGGGATTTCATTTACGAGATGGGCCGCTTTAATAGGGGTAAAGGCAACAAAACATTGGCGGCCAAAATGCGACGAGAATGGAAAGAGCGACTTGTGCGGCCGGTTCGATTGCGGCAGGAGCACACCCAGACTCGCCAGACAATTCACGATACTTTCGCGCAAGGAAGGAGCAACTGAGTGCATCTAGACCTTCACGCGTGAACATTATGGAAGGACCGAGCTTGGCATGTTTTGGCCCTTTCCCGTCTCCCAGCAGCTCGGCGCACCGGCGCTCTCCAATGCCGTCATTGGCTGATAATGCACTACTCCGTACGTTCGCACACGCGGTGCAACTTCCCCCCTAGTGTTGTCAGCCTTTGACTCGCAGCGCCAGCTTCAGCCTTGTTACAAACCTAAAACGCCTTTTTCGTCCTCCAGCTTGGCGGAAAGCCGTCATTCTTTGTCATTTTGCAATTTGCGTCGGATCCAGCATCTTCAATCACTTTCAATGTCGCTTTTCTCCAGCACCATCCAGTTTTCTGCTTGAGACAACCCCTGTCGCAGACGAAGAGCAGCAAACCTTTTGACAACCTGCAAGATGCAGACGACCGGCTTTCGAGCTTGCGAGTCGTGCCGCGCCCTCAAGGTGCGGTGTATGCCAGCTGATGGCGATGCCGGGAACGGCAGTGGCAGCAATGGCTCTCCATCAAGCGGCAACGCGCCACCAGTCGCCTTACCACCGGTCTCCGAGCGGGCAGCGTGTCGCCGGTGCAAGGACACTGGCACGAATTGTGTTTATACCGAGCCGAGACGGACGAAGCGCAAGCGGACCGACGTCCGTGTCCGTGAGCTGGAGCGTGAAGTACGCATGCTGAGCGAGCTGCTGATGCTCCGGAGACGCGTGGCCGAAGAGGGCATGCCTGTGTCCGAGTACCAGCGAGCCCAGACTTCGGCGAGAGCTTCGTTGGCAGCGGCAGCGGCAGCCGTGACACCACCGCCACTCCAACAATCGTTGCCCAACACACCATCGGCCCTGTTTACGTCGCCTCCGCCGCCGACTTACAACTCCCAGACACCGTATAGCGTCCCTAGCCCAGCGCCACCACCGCCGCCGATAGCAGCAGCAGCAGCAGCAGTAACTGCTACTCCCAACTTGGCTTTGAGCGAAACCCCGCATATTCTGGAAGCCGACCCTGTGGCTGCCGGTATCCTGTGCATGGACAAGGCGGTCCGGCTGTTCCGTCGATATGTCACTATGATGGCACCGCAGCGCCCGTTTGTGGTCTTTCCAAAGGTGACTCTATCCAGCGAGCTGGAGATGACGCCTGCAATCGAGGCCTCGATCCCCGTGGTGGCAGCCCTGGTTCGTAAGCACACCCCCGTCCTCTTCCTGTCAGTCCTGACGGCCGCCATGGGAACGGGCGCCGACGACGGCAGCTCAAATGGGAGCCCTGGGAGCGGCATTGGGCAGGAAGACATTGCCACGTTGCTCGACTCTTTGCTTCTTCGCGTGTACGCCGACCGCATCATCTATCAGAGCGAGAGGTCGCTGGAGCTGGTTCAGGCATTGCTGATTTCGGCCAACTGGAACTTTTACTGTTTCGATAAGCCGCCCAATAAGTCTACTACTCGTGCCAACGTCGAGCCCGCCAAACAGAACGGCTCCGCCTCAAACGTGAGCAGCTTCGACCACCTTCGCTTCTACCAGCATCTTCACATGGCAGCCACCATGGCCATTGAGCTCGAGTTCGAGTACCAAGAGAAGGGAAGCGTCTCGACGGGACGCACAGGCGGCGGCATTGTGAGCGGCCTGCTGGAGGACCGTGTGGCTTTTGAGCGGACACTGCTGGCGTGCTACATGTGCTGCTCGAGCATCTCGCTTGGCTTCCATCGCCAAGCCATGCTGTCCTTTACGCCGAGTATGGCCGAGTACCTTCGGCGGCTGGAAACATCGCCCCATGCGGCCTCGACCGATCCAATCATGGTGGCCTGGGTCCACCTGCAACGAACGGTGGACACGACTGCTGGCGCATTGGGTCTGCGGGCGGTTGTCCGCAACGGAAGTGGTGCTGCAGAGACGCTTGCCGGCAATGCAGCAACGCATGGGTACGATGAGGTACCTGACTTGTCCGACCCGAAGATTCAGGCGAGCCTCAAACACGTTACGCGGCAGCTTGAGCAGTGGCGGCTCGACTACGCCCGCTGCATGACCAGTGAGTTCTTTTGTTTTCACACTTTGTTTTTCATGTCTAAATGGATTTACTAACAGATGTACAGACTCTCTTCTCATTCAATACAACACCATCCTGTGCCTTCTCCACGAGTCTTCCTTCTACAATGAGTTTGCCGCATCTGACCTCAAACCGCCGTACCGCGTTTCCATCCCAGGTACTTACAACGATATGCCCGCGCGCCAACCCCTGACACCCGCCCACCTTGCGTCCCGACGCATCTGCCTCATGGCGTCACGCTCGCTCATCGGCCTGTTCTTGGCCTCGCCCACTGAACAGCTTCTCGGCTGCCCCGTGGTCGTCTACGCCCGCCTTGGCTACGCCGTACTTGTGCTGCTCAAGCTCCAAATCTCGGCAGCGCTTCCGGGCGGCGCCATGAATGGTCTGCTGATCGACACTGTGACAGGCGACTCGGCCACACAAATGTACCAGTACCTGGAGTCTCTGATTGCGCGGCTCGACGAGCTTGAGGCACTCGGTGGCCGCATTGCGTCCGTCTGGATGTCCATGGTGCGTATTATTCACGCATGGTACGAGGCCCACTTTATCCCTGCTGCGAGCGGCCGTAGTGTCGAGGCCAACTCGGACGTCGACCCAATTTTGGAGCCACTGCGGCATTGCTTGCAATCCAAGTCCAGCATGGTGCAGCCAGCCTACACGATCACGCCTGAGGCGGTGAAGGAGAAAGCGACACTGGGTATGCTGAAGCAGCACCCGTACTCGGTGACTGATCAAGGCTTCTCGTCTCTCGTGTCTGATTTCGGCACGTCGGTGTGCAGCACCTCGCTGTGTAGCGTGCTGTCTACAATGAGCCAGGACGAGGAGGAGGCGTTTTTGTCGAGCGCACTGGACACGGGCGAGGTTGACCGCTGGATGGACCCCCGGATAGGACTGGGGGACATCCAAAACCGGTTGTTTGAATTCTCGGCTCTGTGAGAATGTATAGGTACTGTTTGTTTTTCTTTGCGTTCTGCATTGTTCAGTTCAGGAGTTTTGTCTGCTTTTCATTATACTTACTTTGGAAATGATACCACTCTGCCGGTCTTGTTTCGATCTGTACCCCTACATTCTGGTTAGACGGATGGGACAATTATTTCATTGCATGGGACCTCTTTTCCAGAATTGGGATGGGTATTATGATGGTCCTATCAAATGCCTTTTGAGAGATGTAGAGAGAGGAGAAAAGAAAATGAAACCGAAGAGTCTAGGTTGGGACCGAAGGCCATGTATAAACAATAGAATAAACGCAGAAGAAATCCACCACTTTTTAAACATTATAAAAATCCGAGTAAACCAAATATCCAAAATGTGTATGCGCGTTGCTATGCGAGAAAGAACGAAGGGGAGAAAGGACGAAGGGGAGAAAGAACAAAGGAGAGAAAGAACATAGGAGAGAAAAAGAATTCGCGGCCTGTCAGATGACTAGTAAATCAAAACATTCACACCTCACCCGATTCAGTCTTTTTGTTTAACTTTTGTTGCCTCCTCTCCTCCCTCTTGGCCAGAGCAATGCGGCGACGCTCCTGCTCGCCTTCAATACCTGTCTTGACGACCTCGTGCGACACACTCAGGGCCTTCTTGCGGATCAAGAAGCTGACGAGCAGGCCGGCCGCAGCAAAAGCCACACACTCGTACCAAATGGTCCGAATTGCCTTGTAGAGCGCAAGACGCACAATCTTCTCGGCCGCGGCGGGGAGCGAGTCAACCAAAAAGAGGTTGGCCTGCGCGTTGGCGCCGGTCAGTTCGGTGGCAATGGTGGCATCACCGCCGACAGCAGCCAGGACGGTGTCGTACTGGGCAGACATTTCGTTGGAAAAGACGGCGGAGCCAATGACGACGGCAATGGCAGAGGCCATGTTGCGGACGAGAGCAAAGGAGGATGTGACGGAGGCGTTGTTCTGGGGCGGGACGTTACTCTGGAGGGCAACGAGGGGCGGCTGGAACAGGAGACCAGTGCCGATACCAATAATGGCCTGGTAAATGATGATGCGGGCCCAGGCAGAGGAGAATGAGGGGTCGGTGCGGCCAGTGGGCAGGTCGATCAGCAAGCCGGCACCGAGAATAGCGAAGAAGAAGCCGGCGAAGATGGGATCCATGTAGCGACCAGTCTTCTTGAGATAGATACCACTGGTGGCGGCGCAGACGGAGACACCAAAGCACATGGCGAGCAGCCAGACACCGGACAGGAGCGGCGTGGCGCCGAGCACAGCCTGGAAGTAGGCGGGTATGAAGTAGGTGGCCTGGGTGAAGGTCAGGCCGTGGAAGAGGCAAATGACAAGGCAGGCCAGGTTCGAGCGGCTCTTGAAGATGTGTGTCGGCAAAACGGGGTACTTGGCCACCCAATGCTCAATAACGACGAAGAGGACGATGGCAACGACGCCGAAGACGATGAGGCAGATGACAATGGCCGAGTCCCAGGGGTAGGATGTACCGCCAAACTGCAGGCCCATGAGAAGCATGAGGGTACCACCGGTGATGGTGAGGGCGCCCAGCCAGTCGACAGCCTTGAGGCCGGCCAGGAGAGGGGTGTGGGGAACGGGCAGCTTGAGGGTAAAGAAGATGATGACGAGAGCAGTTCCAGAGATGGGCACTAGACGAGTTAGCAGGGCATCAAGATGAAGTGATGAGGAGATATGAGGAAATAAGGGGATATCGAAAGTTTGAAACGTACAGTTAATGTAGAAGCACCAGCGCCACGTCACGTTGCTGGTCAGGGCACCGCCAACAACAGGGCCGAGGGCACTAGCTGTCGCCCACACCATGCCAATCATGCCGTAGTACTTGCCGCGCTCGCGGGCAGAGAAGAGGTCGCCGATGATGATGTTGACGAGGGTCAGCAGACCGCCGGCACCCATACCCTGGACGGCACGGCCGGCAATGACCATGGTGAGAGAGTTGGCAGCACCGCAGAGGGCACATCCGAGAATGAAGATGAGGTTGGCGGTGAGGAGAACAGGCTTGCGGCCCCAAATATCACTGAATTTGCCCCATGTAGCTGTAGACGCGGCCGAGGCCAGCATGAATGCGGAACCGACCCAGACGAAACCAGCAGACGAGCCAAAGGTTTCAGCGATGGTCGGCAGGGCCGTGGTGATGATTGTTATGTCGAGAGCAGCCAGGAATACAGACATCTATTGGTTGCAAGCACACAAGGCGTGGCGGGTCAGTGTTCTGCACGAGTGAAAGAAACGGCCATGAAGGCAAATGAACACAAGCAAAAAGAGCCAAAAAGAACGAATAGAAATGCATAGCATCGGTTACACATACACAAAGTGCAGACATCAGCAGGATGATCTGAGGCTTGGCCAGTTTGTCGGCCGCAGACGGCGGTGGTTGGCTTGGCGGCGCCCCATCTTGGGGTGCATCTTGGCGTGCAGCAACAGCAGCGGCATCAGCCGTCTCGTCGGCTTTGGCGCCGACCGGGGCCACAATTGCGTCAGTTTCTGTCGCGGAGCCGGTCCGTGGTGTGTCCTTTTCGTCTTCGTCGGTCTGCGGGCCCGGCGTTGGGGAAGCAGCAATCGTAGTGGCGTCAGCCTCGAAATCGCGTACGGGCTGCGCATCCTGCCCGGAGGCAGGTGTTGTTTGAGCCATCAGGCGATGTTTTGTGTGAATGTCGAATGTCGAATGTCGAATGTCTGTGAAAGTGTGATATCAGTATGTTGTAGGGTTGTATTGGCCGGAACAATCAGCGATCCGCACGGGGCGTGAGTGCAGCTGATTAATATGGAAACCCGAGAAACCAAAACCCAGATGCTGGTGTCGGTCGTTGCCTCGACGAGGGTGGCACGGATAAAACGATGGCGGAATGGGAATGGAGATGGGAACAGAGAGAGAAGAAAAAGGGCGATGGGTGGGATAAAAACAAGGAAGCAGAACTGAAGGAGAACCAGTCGCCCAAGAATAGATGGGTGGACGCGGATGTTGGCGAGTTTAATACGACGTACTCAAGATCAGTCTCTGCGCTGTGATCGGCAGCGTGCGCGGAGACAGGGGGCTGCAAGGGGGGACGGGAGGGGGAAAAGGAGAAAAACACAGGAAGAAACGAGCGCAAAGACGAAAAAGGAAGAAGAAAGCAGCGATCAGACTGCATAATGGCCAGAAAATGAAGGAGAAAAAAGGAGGGAGAAAGATGAAGAAAAGAACGGATGGGAAACAAACACGTCGGTCCACCAAGCTGACGCGCACCGACACGTTGAAGATGAGGGTGCTCTGCTGCCTTCGTCGCCCGGTGCTCTCGATGTCCGGCCGGATGTGGATGGTCTGTTTGGCCGGTACGAATTAACCTTTCGTCACTTTGTTTCCTTTGACCTTTTTTATTTTTTTTTTATCAAGAAAACGCGTTACGGGGAAAGAGGGGCAAGGCTGGCGTCCGCCTGGAGAGCAGAAATGGAAATAATACGTCGTATGCCGTGCGGGAAGGGACGAGAGATCAAGAGCAGCAGGAGCTATGGAGAACACCACGCTGAAAAAGGAAAGTGCAGGGGACAAGCTAGAGATGGGGAAAGCGAACAGTTGCGTTCCGGTGCTCGGCGCTCAGTCGGTGCCGCAGGACCTTCCTCTTACGTCGTATTGGGGGAAGGGCGCCCAGTCTTTGCACGTGATTTAGAATCCTCGTCGGCTCGGAGAAGGGTGCGTACTTTCTGCCTGCATGCAGTGTTTCGCCATAGGACGAAAAGGTTTTTTTTTTTTTTTTTTTTTAGCATCTGTTTTCTTCTACACCTTTACGGCAGTTAACTGTTATTCTCCGACTCTATTCCCATGTTCTCGTGGCAGCATCCGCCGTTGTACACTGTCGTCATGCGTTTTCAGTCTGGCGCTGCGAGGCAGGTACGGGCGAGTACCGGATTAGGAAAGAGGGCGACGGACTACGAGCTCGTGTCCGCACTTGCCATGGCAACGCCTCCTAAAACCGACATTACAAGTTATCAAAGTACGACGTACTTTGTTCTTTATTGTTGGATTCAAACAGAAACTGGGAAATGATTTCTTTAGACGCCAAGCCTCATACATTGATATCGATATCAACACCGCGGCCACCTCCGACCAACACAGTATGGATAAGTGATAAGATACTGCTTTCTAGCCCAGCTCAAAGGTCTTCGTCTCTTTCTCTGACGGAGCACTTCTCGGTCCTTGAAACTTTCCGCATCATCTCAGCCTCGTGTGCCTGAGAATGTAAGCACTTGCTGCTTAACAGACGCCCGGAGGACACGTCGTAGCAACACCGATCAAAGCTTGGGTCGGTGCTCGGTAGAAGATTAGCAAACCTCCGGTCAGCGGCGGAGAATGATTGATGGGATGACGTCTTACCAACTCTCACTGACCATGCCCTTCCAACGATGCAACGTAAAGTCGGTCGAATGGGCTTGGATTTGAATTTTAAATCTACTGCCCTTCTTGAAGAATGTGCCGTAACTCTGCTTGCCGTCTTGGCTTGGCCTGACCAAAGGCGCTTATTTAGCGGCCGTTGCCGTACGGGCCCTGGGCCTAAAGCTTGGTGTTAATGGTGGATTTGTTCAATAGTGTGTCTGAGCTTTTGTGTCGCTTCGTTTCTGAAGTAAGCGAGGCTGACATCGTTGCCAGCCATGGAGGCGATACGACCGGCGGCCAGGGGTGCAGTGCACAGAACATATATTAAAGGGTACAGCGAAAAGGTTGGGTGACGTGCGGAGGTCTCTGAGTGCTTGCTGTGATGGTGCAGGTGCACGAAAATGGCAATGTAGATGATGGAAGTAAGGGCGAGAGCCAGGAAAATCCACAGGTAGTACAGATACAGGCGCAGATCCTGAAAGGCCCTTTCTTCGCTTCTCCCATAATTGTCTTAACACACACTCTCGTCCAGACTGTTCTCGTCCAGACTGTTTTCCTGCCTGTTTCTTTATTTGACCTGGCATTTCTTGAACGTTTATAAGGAGCATCAGTGTTTGCTATTTCTCTTGTTGCTCTCTCCCTGTCTCGTTTTCAAGCTCGATGAATGGCCCCGCCTTCCGTTTGATTTGTCCCCATCTTTGAAACCAAAGAGCAACTTTTGATTTTGCGGTGCTGCCGTTCTCGATGCACATTACGTGGAGGCAACCACGCATCTAGTGGCACATAAAACCGTCCTCTCTTTTTACTCTTTTCTTTTCGGCCCATTGCCAACCCCACGTAAATGCTTCTGGTCGTGTCTCGGAGAACTAGCCCTAAATCAAATCACACCCCGTTTTTCGCTGCCACATGTATCAAATGCTTGGCTTTTGTCAAATTGTTTTTCTTTTCTTCTATCGTCTTGTCTTTTTTGCATATCTATGAACTGCTTCGCCGTCCTTTTTAATTCTTGTAGTACGGCACTCGTTTCTCGGAAAAGATGATTTTAACTCCTGTTTAGACCAGGGACCCAGGCCCAGTAGTGAAGCAATATTGGGCGTAGTCAAAAGGGGGTAAAGAATGAACTTCTTCGAGATCGAAGCTGAGGATATCAGTTGCACGATGTAATGCAACGTAATTTACCTCATAAAAAAAGAACCTCAGAAAGGACGCTAGCGGCCCACTACACGAGGGCCGAGGCATGGGCAGGGCGGGGAATGAACGTATGCCGCCAAGTATCTAGCAAGCAATTAGTGGACTTTAGATATCAAAGAGCTTTACCTTATATCGCTGATGTAACATGCGTCGTCCGCGCATCTCAACCTTCACCAATATAGCAGCCTCGCCATCCAAAATGCCCGTCTGGCTGTCATACCCATCGCAGCAAACTCGCCGCCGTGGGATTCCAACGCCTCCGCCACCCACGGCCGAGACGAAGCACTGCCTCATCTACTTTGTGCCTGGCAATCCGGGCTTCATCGACTACTATGAGCCGTTCCTGTCGACCATGAGGGCACGCCTCGACGACATTGAGGATAAGAAGCGCAAAGATGGCGGCGACGATCTGCGCTTTCACATTCTCGGCCGCAACTTGATCGGCTTCGAGGACGGCGATGATGGCGGCGGCGCATATGGCACTGGACCGTACGATCTGGACACGCAGATCCTCGCCGTGTGGGACGCCGTGGCGAATGCTCGCGTCGACTTGGGAAAAGCTGGCATCCCACGGCACGGCACGCCATTTGACCAAGTCGTGCTGATGGGCCACTCTGTGGGCAGCTACATTGCCCTGGATGTCTTCCGGCGGCAGCAGGCCGCTCACCCGGAGGGCCCATCAGCGATTTCAAAGAGCCAGGCCAGTGTCGTTGAGCCAGTCGGCAGTACGAGGCACCTCAATCTCCGACTCGGCGTGTTGCTGTTTGCCACACTTACACACCTGGCCAAATCACCACGAGGCGTGCAGCTCGAGCGCATCCTTTTGACAACACCTGTGGTTTCTCCATGGGCCGATGTGCTTGCCCAGGCTGTCGTCTGGTGGCTGCTGCCGGTGTGGCTGCTCACTGCGGTCGTGCGTTTCGTGATGCGTTTCCCGCCGCACGCAGCCGCTGTTACCCTCCGGTTTTTGACGAGCCGCGGCGGTGTCCGCCAAGCACTGTTTCTCGGACGGGACGAGCTGCGAAATATCGGGCCGGATGATTGGGAGGATGAGCTGTGGGAGGTTGCTGCTGCTGCCGGCGATGGAGACGAGAAGGAGAGCAAGCACCAGCGGCCCAAATTTGTCATTCTCTTTGGTGAAGACGACCATTGGGTCGACAACAACGTGCGCGACGAGTTCATTTCACGGCGAAATACGCACACCGCAAGCCGGGTGCAGATCGTCCTAGATGAGCGCGGTTGGCCACACGACTTTTGCATCAGTAGGTTTCTCTGGAAGAGCTTCCACGATCCTCAAACTCAATGCTGACATTTTCTAGGACATGGCGAAGAGGTGGCCGAGACCGTTACGGTATGGCTCAAAGACCTGGCCGACTCGTTGTAAGATTTGATTCAAAAAAGGACCGTGATAGAATATGAGACTCGAAGATAGACGTTGATATTTAATGGGCGTTGCACCAACCGTCAGCTGACGGTCCTGTACAGATAAGATATTGGACTGCTTTGGATAAGACTGATATACGCAAGTCATAGACTACCTTGGACATCCGCAAGTACGACGTAGAATACAGGGTATTTGTTCATTTCATCTCGCGAGGCAAAGAAGCTGTCGGGCACTCGGGCGCATACTCGATGGGGGCACGGAGCACTTTCAAACCAGAAAGTTTTTGTGAATGTTGTTGTTTGGCTTTCCTGGCAAGGATTTTTGTGGCTTGCTTGGACGGTGCTGTTTCTGGGTCCTTCCCAAGGACTGCGGGCCTGCAAGCCTGTCCTGGGAGGAATGCTGAATGCTGTCAAAAAGGGGCCTCTCTTGCTGTGCTCGGTATTACTTCTCAGCCTTATTACTCCGAAGATCTATTTGCGTGGCACAACGGGTTGCTTTCGTCTTAATTGGTGCAGGATATTGTTGCCTTTTTTCCTTGTATATGATATTTTAAGTAGTCGATTTTTTGGGTATGTCCTCCCTCCAATGGAGACGAGGTCCGGTAACTGCAGAAAGGTGCTTTCTAAGGGCCAGGAAACGAAACAAAAAAGCGTTTAGCGAGCACGCATTTGTGTTATTGTATCTGTACAAATTTTACTTGATTTATCATTCTATTTGATGCAATTCTAAAAGACCGTTGGATCTGAGAGCTGGCTGCCAAACCCGAGCCTATTACCTTGTGCTCCGTACCGCTTGTCATATTGGGGCAACGACACACACTGTGCTCAAATAAAAAATAGATTGTAGAGGGGAGGTCATCGTTTATTCATGAGACTGACGAGTCTGTGTGGCTATGCATGCACGCAGTAATGATTCGGTAAGACTTTGGTGAATTGCATAGAGATGACGGCGTGGTATGAAAAGCCGTATGGAGACACGATGCGAATAAAACATTAATGCCAAAAAAAAACTCTGAAATGGGGACCGCCAATAACTCCTTATGACAATAAAGCACAGTAATGAGAACGCCACACAGAAAAATGAGACATCATAACGGGTATAGCTGAATAAAAAACCACAGTTGGTGTACAAGCGACAACCTTACTGGATATCCGCATCAGCCATCTCCTCTTCGACAGGAGCAGCGTCCTTGGTATCTGTGGCATGTTAGTAAACTGTCGCCATGAAAAATGTACAGGTAAGAGTAGCGAAAAAATTATTTTGACTTGTAGAAAACGTACCAGCCGCAATATCCGCCGGCAGCTTGCCGCCGTTGGCCTCCATCTTGCGCTTGAGGGCCAGAGTCATAC
Organism: Sporothrix pseudoabietina; assembly: GCA_019925295.1. Classification (NCBI taxonomy): domain Eukaryota; kingdom Fungi; phylum Ascomycota; class Sordariomycetes; order Ophiostomatales; family Ophiostomataceae; genus Sporothrix; species Sporothrix pseudoabietina. The sequence continues at coordinate 1,975,409 of JADHKS010000002.1, read as the reverse complement.
GCTGGATGACCTTCTTCTGCTTCTTGGCACTGAGCGGAGCACGGGGACCGCTAGTGGGCATCAGGCCGGGACGGGCACCGCGCTTGGTATCGACCTTGGCGACACGGTCCTCCTTGTGGCGGCCATCGGCAGAGTGCTTCTTCTGCTGCTTGCGCTTGGTGGCAGCACGGGCAGCCATGCGGTTGCGGGACTGCTTGTTGGGGTTCTTGACGGAAGGCATTGTGAGAGGCGGTGGCGTGAAAGGGGAAGAGGGGAGAGACAGGACCAAAAAAATAAATAAAAAATAAGGGGATGAGGACGAGAGGAGTGAAACTGTTTGATGTTCAAAACAAGTCCTGTAAGAAATGGAGAGGGGGTGGGGAAGAGAAAGGAGGCCAAAGACTGTGAAGAAGTCAAAAGCGACCGGGTATACAAGAATAAAGTCTATGTGTTGGCTGAGTTGGAAAGTCGGAGGCGAGCGATCCGAATGAATTTTGTGTTATTGGTGTGAGTTCAATGATGAGGTTGAGACGTCAAAAAAGGCTTGCAGTGAGGTTTGGCTGGCTGGGTCGCAGTTGCCCATTGAAGAAAATTTTCTCCACTAACAAAACTTCAAACGCCACAGATGCAAGCCACAAATCGCCAAGGCCCAGGCCCAAACTCGTTGTCTTGCGAGGAAAGAGCCCCACATATACGTCGTACTGCGGCCCTAGCCGATCCCCTAATGGGTTGTCTACAGCGGCCCGTCTCTACAATATGCTTTGACAATTGACAGCGACAATTCAGTGCTCCTTTTTTCTCCCTCTGTTCTACAACACTCACACCACACAGAAAAGTCAGGGTCATTGTCCGTGTAAGCCGCAAGATGTCCATCCTCTCGTACACAACGTTTCAGATTTTTATGGCACTCACATAGCAGTTTCTCTGACTTTTGTTGTCACAAACCTGTCTAATTTTCATCTTATCTTGCCTTTTTTTTTCGCTTAGATTATTTCATGCTTGTTAGCGATTTCTGGTTGTGACTTTTTGTTGTTCAATGTTATCCAGCAAGGGAGAGGCACACTATCTCCTTCACCGAGTATGGAGAGTGTTGTTGCTATCTTCCATTTCCTAAGAAGACTGTCAAGACGACTCTCAAAATATCGAGGCGTCACAGACGATCAGTATGTCGAGTGCAGTAAAGGTAACTGTGTTCTAGAGACATATGGGGGAGAAAATACGGGGTACGGGAAGCAAGTGTATACCCAGCTACCCAGCGTCCACATACTTTACTCTCTGCGTCGAACACTTTCCGCTTCGAGTTGGTGACGCTTCTCGATATTAACGATGTTTAATTTTTTAAAGACTCGCGGCTTTTGGATCACGGATGTCGCACCAAGCACGTCGTGTTTATCCCATCCTTCGAAAAAAAAAAAAAAATCTCCCTTTCTGCCTGTCGATCACAAGTTGGATATCTTCTATTTGTCATGATTTATCAAGACATATATACACAACAAAATATGTCAACGCAAATAACGTTTGCGTCCTATTCATCATATTCATTTATTCAATATTTCATTGTTTTCCTCCTTGCTTTGACGAAATATTTCTTTTCTTTACTACCTGACTGCCAAGACAAACCCTCCCAACAACAACCTGCCGCCCCCTCGTTTTCCCTTTGCTCTTTCTTTTTGGTTCCCAAGTGTCCCATTAGCTATGGCAAGCACCTGTGAGGCATTCAGTCCGACAGCTTCCTACCCCTCAACATCGTCGCCACTTTTGCCGGGCTCTTTTCTATCCTGGCCGCCGTATGGAGCAAAACCTCGTTTGCCATGACAGTCCTGCGTATCTCGACAGGATGGATGTGGTGGAGCATCTAGTTTATCATCATGTCTGTCAACGTGATCGTGGGCACGAGCGCCATATTCTAGTGGATTCGTTGTATGCCTGTACAAAAAAAAATATTCGACTCGTCCGCTCCCGGCAAGTGCCTGCCACAGGATGTCGTGACAGCGTAAATACGTTTTCAACAGCCCTCGGGCGGCGTGGGGCGGCCCGTGACCGTGGCAATTGCCGCCTCGAGGGTTCTGAAACTTAGTCAATGGAACACCATTGCTGTCGTTTTGTAAAGACGTGAAGTGCAGGTAGTAGTAAAAATCCATTGTATTGTTCTGGTGAAAAATCGCAGTTTGTCATTTCCAAAACCCCGTCCCCTAAAAAGCTGAAACCCGAAAACTCCTTTTCTCACACTTTATATGCCAGTAATTAAAAAAGTAAAGGAAACGAAATAAAGACATGAGGTATGCATAACAAAGAATAGAAAGAAGATAAAAAGGAAAAGAGTGGGGGGGGGAATATAGACAACAAGAAACATGGTTGAGGCGTCAAAACAATTGCCCCGTATTTTTCGCAAGGACTGAAAAGAATGTAGGGACGGAACAGAAGGTGTGCGGGTTGGCTATCGGCCCTTTCTCTTTTATGAGCGGTGAGCCTGGCCGTTGCCGTTCATCAGCGTTGTACCAGCCTCCTCGTCATCGTCGTGGTCCAGACCCTCCTGTTTGAGCAGCGTCCGGCGGGCGGACTGCTCTTCGTCCTCCTCATCCTCGCTCATCAGTTCGCCCAGCTCAAACTCCTCGGCATCGTGGACCTGGCGGTTCTCGGCGCGGGCGTTGCCGTTGAGGCGGATGGCGGCAGCCTCGGCAGCATCGGCGGACTGGCGCTGCTTGTTCTTGGCGGCCAGCAGCTCGGCATTGGCGGTACGGTCGTATAGGGAAATGAGCATGTTGACGAAGAGGAACATGAGGAAGGCCAAGCTGTAAAGAATCAGGATGTAGGCAACATGGTCGATGCCCGAGCCTGCAACCAGCAGCATCTGCTCCTCGGTGGCACCCATAAACAGGAAACCAGCAGCGTAGAGAAGCTGGAGGATTAGCAGGGGAACAATACAAACGTAACGAATGAAACCATTCTTGGAAAGGAAAGTGCTTGTGACTTACGAAAACAGGAACGAACTGGAAGCTGTTGTACTCGGTGGTGTCGTTGGAGATGCCGTTCTTGTCGCGGACAATGAAGGCGACCTCAATGATACGCGTCACACCAACAGCCATGAGCGTGTAGCCGAACATGGCGTGCGTGGCAGCGCTGATCATCAGCTCCTGGGGGTGAGCGGACATGGCCCAACCGGTGATGAAGATAACGAAGCCAGGAATAAAGTTGCGCTGCGGGCGGCCGTCACGGCCACGGCTCAGCCAAACACCGGCCAGACCAGCGCTCCACCAGATGATGCCCATGGTAGTGTGCTGCCAGTCGTTCTTGACCCAGGCAGTGCCCCAGCGGTGCTCCGTGAAGGTGTTGACACAGCCCCAGGCGGCAATGACGCAGCTGTCGAAGAATTCGGGCGAGCGACCGGTGCGCTTGAGCCAGACCTGGCCAACGAGCAGCAGGATGGTCAGCAGGATGCCGTAGGCGATGAAAGCACCGCCCATGATGAAGTGAGCAGCGCACTGGCCGACGTGGTCGCCCTGGCAGAAGCCGAGAGCAGTGATGCCACCAAAGACCATCTGGACCCAGGCGAGGACAGGGAAGGCCTTGCCGAGGACGCCATGGGCGATACGGAAGATGGGGCGAATGCGGCCCTGGAAGCCTCGCTCGAGATGGAGGCGCAGGTAGATGCCGAGGGTGACCTGGGCGATGAGCATGAAGAAGAGGGGAGTCGCAAACTTGGCGTGGACGTTGCTGCCGTTGAATTGGCGGCCCTTGTGCATGTGGCCGAGGACGTAGCCGAGAATGGCGAGGCCGGTTGAGGTGACCTGGACGGGAACATGCCAGCGAGACTTGATGATCTGGAGGGGAAGGGAGAGAGACGTCAGCAGGAGTACCAAAAGGGAACGGTCTCGTCAAGGACGAGGAGAAAGGACAAAAAAAAAAGAGCAAACATACACCAAGGACCATGCCCAAGGGGAAGAGAATGCCCCAGGTGAAGGTCATGAGCAAGATGTGCACCCATAACGTGGTATCCTGTGAGCGAGTTAGCTTGTGTCTCGTTGTCTCTGCCATCGACAGTGCCAAGAAGAGGCCGGGGAGAGACGCACAATCGGCTCTACTGATATTGTCTCTCCTTCGGGGATCTTGTCTTCGCCGTGTTCGTGAGCGGCCGCGGGGAGGGCCAAAGCAAGCGCCGCAATGGCCACGGGGGCAAGGGACCGTAGTGACATGATGGGCGTTAAGGACGGAGAGGAAAGGGGGAGGAAAGTCGGGTTGTGATGGGCAAAACGGCCGGATCTCCAAAGGTCGAGGATGAGATCGATTTTGGCGATAATCTGGCTTTCGTCGGATGGCTCGGGGCAGGTCGATGGGATAGCAAAAGGGGGCCGAATGCTGCGAAAGGCTGGGAAAATGTTCGAATTGAAGATGTCTTCACGTCGGCCAGCGTGCTGGAACGTGGTTTGTGTCGTCGGTTCGTCCCAAGGGAGGTTTGAGATCGATGTTATCGAGGAGAAAAAAAAAGGCAAAAAGGGCAAAAGAAGGGACGGCAGCAGGGACAGATTCCAATCTCACCCCCTAGAAAGGAGAGATGACACGCCTAAAGTTGCCAGAACGTCGCTGCCCTCTGTGCCAAAAGTGGAGAATGCGGGAGGCATGGGAAGGCGCTGAGAATACGACCTTTGGCGTGTCGAACGGCAGTGACGGCGCGGTCTTTCATTGGTCCCAATTTAGTCTTGCTGTTCTTTTGGTCGCTCTTGCCTGTCTTGGTAGCGTCTTGGTGCATTTTGCTGCAATCTTCCGCCCCCATTCGTCGCGTGTATTACGCAGGCCGCGTACTTCGTACTTGCCCTTTTGCGCAAGATACTCGCAAGATATACTGTACACGTGCTGGGGCAGGTGCGAAGGGCCAATGAGACGCGCTGTTTTGCAACGCCAATTCCCCTAAGCAGCTAAAAAGGGCAACTCGCAGCAGAGCCCAAGCCCACAGAGAGCTGTCTGTGGAGTATCGCGAGTTTGTCCAGGAACAAGAGCATCATCTCCGACAGCACCGAGTGGACTGATCCTGATTCCTCAAGGACGGGGACAAACTTTAGACACAATAAACCAAATGAGGGATGTCTCTACTTTCCCGACATCGGCCTGTCGACATTCTACAATACCACGGACACAATTTTGAGAAGAGTTGTCTGCATTGATAAAGAGAAAAAGAAAATAAAAGAGAAAAAAAAGGAAAAGGAAAAAGAAAGGGTATATACATTTACATTTACATGGACACATTAACACATTAGAACACCGCAACACGGCACCGACCATCTCCGACGCTTTGCTGCCTCCCCGTAACATGCTCACGCCCGCCATGCCCATCCACGACGCAGCGCGTCTGCCCAGCGCACACCAAGCACACACGCCGCCGAACCGACGAGCAGAGCACCATCCCAGACGACGACGTCTGCGTAGCTGCTGCTAACGGCACTGCCGCCCTTGCTCGTGCCCAGAAGCACACCGCCGACAGGACTGCCCAGCATCGTACCGCAGCCGCGCACAAAATAAATAAAGCCGTTGACGGCAGCGTAGCTGCGAATGCCAAATACGTCGGCAATCGTGGCCGGGAAGAGCGCATAATAGCCACCGGCAGCCACCGAGTAGAGGACAATGAAGGCGAGCCACAGCTGGGCCGAAGAGGACGAGGACACGGAGGCCGACGGCTCAGGGGCAGCCCCGCCGCCAGAAGCGGCTTTGACGCTCATGCCCCAGAGAGCGCCGACAGCCACAGCTGCTGCGGCTAGGCTGACGGCCAGCACGTTCAGCCGTCCGAAGCGGTCGCCGGCATAGCCCGTGGCCACACGAGCAACGGCATTGACGACGTTGGCGACGGCGAGTAGGGTGGCACCGGTGCCGGCTGACAGACCGAGAGTGACGCTGTAGCTGGGAATGAAGGTGAGGGGCAGCTGGGCGCCGGCGGACTGGCAAAAGGCGGCAGTCACCGACAACAAGAAAGCAGGTGTGACGAGAAGCGCCGTCGAGATGTGGGTGCGGCGGCGAGCGACACGAACAGACTCGTTGGCAGCCGGGCGCTGCTCGCTGTCGCTGTTCTCGCCACCGCCACTGTTCGCACCACTGTTCTCACCGCTGTTGGCGCCATTGGAACCACCCGTGACAGGGAAGCGTGACGGAGGCACGGCCCAGGCGACCGGTGTGCCCACAACCAGGGACAGCGCCGCCAAGAACCGCAGTGTCCAGCGGCCTCCCACGGCCGACAACAGAGCGCGCACGACGGGCGACAGCACAAGACTGCCAACACCGCCACCGGACAAGATTAGGCCGAGGGCGGTGGCGCGGTGACGGTTGAAGTACTCGGGCGCAGGGCCGAGCAGCGGGAAGTAGAGCATGGAGCTGCCGAGGCCGTAGAGCAGACCCTGTGTCAACAGCAGGTGCCACACCTGGGTAGCGAAGCTGGCCAGCAAAAAGCCCAGGCCCATAAGCGCGACACCAGCCAGTGTGATGCTGCGCGGGGACGCAGTGAGGGCGTGTAGCACAGCCTTGCCAATGTGGCCACGACCATTCAGTGGTGCCGACCGCGACCGCGACAGCGCAGCGTACTCGACACGCGACAGCCACGGGTTGACAAAGATGCTGCCAGCCCAGGTCAGGCCGGCGCCGAGTGTACCAACGAATGCCAGCAGGGCCGTAGACGGCTGTTCCGGTGTTGTTCCCGACGTAGATGATGCTGCTGCCGACTTCGTGGCGAGCACATTCTGGTTGGCCGACAAGTAGTACTCCTGGAACACACCGTAGCACTGGTTGTAGCCGATGGACAGTGCGATGGCGAGAAATGAAGCGACGAGGACAGAGGCCTGTTGACGACGCGAGACCGGCGGCAGGGCCGGCGTGGCATGAAAATCGTCGTCTTCCTCGGGTGTGTTGTTGGCGTTGTTGTCGATGGCCGCCTGTGTGACGACACCGGCCCGTGTGCGACGGGCGCCGGGGTTTGCCAACGGTATGGCGTCGGTGCTAGCCATGATGCTGTAAAGTGGGCAGCTAAGTTAATGATGCGCGCGAAGCGTTTTAAAACCCCTGTGTGGTTGATTGATGAAAAGTCGAGTTGTCACGACATATGCCAAAAGAAGGCGACGTGGATAAAAATATATCTACAAATTTCAAGACGTTGTCTCCTCCAAGTTTTCGCAATTCTCGTCATCGATGTCTTCCCGGGTTCAACCGGGCTGCTTTCTTCGGCGGGATAAGACTGCCTGCCTTTTTGGGGACCTTTGTCATCACCTTCGCTCAAATTCTTAGTGCAGAGTGCACGATGGGATCGACAAAGACGACATCGGGTGTAAGACGGGCCTCTTCGGAGGAGGGGTTTGCGGGGGCGCGATTCCGGAGGCGCATCCCGAATGTAGTCTAGGGTAGTATTGCATGGCGAGTGCGTTCTTTTACTTATTGTTTTCGTTGTTCAGGGTATTCTGTATATTTGAACAATTGAATTCTTTATTATAGTTTTTTTTTACCAGTTTCACATATCTGGGCATTGTTTTGTAAGTGCAATCTGAAGCCAAGCGATCTAGTCACGCTCCGATTTAAGGTGCAAAACGACAGAGGCTTGCCGAAACTAGCCCGCATCAAGTAGCTTGCAGCAGCACGTTGGTGGTTGGAATGGAGCCTGCCTCCAGAATCTGCCCCGGACTCTGTCGACAAGAGACTGCATCCGTATACACAGATCGTAAGATAGTACTTTGCCGTCACCGATGCAAATTATGTGCCGTCGAAACACCAGCTGTCTGTATGACAAGCACGCCCATAGACGACGCTCGGATACGAAGGGCGGTCAGATATCTGATCCATCATGGGACTTTGCAAGAAAAAAGAGAGGACCATCTAGTCGAATCATTCGCTTGCTTTCACGAACACCTGACGTCTCAAGACTTTGACATGGATGGAGAATATCGACATTGGCAATTCCTGGCGCCAAGAGGAGGTCGCAAGAATAGGAAGTAATGCTCCTACTACTGAGGAATGTTGCCGTCACAGTTTGGCCAAGGAGAACAACTTGGACCAGGCCCGTGCGCCCTGTGGACAACTGTGGACAAAACTGTGGATATGGCAATTGCTCCGCCACCCGCCCATCCTTGATCGCCTTTGATTGCCGTGGAAGAGCTTGGCATGGAAACCGGAGAGCAGTCGCCCGGAAGCTACGGGACGGTGGCATTGACAGGTGTGTGCTTGTGTGTCAAGTGTGTGTGTGTGTGTGTGTGTGTGTGTGTGTGCGAAGGGAATGGGATATGAGGACTGGGCACGAGTGCAACTGCCAGAGAAGAGGCAGGGAATAAGCAGCCAGAAAAAAACTGACGTGAGAGAACGGTGCAAAGACTCGAGGAATTTGCCGTCAAAAATGTCAAATACCTAGGGCAAGGGGATGCAGTGATTGGCATTGGACGCACCGGGGCTGAAACAGGTTTGGGCCTGGGCGGGTCGAGGATAAAAGAGGAAACAGAAAGACGGGGTCCCTGATGGTGCCGTATCTTGCATCTTATCCGGCCCAAGATACGTCGTACTTGCTCCCAGGACACAAAATACAGATTGTCAGGCACAGTCGATCGGGATAGGTATTTGGGATAGTTCGATCTGGTTTGGGCAAGGGACGTGCACAAGTTGTGCTCACTGTGGATGGCTATTTCGGTCTGGCGTTTTGGTGGGATTGATGCTACGGAGTATTCGTGTTCGCAGTCACAGGGCGCATATTGGAAGGTCAGATACGGAGTACTCCCACAGTCTCCAGGAAAACGGTGATGATGGCGAGACGGACGGAGAGTTCGGAAGGAATGCTTTGACACGAGTCGGTGTTCGCGCCCAGGTGAGGTTCACCGACACATCATGTGTAGCAGAGCCCGCCATGGGACGACTCGCTTGGTCGAGAGGTGAGCTGGCAATTGTCGGTGTATGCAGGGGCGTTGGGAGGCTGTTGGCGGATGCATATTGGAAAGGCCGTTGGCTGTCGTTGGCTGTCGTTGGCGGCTGTTTGGCGCTGTAAATGTAGACGCTGTAATAATACCGAGTAGACGTCCACTGTGGCTGAGAGGCCGCGACAGCAGCGTCAAAGACGTCGTCATCGAACAAAGAGAGCACTCACAAAGAAGGAGCGGCGCTGTTGAATTGGCGGTTGGCCGCCAAATTGGAGTTTGGGGTGGATACGAGCGTGGGTTTGCGGCGTACTGGCACTTGTGGTGAACGAAATGAATGGAACTGATGCCCCGACTCTCTAAATGAAGCTAACTTGCAAAGGTATTCGTACGTGTTGTCATATGCTTGTCGTATGCTCTTTCCTGCCCTGCGGAATAATATCTGTTGACGGTCCTTCCTTCCTTTGTTTCTCCCTTTCCAAAGCCCTTTCCAAAGTCCTTTCAAAGTTCTTTCCAGACCCGTCAGTTACTCTTTCCAGTTCACTGAATTTCGGCTCTCCCTGCGCCCCAGAATATGCATCCTGAAGAAAGAGGCTGCACAGTTCTTTCCGTTCCTGATTCTCTCGCCCCCTCAGGTTCTGTCCCTTTGTCGTCTGGCCAGGGCAGGTTCCCCTGATTTTAGCATGTCTAGTTCTGTTAGCGCTTCTTTCCCTTTCCCCTGGGTGTCGCTTCCCCTTTTCTAGTGGACGCTTCACGGCGGTTGGTTTCTCTCTTCTCCTTTCTTCTTTCTTTTTTTGGAACAGCACACACACTGGCATGGCCTGGACCCTGGCCTGGCCACACTTGTGGATTTTCCTCCAGCGGCGGCCGTTCCAGAAGGCACGATCCACCGCTGTAACACGTTTGTGAAGGGGCTAGTGCAGCTTCCGTTTTTTTTCTTTCGCGACAGGAGCACGAGAAAAGTTGCAGTTTGCGGTAGGAGCAAACGAGCAACTGGCGACGGCCTCGTGTTCTTTCCTTCAATGGAAGCCCCCGTATTCGTATGCGCGTATCAGTAAAAAGGGAAGGAGAAAAAAAAATGCGAGGAGAACATACACAACCAGGAGTACCTCATTTTTGCCTCTCTTTGCCTCTCAAAGCGCCTCCCAACAACGCTGCACCCATGTTCCATCCACACACCCACACAGCGCTTCCAATTCTCTTCTCCCCTCTCAGGGCCCTTTCCAGGCCGTTTCCATTGCCTGGCCAGTGCAACCCAGGCGCAGGTTGCCGTTTCCTGGGTAGGCATCGATCGCCGCAACTCGCAAAAAAAAAAAAAAAAAAAAAAAAAAGGAATGTATTGTGGGTAGACGAGATGGGCGCGCGATAGAAGCGTCCTCATTGGTGTCCGTGGGCATCCAGGCGTCCATTGACAATCTGGCCTTGGCGGGCCCAAATTGCACTCTTCGTCGGCGCCCAGCTTCCAGCTTCCGTCCCCATGGAAACCCCTCAACGCGTCCCGACACCACTATCGCGGCCAGCAAGTGCGATTGAGAGTCGAAGAAGTGCGTCTTGGTTGCGACTACTTTCAGCCACCATGCATGCACTATCCTCCCGCTGCATGCTATTAAGAAACCAACGAAATGAATCGCAAAAGGGACAGAAGAGGAAAAGGGGATGTGGGGGGTCCCTGCAGGAGGCGATACCACTGGTTTGGGGCCTGGCCAACGACCGGCGCTACAATTGGCAATACTATTTATGCACACGAAGAAGCAGAAAAAGACAACACCGAGCATTGAGCAAAGAAACAGTACGAGATACGGAGTACTTGCTCTATTGCCACGCCATCCCCAGGCCAGCATCCACACCACCCACTCTCTCCTCTTGCCTTCCAGGACGGAGCAGAGCTTGAAACGGGCCGACGAAGGGCAAGAGCGAGACGACAGGAGGAGAACGGACAAAAAGCAACCAGACGGCCAGACAGGAGACAGGCCAGGAGGCAGGAGACAAAAAAAAAAAGACGAATAGCCAACCGCCAGGAACGTTCCTGCTCGGCCTGCTTCCGTTTCGACTCACCGTCTGTCAAAATCACCAGTTCTCATTGTCTCAACTTAACGTCTTTCGTCTTTCTGCCTCGACCTCTTCTGATTGTTCTTATTTTGGGCATCTCCCTGCTCTCCAGTTCTCGTTTCTTCATCCCTCTCCTGACCCCCTGTGTATCCTCTCTCCATTTCTTGGTTTCTGGCTTTGTACAAGTATTGTGCTTTTCCTGTTTTGCCATTCCTTGTTTCTGGCCTGTCAACAACATTCTTCTTGTCTTCTTTTATTGCCTCGCCCTCCTGTCCCAACGGTTTTCTTGCAGATCTAACAATAATAACACCCTGGCCCCCCTCCCTCTCCACCACCCACGCCATCTCTCTTTTGTTACCTTAGCCCACCCCCCCCTGTTTCCCGCCTTCTTTTGTTTGGTTCCATTCCGTATCTTGTCTTGCAGGTTCCTATTCTGGACTTGCTTTCTTTCTTTCTTTCTTTCTTTTAATTGTCCTGCTTCTCCTTATCCTCGCCACTCACTCTTTCAATCTTCTTTCAACTGGCTTTGCGTTGTTTATGCTCCCGACGCATTCGGCTGCCATCACTGTTGCTATATTTTTCCCAAGTGCGCACCTCGACGACGAGCAAGAGACGATTTCGAACAATCTTCTGCAAGCAGCATTACACCTGACGTCGACCTGTCCTCCCACGCTCACCCGCAGTGTCGACGCTGCAACACCAAACTCGCTTGAATCTACATTTTTAAACCTTTTTTTTTTTTTTTTTTCAGTATTACACCACAAACGAACAAAAAAACGACACTCACACATACCCCTTTTGTCACCATCACCATCACCATGAACTTCACCAAGAAAATCGACCGCGCCGTGCAATGGGCCGGAGAGAAGATGGGTGGCGAGGCGAAGACGGCCATGTCGGAGGACTTTAAGATGCTGGAGACAGAGATGAACCTCCGCTACGACGGCATGGACCGCCTGCAAAAGTCCATGACCACTTACGTCAAGTGGGTCGGCCGCCGCGGCGAGTTGTTCGACGACAAAGAGAAGGGTCTGCCGGTCAGCTACCTGGGCCGCACAATGGCGAGCCACGGCGAGGACTTTGAGCACGACTCGGAGTTTGGCAGCTGCCTGACCAGCCTCGGCCGGGCCAACGAACGCCTGGCGTCTGCCCAGGAACGCTACGTTGCCGACGCCACGGCGACCTGGCTGGAGTCGCTGGAGCGCAACCTCGCCATGCTGAAGGAGTACCAGGCCGCTCGCAAGAAGCTTGAGAGCCGCCGCCTGGCATACGACGCCAGCATTGGCCGCATGCAAAAGGCCAAGCGCGACGACTTCCGTATTGAGGAGGAGCTCCGCACGAACCGTGCCAAGTACGAGGAGAGCAGCGAAGACGTCATGCGCCGCATGCAGGACGTCAAGGATGCCGAGGCCGACAGCATCCGTGACCTGACTGGGTTTCTGGACTGTGAGCTTGAATACCATGAGCGCTGTGCGGAAGAACTGCGCCGCGTCAAGCGCACGTGGCCTGGTGCCGCCACTGCTGCGGCGGTGGCCAACGGCACGATGCCCAGCAACTATGGTGGCCGTAGCCGGTCCAACACGGCCCGGTCGTATAACGAGCGCACACCTTCCTACGGCAGCCGTGCTGGTGCTGCTGCTGCTGCTGGTGACTCGTCGTACATGGACGAGGAGCCCGAGCCTATGCCCGTCCGCATGCCGATCCGTGCCAGCACAAACAACCTTCGCTCCGCCAACAACTCGCCGCCGCAGAAGCCTTCGCGTCCCTTTATTGGCCGTGCCAACTCGTTCCAGCCCGGTGCCAACAGCCCAGCAGCCAGCGGCGGCCCGCCGACGACCTTCTCGACGTACAACAACAGCCTCATGAACTCCAGCTCAGGTCCTGCAGCCGTCACTTCGCTCCGCACGGGTCTGCGCCCTGTCGGCCGGATTCAGACGACCAACGGCCACCCTTCCAACGGCAATGCCTTTGCCGACGATAACGACGACACCAGTGGCGGTAGTGGCAGCGGTAGCCCAGAGTGGGGCGAGCGCAGCGCATCTCCAGCCACAAGCTTTGGCAGTCTGAGCCGGAGCACGAGCAACGTCGCCATGTCTTCTGGTGGAACGGTCCGCAAGGCGCCGCCGCCGCCGCCGCCCATCCGCAACAAGAAGCCCCCTCCGCCGGTCCCTGCACCGCGCCGGGAGTCAAACTACCAGGCAGTGGTGTGACGGTGACGCCTGTGTAGTAGGCTGACGCTTTGATTTTTTATATGTTGATTTTGTTTGATTTTGTTTTTGGAAACGACTGAGGAAAAGCGGGAAATCCCCAAATCCTCAAATCCTCGGCCGCGGCTTGGTGGGATCTGGGATCTTAGATTGTCATCTCGTGTCACTATGCTGGATGCATAGGTTGACAGTTTTTGCTTGTTTCATGCCACGACGGCCTCTCTTTTCTTTTTCTTCTTGTTTTCTTCGACGGTGTATTACTGACTCTGCCTCTCTTCATTTTCATTATTATTTTTAGTTTTTTTTTATGTCTTTGGATGGCGTTTTTTCTTCTTTGGGACTTTAAATGGCATTGGATCCGCGGCCCTCGTTGCTTCGGTTAGCTTTCTCTTTTTCAGTATGTGTGTCTGGACATACATAGCACCATTATCTTTATTCACTTGGATGAACTACAAGTACTCATTGTTTTGAATATTTCTCTTTTGCCTTTCTTCTTACGAATGCTATTGTCCTTGTCGAAAGTCAACAAACTCGATTGCATAATCAGATTCGCCGCTCTGTCACGTGCGCCGTAGCCAGAAATGGCCGCGCAACGGCTGTCCGTTATCCACTAAACCCAGCCTAGCCTTGCCTCCCGTAGAAGCATCGGGAACGTGCCTCGCGTGCCTGACAGACGCCAAAACACACCGAATCGACAAGGCAAGAGCGCATGCGACGCCCGCTCAGCTGCTGACTGATTTCGCAATTGGGCGGCGAAACCGAAAAAAGGCGAAAGCTTCAAGCTCCAAGCTTTAAGCTCCGTCACCTCCGACCCATATCTTGACAACCACTCTTGCGGCTTACCTTTTTCTATTCTTCTCTTTTCCTCAAACTTTCTTCTCAATCTTCATCTCCTGTCAGCCTGAATTGAATTACCCCGCATACGTCGTACTTCACCCCAACTCGCGGTATCGCGATATCTTTAGCGCTTTTCTCTCGTCGAGTTTCACGATGCGATAAGAAACGACGTCACCGACCAAGGCAGCACACGTTCACTCCACCCACACTACACACAACTTGACAAAAGGACGAAAATGGACGACGACGACGACCAGCAGCTGCAGCTCGAGGCGCAGCAGCAGAGCCCGCAACTCAAGATCCGCTACGAGGAGGTGTTTACACTCACAGCGCCTGCAAAAGCCAGCAAATCCGCATCACCAGCCCCAGATTCCTTCTCCGACACACAACCCACACCGCCACCATCTCGACCCCGCGCACGGCCTCAAGGTGACAAGATCTTGCTGCCACCATCAGCACTCGAGGGTCTGTTGAGTGCAGCGTCTCGTGCACGCCAGCAAGCCAACAGCAGCAACAACAGTAGTCACTACGGCGGCCGCTCTGCGTTCGGCTCGCTCGACGACTTTCGCAGCTTCGGCTACAGCCGTGGCAGCGGCTCTGCCGGTGGTGGAGGCGACGGCTATGACCTGCCGCAGCCGCTGACGTTCCGGCTGACGAGCGCAAGCACAGGCAAGTCAGTCTATGCGGGCATCCGCGAGTTTTCGGCCCAAGAGGGCGAGGTCGTCTTGAGCGAGTACCTGACCAGTGCGCTGGGCCTCGACGACAAGACCGACGACCGGCTGGTGGTCACCTTCTACCCACTGCCCAAGGGCACGTTTGTGCATCTGAGGCCACTGGCAGCGGGGTACAACCCAGCCGATTGGCGTCCTCTGCTGGAACGGCAGTTGCGCGAAGGCTACACAACGCTGACACGCGGTGTGGTGTTTGCTGTGCGCGGCGGCCACGGCACGGCCGACGAATTTCGGTTCCGCGTGGACGGGTTCAAACCCGCGGGCGACGGTATCTGTGTCGTGGACACGGACCTGGAGGTGGACATTGAGGCACTCGACGAGGAGCAGGCGCGGGAGACCATGCGGCAGATCCAGGGTGAGGCTGTGCCATTGGGTGGAGGCAGAGGCACGGGCACATCTGAAGAAAGCGGGAGCACGAGCCCTGGAGGCGCCATCGATATCTGGAAGCCTGTGTCTGGCCAGGTTCGGGCAGGCGACTACGTGGACTACGAACTGCCGTCGTGGGACCGGTCACGGCCGCTGGCGATTGTTCTGTCTGGACTTGACGAAGACGAGAACGAGACCGGCGCCGGCGCCGACGGCGAGCCACAAGACAAAGGCTACTTTGTCGACCTGCTTGTCAGCCCGTTCTCTTCACGGCACCGTGTGCGACCACGAAAGACAGAGCACGTCTGGGCCAACTTCAACATTGCCGACAGCTCTACAGACAACACCAAGACGATTGTACTGCAACCATCGAGTGGCGACCTCGCGACCGCCGAGGCGCTGTGGATCTCGGTGCACGGCTGGAAGGACCCAGACATGCCCTCGTCGTTGAAAACACACAAATACACACTTCGCGCCAAGATTGTTCTCGAAGAAGACGGTGGCTCTGTTCTAGGCAGTGCAGCTTCCTCCGCTGCCGACTCTGCCGCCGCCCACGGTCCCGATGAAGAGCAGTGCAAAAACTGCTTCCAATGGGTGCCCAGCCGCTCAATGGTCCTACACGAGAATTTCTGCTTGCGCAACAACGTGGCCTGCCCGCAGTGTAAGCAGGTTTTCGCCAAACGCTCCGCAGCCTGGGCCAACCACTGGCACTGCGCACTCGACCCCAGCGGCGGTGACGATGGCGGACGCGGTAACACGGCTGCCAGCAAGGCCAAGCATGACCTCATCTTCCACCCCGGATTTGTGGGCGAGGGCGAGGACCGGTTGTATCACTGCCCCGAACCGACATGCGCAGGCGGCATTGTGCCACCATTCACGTCACTCCCGGACCTTGCACGCCACCGGACCACCAGTTGCCCATCCAAGCTGATTCTCTGCCAGTTCTGCCAGCTCGAGGTGCCGCAAGAGGGCGACCCCACAGATCCGTCCGTGGATGCCGCTACGCAACTCACGGGACAAACACCACATGAGCGTGCCGACGGCGCCCGCACGACCGATTGCTATCTGTGTGGCGCCATTGTACGCATGCGCGATATGCGTGCCCACCTTCAGCACCACGACCTGGACAAGCAGCGCCGCGTGCCGCCAGATGTGTGCCGCGATGCGCTGTGTGGACGCACACGATTTGGTGTCGGTGCCAAGGGCCAGATAAAGGCGCCACCCGCGATGGGCGACGGACCCAAGCTGGGGCTGTGCAGCACCTGCTTCGCGCCGCTTTATGTCAGCACGCACGATCCAGAGGGCAAAGCACTGCGGCGGCGTGTCGAGCGGCGGTACCTGGCCCAGCTCCTGACAGGTTGTGGAAAGGCGTGGTGCGGCAACAAGGACTGGTGCAAGACGGCGAGGACCAACCAGGGTCTGGGCCCCTTTGCAGGCCCTGACGGCATGCCAGCCGTGGGCACCGGTGCACTTCTCCCTCTCATCAAGCCCCTGGTGGCTGAGGCCGTGTCTGAGCCCAACAAGCCGATGCACTTTTGCGTTGATGAAGAGACGCAGAAGCGGCGGGCCGTGGCCGAGCTGCTGGCAGGCCAGGGTGGAGGCGTATACGAACTGGCATGGTGTATCGCGGCTTGTGAAGCCGAGGGTGCCGATGCGACCAAGGCATGGGAGTGGCTGAACAACTGGGCGCCGCAGCGGAGAGTGGGCGAGTGAAAAGCAGCCCAAAACGGAAATGGAATCAGGGTAATGAGATATGAACGGAGTACGGCCGGCGAGGTGCGTACCGGTGGGATAGCATTGCATTAGAAATAGAGCATACAGCATTTATTTTGAATGTTACTATGAATTGTCATCGTATCCAAACATCATTGTTCATTCTCATCCGGCGTCGCGGGACAGCCACTGCTGTCAAAGTAGCCGCTGCAGACCGACGAGGGGTACCCGCCGTCCTCGTCCGTGTCCGTGTCTTTACGTTGACTGCTGCTCAAGCTGATATCGCTGGCCCGACTCGTCGGCCGCTCGGCTGTTGTCGTAGCTGTTGACTTTGTCGTAGTTGAGCCAGCCGTACGTATGCTATGTTGAGCACTGCTCTGCACACTCGTACCACTTTGATCGCTCACAGAACTCTTTGTGCTCTTCGTGCTCTTTGTGCTCTTCGTGCTCTTCGTGCTCTTCGTGCTCTTCGTGCTCTTCGTGCTCTTCGTGCTCTTCGTGCTCTTCGTGCTCTTCGTGCTCTTCGTGCTCTTCGTGCTCTTTGTGCTCTTTGTGCTCTTTGCACTTTTGTTGCTTCGTCGGCTGCGCGTGCTGGCTACGTCGGTGTCAACCATCTTGTCTGCCGGGGTCGCTGATGTCGTCGACCCGGCCTTGTCTGACCGAGCGGCTCCATCCCTCTCAGCTTCCTGCTTCATTTTCTGCCGTGCTTCATTCACGAGTTTCCGTTTCTGTTCTTCTTCTTCTGCCTGCAGTCGTCTTTGAAGCTCGGCAACCTGCTCGGCCGTCAATTGTCCTTCTTTATCCACGGTGTTTTCGGCAGTCTTTTCTGCTCCTTTCTCCTCATCTTTTTGCTCTCCTTCTTTGATTTCGTCGGGCTGTGGTGGTGCAGGTGTCCGTAGCTCCCGCCGTGCCAGCTCAACCTCCACGGCCACTGTACCTCTAGGTAGCGCCGCCAGCCTTGCTTGCATCCGGTCGGCATCGCGGTCGAAAAAGAGCTGCCAGAAGCCGCCGCCGATCTCGGGTGGAAGCCGTACAGCAACAAACCCTTCCCATCCACCAAAAGTCAGCCGCCGATCTTGTCGTGTACAGTCCCATGGCCCCGTGTACTGGCCCTCGGCTGCTGCTCGTGCTCCATAGCACAATGCGTAGCTTGCCCGGTCGACAAACACCCAGTTCATAATCGGCGCCACATTTGTAATGGTCGACACGAGGCCGGCGTATTTGCCATCGGGGTAGGGCAAAAAGTAGCCGGCGAAGGGGTGGCCAAAGGGAGCGTCCGGGTTGACACTGTCACTCGTATCAATGTAGAGATAGCCGCCAGACAAAACGACACGGCGTCCTTCGAGAAGCGGTGCGAAAGCTGACGATTTGGGGCAGTGCACGACAAGATTATTTTTGCGGCTGCGGTGCTCTTCGCGTCGGGCACGACGTTGTGATGCCTGAATGCCCTCAGATGCGCCAACAACTGCGCCGAACGCGACCAACACGGCGAGGACCATGGGAACGGTATGTAGATGAGAAATGAAAATGAAGATGAGAATGAAAAAGAAAATGAAGATAGCAATCCGTGCACCTCAATTTGGGTTGCTAGTTGTTCCTTTGACGTGGTGTTGTTCTTTTTTGCTTGACGTGCAGCCCCATTTTTGTTGATCGTTTTTTTTCTTCTTCTCCCTCTTCTTTTTTCTGTCAATATTGACAATATTCAATCTTTGTCAATGTCTTGGCAGATGAGCTCACGAATGCTCTACCTTGATTCACATTGAGCCCATAACAGCCCCAGGCCCCAGGCCCCAGGCCCAGTGTCTCTTCCTATGGCACGACGTTGGAACGAACACGCAAGCTGATGCAGTTTCAGAGTCGAGTCCAGTCAAGCCCAATCGAAGACAGCACAAACAACACTGCGGAAAGTTTCCAAGATCTCATGAAGCAAGCTCCCATTTACCACAAATAACACTGATGCACGTTTAATCCGCTGCCTCGGAGAATATTTCTTTGAGAGCACTTGTCGTCTCTCTTCCATAGCAGAACTGCTAGCTGCTGGGGTTACATCCAACAGAGACATCAACGACATGGAGTCAGGCTCGTCAGGGAGCATCGAAAATGGCAGCATGGCAGCGTCGCATTCTAGAACACTGACAACAGACGGGCCCTGCGTCCCCTGTGTCTCCTTTCTGTATTGTTTCTTCATGTCTCCCTTGTGTTCCCGTCTTAGGTCGGCACGATTTTCGCACATCATGGGCTGATGATGAAGCCCAGAGCGGGAGAATGGTTAAGGGCGACCAGGGTAGACTGCAAACTCACAATTAACCAGATCTTGCCAGGTGTTTTGCGTATTCCTCTTTCTCGATGTGTATTTACCAATTCTGGCGTACGGAGTACAGTCCACTGCTGTTTGGGCAAATACACTACCGTCCGCTTCTTTGTAGACGTTTGCTGTTTCAGGTCGGCTTCGACACTCGACAACCCCCGGAAACCAGGTAGCAGAGTTGGCCTGATGCCAAAAGAATCGTAAGATAACTTGACGGCAAACAGGCCTTTCACGCAAATCCTTTGAAATCGAATAAATCAACGCATGCGGAGTACTGAAAGTCAACAAAGTGGCTGCAAAAAGTCGATTGTACGACGTAAAAGAGCAGTTGCGACGGCTTACACAAATAAGCCAATCACAGAGCACCATTCGACGACCGGACCCACTATTTCACTCCCACCACTCGACCTCACCTTCTCTTTCACCACCTCTCTTCAAGATCCCGTCCTCCTTGTTACCCACAAAGTCTGTTCCAGAAAACAGTCGACAGAGGCCGCGGGTCCTCTAATGTTCCAATTTCTTTCTTCGGAAACACCCGATCTACGTGAAATCGTACCTTTTCTTGGCGCTTTGGTCCCTTCAGCCTTTCCAGCCTTCCAGCCTTCCAGCTTTCGTTCTTGGCACTGCAATGACATGTCCTCTTGTCTTGCTTACACCAACGTACGGTCAACATACGTCGTACGATCTCTGTTTTACCGCACTGTAAAATATGGTCCAAAAATGTGGTTCGTAAAGACGAAAAAACCGGAGGAACTCCTGCCTCCTTTGATCCCATCCCCAGATTTGACCTTTGACTACGGCCCATCAGTTCTCGCCAACAGTCAGTCTGCCATGGGCGGAGCCGCACTATTCACACGAGGACGCGCCAACCACTTTGACTGTGATTGGTCCTCATGCATATTGTACACTGTCTCAATGCTTCAAGCCAGACTGCATTTCCAAACATAAAAGGAGCATCTCTCGCCTCCCTGTTGGTCTTTTATTCTCTTCCATCCATCAGACAATTTGTCATTCACAACAAAAGCATCTTTCAAACTTCCTTTTTTCAACTTTTCTTCTCCTTCTCCGCCTCTGCCTCTTCATCGAAGCGGTGTCTGCTCGGCCATCTGATCTGCCCCCATCTCGCTCGCCACCACGTCTTCTTCTCGCCGCTTCTCAACTGCTTCCTCTGCCTCGACGTCATCTACGACTGGAGGCACGCCCACTATTGGCACAACAGCAGGAAAAAAAGAAAACACAACCACATCCCCAGCAGCTGCTGCCCGGCCAGTCTCTCCAGACGTCCCGTCCTCGTCACAGCCCGCCTTCTCACCTCGCCATATCCGCAGGTCTTCCACCCTCCGCTTCCCCATCAAGGTCTCGACCGATCCCCCTGGAACAAACGCCCCTGTTTCCAGTACCTCTTCAACCTCCTCATCCCCTTCCAAAACCAAGAAACGTCCGAGATCGCTGAGCGACCGGTCTGCTACTGCCGCTGCTGCTGCCCTTGCTGCTGCTCTTACTACTACTTCTAATCCTAACGCCACCTCTTCTACTCCCCTTCCCCCCGTTCCTGGACTCCTTCTTCGTCGCCACACATATAAGCATTCTCTCAAAGATCTTCCTTCGCCCACTACTTCTTCTCCCACTTCTGCTATTACCCCTACTCCTTCTCCTACTCCTACTCCTACTCCTACTCCTCCTTCTTCTTCTCAACAACAGCAGCAGCCTACTGTTGCTCCTCGTGCCCGCTCCCGCTCACAAAGCCGTCCTTCTTCGCCCTCCACCTCCTCCAACTCGTCGCCCACCGACCTCCGCCCCCTCCTCCTCGCGACGTCGTCGTCGTCTTCGTCTTCTCTCAACGCCCAAACCATCAACAAAACCCAGTCTGCTGACTCACCCATCCTCTCTCGCGCCCACCTTGTCCACTCGCCTGTCCTCGAAGAAGACATCCTATCCACTGCTCCCCCTGATATGTCCTCGTAAGTACCGTAACCCCGGTCCACGGGTCTGTTTCTACCTGCTCCGGGGACTGACTTTTATCCAGATCCAAAGCCATGAGCTCTACCACCGAAGCCCCCTACGTCGCCCAGGCCGGCGCCGGCATGGCCGGTGGTGCTATGCGTCAAATGGGCGGTCCTGGTCTGCCTGTCCCCATGCCCAACCTGTCCGGCCAGCCCAACGGCCTTGTCGGCAACCTGCTCAAGGGCCCTATTGACGCCAACGGCAAGCTCAAGGATGCTGCTCTCATGGTCGGTATCAAGCTGGATCTAGAGGCCGAAGTGCATTTGACGGCCCGTGTACGTGGTGACATTCTTGTGGGGTTGTACTAGTAATGAATGGAATGGGAAGAGGTGTGCCAGTCTTTTCGGACACATTACCTAGCCGGTCCTGGAGACTGCCAGTGTTTTGTCGGAAGAAGGACAAGCGTTAGCAATAATCAGTGAAAATAGAAACAAAAATAAGAAGAATATCCAAGTCTGTAAAAGCATAATGTCGGGAAACATCGCTGCATAGCTTCATGCTTGTGAAGCCGGTGGCACGCGGCGATGGTGGTGCGCGTCACGCCTTGGCTACGGCGCAGCAGTTGCTTCGGGAGAAGGTGGAGAAGGTCGAGGAGCGGGCCGTCCCGAAGTCCCGTTCGAGGTCAGGGTCGAGGTCGCCGTCGAGGCCAGCGTCAAAGAAACAATCCAAATCGAGGTTACGGTAAAGCGATTCAAAAGAAATAAAGAGCATGGATATCATCGAGAGGAGTGCAGCCATCATACCACCAGCCAGTATCGTCGATGTCGCTGCAGGTGCAGCCAAGGAGGAAACCGGCACAGTCATCGACTTACCTCCACAGCCATCACAACAGTTACAGCAATTACAGCAATTACGGCCGTCTCCCACCAATGCGTTAGAGCCCCTTCAATCAAGAAACAGGCTGGAAACCGAAGCTTTTGGCGCATTTTTGTGCTTCTCCTCCACGAGCAGCGCGCACTCTGGCCGTGGTACCTCGTCATGTTTTCAGGCGCTCTCGCTGCTGGAGCCCCTGCTTGCCATGCTCATCTCGCTCTTTTCGTTCCTTGGGGCCCCCAAATGGCTGCATGCACTCACCAATTTCTGGTGTCTCATGTTTACTGTTCTTGCCAATGCTGTCGGCCTTGCCTACTTTGCACTTGGGTGGTCCGCCACAACCACTGCTTTCCCACATCACTCATCACTACCGCCGTGCCTACTTGCGGAACATGCTGGCCCAGCCTGTGGCGTTCTTTGACGGCGACGATCATAGCACTGGAGCCCTGACGGCCCGTCTGGCCACAGATCCGTCGCAACTACAGCAGTTGTTGGGCATGAACCTGGCCTTTGTGGCTATTTCTGTGCTTAATGTTGTCGGCTGTCTTAGTGTAAGCTTCTTAGTGTAAGCTTTGCCTTTGGCTGGAAGCCGACACCCGTGACGGTCTTGACATCAATGCCGGTGCTGCTGGGCGCCGCGTTTATTCGCCTTCGCTACGAGCACCAGTTTCAGTTTGAAAAGGCAAGCCAGGCTGTGTTTTCCGAGAGCGCTCAATTTGCAACGGAAGGTGCCACATTCGGGGTGCTCTTGTGCAATCAGGGGTGTCGGCATTTGTGTTTGCATTGAGTGACAGCATCGCGCTGTTGTGTATGGCGTTTTACTATGGTGGATTACTGTGCGATTAGTGTTTTCAGGCCAGAACTAACTATATTTACACAGGTACGGTGGGAAACTCATGGCCGACCGCGGGTACCACTTTTTTCAATATGGTGGGTCAGCATCACGGCTAGAAGTATTAAAATCGAGTTCAAAGACGCTTATCTAACACTTTCAGTTGTCGTTTACATTGCTGTCATGCAGGGCGGTATGGGAGCTGGTCAATGGCTTAAGTTTTGGACCTAGTAAGCTGCATCCTTTTTACCCCCTTTTTATGTTTTTTATTGTTTACTTCATCTTACCCGCCGTACAGACATTGCACAGGCCTCGGCGGCTGCCAACCGCATCTTGAATCTTCGCCATACACAGCGTCGATGGCCGACTGGTATCGCTCGACATTGGTGATCTGGGCGCCGAAGATCAGGGCGTCAATATCGAGTTCAAGGATGTTTGGGGCCAGTGAGACGGAAGCAGCATGCAGAGTCGAAGGTCACAAAACTGATCAAGTATGCAGGTTTCTTTTTTTTATTCAACTTTTTTTTTTCAGTAGCTTGAACTTCTATTAAATACCCTTCTACTTTGCTCTGTCTAACAGCGACCGACAACAAACCACGGGTGATGGGCTGTGTCTTGTTTTTTTAAAAGGTGATATGAGAATACAGGGAGAAAGGAAAGGAAGAATCGGTAAGGGGAAAAAAAAAGGATGTAGAAGAACTGAGTAAAACAGCAGCAAGAGATGAGAGACAATAAGGAAATATGGTGGGAAATGACGGTAAAGAAACAATGTATAAGGACATGTAGAATAATAAACAGATACAAATAGTTGAAAAAGGAAACGTGCAATCAGATGGCACAAAATGTCAGACAAGGAAATAAAGAACCCCGAAAGATGCAATAGACGAGAGACATAGGAAAAGTTGTGAGGTGATGATAAGAGATGGAATGTTAGAAGTAGTAAGCTTACTCCTTCTTGACCTTCTTGACCTTGGGCTTCTTGGGCACACGCGTAAGCCAGTAGATGAAGAGAGCGCCACAGATGTTGAAGATGATGTAGGCCCACAGGATGCCAAAGTTGCGCCAGCGCTCAGAGTAGTGCGACAGCACGCTAGCCAGCGCCTGGTTCGTCTCCTTGATGGAGCAGAAGTTGCAGTTAGCCGTGGCGGACTCGTTGGTAAGGTAGCCGCCAGCAAGCTTCATGTAATCCTGCATGTACTCGCCGCAGGTCTGGCCCGAGGGGGGGTCGAAGTTGAGGAACTCGTTGGAGGCGCACTTCACCTCGGTGTTGGCCACACCGACAGACAACATGGCGGATACCAAGTAGGTGAAGGGCGATACACGGTACATGAAGATCCAGAAGCCCGGCATGGTGTCGGGGGTCGCCAGGACACCACAGAAAATCAGGCACAAACTGAAGAGCAGGTTGGCAACGTTACCACCAGCCTCTGCCGTTTCGAAACCAGCAATGATGAGATCCGTAAAAGTCGACGTAAACAAAAGGAAGACCCAAAGGAGCAAGAACATCAACGCGCCACGCTCGGCCGTCTGGCCGGCCGCGGCAGCGTTGGCGTCGAGACCGATCGGGTAGTACCAGCAGACAAACATCAGCAAAGCCATGACCGTGTTCCACGGAAGCTCGACAACGATCTGCGAAAGCATAAACACGCGCCAGCTGTAGACCTTGGACGGACGCTCGCGCACTTCGTAGAGCGAGCGTTGGATGACGAAATGCGGCATGGTCTGCTGGACGAGCTGACCAAAGACAGTGAGCAAGTTGAAGATGGAGAACATCTGGTTCTGGAAACCCTGGATCGTAAGAGGAGCCTTGAAGAAGACGAAACCAATGTACAGAGCGACAAGGACACAGAGAGCCATCTTGGAGTAAATGTAAGACGGGGTACGCCAGTACTGCTGGAAGACACGCAGAACGACCTCACGGCACTGGGCAGGGAAGCTGGTAGCGAACTCGCGGTAATCGGCCTTGCTGCGCTCGGGTTGGGGCGCCGGGTTACTGTGCAGGCGTTCGAGCTCGGCGCGAACAGCAGCGTACTCGGGGGAGTTGCGCCAGGCCTGGAACCAGTCGACATCGCTGTGGGTACCGGGGGCAGCACCAATAGCCTCGAGCATCCACTCAGCAGGGTTGGCATCGTCAGGGCAGCGCAGGCCGCTCTGGCGCTCAAAGTAGCTGATCATGGTCTTGGAGTGCTCGCCAATTTCGCCAAAGTAGACAGTCTTGCCGCCCCTGGCCAGGAAGAGGAGACGATCGAAGCGCTGGAAGAGCATGGCGGACGGCTGGTGGATGGTGCACAGAATAGCCTGGCCGCTCTTGGTGAGCTTCTCAAGCAGATCCATAATGGCCCAGGACGTTTGCGAATCGAGACCGGAGGTAGGCTCGTCGACGAACAACAGCAGAGGAGGCTTGGCAGCCAGCTCCACACCAATGGTGAGACGCTTGCGCTGCTCGACGTTGAGACCTTCACCGGGGACACCGACGACGGCATCAGCGTACTCCTGCATATCGAGCAGCTTGATGACTTCGTCGACGTAGGCAATCTTCTCGGCGCGGGGGATGTGGGCGGGCTGGCGGAGGAGGGCGGAAAAGTTGAGGGCTTCGCGGACAGTACTCGTCTGCAGATGCAGATCCTGCTGCTG
The DNA here is from genome assembly GCA_019925295.1 of Sporothrix pseudoabietina. Classification (NCBI taxonomy): domain Eukaryota; kingdom Fungi; phylum Ascomycota; class Sordariomycetes; order Ophiostomatales; family Ophiostomataceae; genus Sporothrix; species Sporothrix pseudoabietina. Next base: position 1,950,072 of record JADHKS010000002.1, on the reverse strand, counting down.
AACGTAACCGGTCTTGCGCTGGAACGACGTGTCGCGCTCGTGGCCATCGACAAACATGTCACCAGTAATTACACCCATCGAGGTACGGTCAGCCAGACAATCCAGGAGTGTGGTCTTACCGGCACCAGACACTCCCATGAGGGCGGTGAGGGTACCAGGCTTGACCCAGCCGTCGACGTGGTCCAAAATGCGGCGGTCTTCCTTCTTAATCTTGACGTTGTAGCACACATCCTGCCAGTGGAACACAGAGGTCTGGCGCTGGATGAAACCAGCACCGCCACCACCGCTCTCCTTGTCGCTGCCACTCTTCTCGTCGAGGTTCTTGTTGGCGGCGGCAACGGCAGGGCCAGAAATGCGGGTACCGGACTCGGGATCAGACTTGTAGCTCTCGTTGAGGCTGGCGAGCTTGTGGCCGCGGCGGAAGACGAGAACCTCACCCTTGGATTTCTTCTCCGAGACAAGCTCGGCGGCGATCATGTAGGTAGCCAAGAAGAAGAGGGTGAACCCAATGATAATACCAAAGTTGCGCCAGCGGTGAGCGTTGTAGTAGCGGAGGGCCGTGTTGAGATAAGCATCGCCGTTGACATACGACAGGCCAGCGACGGAACCGACAGTAGAACAGACATGGTTTTTGCCAGTTACATTCTCATAGCCGGAGATCGCAGAGCTGGGGACGTAGGTGTCGCACAAGAACTCGCGGCCACTGAACTCGTTGACCATCAGAGACTCGAAAGCGTAGGCAAGCGGGTCGATGTAGTTCATCCAGCGACACCAGCCGAGCATGTAGTCGATGGGAATGACGAATCCAGTGAAGATGACAAGACCAAGAATAATCACCGCGGCGGGCACCATGGCCTGCGACAGAGTACGCGAGGCAGAGGCGATGGTACGGAAGATCATGGACATGGCGAGGACGGTGAAGAAGCTGATGAGCAGGTAGAAGAAGAATGGTCCTGCTTCGCGTCGTAGATTTGTCATGAAATAAATGGCGAGGTTGAATGTTATACAATTTACAATCTTGTAAGGCATGTCGCACAACATGGATGCGACGGCTTCGGCAGACGGGTGGTACAGGGCGTAACGGGCGTGCTTCTCCACAATGGGGCGCTGGGCGTACAGAGTGAGAATTTCGAGGGCAGACGAGAAGGCGTTCATGAGACAGGCGAAGAAGAGCAGGGCACCGCGCCGGAAGAAGTTGGAGGTGACGGGCTGTAGGTTGAAAAAGACGGAGGCGACAATCAGAGACATGGTAAAGTTACCAACCAGAGCACCAATGGTAAGACTGGGATCACCACGGAGACGCTTGAAGCCGCGCCACAGGCACAGGCGGACCTGCTGCATGTAGGACAGTGTGAAGGGCGAAGAAGCACGCTGAGCCTTGGCCTGCTGAGCACGCTTGGAAGCACGGAAAGCCTCGGCGTCAGGGCCGTTGATGGGGTGGGAGGACTTGTATTCCTCGATGTCGGCCTGCAGGGCGCGGTACTCGGCGCTGTTGCGCCAGCACTCGGCAAACTCGTCGGGGGTGCGGGGCGCACGGCCCTCGAAGCCGGCACGCACGATACGCTCCTGGGGCGAGGTCATGGAGGTCAGGAAATCGGGGGTGGTGGCACGGGGAGGGCAGTCGAAGCCCAGATTGACAAAGTACTGCCGAGCGGCATTGGTGGGACCAAAGTAGATCTGGCGACCCTCGTACAAGACGGTGGCCTTGTCGAACAGGTCGTAGGCGCTCTGGGGAGCCTGGTAGATGGACACGATGGCGGTGCTGTTGAACAGCTCGGTCTGGGTGCGCAGGGTGCGGCAGAACTCAATGGCGTTGGCAGAATCCAGACCACGGGTACTGTTGTCCCAGCACTGCAGGGGCGCGCCAGAGAGGGCAGCCTCGGCAATGGTGACACGCTTGCGCTCACCACCAGAGACACCGCGGACGTACTCGTTACCGACACGAGTGTTAATTGTGTGCGAGATACCGAACATGGCCATGACGACGTCACGCAGGTGCTCGGCGAAATTGTTCTTGTGGACGCCCTCGGGCATGGTGCGCGGGGCACGAGCGCGAGCAGCAAAAGTCAGAGTGTCGCCGACAGACAGCTGGGGGAAGTGGACGTCGACCTCGGCCGTGTAGATGGCTTCACCACGGTGCTTTGTGTGCATTTCCTTGGCGGACATGCCCTGGTAGTTGAAGTAGGCCTTGTCGTCGACAAAGATACCGTTCATCTCACCGGCAATGGTCTTAAGAGTAGTTGTGCAACCGGCACCGGGAGGGCCAAGCACGACGAGCATCTCGCCCTTGCGGACGACACCGTCAAAGTTGCGCAGAATGTCGATACGGCGCTGGCCGCCGCCCGCGAGACGGCGGGCAAGACCGGCCAGCTCCAGCCAGACGTTGAAAACGTCCTTCTGGTAATCAGTGGGCTTGCCGAAGCCGTAGACGTTCATGTCCTGGAAACAGACACCCGAAGTGCGGAACTCGTGGCCGGTCTGGGTGACCATGTCGACGACGGCCTTGGCCCAGGCGCGGCCGTTGAAGTTGGGGCTGGCCGGGTTGAGCGGGGAGTCGGGCTCGGACGAGGCAAGGAAGACATTGTGGTTGCCCCCAACGGCGGCCGAAGCTTGTGACTGGCGGGTGTACTGGCGGGCGAGTGACTGGACAGCACTGTGGCGGCGCTGCATCTCGGCTTGGGCCTCGTTTTCCTCGGATTCATCGTCGTCTTCGATGTCGTTAGCACGGCCACCAGCAGGCGCTGGTGAAGCCTTGCCGGTATCCTTGTCGGTGGCAAAGCTAGCGTCGCCGGTCTCGGTCAAGGACGTGGCACGCGTGCCGGCATCGTCAACACCGGTGGCACCATGAACAGGCTCGGTGCCGGCATTGAAATCCTCATCGTCGTGGTTGCGGCGGTGATAAAGAGGCACGCCGCCGGTTTGGGCTGTGTGGTCGTAGCTCCCAAAGGAACCCGTGCCCATAAACGCCATGGTGGGCGGTTGGGGGCAGTCGAGGGTTTACAAAAAAGAAAAGGTTTTGTTGCTGCCGTACAATAACAAAAAAAAACCTCGGTGGTCGATTGTCGTTGGTTGTCGTGAGTTGTCGATTGGTTCGAGGGGGAAAGAAACACACTCTCACTCCTCCTTGTTAGAAAGAAAACAAGACAAGAAAGAGGTTCGAGAATAGAGAAGCAGAGATGGGAAGGGGGTAGGGTAGATTAAAAGGGGAAAGGAAAAAAAAGAAAGAACGAAAATGGAAAGGGGGTGTGTGGCCAAGATAATAATAAGAGACGAAGGAATTGAGGAACCCAGAAAGGAATGACAATAAACCGTAGTCCAATACCTTTTAGAGTAGCAGGGGGGGACGGGCGCCGGAGGGTAAAAAAAAAAAATATATGACGTCGAAACCGAACACGAACGAAAAAAAAAAGACGTGCCTGGTAAAACCCCGAGCCCGAGAAGGTGAAAGCGTGGATGCGTCAAAGAAAACAACAGGCAAATGGCCACAAAAAGAGCCAAGAAAGAAAAGGGGAAAGTCGCCGTGAGAGACGATTGACAGCAGCGTATGGAGAATGAGAAAGTAGAGAAAGCAAAGGCCAGACGTGCAGAAGCGGCGGCGCGGATGGGTAGTTGGGGGATGGGGGGGTGGGTGGGTGGGCGTGAGAGGGGAGCGCGCAAGGAAGAAAAGAAAAAGGGGATGAGAGGCGACAGTCGAGAATTGGCGGTACTTCGTACTCAGTATATTTTAGTCTGTTTTCTGCAGGGGACGGGCGCGGGTCACTAACGGTCAAAAAAGGCCGGGCAGGTACGAGTACGGGGGAAGGAGCGAGCGACAAGAGTTACGACTACGAATAGCAACTACGACACGACTATCGCTAGCAATGCCACGAGCGGCACGGCAAGACCAGATCGCTCCGAAAGCTGGAGGGCTGGGGGACTGGAGAGTAATGATTAGTGTGTGCGATATCCGATGCACTGAGAGGCATTTGAGTCTTTTTCTTTTCTGTTCTGCTCTGTCCCGACAGTCTTACAGGGTGTGCACGCGAGGTGGTATTCCAGTTCCGTGCCAATGGACGGCTTGGTTGTTCCTTCCGTCCAGTTTGCATTGGTACCCCAATACGTCGTACTCCGTAGGGCAGCCAACATTGCCATTTGCCTTGCACTTGCCTTGTTAGTTGCGCACTTGCTGTTTGCACTTGTACACAGTATGATTCACGAGGGCCAGTGAGCAGGAAGGAGCCAGTGAGGTACAAGTACTCCGTAGACTGCGCAGATTCGGCTCTTGGGCGAATAAGAGCAACGAAAAGGAGAAAAAAAGAAAGACCAAAATAAACTAAAAACCCGAATAACAAAAATGGGGCTCCACCTTGCCGGACTCCAAGAAGAACCCGACACGCAGAAACGAACCAAAACAAAAGAAACGGGGCAGGGAGCCAACCGAGAGCGAGGAGGTGTGGGGGACGACAGGAAGGGGGTGTGGTAAAAGATTGAGAAGACGAATGCGCCTGGTCAGCACAGCAGACAAGTGCCAAGACAAACGACAACGGACCGCGCCTGAAGCCAGCCTGAAAATGAAACTCGTACGGTCCGCATCCACTGATAATCAGTATTCTTTTCGAAGCCCAAATAAGGGCAGCGGGCTCTCTAGGGAACCCGCGTCCCGCAAAAGCCTGGAGCTGCCAGGAGAGCTTAGGAAGGCGCGATGGCGGACGGGTAAGAATGTGTGCCTTCCGGGTAGATTACGGGGCCTGCAATATCTTTTTGTTTCGGAGAACAGACAGCCTACGGGCGGACACGGCGAGGTCGAGATCGAAAACATCATAAAAAGCATCTTTCGTAAGAAAAAAGAAGAAGAAAAAAAGAGAAGAAAAAAAGCATATGATGCATCCGTCTCAACGAGCAGTCACAGCTGGCATGACGAGGTACGCCCATTGGCAACAACTCAGATGGGGCAATTGCAATTGCAAACGGGGAGGAAGAACGACGCGACCTCGAGAATCTCAATAGGCAAGACCATGACGGCGACAATGGACAGGAGGTTTGCAATGGAAAGTGCAGTACGACGTAGACGGTGCAACTACCCAAAATCGCCAAAACAAGGCACAGTCTAGCAGGCCTTGGCAAGCCCCGTTCCTTGGCGACGCCAATCTTGCCCAGCGCATCCCAAAATCCACTGAATCTCCCATGCAGCAACCTTCTTTCTGGAAGCTTACGAAGCACGGCCTTTGAATTACAGCCCTTTGCTGCGCCTGGAGTGGGGGGCGGGATGGGCGAAGTGCAGTAAATAAACACTGTGAATACACGTATTTTCCATTTTGCGACAGTGCACAGCCGTGGCCGCCACGTGCAATTTCTGCAGTGTACTGTACTGTGTACCGTGCGTAACACTGTGTCTCCCGTAGCTCCAACCAATCGCGTTATATACGCTGACAGATACATGCTGACAGGATGGGAAGGAGGTGCTGTAATAGTAATACAGCGTGCTCCACCCGAACACAAGCGCACTCTCTCTATTGAGGCTCTCAGTGTCGATTTACGGAGTACGGAGTATTGTATTACGTCGTATCTTACGACTGTGAACGACGTATTACGGCCGGCAACAGTTTCCTTGCGCTCGCTGTCTGTTGTAGTCTGCCCTGCCCAGGCCCGCCGCCCTGTCCAAAATCAGAATACGAGCGCCCAGGCCCAGTGGCACACTCCCCCAAGTCTCCCCTAACCCTTCCAAGTCTCTTTTGGAACCGCACTTGCAGCACTAAATAAATAGTAGTATTGAACGGCAGTCGGCGAGTTTGGTCGTGCCGACTTGCATCGAGATTGGTGTCTCTTTTATCCTTTTTTCATTCTTCTGGTCCTTTTTTACTGTTCTTTTCCTTCTGATCGTCATGTCCTTACTCCAGCAAATCCCATCTCCACGATCGCCTACGGAGTACTCCAGTCGCCGTATATTTATTTATTTTCTTTATTCTGCCAACACTGCCAATGGATAATCTAAATCAAACATTGGTAAAAGTAAGAGTGCCATTCATCTATTCAGGTACCCGGATCGTCCCGTCTTCTCTCGTACGGTCTTCAGTTGTTTACACGATTTAGGCGACATCTTCCGATATCGTCAGGACCCTTCTATTTATTTTTCTCTCCTTTTTTTTTCAAATCCCATATTGTCAACTTCCCAGCTCAGCTCTCCTGCAGGACCTCACTTCAGCTCGTCGGCAGATATTTCCGTCACACGGGAGAGTGCGGCATACGGGACACACTGGTGACAGGACGCTCAGATCTCTATTCGCCTTACTCCAAGACGAGTCGGAAACAGGACTGCCAGCAAAACTCACACAGTTCACGCAGCTCACCAAACACACAGAGACCTGCAACGCCAGAATTGTGGCTGCCAGAAACTGATATCATGAGCTGGAAATCTTTCTACTGTGTGTGAGAAGGCTGAAGATATCTTTGGTCTTCGGCTCCGGTAAGTATCACGACAGTGGCGTACGGCTAAAACAGGCGGGTAGGCACAGCCTCGGATAACCCTCAGAGGCGCTGTAAATGCGCCGGAGCTGTAGTCTGTCCGCTGTGACCGTACGAACACGAACACGAGTACGGTTCCTGCAGCCCATTTTCGTAGCACAAAAGCGCCCAGGAATAGCGTGCTCGGCTGTAAAATTGCAGTGTGCAAATGCTATGAGCTGCGAAATGAGCAGGAGGCCGTCAATATGCCCCCATACATTACTCCGTAGAAATAGAATTACTGTGTATCGAGCGACTTCTAACTTTGTAGATGTTATGTGCTTCGCGAAGGCATTCGGTGAGCATCATGAACGATGGGCATCCGTTGACAGTCAGCAAGGCTTATGGAGGGCCATAAGAGCCATAAGGACTACTTCTCACCGTGTCCAGGGTACGACTTCTCCCCTCTTTCTCACATTAACTCTCTTGCTCCAGAAAACCCCCTCATAAAAGTATCCCCTCTCATAAAAGTGCCCTCGATAGCAAGTATCCCAAAGCAGCGCCGCATTCCCTGACAAGACGCGCTTTGCAATCAACACATGAGATTGTCGGTGCCATTTTACACTGTTATCCATTCTCTGCAACGTCTTCAGGCATTCGTACTGTGGAGTTCCTGTCACCGAAAAGGAACGCCATTTTTTTTTAGCAGAAGAGGACACCGGGAACACAACACAAAAATCCGGTGCCAAAAGGATTGGCACGCGATAGGCGCATGCCAGTTGCTGTTGGCACATATCACAGTGACATTTCTGTAAGATGCGCGTGCAAAAGCTCCTCGTGGGTTGTTCAAGCTGTTCAAAGCTCCTTTTGGATATTAGATCCAGCCTGTTCAAAATCAATGGTAGCTTATCTTACTGCATTGTTGCATCGCGTCCTTTGGCCAGCTGGCATGTCAGAAAAGAGCGCTGGATCCTTCGATTTTTGTGTATGTACGAGCGAGCACTTGAAAAGGCACGGTTTGAAGACGGACACTCTGGTGGACGCAAGCACTCTACAAAAGTAAGATACGCGAAGCTATCCTCATAGCTATCAGTGTCATTTGAATCTCACATGAGCTTGATCATCAAAGCAAACACACCACTGCTCATTGTTTTTTTTTATCTTGCCCTCTCAGACATGACAAGAGACGTGTTTCCAAAACAGACAGACACTCGACAACTGAAAAATAAGAGAGTCAAAAACTCCCTTGCCGGCCTCCCTGGCGGACAGAGTGCAAGATCTCCCGTGGTTTGATTCACTGTGAACACTCTCACACTCTGCAGCCCGAATATGGATGGACACTTGTTGTTCCGTCGATCGTCCTGCCGGTCCATTCTTAACAGCGTCTGTTCCCCAAGCACATGGCTGCAGATGGGCGATAACACGCCCCCCCCCCCCTTCTCTCTTAAGATTGCCAATCACTCTGCGCGCCTATTGCACTCCAAAATCGCCGTATTGCTCGCAATGCGGGCGCGGACCACCCTATTTCGACTCCGTTCCAGTTACCAGGATTTCCATGTGTGAGAGAACAAGACTCCAAGGGTCGTGTAATTACATCTCAAAACCATCATGCAACTAGAGTCTGGATGAGCCCTACAATACCACCTCCATCGGCCTTCTCTTCAGTTAAAGAGACTCTCCATTGTTCCAGCACGCGACGTGAAAACAACGTTTTTTTGCTCCTGTATCTCTACCTGCTCACTATGGCACGCCAACGACGCCGCTGACGGTGTATGGCCAAACACAAAACTACCGACAATTTAAGCGGATACGTCCGGTCTCCAGTTTCTAGGCTTCCCAAAACCCCCTGCGGTGCCCCAGTTCTTTTCAGTGGCTAGAGCCTGTCGGTCTCACAGGCTCACAGGCTAACAAGCCAGTGGCCACGCAGACGCGGACAGTTGCCGGACCCCGAAACACCCTCCATGACCCTCTCGACAAGGCGCTCTCGAAGCTTTCTGTTTAGTATTATCTTACAATGACTCGACGTATCGACATCAACAAGCCGGCGTGGAAATGCCCAGAGTGTCCCTGGAAATCTGGAGATACGGGTCAAACACGCTGATAAGCAAAATAACGAAAAACAAAAGAAATACGTCGTACTGCCACCCCGGTCTCGTGCTTTTTGAACCACAAGTCACGGCGTCTTGCGTTGGCCATCACAACGGCCCTCGTTCACCGCGCGTCTTCCGCCCCCGAACCCGCCGGCCGGAGACATTATTTGTTCTTGGCGGCCATTCCGAGACTTTCTGATTTTTATATGAGCACGTATTCGCCTTTTTCTTGCTCTTTATATCGACATGATGTCACCCAGATCACGGCCGCAGCGTCCGTCACGGACGCCGCGCCAAGATTTGGTGCCAAGAAGTCCAATTGTTAGCCAGCAAGGGCTCTGACAAATATACAGTCTTCCCGTTGGTTTGCCTATCGGGTTTTCCGACGATCGAAGAGATACAATTGATGAAGAACGACGCCAATTAATAAAAAGTCGGCGAGGCTGTCGTTTTGACAAACGTCGGTGCTCGGTGATTTTGGTATTGTGATCGTTCTCCTTTGATGTATTGTCGCGATGTGCTCAATTTGCCTGCATCTTGAGTCCTTGACCTTGCTGACAAACGCGTACGAGTATGTTTGGTAGCGTTTTCGGAACCTCTACCATCCGAATATCTTCGGTCCGGCCCCAAGAGGCGTCCAAAGACAGAGAGCCAGGTTCAGAACGCCATTGGCTTAGCTTTGTTTGCTTTGTTGGCGGGTCCTCGAGTCCCACCTTCCACTCCTTTGTTTTCGTCTTTGCCCCTCCCCCTGCAGTGCTCCAGTTCTCCCTCAGCTCTCCTCGCAAACAACCCTGCAAAGCTTCCCTGGAAATGGGCCTAGACACAAAAACTCAACATTTCTATGGGGAAAAGGGGGCCGCCAAAGGGTCCGCACACGCCAAAAGTTCAAATTGATATGGGGACTGTCTCCAGTAAAAGATGTAAATAGATGCACGGAGAAATGAACGGAGTCTACGACGAGTCCGTGGGATGCACTTTTGTTGCAATCTGCAATTCAAGATCTCGACTTTGACTCCACGATACTGAGTAAAGAGAGGACAACAACATCAAACTCACTCACGTACTCGTAAAGCACACGTACCCGTACAACTTACAATTTATGGATTACCAAGCCAATGTGAATGCCACAAGTCAAGAGTTCTATCAGCGAATCAGATCTCCGGAAAAGTGTCCGAGATGTCGGGGGGCCCGCCGAGACCGATTTTCTGTCCGACCTTGATTTCCGGGCATCAACGGTAGCTTGGTATCATAAGCCGCCTTTGTCATCTTGGGTTATTTTGCATGTTTTGATCTGCTTCATTTTTACCACTTTCATCTGCTTTCTGATGTTGTCAGACATCTTGATTACGGTAGAGTCAAAGGAAGGTGATGGGAAGCGCCTGGTATCCCGGCAGGATTCGATCAAGGATAAGCGCCCAAAATGGGTCCAAATTTGGCTTGAACAGTAAAAGCCGTTGCAAAAACAGCTGCCAAAGACCGCTCATTATTTACCGAAGACAGCGCGATGCCCAATTCCCTCGTCGAATTGGAGATGGACTTTGACGACCGACAACAAAAACAGCAACGACAACAACTCCTCACTCGCAGCGGCCTTCTTCATACGCATCGCGCTATTTTGGTTTACTTTCAGGTCCGATACAAGAGCCTCACTCCAAAAATACATGGTTTCTAGCTGTATATTCCAAATATTCACAACGTAATCGTCGATATCAACAATGGCACACGCATGAGAGTCTTGCACCATAGCGCCGCTGCACACAGCTGCATGGCTACTGCCTCTAACAACGCAGGTCTTCTATTTCTCCGAGTGGCTTCTTTCTCCGAATTCTCCAATGTGATGGGCTTCATCCCAACCTTTATCTCGTACAAAGAAAACTGGGCCATGCACTCCTAACGACCTAGACTGTAGTGATTGCTCTACTGTAGGCGATAGAAGCCTGGGCTTGATCGAGCCCGTGCCTTGTTCTCGGACTTGGCAATGCACGGTATTGTGTGTCAGATACTTGTTGTGAGCATGCTTTGAGAATCACAACAGGTGGAATAGAAGCATTCATTGAATAACGTAAATTAGTACTTTTGATTAATAACTTTTCGTGGCATCATTCCTTGCAAAGACACAAGAAAAACAAGTTTGAAGCCTGCCCTGTCCATCGGCGCAGGAGTAAAGACAAGAAAAAGAGAGAGAGAGAGAGAGAGAGAGAGAGAGAGAGAGAGAGAGTGAAAAAAAAAGAAGCGGCAGAGGGGAATAAACAGTGAGGGTAAAGTAAGATCAAAGAAATCAGCAAAAACGCAAATCCCTCAGAGTCCAGTGTAACGACGTAATAGCAAACTGTCTCCCATAGTGTACAATAATATTACATCAAATCCACATCCTCCATCCACCCTTCAGGTCATATGCCGTTCACATCCCACATCTAGGCCTGAACGGCCTCCTGCGGCACCGGCATATCCTCTATAACAGCCTCGGGCGCGACAGGTGTGGCGGTCGCCGGCACAACCGGGGTCGCCACGGCGGTCTTGTGAACGGTCGTCAGGAAGCCACCGCGCAGGAGAGCCAGTGGGTTGAAGCCCAGGTTCTCAAAGTTGGTGGCGTTGTGCAGCACACTGTCGTCCATAATCGGAACTGGTGCAGGCGCCGGAGCCTGTGTAGGCTGAGCAGACTGAGCAGACTGAGCAGGCTCAGCCGGGGTTGAGGCGCCAGTGCCATTGCCCTCGGAGACAGTCACAGCAGCTTCCACAGCGGCAGCGGCAGCAGCGGCAGCAGCTACAGCCGCAGCAGCGACGGCCGCAGCATTGGCGGCAGAGCTGTTGCTGTTATTGGCGTTTATGTTTGCGTTGGAAGAAGGCGACGACTTAAGGCGGCGTGCCAGAGTCTCCCGCAGTGGGCCGTTCCAAACGGAGCTGTTGGGGATCTCAGTGGCACCCTCGGCACCGCCTTCGACGGGGATCGGCTTGGGGGCCACGACCTCGAGCAGGTCGTTGAGGGTGCGTAGAGCGACCTGGCGCTCATTGGCGACCTTTGACAATTCAGCAAGAATCAAGCCCGACAAACAAATAAAGTAGTGGTGGAAGGGTGTGATGGGCGGACCAGATCCACGGCGCGAGACGGCCTTGGCGTCAGTCGCAACAAGGGTAAGCTCGACAACCTTCTTGGTAGCCCAGGAGACGTCCGATGAGAGAGTCGAGGGCTGCAGCAGGTAGGCCAGGAGGCGGTACTGCCAGTAGCCGAGATGGACGAGCGGGGCAGCGGACTCGGTGACAGAGTCGGGCAGGTCGGCGCGCCACATCTCGAGACCCAAGTCCAGCTGTTGGCCGAGCGGGCCGAGGAATGCGGAAGACGAGGGGGTAGAAAGGGATGTCTGGAGCTGGCGAAGAGGGTCCGTCGAGACAAGAGCCGGAGCGATCGACGAGCCAAGCAGGTAAGACAGCTTGGTGAACTGGAAAGCGGACTCGCCGAGAAGCGGGCGCAGACCAGGAGAGAGCACGACAGTGCGTAGGGGGATAAGAAGAGGCTTACCGAGGGCAATGGCGTTCCAGCGGTCAAGCACAACTAGCGACCACCAGGCACGCAGGCCAAGACGAGCCTCGGAATCAATGTCAACACCGTCCGACTGAGACGGGTCCTCTGCTGCTGCTGCCGAGATAGCGACAACCGTCGCGCCGAGCTGCTCTGTGGGCAGGCCCATCTCGTAGGAAACTGCCACAGCACGGGAAAGCAGAGCCGTCTTTGACAGACCGCCATGATGACCCTTGAGAGCAGCTGGGCCGTGAGTATCAGCCTCGACAGCAAGGAGAAGCAGGGTCTGAAGGTGCACAAGGTCCTGCAGCGGGGTACGCGGGCTTCCCTCGGTTTCCCACTGAGCCAGGAGAGCGCTGGCCACGCGTGCCAGGCCGGCGGTAGGGACAGACCCAAGTGCGTCAGAGACGGCACGCAGCGCGACCACAAAGGCATCCTGCAGGAACTGTGGGCATTGAGTCAGGTTATCAAGGACACGAGACCGGTCACTCGGGAGGAAGGGCAAGCAAGGGTGAACGGCAGTAAGGTAGCTGCAAAAGATTTAGTATGTTAGTAGGCGCGGATCGTAAAGCAAAGCAAAACAAAACAAAACAAAACAAAACAACAAACTTGTACAATATAGGAGCACATATAGACTAACCTGCCAAAGACGGCATCGTCGAGCTCTTGAGACTCGTGGTCGGCCAGGGGGAGCAGCCGTTCCATGTCGGTCATTGACCGAGATAAGGCGTTGGGAGTCTCTGCATCAATCTGCGGCTGCGGTGCAAGCGAGACGGCCGAGTAGGGCGTGCGCGATGCGGCAGCTGCACTGCCGGCTGGGGTCTGGAAAAGATTGGAAGTCCGCGGCGTGGTGGTGGTAGCCCAGGCTGCGTGACGGTTGCTAGTTGCCGGGCTGCCTTCAGGCGTGTCGGTCGACGACATGCTGGCAAAGGGCCGCTTGGCATTCTCGTTGAGCGAGAAATCGCCGCCACTGCGGCCCAGGAGCTCGAGGGCGTCGGCAGCAGACGCGGGGCTCTGGTTGCCAAGTTTGCCCTCGATGCTGTTAATACGGTCGGCAAGCTCCTTAATATAACCCTTGCTGGGGCCACGCTTCTGCGGCACACGGCTGAAGAGGCACTCGGTACGTGCGCGACGACAGTTGGTGCACTGCTCCGTCTCCGAAACAGAGTCACACTTGATCTTCTTCCGGCGGCAGGCGTCGCACGCCCGTGACACCTTTGACCGCTTCCTCGGGGGTATGTGGTCCACGTTGTACTGCTGGGCCATCTGCGCCATTTGCAGAGAAGCCGGAAGGTGGCTAACGCCCTGTGATGCATCACCGTAGCCGGCGTGTCCCTGGACGTCGGCTGGGTGCTGCAGGGTGTGGTGGTACGCGGAGGCCACGTCGGGACTACCGTACGCGCCATCCGCCGCGGCAGCAGCGGCGGCAGCAGCAGCAACACGCAGAGCGTCGGTGTCGTTCTGGCCGCCGTCGTGGAGCCCCGCAGTTGTATCTGCACTGCTGACATCGTGAAGCTCGCCCTCGCGGCGTGCGTTGGCCTCACGCATCATGGGGGCAAGACCTTGGCTGAGCTGTGCAGCCAGCTGGAGTTCCTCGACGCTGACTGGCGGCCGCACGCTCTGCTGGTGCTGGTCATGGCCGGCGTTGTGGTCCTGCTCGTGGTTTTGCTGGTGCTGCTGGTGGTCGTGATGGTTCACGCCTTCCTGCTGGCTCCCGGCCTGCTGAGCTGCAGCCGCCTGCTGGACGTGCTCCAGAGCAGCCGCCGCATACATGTCGTTGTCTTCATTGTGGCCCGACTGCGCCGTATCTACATACGCATCGGCACCACCGCCAGCACCACCGCTGACATCGTCGTGTTGGCCTGGGTCTTCCGTCTTAAGGGCCCGCAGATGAGATTCTGGGTACGAGTCATCTGTGCCGCCCATATTGACGTCGACACCGACATCGTCAGAACCGCTCACAGCTGCCACCAGTGCCTGCACGTTGGCCTCCGTCGTCGCCACGCTGTCGTCCAGCTGGTGGCCAGCACGGGCCTCGTCGTTCTGCATACCGGCGAGCTGTGGGTCTATCTGGTCGAGGCCAACGTCGGCACCCGAACCATGGTAGAAAGAGGAGCCACCCGCTTGCCCGTCGGCCGACGGGGTAGGATACTGCTGGGCGAGAGACTCGTCCGTATCGGGCTTGTCCATCAGGACAGATGTGATAGCCAAAACCGGGCTTTGCGGATGTGAATGGAAATGTGGATGCAAATGCAAATGTATGTGAATGCACTCTGTAAAGTGTGTTTGTTTACTGCGTACAAGAGCACAGAGTGGGGTTACGACCGACGCGTCGCGTAGAGCTCGCAGATATAGCTGTCGAGCGAAAAAAAAACGTGGCCGGGGGCGCGAACGGGGTTGCCGCCGGCGACGAGGCTTCAGGCTTCACATAGCAAATCACTTGTCAGCTAATTGACCGCATTGCAGCACCGCACAAGCTCTGCACAGCGACTAACACGCAACAGAGAGACGCGCGACGACTGCCCGCCACTGCCACATAGCCTAGAAAATGCGCGCATCGCGACAAAGTGCATAGTGCAGTTTGTTTGGCTGTGGGTGCAGATGTGACCATTTTGCTGGTTTTGGTGCAAGAAATGCAGCCAAAAACGCAAATCGCAACTGCAATGCACGACATTCGTCTAGCTGCGGTGGCGGGCAGGTACAAAAGCTCGACAAAGCTCAAGGAAAAGAAGTGGACTCACCTCGCTCAAAAATAACCTGGAACTGATGATATTCCGATGCTGGGAAGCGCTGCCAGTCGGAGGGAGCGCGGCGGAAGAGGAAGAACCAGATGGCCGATGTGGAGGGGATAAGGAGAAAGGAAAAAGAGAAAGTGCGAGGGGAATGGGAGACGCCGGATTTTCAGGAAAAACTTGTCCGCCGGGAAAGAGCGGCTGGCAGGGTGGGGCAAAAGCTGAGGTAATTAACTTATTCGTTCTTGGTCACGTGAATAGTCACGGAGGCGGGAGACTTTGTCAACTATCTCAGTACGCGCCCGCCAATCTTGCTCCCTCACTTACACCACTTCCGTGTCACGATGGTGCATGGACTTCAATTAGATGGGGAAAACAGACAATGCTGGTCAGCCATATGATAGAGGTTGCCTGCTCGAGGTCATGACCACAGGGTGCATGTTATTTTGCGACGAAAATGCGAAGCAGATGTATGGCCCTTTGTCAAATCAGATTGCCTTTTTGTGGAGAAAGTAGTCGGGGGAAAGAGCAACTGGATGAGCAAATGACTTGGTGTAGTCTCGTCTCGAGTCCCTGTCTCGAAGAAGGCCTTTTTGTTCTGGACGCTTTGAACTGTGCGTTGCGTATTTGTTCGAAAGTGTTGAACGATTCTTATGTCGTACAGCAGTTAAATTTTCAAATGAAAAGATTTTTTTATTTTTTTTTTAAAAAAAACCATTACGATCAAATTTTTTTAAAGATGTGAAAAAAATACAACGAACATATAATAGCCGGACAAAAATAACAACCTATGAAATAAAAGAAAACAGCCTTCATATATACGACGACTGGTGCGTAGAGAACCAAATGTTGATTCTCATCGAGCCGTACAGTGCACGAAAGTTCACGCGATGGTGCCTTTTTGCTATGGACGGGAAATGCACCAAGCTGCTAGATACAGGACAGAAGGGCCGGAACTCGATTTTTTTTTGTTTTGGTTCAATATAAACAAAGAACAAGCAACAGCATTGGGGCCTCATGTTTATGGCCGAAAAGGGAAAGAACATAGATTTGTACACGGTCGTGGTTGCCTGTCGTGCCTGTGTTCTACGCGTTAGTAGCGGCAAACTTAGCGTCGTGATTTCCTGATGTTTCATCCAACAGAGCAACTCTCGACCACTCTTCCCCTTGCATTGCATCTTCGTTCATCAACAGCAGCCTGCCCAATCGTCATGAAAACAGCTAACTCACCGAAAACCCCATGAGAGCAGCTCTTACAAGACGGCGGGCTCACCGATGAGCGCAGGCCACCAGGATGTCGACGTTTGACGGCTTCATTCGGGAATTCCCCGACATTCAAGGTACGAATCAGGCGCGGGCTCCGATGTCTACATCTACACATCATTAGTCTACTTGTTGCAGGATGATTGCCATTCATTTTCTGACAGCCATATAGTCGACTACTTTCGTAACACACAGGCGACGACATCCCGACGCCCGCTGGCCGGCTTCCTGAGCCATGTCCACAGCGACCACCTCGTGGGCCTCGACGCCCTGCGCTCGCCGTTGTAAGCACAACCGCTTTGACCGGCCTCGTGAGTCCCTTTCTATGTGTTTACTGACGAACCCAGTGTCTACTGCTCGGCAGCGACAAGAGCCCTCGTTCTTGGGCTAGAGAAGTACCCATGCCGCATCAACTTTGCCAAGGGCATCCTCGAAGCACGCAAGCGGACGTACAAGCATCTCCAACATCTCCTGGTGGGTGCACAGGCAAACTCTGAACCGGGAAAGGGTTTACCATACTGACCAATCCCTACAGAAACCGTTACCATTCGACACACCCACAATCATCGAGCTTTCGCCAGGGAACCGTATCCAAGTGACACTCTTCGACGCCAATCACTGTCCCGGATCGACCATGTTTTGTGAGACCAGGTCCTAGAAATGGCACGCATATAGTTGCCACTAACAACACCAGTGTTTGAGGATGAGAACAAGGCTGCTCTTTACACGGGAGATACACGCCTTGAGCCGTGGTTTGTGAACTCTCTCGCCCGCCACCCGTGCCTGGTCGAGTACACTGCCGGCCTCCGCACCATTGACACTGTATACCTCGACACGACATTTGTCGAACGGGACGTCATATTCCAGACCAAAGCCGAAGGTTTGAGAGATTTGATGAGGGCAGTGTCACGGTACCCACCCGAAACGATCTTCTACCTGCGTGCGTGGACATTTGGCTATGAAGACGTCTGGGTGGCGCTCGCTAAAGCCCTGCGCTCCAAGGTACACGTTGACGCATACAAGATGGGTCTTTACCGGTCACTTGTGACAGGTAATGAAACTGCGAGTCGGCAAAGCGTTGCTGGTGACTCACATTCCCACCTTGATCCGGTGGCACCCGGCCTCGTTGGCTTTATGTGTGCCAATGCCACACACGACGGCTGCCTCAGTGCCAGCGAGAACAGCGAGCACGAGCGAGTTCGAATCCACAGCTGTGAAAAAGGTCTTGGATACTGCCCCGCTGTGAATGATGCAAAACGACACGTTGTTTGGATCCGGCCGGTGGTCTGCCGACTACCGCACGGCCGTGGTGAAGTGGCAGAAGTTGGTGCTGGTGGTGGCGGCGAGGACCTGAACAAGGAAGCCGAGCTGGAGGTCTATGGTCAAGATGAGATCAAGCGGCTATGCGAGTTGTGAGTAAAATTTTCTGGTACATCACCTGAGCACACCAAACTGACCATATTTGCAGAGTTTGTACGGCAAAGGGCCTCTCACAAGACGAGAAAGTTGACCTCCAGGCCCTCATCGTAGGATCCATACACGGAAATCGCCAAATACCCCTCCATATTGACCCAGACGACCTAGACAACGGAATTTTCGACCGAGATATGAGCATCGACAAGATTAAAGAGGCTGTGCATGAGATGACCAAGCTGAACCAGGGTGGGACCTCGACGGCAGTCAAATCAGAACCTGGGATACGTTCGATACCCACCAACGAACTTCCCCGGACGATCACTTTTCCATACTCGCGCCACTCCTCATACCAGGAACAGTGTGAACTTCTCGACAAGCTTCGGCCAAGAGATGTCTGGCCGTGTACATTTAATCCAGGTCAATGGTTTAGCCTTGGAGTACCATCTATCACCATCCGGGAGCTATTCGGACAATACTGCTCTGGTGACACGTTTCGCCACGACATCGATGCTGCAGAAAAATATGGCAGACAGTACACAGCCGAGGGAGAAGATGCTGGGGTCATCGACAGCCAAGTTACGACGGAGCCTGACCAGGCGTCGTATCTCGTCCCAATGTCCCTGTCGGAGATGCAGGACGAGCACAGCGCTGACGATGAAATCCCCGACAGCCGCAATGAGCCCCCAGTAACTCCCGATATACAACATCGACCGGCATCAAAGAAGCTGGACTACCCATACTTCTACCACAGCCCAGACTTTTCATATCGTCCAGTTCCGGAGGATAATGAGGACTCCCAAGTAACACAACTGTCCGAGCTTTCCGGGGAACGTCGTTTTGCGTCGCATCAGGCGGCAGTCATCAATGCTGTCGGCGGCGGAGAGTGGATGAGCATCACACTGGAAAGTACCACCGACAACCACACGATACCGGACGTTGACCTTGGGTCTGGCTGATATGTTTCTTTTGGACCGACCACCCGGTAAAATGCAATTCAAGAGCCAGTACATGGTGTACTGGTCGTCAAAGTTTGTAAGTCGAGTCCCACCCCATTGATGGTGGTGCGTTGGGACTGACATCTGTAGTATACCACAGCCGACTCGAAGCATGCTGGCTCGCCGACCAACACACACATCCGCTGTGCTTACACGTCCGACTTCAAGACATTGTCGAAGCCCCAAACGTACGTGGGCAAGTCCCCGAGCGATGCCATCGAATTGACAGTGCTTCCGCTGCCCGCAGCCACTGGAGTAGACCTCACCAATGCGGCCACAAGGCAGACGTTTTTGCGATTCATGGAGGACGAGAGCAAGAAGGGCGTGTTTATGGACTACTCTACCACGGGTATTCTGGGTCCTTTTACACGGCCAGGCGGCGACTTGGCCACCATTGAGTCTGGTGTCGAGGGCCCGGCGGCGTTCTGGGACAACTCGGTGGCCGGCAAGGCACATTTGTTGCTCGACTTTTACGGCGGCGATGGATATCGTCTATACGAGAGTATACATCCGGAGACGAACAACGGGTGGACGACCAGCAGCCGCACGGCATTCCCCAAGAACTTGCGTCACGGCAGTGTGCTGCCCGTGACGGCCAAGCAGTATACGGCCCTGGCAGCCAAATGGGGATAAATAGCATGGCAGTGCACGCTTGTTGGATACACCGCCGTTTTCCCAATGTTGTTATTGTCCCTTTTCAACATTAGAGGACTTGGGCAACGACGAGCAAGCAACTTTCTTCCTGTACATTGTACGTTTCCCCACAAGATTTTTGCAGCACGAGTTGAGCCGCCTCAGCTCAGCCAGGGTGGAAAACAAAGTTGGCTGCGCCAATCTTACTCGGCCCACGGTCGACCCTTCACGAACTATATCAAGAGGAGATACTCGGTACTGCGTACGACGTACATGTTACAAGAATACTTTGCATTTTTGTTGTGCATTCCTGTGGTACGGAATACGGGGAACGATGCCCTCTTTGCATTTTTCAGTGATTTCAGTGAGGGGTGCACAGATGTTTTGGCGGAGTGTATGTTGCGCCGTTGCCGTCTCATTCTCTGCTGTCTACCGTACCAACAACCTCCATGCGAGTACGACATATGGACTGCGACTGCGACGTATGTGCCGCGCCAAAATGGTAATAATACGACGCTCGTATGATTTACGATGAAGAGATGCTCGATAAATACCCTCCGTTATTTGTATTGCCTCCGCCGTTGCAGCGCTACTTGCCCTGTCCCATCAGTGCGCCACTGGAGTCACTGAAGTCACTGGAGTCACTGGAGCCACTGTCGATGGACACTGATGAGAACTGTGTCTGGGTACTACGTACATCTCGCTACGACGTGGGCGCAAATAAGGGCCGCTTTTCTTTTCATTTACTCAGTACGGAGAATTGGCTGACGGAAGGACGTAAAACGGAGCACTGCTCACAATTTGGGCACACCAATGCGGCGTGTTTCGGTTGTGGGATTCGAAGAGGAGTTTACTCCGTACTGTGTACTCCGTACTCAGTAAAGTAATGAAAGGAAAACATTCCACAGGTAATCTTACAAAAAACAGATGCCTTTAGGTCACCCCTGTTGAGTGGGGGCAATGGCAATCATATTTGTATTATCCCGACCGAATCACCCGAAGCTTGGCAGTTGAATGCAACATAGTCAAGCGTTTTCAACGGTTTTCTTCTCCCACAGGGTAGTAAACTGATGGGCAGCGGATCAGTGTATGAGTGGATGAGGAGTGGATGTGGAGTGGATGAAGGGGTGTGTTGTTTTGTGCCTCGACCAGTGAAACCTTGTTTTGCAACACAAGCCCTCGACACAGCTCGACCTCGAGCCTTGCGGGCGCATATTGATACTCGAAGGGCAAAACCGTGGAGAAGATGGGACATTGCAGAAATGCCAGTTTTCTTGTGTCGTATTCTGTTTTTGAAAGTTTGCTTGGAAGTCTGTTGGACGGTTGCCGAGCCGGAGCGGCACCGACTTAAGGTGACCGGGAGTTAATTATCAACGTCCTTCCGCCCGTCGCCGCAAACCGTAAGTTTTCGAGGCATTATTGGCGCGTCGCCTGACCGGGAAGTCCTTGAACATTGGAGATGAGTCAAGATATCGTGTTTTGAGGTAAAATGGTGTCAGTTGAATAGTACGCCAGCTGTACGGGATTTTAAGGAACTCTCGAGGCTGAAGAAGAGGACCACGTGACTGGCCATGCAAAAGTCGTGACTAGGCTCAAACATATATTCCCTTTGGCCGTTGTGATTTCTCTTCAAGTATCGCCAAAGTTGGTGTGATTTTTCATATCAGTACATGTCGTGTATAGGGCAAAATGGAGACCGTGTGCAAGGTCGCTCTTTCCTCCCAAAGTCGTTCATCATGAGTGTGTTGGTGAGCATTGTTTGTTCCTTCCCCAAATGCGTGTTAGTGCGGGGAGCTCCATCCATTGCTCCTGCCGCCCGCCGCGTGTTTCTCCGAACATCCCACCTTTGCGTTCTCGGTGGGCTGAGCAGCAAAGAAAATTTAGCGTGCTTCACCCCATTTCACTCGCTGGGACGCTCTCCCCAGCGGCTATTACAGCGGGCATTGCGCTTTCGAGATGAAGTCATCAAATTTTTTCGGGCGGCATCGACTGATAAGATAACGAATTGGGAACAAAAAAAAAAGTACAACTTCACCAATACCCCACGATCCTCTACACGGCCAGACTGCCAGCACATCTGCCATTTATAAACATCTACAGTCGTTTATTCGATAGAAAAACCCGAATTGAACCTCTATACCACCCGTTTCAGCATAGCAATTACTCCCACTCCGTCACCATGTCCGGCTTCGATACGTACAAGGTACTTTCAACATCACCTTTTTGTTTTGGCGATGGGTGGATCTCATACAGCCATGGCTAACTACGTGTAGACCCCCCTTGACTCCCGCTACAGCAGCGCGGAGATGAAGCAGCTCTTCAGCGCGCGCTCGCGGCACTCTGTGTGGCGCAAGCTGTGGCTGCTGCTGGCCGAGGCCGAGAAGGAGGTCGGCGTTGAGGGCATCACCGACGAGGCTCTTGAGCAGATGCGCGCCCATGTGACACTGACCGACGAGGACTTTGCCGTGGCTGCTGTGGAGGAGAAACGCCGGAGACACGATGTGATGGCTCGTGAGTTGACCGCACAAACAAACCAAGCAATGGCCGAGAGCGGTTGTTGGAGAGGACGAGGAAAAGAAGCAGGAGCTGACAACGAAACCAACAGACGTCCACGCCTACGGCCAGGTTGCACCTGCTGCTGCCGGTATCATTCACCTTGGTGCCACGTCGTGCTAGTAAGTGGCTGCGTGGAGGCGTAATGTCTTGTATCAGAGAAGAAGGAGAAAGAACGAAAAAAAAAGATGAAGAAAAAAAGCAGGACCGGACCGTACTGACAACATGCAGCGTCACGGACAACGCCGAACTGATTCTTATGAGGTATGTTCTTCTCATAGCACGGCTATTTTGATGCCAGAACAGGGCTAACACGCAACAGAGACGCTATGGACCTGCTGATCCCCAAGCTGGCCAAGGTCATCCACAACTTGAGCCAGTTTGCGCTGCAGACCAAGGACATCCCGACCCTCGGCTTCACCCACTTCCAGCCGGCCCAGCTGATTACCGTGGGCCGCCGTGCTGCCCAGTGGATTCAGGACCTGATGATGGATCTCGAGAACATCCAGACCCAGCGTGACCGTCTGGAGTTCCGCGGCGCCATGGGCACCACGGGCACCCAGGCCTCCTTCATGGAGATCTTCCACAACGACGGCTCCAAGATTGACAAGCTCAACGAGATCCTCTGCGCCAAGACCGGATTCCCCAAGACCTACGACATCTCCGTCCAGACCTACTCGCGCAAGGTCGACCTCGACATTGCCAACGCCATTGCCGGCCTCGGCGCCACCGCCATGCACATCACCAGCGACATCCGCCACCTCGCCCACATGAAGGAGCTCGAGGAGCCCTTTGAGAAGGACCAGATCGGCTCGTCGGCCATGGCCTACAAGCGCAACCCCATGCGCTCCGAGCGCATCTGCTCGCTCGGCCGCAAGCTGCGCAGCCTGCCCGCCAACTTTGCCGACACCTACGCCGACCAGTGGTTCGAGCGCACGCTCGACGACAGCGCCATCCGCCGCATCGACATCCCCGAGATGATGCTGCTGGCCGACGCCGTCCTGATTGGCCTGGACAATGTCAGCTCGGGCATGGTCATCTACCCCAAGCGCATCCACGCCCACGTTATGGAGGAGCTGCCGTTCATGGCCACCGAGACCATCATCATGAAGATTGTGGCGGCCGGCGGCTCGCGCCAGGAGGCCCACGAGGAGATCCGCGTGCTGTCGCACCAGGCGAGCGACGTGGTCAAGAACCAGGGCGGCAAGAACGACCTGATTGAGCGCCTCAAAGCCACGGAGTATTTCCGCCCTGTGTGGTCCGAGATTGACGGTCTGCTGGACCCGGCCCTGTTTGTCGGCCGCTCGGGCGAGATGGTGCAGCGCTACTGCGGTGCTGGCGGTCCCGTCGAGAAGCGTCTGTCCGCTTTCCAGGAGTACATCAGCAAGACTGGTGCTGCCCAGCTGAACGTGTAAACAGCAGAGCTCAGGGTTTCGAGGCTAGACAAAAAAATTGGGAGGAATAAATGGAAACAAAAAGGAGGAACCGGGAGTTGCTTTTCATATACCGTTTGAATATATTTGATTTTTCTACTTGATGGACACCAAGGTATTGCAGAACTTATCAACTACAGCGTCAACCGTCGCCTTGGCCACATTCTTGCCAATCACCTGGACAGCCACACCCCGAGCCACGCCCGTCATTCAGGGCGTCGATGCCAGCTCCTGAACCGTCAACGTCAACTTTTCATGCGGGAACAACGTCACATAGTTGTCGGACCATGTGGCAGGCATGGCATCGGCCCCAGACGCGTCAACAAGATTCAGCGACACAAAGACAGCGGGCACAGCCGAGTGGTTCTCGAGGACGATGGTGGTCCCGGCTGTACCATTAGTCGCCGCCTGCCGAGGGGCTGTTACGTTGGATGATGATGTCTGGCCATCAAGCAGTGTGAGCCGCAGAGGACCGACATCTTTGAGTGTTGAGATACCCAGGACGCTGCTCAAAACCATATGGCTCGAGTTGGGTGTGCTGACAATCGTCCTCTCCTTTGTTGATGTGGGGATGTTGCTGATCACGGCACCGTCGGCGGCATGAATCAGCTCCGCACGCACCATGCGAACGCCCAACCGGTTCTGGGACCGGTTGATACGCACAGCGGCACGGCGCACATAGTCGTATGCGACATGCCCCAGCCAGTCTTACCTGCTGGATGCAAATAATAGTCAAACAGCGCCCAGTGCAGCCGCCGATGCACCGTCTCTTGCAATGGCCACCCTGGCTTGGAAAGTGATACTATATCTGAATTTAGTTATTTGTGACCTACAGTTACTACTTGGACTATACTGCAGCAAAACAGACAATTGGTCAAAAATGTAACGTCAGAAGTATGAAATAAAAGTAGAAAAGAAAAACCAGGTCCGCCAAGTCTATGCTAGAGTTTTTTTTAAGAAGAAGAAAATTAAAAGTCGAAGAGAACATGATGAAAACCGACAAGTTTTTGAGTGAAAAAATAAATAAAAAAGGGGGCCAAAAATATTAGGAGCGATCTGGTAGTTGTGAACAGACGCCTAGTTTCCTAAAACGATGCCACCAAACGAACGTAAAGAAGATAAGAAAACGTAGAATGAAAAGAGACAGAGACAGAAAAGCCAAAGAGAATGGACCGCGGTTGGGATGTGATAAACAGATAATGTCAATACTGGCTAAAAAGTCTGAAGAAAAAAGAGAGCAGAGAAAAATAACGGGCGAAGAGCGAGGTGATGAAAAAAGCAAGAGCCTCGCAGCTCTTTCGAGGGGGTATCAACTAAACCAAAAGGGGAGGAAAAGAAGTGCGGACAAAAAGTAAAGCCTGTGTAAGCTTGCTGTTTAGTCAAAAAGAGGAGGAAGAAAAAAAAGAAAGGGGACGAAGAAAAAAGGCAGTTATATCCGCCGCCCACGGAACCACAGACTGCCTTCTCACTTTCCTAGTTCCCCTGAATATGATTGTTTTGTTTTGTTTGTTTATTTTGTTGCGAAAAAGGGGCGAAACTAGAGGGCAGGTCCGGTTGCCACTAAAGCCCGCCACCGGCCGACCAAGTCCATCCAATGCCGCCATTGCCGTCGCCATTATTCCTGTATCATGCCACAGTATACCGCCAGGAGTGTGATCCGTGAAAGAAAATGAAGGAAAAGAAAGAACCGATGAGAGAAAAAAACAACAGTCGAAGAAAAGGCGATTGCTCCTCCATCTTTAAGACGTCTGGCCAGCATTGTGCCTTTCGACATCGCCATAGCCCAGGTCCAGACCCAGCCCGCCGCCGTTGACGTGGTGTGTCAGATCAAGCGACGGTAGGCCGTTGGAGCGCGCGGTGCCACCCAGATGATGAGTCTGCGGATCTCCCAAAGCCTGGGCGTAGCCGTATGAACCGATGCTCTGCGTGGTGTACGGAGCCATGGCTCCTGTAACTGCCGCGGCTGTGTAGTTGGCTGTCGCGTCCGGAGGGCTCGTACTCGTACCGCTCGGTGTTGTGTTGTTTGGGTTGGGCGTCGCGTGGGTGCGTGGGCTGGCATCGGCCGAAACGCTGCTCGTGTAGATTGGCCCTGGGTGAGGCCGGTAGTTGCCCGCGGGGCTGCCTGCCAGCCCGTGCCCAGCCGAAGTCGATGCGGCACTCGATGGCTGGTAGCCCATGGACGAAGGAGATGCTTGCAGTGCACCGTACTGGAAGGCGTGCTGTGGCGAGTGCCGGCTAGATGGTGACTGGAACGCGCCTTGCCCTGCGGATCCAGGGCCATGCGGCCCGCCGAGTTGCTGCGTATCGAGGCGGTTAAGCTGATGGTGTGCATGACTTCCAGCGTGGCTGTACCCGAGGGCTGCTGCTGTCGTCTGAATGGGCAGTCCGTAAGGAGACGAGCTGACGGGCATGCCGATGCTGTGGTAAGCTGCCCGCGGCGCAGCATATGCGCTGAGATCCGTCCCAGCTGTAACACTAGTCACGCCACCGGTGTACGGGGGAAGTTGAGGCGGAACATCGTCAACGACCAAACGGCGCCGCTTCGAGCCTAGGCCGGTGGTGTCGGGGTCATAGTGGCCGTACGCCGTTGCGGAGTGAGGATCAAATCCACTGCTCGTCGTGGTGGCACCGCCGTAGGGAAGACTGTCGTCGGCACTGCTCGTGCGCGTGGGAATCGGCCTCCGCCCGGAGTCGCGCAGGTCCTGCTGCTTCCGTGCAAACTCGGCCGCCGTCACATTCCGCTTCCGTGTTGTCATGCTGCGAGTGTCCTTTCGTAAGCGCAGACGCACACCCTGGTCGCTAAAAGAGCGCGTCAAAAACGTCGATTCAGCGAGTCCTGGGAATGACTTTGTCGCGTAGACCTGGAAGGTGTCGGAAACAATCGACGTGATGTGGACACACTCCATCTTTTGCATCTGGTACAGCGTGAAGAGCAAGCGAAATTTCCCCTCGACTTTGCAGCTCAAGTCTCCAAAAACAAAGAAGCCGCCATCCTGGTTGTCAGTGTCCTTGAGCCGGTGCAAGGATGAGACCACAGTGCCGATCAGATAGCTGGGGAGTGGCTCCCTTGATGATGCTTCGTCGCCCTTGAGCAGCGAGCAGGACATGAAGTAGTATGGACCTGAAGTGACACGCGTTAGACTGCAATCCTCCACTCCGAAACTGACTCCATTCGCAACTGTCAAAAAGTGCTTCAAAAAGTGCTTGTACTTACTCTGAAGAAAGTTTTGCATCGGATCCTTCTTATGGCTGACCTTTAGCTGCAAGATTGGTGGAGGATCAATAGGTTTGCGATCGGCTGTGTTTTTGTTAGTCGCCGAGTTGGCGGAGGAAAAGGAAATAAAAGCGAAAAAAGAACAGAAAAGAAGAGAAGAACAAAAACACAACGCACCTTTGTCTTTGCCCAATGCCACGCGGGCATGCTGGGGCTGTTGGCGTATCTCAAGCATGTAGTCGGGCACTCTTTTTAAAAGTAGATGTTAGCAAGGACTCCATCTGCGGAAACGGCTGATCGGATCCAGATTCATCAGCCAAGTACCAGACGCACCTGTCTTCCACTTTGATGGCTGCTGGAGGGGGCGCAATGGAGTGGTCGCCGAACTGCGTCGCGTAAACGGTGTGCAGATGCCCGCTCATGGGGGACGGTGGCAGGACCGAGTCGAATCGCCCGTCGTCGTGAACGAGAGGATAGTCACTGGCTGACGTGGCGGCGGCCGTGCCGTAGTACTCGTACTCGTCCTCGTACTCGTCCTCGTCCGCCTTTCGTTTTGTAGACGCCGTCGTGTCGGTGTTGTAGGGTGCGTCTTTTACTTTTCCTCTCGCGCGCAAATCGTCGAGAAGCAAAGATAAAAAACAGCGTCGAAGAGACTAGACGGGGAGAGGAAGAAAGATATAAAAGAAAATTTCAAATAACAAAGCTCGAATCGCGAGGCGTGTCTCCAAAGATGTTCGATACGACTGGGGAAGAATGGTAAAAAATTGGCTGTCTTCTAGTCGTCTGCTGAGTGTGCTTTCCTGTCCGCCTGTCTTCTGTCTTTTTATCGTATGGATCTCTGCCGACAAGAGATCGAAAGCAATGGTCCAGCCGTGGAGCAGATCGCAGACAACCTAACGGCTTTGTAAGAAAGGGATTGGTAAATTAGAGCTAGGTGCCATCCAAAGAGAGCCAGTGTTGCTGGCCAAAGGTAAAAACCGCTGATACTGGTACTGATGCTGGTGTCGATTTTTGAAAGTTGACAACGCTGACAGTTGATTAAGGAGCGACGTAGGCTATTAAGCGAGAAAGAAAGAACCGATAAGAGCCTTGGATGGCGAGCAGTTGATGTAGAGAATGTGTGGACGCGGCAGTTCGATAAGAACAGAGAAAGAGGAGAGTTGCAAGGTACGACGATAAAATAGAATAAATCAAGGGAGAGGCCAAAGTAAGGACTGGAAGGAGTAGGAAAGTGAAAGAGAGAGAGATTGCTCTGGAGCCGGCAATGGATGAGGGGAGGGGAGGGGGGCGAGACGTGATAATATGGGCCACAGAGTTACAGTCTCTTGTAGTCGTCGTTCCGCCACCAGAGGGTGTGTAAGAGCAGCCCAAAGAAAATACTCCGTAACTGCCGTTTAGTTAGAGTGTGAAGGTTCCAGGTCCACAAGAGCTGCTATGCACAACCTAGTCGTCTCGAAACCGCCGTCCTCGTTTCTGCACGCTTTGCTTTTTGTGCGCTTTACTCCGTATTGTTGCTCTTCTCCTTGTTCTTCGTGTCGAGACAGCTCAAAAAGGCTTAAATGATGCCGTCCAGGGTGGTCGCAGGGTATCGGATTTGAGGAGGTTGCTTGTTGACATACAGACAAATATTGTGTGTCCGTATCAGGTCCAAAAAACAAACAAGACTTTAAAAATAAAGTGCTAACAGTTATTTCAACAAGAACAAAATGTAAAGTCTGACCAGGTTGAAATGAGAACGGCTGAGTGAGTGTGAAGAGGGCAAAAGGAGCTCTTTAACTTTGTGTCGAGAAAGATAGAGTCGTAGCTGAGCTGGCGTGCTGATGTATCCTTGCAGTTGCAGTTGATTTCTGGTCTGCTGTCGTCCGTCTGATCTGGCCGAACCTAAAATGCAAAAGACAGGATTGAGATCGTAGGCTCAATGAATGGTTGGCATAGGAGTATATGTGAATGAAAAAAAGGACAAAAACAAGGACGTGTATGAGCCGAGGTGGATGGATGGTGCCCTTTTGTTCTCCGCAAGACAAGCTCGTACCGATTTGTGTTTAGTAGGCACAGTACGGAGCAGCAGCCAGCGGTGCAAAAGAAAAGAGAATAGAAACGATAGTGTATCAACGATATAGACAGGGACCGTTTGAAGAAGAGGGGCGTGGTTGGAGAACAAGAATGTAAGAATGTGGGAGGGAAGAAAGAAGAACACAGAGAGAGAGAGTGGAGAGAGCCAGTAGCGCGAGGGTAGCACGGAGGATATGGGTGACAGGGGGGAGGGGGTGTGTTCAAAGGAAAAGAAGAAAAACAAAAACGGAAGACGGGGAAAAGAAGGGGGGAGGGGGTGTGAGATGCAGCCCAGAGGTCCTCGACAATAGCAGCCCCAGCAATACGCCGTAGGAGCAGAACTGACCAAGACGGGGACAAGGCACGGTGTGGTATTGTCAGTCTTCTCTCCGTAAAAAGGAAGGAGGGAAAAAAGAAGAAGAAAAAGAGACAGAGAGAGAGAGAGAGAGATCACGGCAGGTCTGGGAACTGACAAGGGTTGATGGGCATCAGTGGGGATAGAATGCAGAAGAAGAAGGTTAAAATTCAGATCGGGGAGAAAACAGAAGTGCAAGGAGAAAAAGAAGAAAACCAGAGCTAGGCAAGGTGCTGTAGCTAGTCCGTCCCTCGATCTCAACGGTATCTGGGTATGGAGTCCTTTGCACAGCAGAGTTGAGAAGAACAATTAAGGAAGGAGGGAAGGGGGTGCGGGAAGATGTGGACGTAGACGCCCACCCCAACGGGGTCTGGCCAGGGTCGATCAGTGCCGGCGTGGTGCAGCTGGTGCCCTGTCACTAACCAGAAATGGTGAAGGGATGACCGAACAGAGCGGAACTGGCCAGCGTCCGCGTAGGTAAATAGCTGATGCCTTAGCTGAGCTGCACTGGTAGAAAGGAAGCAAGTGTAAATGGTATACAGAGTACGGAGTAGTTGTGATGGCAATAAGTCCTCCTCCACTCTTTCAGTGCTTGAAGAACAGCCTTTGACCTTTGCCTTGGATTTTTTTGGGCATTGCTTGGCACTCCTGCCTGCTTTCTTCTCGCCTACCTACCAGGTTGTGGACGCAGATACGGGAAAGAAATGCAACGGATGCTTTCTGTAACGGGGGCCGTCTCCGTGGGGATCGTACCAAAGACGGAAGGCAGATGAGGAGGGGAGCAAAGCCCAAAATAATAGAAATGACGGAAATGGCAGAAATGAATAGTGAGAGCAGAGGATTGGACAGAGTCAGGAGGCAAGGAGACACCTGAAAGAGGGCAAGGAGCAAGAGCGTTCTCCGTACAGAGCACAGAGCGCAGCATGCATACTTCGTACAGCAAGGACCGTATGGGGCCAGATACGACGACTGAACCGTTGCTCGCACTTCTCAGGGTCGTAGCAGATCCCAAGTTGGTGCCCAGCAAGCCAAGTCTGGTCTGGGTGGAGTGTCCTGCCCCAGTTCGGCGTCGGATTGGGTGGATGTGGATGAGATGAAGAGAAGCGCAATTGGGCGAGCCACGCCGCTGGCCGAGATGAGGTAGCTTTCAGAGGCAAAGAGGAAGACGAGGAGCAGCAGGGTCAGAGTTACTTTACTGCAGAATGACGGGTGATGTCTCCGTAGCGGGGGCGAGAACAGAAAACGGAAATAGACAACAAGACCCGCACCGAGGTGAGGAAAACACGCAGCTATTCTGCGCCCGAGCGGGTTCCGGCTCGGTCAAGACGCGCCAGGCAAGGTGTGTGTGTGTGTGTGTGTGTGTGTGTGTGTGTGATCTGTGTGTATTTTTGTGTGCGTATGTTGTAGATGGAGTACAGCATACAGATACGTCTGGCTGTGTGTGAAATGATCTCAGCACGTGAGTATGCGAAGCGTATTTTTTTAATTACTTTCTTTCCTCTTGTTGTGGATGATTGTTTGTAGATGCGTATGTGATCGGACGAGCTTCTTTTGGTGGACCTTTTCGACACTGAACCGAGTCTGCTTGAATTGCAATGCAATGCAAAATGGTGAAGGGCAGGATGCCAGGGTTGCCAGATCTCGAGAGACCTGGAGGAAGCAGGTAAAAGGACAGACGAGTGACCCGATGTTTGTTCTGAGTCGTGAGTTTTTCGAGTGGCGGCTCTCTCCTTTCTTTTCTTTCTTTCTCTTTTTCTTTCTTCCTTTTTTGTTTTGGTAAACGGCCTTTATGAAACGAGAGGTCGGCAGAATGAAAATAGGAAAAATGCAGACCATGAAAGTTGCATCAAACAGGAAGCATATATTACATAAAAACTGCGAGAGATGGAGGCGGAGAGAAATAAACAGTCAAACTAGCGTTTTAGATGTCTGCTGTCACCGACTTGTAAAGTTGAAAACCATGAGGCCCCCAAGAAGCCAGAAAGAAAATTGGCATAGGAAAGTAAAGAGGGTGGCATTTGGAATTCCTTTACAGTCTCCAAGCGCTGAATTTCTAATGCCATGCATACCTGCAAGCACGGGGGTACGGCATAGTGGCATAGTAATAATATTCCATAACTGTAGGAAGCTGTCACATATGTCCGGCAAAATGGTAAGATACTACTCTGTGTTTAGGACGGGCTGCGGCTCTCGTCGCTTCTTTTCCTAATACCATTACTGGCTGAGATCAGTGGCCTCGAGATGCAGTGGAAATCGAGTAAGGCTGGCGGTGTGAGGCGTGTGATTAATTGGCTTTGATATGTCGTACTCCGTACATTACGGGTTATACGTCCTAAAGCCCTTCTCAAAGATGCAAGCGAGGATGCGAAGTGGCTGACCGGGACTGGGACTGGAGGGAGCTGACAGTTAGAAAGGAAAGCCTCCACCGCTGGTGGCGTATGGCAGGCGCCATCCAAGATGGAAAGTGGGATGTGGTTTGGTTGTTCTTTGCGTTGCTTTGCACAGGAGCTGTTTCTCCAGGCTGCTTGCTGTCACATTGTCTTCTCCCCCTGTTATCCTCTGTACCCCCCCTCGCCCCCCTCCTCCCCGTCTGCTTCATTGTTGCTGGCCGTCAGACAGCTTCCCTGTCCCTTCACTTCTGGCAGGTTCCTTCTGTCTGTGCGGTTGCAGGAAGGGCATGAACTCGAATCTGGTCTGGTGCCTTCCGCGAGGCTTCGGTACCTTCTGCCCCCCCCCCCCCCCCCCATGCAAACCGTTGATGCTCGGCGTTCTGACGCTGATCACCCCGGTTCGTGTCTCTCCGGCAGAAGCGCGAGTGAAGTGTGCAGTCAAGCATTGCCTTTCCTCAAGCATACCGCAGTTACTGCATGATTTTAGACGTGCAGCATACAAGCAGTTGGACACGTCAAGATGTAATGTAATGTAATACGGGGGCCTCAGAAAGAAGAAAATCTGCTTTGCTGATTGTCCTGTACACTCCCTCAACACGATTGTACTAAGCAGGCGTCAAAGGTACCTCATACTTCCACTGCGTAGGTCTGGTTGTAGTGACAAACAAGCATTTTTAGTATGATTTGTGCATAACAAAAAGCTGCCCTTCTTACTGCATGAATGGGCAAAGAGGTCTGGAGCACTTGGGTGAGCTGGCGGAGGAGGGCTGGAGAGAAAGGGTGGCCCGATTTGTAGTGTTGCAACGGAAACGGCACTCCAAAAAGCGCTTTGGATCTTGGCATATTTCCCAGTTTCGCCCAATGAGGCAACCTGGTAAGGAAGTCGAGCAGACAACGGGCTGAAATTGTGCCTCCGCTCCCTAGCACTTTTGCCTCGTCCGCGGCCCCTTCAAGAGTGTGGTCGAGTTTGGCTGACGGCTGTAAAGCATGCATCCAAATCTGGGTTTGGGGAACTACACATTCGGTAAAAAAGGGAAAGCATGTCCCCCTTTCTTGTGTTGGCTATCCACATGGCCGACTTTCAGGTAGTATCTTACAGAAGCGGCTTTCGAAGTGGACACTAGCGTAAACGCACGGAGAGTGGCCCGCACGGTTTGCCCGGCGCAACTGGAAGAGATATGTGCGTGTATATTTATTTGACGTGGCCAGGATGTTTAATGTATGTGTACATAAAGCTTAAAGTCTATGTCGAGTGCTGAAGCAGCTGGGAAGTCTTTGAAATGTATGTGCGTACGAAGTACGGAGTATTACTCCGCATACGGGAAAGGTACTCACTTCTCTGTATTCGTATTCCTCTTGAGCGTAACAAACAGCTCAATTTAGCTTCTGTGGGCTGCGACGGGTCTGGACATGGTAGGGTCGCATTGAATAGATTGGAAGGCAGACATAGCCGCGCATGATGATGGGCGGCGCGGGAGTACCTACGTATCCAGTACATGTACATACGTGCAAGTATTCGTGAAAACTGGCAGTCGTGCAGCTTGTAATACTCCGTACAAGGTATTGCCGTTTGCGTGACAGCAGGCCCCGGTCATGTGTGGCACTTTATTATGAATAAATCGAGTTGGCGTTTTTGCAGTTGCTGCTGGCAGAAGGGCAGCTGTCTACGTCGTACTCGAATCTTGCACGTGCAGTGTTTCAACAGGGGCAGACGGCACAGATTGACTGCCACTGCAACTCTTCGTCAGTCCTTATTAACAGGTTTGCAATAATCCTGGAGTCTTGTTGAGCAGGGGAGAGGCGGCTTGTTAAGAGCAATGGTGTTCTGGGCGGAGAGAAGCTGTACAGAGTACATTGTGTACCTTGCCAACCTGTTTATCTTTGTTAGTACTTTCGCGGGCGGTGAAAGTGCATGATACTCGATCTCCCAACATTGTATCTTACCTATGTTCCGTCTTCTTTTTTTCTTTCCTTTCTTTTTTCTTTCCTTTTTTTGTTCTTTCCTCCCCCCCCTCTTTCTTTCTTTCTTCTTTCTCTCTCT
The DNA here is from genome assembly GCA_019925295.1 of Sporothrix pseudoabietina. Classification (NCBI taxonomy): domain Eukaryota; kingdom Fungi; phylum Ascomycota; class Sordariomycetes; order Ophiostomatales; family Ophiostomataceae; genus Sporothrix; species Sporothrix pseudoabietina. Next base: position 1,916,968 of record JADHKS010000002.1, on the reverse strand, counting down.
TTAGCCTCAGCGCCTCTTTCCTTCCACGTCGCAATGCTGAGGCGCAGGCCGTGACGAGTTCCAGTCGATCAAAATGCGATGATCAGACAGCCCAGCTACCAGGGTGTCACCCGGCTGTTCCAGGTGGCATTTTCCTTCTCTTCTTCCTTTCTTCTTCCTTTCTTCTTCCTTTCTTCTTCCTTTCTTCTTCTATTCTTCTCTCGGCAGCTCATCTGTCTTCATGTTCTTTCACAGCCCCTGGTCCATGACTGACATTTCGAATGTTCTTCAAACATTCGAAAGGCGGCGAGGAAGGGGTCAGTGCATATATTCCCTGCACCTGACAGAACCTGACAGGCCTCTTCAAGATAAAGAGCCTTTGGGCAGGCGGGATCCGTCAGAAGGAATCGACCGTTGAAATATGCGGACTCCAGCAGAGGGGGCAGCAAAACTGTGTAAATTTAAGGGCGTAGTCATCAAACCCTTTCGCTATTTTCTCTGTATATTTCTTGTCAGCATTTTGCCCGAGTCTTTCGGTCTTCCTTCGGCCCCTATTCCTGGTCTCGGGTTGTGTTTAGGTGATATTATTTTCTTTCTGCTGACAATGAAGTGCAAAGACAATAGGGACCATCACAGAGCAGAACGACAGGGGGAGTGAAGAACAGCTCGCCTTTTTGACGAGCACGTCGCGGTGTCTTGTCAGACAGTCGAGGCCCCTGGCATGGGCTTTGGACTTTGGCATTAACTTTCTTCCCTGCCAATAAAATTTCTAGTCTCGGGCGGCGGCGTATGGCAGAGGAGGTAGGAGGGGGCACGGGTGGTAGGGCGCGATGCCATCGTAGGAGACAGGGTCGCGGGGCCGCGCGAAAAACGTAGAGAGGTGAAAACTGCAGTGAAAATGTTGAAAATGGAGTGTATTTGGCAAAAGCTTCACTTTCCGGGATCTACGAGAGAATAGGGGCTTGTTTATCGTGTCGTCACCGAGTTCCTTCCCTTAACGGAAATAGATGTGTTAAGGGAAAGTACGGCTTTGTCTTCACCGTACACGTCTTTCTTTGATAATTGCGAAGCGCGCTGGGAAAGGAAGGAGCAGCTGGATACAAGTCCCTGCCGTCCCATCAGTTGTTTATACTAGGATGCTCTTTCCATTTAGAGAGCAGCAACCTCGCAACATGAAGGTGAGCGGCTCTTGCCTGCCGTGCACGGCACGAGCCACATTCACAACAGGAAAGAGCGAGAGAGAGAGAGAGGACATCATTCGAATGCAAGGTATTTTTGACGAGTTTTCCACTGACGGTGTTGTTCTCCAACCTGGCGGTGCATCGCAAATGACGGCGTCGCTTTCGCTCGTCGGAAGATGCCATCGCGTCACCGCCTTTTTTCTGTTTGCTTTTCGACTTCTAATGTAACCTCTAGTTGATATGTGCCTGATTAGCAACTTCGGCGAGTCTGCGTGACCGAGAAAAGAACGAGCAGACGGGGCCCCGAAGAAGCGAAGCGAGCAGATGACGACGAATGGGAAGCAAGACAAGCCTGCGGGCCATCAATCACACTGCAGCATGCGACGACAAAACATGCTTCTGTTGAGTCCAAAGTGACGCCTGAGGGCAGCACCGCTCAACGTGTACTGAACACAAGGGGAGGAAAACAGAGAAAACGGAACAAAAAAGACAAGGCCAGAGGCGAAGAGAGAAAAGACAAGACCAAAAAAAAAAAAAAAAAAAAAAAAGGAAAGAAAAAAAGTCGCTTGCTGAAGGGTGCCAGCCAACTTGGTACGACTTTACGGGAGCCTGCAGGATCTCGTCTGCTGGCTGGCCGCAAAACAGATGGAAGGACCCGCCTAGAGAGCCGGCTGGCGGGCCGGATTGGCTGCAAGCAGGGCTGGACGAGGGAGACCAGGGAGGACGAGAGAAGAACGGTGTGGGCAATGCAGGAAAGAGAGAGAAGAAGGGTGGGTAGGTGCATAGTGGGTGTGGGCGAGCTGCAGAAAGCTGCAGGACAACATTTGAGTGTTTGTTGGTTTTGGGAGGAAGAGCAGGGGTGGTCATGAAAAAGAAAGGAAGAAAGAAAGAAGAAAGAAAAAAGAAAAATAAGAAAAAATAAGAGGAAAGGGCATACACCCGCTGGACGGGAAGGAGAGTAACATCCGACGACAAAGGACGGCGGCAAGACACTGCGAGCTACGAACGACAATCGACAAATGACGAACAACAGCCAGGGAAGCGAGACAGAAGTGACTTGGCAACATAACAGCAAGGCCGGCCACAGAGGCTGGGGACAACATGTCCAGGTAGGTCCCAGGTCACACAGCATCTTCACCTCGCACGACAAGTGCATACAATCGCATGTTTTCAAGTGAGTTTATGTATTTTCGTATACTGTAGTTGTCTACGTTATTCTAATGGTTTCTTTTTTTTGCTTTCTTATTCCAGACGAGCGTGTCTCCCAACTGTACAGTTTATGCTTGGCTCGGACGGCGGAAGGTCGGACAAACAAACAGGACAAAAGGAGACGCGAATGCTGCTGCCCGTCCCTTCCTACCGCCCATTACCCCAAGTTCGCTGGCAGCAGCGTTGTGGTGGTTGCTAGCAGGGCACCACACGCACGCGAAGACCGCATCGGTACGGATCTTGGTTGGGGAAAGGCAGACAGGCTAGCCAAGCTTTTGCTTTTGCTTCCTTTATTCTTCACTTCACTTTTCTTTTCTATTTTTGATTTTTGATTTTTTTAACTTTAGGATTTGGCTCTGCCAGTCGTGCTAACCTTGCTTCTTTGTTCCCCGAGGAACACAGACCTAATACTCGCCAGCACTTGGCCATACGAGGGCAAAGTAAATCAGCTGCCGGTCCTTCCAACGCCATCATGCCGTCGCTTTGAACCTTGATTTGCAAGCGAGGCAGACGGTCACGATCTTTGCTTCAACTTTCGCTGCCGCCTTCCAGCTGGTTCATGCTCGCTTGCCCTTTCAAGCTTTGGCGTGGGCGTCCTTCGACGTCAAAACGGTGTCAATAATAATCCTTTCTTCCTCTTATAAACTTTCTTTCCCTATACTTTTGTAACCCTTATACGTAAACAAAGTTAAGTTAAGCTAGAGAGAGAGAGTATCAAAGGTACAACAAAGTAACACTATCAAAATATTTGTATTGGTATATGAGCTTTATACTATACTTTATTAAAGCGTAACGGCTAAACTAGCTCTAAAGCGTTATATCCGAGCAAGAACGAACGTACAAGTAAGCGATAGTCATACTCGAGCCTCGTCGATTATTTATCTGCTGTCTTCTTTTCCCTTCTTTCTATCTTCTTTTTACCTTTCTTTTACCTTCATTTACCTTCTTTTACCTTCTTTTACCTTCTTTCCCCTTTTCACCTTTTATACTAGTCTCGTATCAGCAAGGATTTATATAGAGGTTAAAATAAACCTTTTATATTATAAGATTTCCGTGCCTCCCCCTTTTTGATTTTACAGAGTATTGCTCTACTGTGTACGACGTACTCCCTCTTATTTTAAATAGCCTCTTTTGATCCCTGAGAGCCCATACATCCTATTTAGAAGTGTGTGCTTCGTACGACGGTCTCCCATGCACATGCGTTGGAGTATTTTGCGTCAGCATTTCTTTGTACATGTACGACGTACAGCGTATGAGATGACTGGACTCCGTACGAAGCCCGAGTTCGACTTACACAACGCCAAACACAACGGAGATGCTTCACCAGCCGCCTCTCCACCTCTTCTACCCCTGGTCTAGCACCGGTGATGCTTCCCCTCTTCTCCTGTGGCCAGCCCCCCAATCAACTCGATAGTTCCTCTGCTACTGGCAGCCAGCTCGAGCTCGCTTGTCAAACAACGGCCTGTCCAGGTCAAGTAGACACTATGGCGCGCTCCCTTGAACAGCGAAACATTCGTGGACCCCGGTCTAGCCTGGCCAGGCCGGTGCAGTTCGCCCAAAATGGCAGAGCGACAGAATGACAACCCGGAGATTGACAACAGCGGTATTCGGGGTACTCTAAAGTCCCGGCTTTTCTCTCGCCTTTTATCACGCATAATTTATGCTCTCAAGCAGATCCTCCTCTCCTTCTCAGGGCACCGGCACTGCAAGCCCGCCAATGGTTTTTTTTTATATTGTATTTTGCACGACGCAAATGCGGCGAATGCAGAATTCCTGGCAGGCAACCTTTCATTCTAGCGTTTTGTTTGCCAGTCCTGGTTTTCTTTTTGCATCTTGATATGTACTTTTTTCAGCTCTTTCCCCCCCCCCTCTCTTTTGATCTCCTCTCGATTGTCTCCTCTCTCAAAGGAACAAGGTACCGTGAACCTCTCCAAGGTTGCGTTCGGAATACGGAACACGCCCACAATCTCAGAACATTGCACCGAACAGCCCTCCCCTCTCTTTCGTTGCCCCCCTCTTCCCTGCCTCGCTTTCCTTCCATCCTTCCCTCCCTCTTCTTCCTTCGTGAGATGCGCTGCCTTGTTCAACGGCTCAGAGCGTGCCATAGTCCACTCACCGCCCAGGGGTGCAACGCTCTTTGGCGTTGGCCACACGCACCCAGGTCAGACTTTTCGTGTGCGCAGTCCGGGATAGCAAGAAAAGGTCCAGGAGAAAATGGCACGCATGGCCCCCTTTGGGCTGGATAGTCGCGGGCACTTATCGACGGAGAAAGTACAACAATAACCAAGAGACCCCGAGAGCGCCACAATCGTGCCCCGTGTGACGTACGGCGTACGGAGTACTTGCGACGCACTTCTCAAGTCGTCTTGTCAGAACTGTTTCCCGATACTTGCTATCCTCGTACTTCTCGTCGGCCAAGAGGCTGTACAGAATAGGGCCTAGTGTCATGTTGTTTGGGCCTATTCACGCTGCACCTTTTCAGCCCGCATGTAAGACATTCTCGAGATCCACTTTGAGTATGGAGCTGGTAAACATTGAAGCTTCATCCCAACGTCTTCTCTCTTGCATCCCAATGTTCTCGTATTTTTTATGGTGCTACTACTCATGGAGAGTTTGGATACCAGTTTTATTGTCTGTGTTTGCATCTGGGTTTTTATATGGAATTTGATCGATACGGACGAAAATAACATCTGACAAGTATGTTGAGGGCATCCCACCGTGTTAGTGACTGCAGGTCCTTTCCTTCGGCCCATTTTACTGGCGTTGTGCCGCCGAAAGAAAATACAAGCCAAACGATGCAAGAGAAGAGGAAAACTTCCCACACATTCGCTGAAAGAAAAGACATGCAAAGTGAAAAAAAAAGAGAAATGATCTCTTGAAAATAAATCTGAAAAATACAAGACAGGCAAAGATGGTCGGATAAAGCAGAAGCTGAGCTTGAACTGGCTAGGCCAATGCTACCTGACAAGAAAAAGCATAAAGAACTGTCCATGTTCAGAATTGTCTCTTTTTCCAAGTCATTGAAAGAAGCAGCTACTAAACAGCACACATTGGTCCCCCCCCCTCCTGAGGCTGGGGTTTCTTCTTATGAGAACTGATAGACCTTTGTGCGTTGGAGGTGGAGATGCCCTTTGTCTCATAATGTCAGAAACTCGCTGGGGGGTCATGTGGGGCTGTCTCCTGGGCTCTTCTTATAATCTGTTTTTATTTCAAATAACAGAGGAAAAGTCAAGAAAGAAAGGTAACCAATAGTAGCCTGTGCATCGTCCTTTCATTGAGATGGCCATTTGTCTTTCGCCATCTCAGTTCGCGGAAACGGCGAACCAGATCCCATGTCATCCACAGAGTCCACCCAGCCCCCCCTTCTTCCCGCCCGTCAAGGCGATGAGTTCTTTCTGTAGGTTCTTCACACAGGCGCTCACCTTGGATGCCCTGGTGCAATGTCTCGTGTTTCAAAATAAGATAGAGGTGTGCATATTGAATGTGTGATGCAGCAGTGACTTCTCAAAGGAATATAAGATTACGTGCAATGATAGCAAACCGAGTCAGCCAATTTTCTTTCTTCCCGTGTTCTCGAACGGTGGTCTGAATGTAATCAAAATGTTGACCGGTGCAATGGCAGAGATCCAGAAACACAAAATAAAGCAAACAACGCGTATTAGAGGCAAATTCAAAGGTGCACAAAATTTATCAAGGCAGCCTTGCACCGTTCCTTTATTGCTCCGTTTGTCTCATGTCTCAGCGTTCGTCTGACAAAATGCATGTGCAACACCGGGTGCACGATCATGCTTTGATTGAAAGAGCATAAAGATGTCGCCGGAAGACTGCAAGCTGCAAGACACAAACTCAAAGCACATATCGGTGTTCCCCGGGTAAAAGAAGTGCATGGACAAGAAAGCAGGGAGATGGAAATAAAAAATGATCAGATGAATAATACGAAATACCGGATGTAGACCTGGGATCAGGCTTCCAGGTACGGGGGACGGTCGGCAGTGATGTTCGTCATCCTCTATTTCCTTTTCTTGTCTTTCGTCTTGTTGTGAGACCGGTTACTGGCATCAGCCGCTCGTCAACCGTATCGTTTGTCTAGACGGCGCGCCCGACAAGCGATCTTGGATCACCATCGAATAAATGCACGACATGGAGGGCAAGTTGCAAAAGAACATGTCGGCATATGCTCACCTCCCGTACCTTTGCTTGTTGCTATCGGATCTTGATGTTACCTTTTTTTTTTTTTTTTGGCCAACATGACGTTTGCTGCTCTGCCCTACCGTACGCCAGAGCACGGCTACCATCCGAGACGTTGCACAATATCTCTTGACAGGTCTGGGCCGTCCTCGACTGACACTGTTTTCCTGCTGTATCTTTAAAAGCCCATTTTTAACTCTCTACCCATCCTTCCGCTTCCGATCGTTCAGCGTTCTCTCTTATTTCCTTTTTTGACCTAATCCTGCTGTGTTTCCACTTTGCTCGTGCGAGTTTGTCCCTAGAACGGCAGCGCTCTCTTCCCTGCTTTGCTCTTTTTCTCCATTCACGTAGCATCCGGCCGAGTTTGGTCTATTTTTTTGGGGGGCCCTTGGGCATCTTAAGCATCTTTCCCTCGATTGCCATTATTACAGCGTATTAAGATGGTCCCAGACTCCTAGGCCGTCAAATGGTGGTCTATGGAGCAGTAGCATTGGCGGAGAGGCAGCAAACAAGCTACCCTTGTACGTTGAATTTGTACCCGGGGGTGGTATAGATACTTAATGCTCCGGACCAGACGATACATGTGATTGTGGTACGTCTTTCTGACTGTGTTTCTTTTACCATTTTGGTATTCGTACACCGTACAGTGGGTCGCAGAGGAGCCCAGGCAATGCTTCGCTCCACAGATGGTGCTCATCTGGGACGTCCAATTTTGTGCCTTTAACGGAGTAGTGGACAAACAGATGATACGCATCGAACTTTGATTTCTCGCTACTCGACGATTCAACTGTATTATTCTTTTTCACTATTCCTTTTCTTTTGATTGCTTCGCAGTCGACCTCCATAAGTCACCGCCGCAAGCCAAATACGCGTATGCACCTTCCAGTCATCCCTTCAACGCGCAAATTTTCAACCAAGGACACTCTTAAAGACGTATTTTTACAGTACCACGTACGGAGTATGAATGCAGTGTTGTATTTTGTCTCTCTTCTCGAACACATCAAAGGCTTGAGAAAATTATCTTTGACGTCAAAGACCTTTACCTCATCCAGAACTTTTCCGTTTGCCTGGCACATTACTTTGACCCTCCTGCTTTCTTGCCCACAGAAGTTGTGCCGACACAGATTGTTTTTGGCTGCAAGGAGCCACGCTTCATGTCCTGCTCACTCCGCGTGAGCCGAACACAGACACCATGATGGCCCCCTCGCTCCCGAGACCGCCCTGGATGCAACAAAGAAAGGAACCGAATGCCCCGTGCTGCATCTGTAGGTGGCCTCTGCTGGCCTCAACAGGCCAGTTAAAGTTTTGAGCTTTGTGTCGCCCGAGTCTTCTGACCAGTAATAAAAGATGTGCTGGCCCCAATCCGGCCCCCATGTGGCGGTCCATTGCTGAATCTCTGGAAAGAGCGCAGGATCTTTGCAATCTCACATACGTACGACGTGTGACCTAAATCTGTACGACCTGCTGTCGTTTGTCGGGGAGAAAATGAGCCAACACTTGAAGCATTTTCGTAGCACATACGATGAACTCCGCAAATTTTATCGACAACATCAACTGGGTTGAGCAGCCGGGCGGCAAGCCGGCATGCCGAACGCACTCGCTGTCTAAAGAAAAAGAGAGATAAAACAAGCCTTGCATGGTCATGTCGTCGTTTTCCCTTGCATATGTTCCGTTTGGCTCATAATCTTTGCAGTGCCAGAGCCTATCTCCTGTGCTCTGGTTTTTGTTCACCTGCGAGCTTGCATACTGCACAGGCGGATTGGTTGGCGCATCGAGTACGACGTACGGAGTACAACGCTGCAGTAACTCCCCTCATACGTCGTATCTATTTCTCACAGCACACTCCTTGGGCCTTTTCTATCGTACATTTCTCCTCACTGTGTAATGTGCAACTATGCTTCTGTATAGCAGGACAAATGAATCTTAATTAATCGTCTACTTCTCGACATTTGTCATTCTCTGCCGCTTTTGCTTCCGGCCGACGCTCTGCCTTGTGTACATGTCGCTAAGCAACAGCTTGGGCTTGAAGATAGAGCTCAAATACGACTTACTTTGAAAGAACGCAAGAAAGGGGCTCTCATGGTCATGCTTTTTTTTATTCAGTCAACACTTCTGAAAGGTGGTCTGTTTATCTGCAACGATGGCTTCTCGTATAAATCATTACGTAGCACGACGTACCTGGGGGGGGAATATTGTCTTTACCGCCTTTTTGCTTTGAAATATCTGCATCCATGCCTCTGTGCATTTACTGCTTGGCCATGCCTTTCTTCCCCCTGCCTTTCTTGGTTTCCCCCGCTCGACACCGATAGAACAAGGCTGATAAAGCACTTGCGAGAACGGATGAGGTCGGTGAGTACACATGTTGTAAATCGAATGCTGCAGGCGCCTGCTCTCATTGTCCTATGCTTAACGAAATTGCTTGCACTCTTGGTGATATTACACCAGAGCTTTCTATTCTTGGATTGATGTTTCCACGCTAACAGTGCACCCTCAGTGTCCTGTTGGGCCGCTTGTTGAGCACCGATATACCAACAGCGTTGCATTGCCAGTTGGCTCGCTTTCTGGCAGGCAAGACAGTAAACCGAGGCTCTAGAAAAATAAAACTTGATTGATACCTTCGTTTCAACTCTTACATTTTGAGCTTTGAAATGATGCAAACCATTTATGGCCGTTGCTGACACATAACAGCAGGCGAAATCGAACTCGACGCTTAGCGCTCCCAACTGATTTCATCCCGTCCTTTGGATTGCCTTTTGTCTGAATCCTAATATTGCGTCAAGGCTACCTCTAATTTGTGTCGCCGCCCTTTGTCAAGTGTTTGTAAACCTTGGTCTGTTCTCGGTCCGCCCCATATCGTTCTAAATGACTTGCTAGAGTCTCCCAGGGAACTTTGGATGTACTACACCGCGATGTAAACGTTTTCTTGATACAAGCAACTCTGTCCAGCCGGGGCTCTTGATACAAACTGTTATTTAGGGGAGTCTTGTATTTACAATACCATCGACCAGGCCAGCTAGCAGTCCGCCCTGGCCGCCTTTCATGTGGCCACCTCACTTTTGGCCGCTACACACACGACGACACCTTCTCTCGTGGCACGGGGCCGTGCACCGCATATCTCAGAGAGGCCTATCCCACCACTGCATATGTGTATTCAGCCCGCCTTTCCTGCCTTACCTGCTTCCCCTACATACCCACAGGTCTTGCTGCAGACAGAGGGGGACAGCACAGCAACCCATTTACAGCTTTAATCAAAGATCGAGATCAACATCTAGTAGGTCACTGTACACATGAGCTCTTATATTCAAGAAGATAAATCAAAATAAAAGGCAAAAAGTCCATGGGCTGATTCTCGTTGGATATGATTTCTTTTGTGGTTATACCGTGATGATCACGAAGAACGTCGGGGTGAAAAAATGATCTACCAAAGAGCCATCTTTAAGATTATACGGTCGCTGTATGAGCCTGGCCACTGGTATGGAGAAAAGAACGACGACCGCTTGCCTTATTCTATACAGTTTGGAGCTGTTTCCCTTGTCGGATGATGTGCTGTCATCACTGATGTACGCTGGCCAATTTTATAGCATCACAAACTGGCCATTGAGCACACGGAGAGGATAACAAATTCTGGCCGATTGTATATGATCTCCAACGAAAAATAGCAGAAAGTAATTTAGCTATGGAGACAAGCACGGCACCCTAAGTGATGAAAGCATATCCATCACAGCTCAACGGTTGATCGACGCTTGCGTAGCGATCAAGTCAGTGCAGAAATAGTCGGTGTAAGGCATAAAGAATTGCTTTGCCACAATGGCGGACATTGAAGGACACAAAAATTTGATGGCTGGTAGAGTCTCTTGTCTAATGCCCTTTCTTAAAGATGTGTATCGCAGAAATGTTCGAGCCGGGTTTCTGTTCACAAGCGCATCGGATAAGTATAAAATGATGAGGCCGCCCCAGAGCCAGCAACAGAAGGTATCAGCATCATCCGTAGTCACGAAAGAAAGGAACAGCCCGCCATTCTCGCCCTACACTGATTAACCAGGATGGCCTCGGGCTGAAAACAGTGTATGTTGGAAAGCAGCTGGCCATCTACTTTTGGGGGCACAGGAATTAAGAGACCTCCCATTTGTAGAACGGCATTAATCAATACACGATCTGACGGGGTTGACGCGGTTTTCATGCATCAAAACCAGGTCCCTTTTTCGTCACCATCAACGAGAATATTTCGATATTGTCCCAACTCCCTGTCTACAGCACACACAAAACTCAAACGAACGTGTGGCGCATACGGAGGCATATTCTATTTCTGGACGGTGATACTCAACTTGCGTCAGTAACGGTGTGGCTATTAATCTATGTCCCGTTCGTGCATGATTCCGTAAGTCATCTCTACCTCTGTCGATTTCCTCAAGGGCCTTTTGACAAACGTCACAGGCGTGTATCCTTTTCTTTTCTGCACCTGGTTCTTGTAGCCACCCCTCAAGATACTCACTGTTCTTTGCCCGATTCTGGAAAGGGAAGCAACAGAGAACTGAGACATTTGAGTATTAAAGATATGGAGACATTGGGAGGCAAACGGTGCTTGACCTACTTTGACCTCGGAACCATGGACTTGATGAAGAGAGGTGTGGGAATAAGAAGAAAAAGGAAGATAGCAAACAAAGCAAAACACACCTTGCGCAGAATGACAGTCGTACAGTCCCCACACCAACCGAACGTGTTGTCTCTCCTTTACCTTCCGTCGCTTGTGCCTGCAATGGCAAACACGAGATGCGGGTCTCTTTAGTATCCTACTCTTCCTTGTCTCCATTTATTCTGTCAACTTTTATTCAACGCCCAGAGAGGGACGTATGCCTGAGCGTATCCTGAAAGGGAGAAGGACCTCTTTACTGTCGGCATCCAGAGACTCTAGGACCTCGTCTGTTTTTGTATCTATACCCGTCTCTTGACCCTTTCTTGGCGACTTTCCAGTTTCCATTCACCTCCGAAGTCGGCAATGGAAAGACTGCATAAAGTTTAACGGGAGGCAGCAGAGAGGTAGACTGGATAAAGGGAACACGCAGATGAGATAAAAAGATAATCTCGATCACTCTGCATGTTCCCGGGGCTATAGGGGCACTTTTCTGGGACAAACGCCTGGCCTGGAGTGTGCAACCTTTTTCGCTTGGCCTGGCCATCCTTCCCCTGCTGATCTTCATTCTGCTTGTCTTGTTTGGTCCTGCTGTCAGCAGTATGTACTAGTTGTCTATCCGCCATCTGATTTTCTTGACGTGCCTGCCCGCCTTGGCACTCTTTTTGTGTATGTGTGGATGATGGCTACTAAGCAGGGCACCGTATGCCTCCTTATATTTTGTTCAATCACGGAAGCACACCTGGTTTAGTAACAAAGGATGGCTCCAATGGAGAGCCCACTGCGTCTTGCGTGGTGCTCTCTCTGCGATTCCAGGTAGTAGGCCTGACCGCTGTTTGAAGGTACCACGTCGTGGTTTTCTTCCTGTGACCCAGACTGCGGATGATAGATGTGAACGAGGGGAAATAAGGATGGAAGAGGGGGTGGGAAATGAAGACTGCTCTCATAGATTTGACTGGCAGCACTCTTCATATGACGCCGGGGCCGGCATTCAGAGGATGTAGAGCTCCAAACCCCCTTCCTTGAATACGACAAGTAAACACTGTCCGTAAAGGATGCGTGGCCTCTAGAAAAATGAAATCCGAGGCAGTCTCACTCGCGGGATCTTCAAACTCTGGGTTGAGACAGAGAAATAAAATCAAAGCAACTTTAAACAAAATAAACAGCCAGCCACGAGCTTTGGGCGGTACTACTAACTATCGACTGACCTGAGCTCTACTGTCAACAATAAATGGGTGTCATCAAAGAAGTGCATGCGTACTCCAGTGAGGTGGTAGTTGTTTCAACATAAGCAGTGTGGCTGTCCATCTGTGACTTCACCTAGCAGAGTAACTATCTGGGTAGATAGATGGCTGGAGGAATGGACGGGTGGTTGGAAATTGATTTCCCTGTGTAGACTCCATGCTGTGCGCGTCCTTTCCGGACGCCTTCATCCCTTGGTTTGTTGCACGATCCTGCTCTGTTGGTTGCGGCACACTGGAAGCTGCAGGCTGCCTGTAGACAGGCCAGAAACACACAATTGTGGACAGGCTGCGAGTAGGCTCTACGACAAAATAATGACTGTGGTGATGACATCAATCACTGAACTATGGCTAGGAGTCAGAATAACTAGAAAAGATATTAATGGAGGAGACAACATCCAAACTACACTCGTAGCCGAAACATGAAAATGCAGAAGCGGAGAATGGATAATATGGAGACGGAGAAGAAGACATAAAAACGGTAAGCTTCGTAAACCAGGTTCCGTTGAGCCTGTGAGACCACGGAAGGATATTCAACGCCGTAGATACGGGCCTTCCCGCTGCAAAAGTTTCATTCCTTCTGTGGTTCAAATTCTGCTCCGTTTGCGGACCTCTGCTTCTTTTTTTCTTCTTCTCTACATGTGGGAATAACAGCATACCCGTATAATACTACTGGATATGGTAACAGCCCAAGAGAGAGGGGAAAACATAATAGAGGACCACGCCGGGCGATGGTGCAAAAAGCAGTCGAGCTGTGACTGAAGTACGGGAGGAGGGGGTGGTAAAGGAAAGGGGAAATGAGGACAGCACATAGTTGCAGTTGACTGCCGACATCGTGCATAGGGCAACATGAGAATGAGAGAGCGACGTTTTCTTGCCCTGCACTCCGTAGGCGTCTGGACTTCCTGCAGCTGCGCGTTCGATTTCGGGCTCAACAACTCCTAATTCGGATCGGAAGAGCATATCTCGACCAAAGCAGAATCTCGCAGGTGACGCACGGAACACCGCAAAGGCTGCGAGAAGAAATGTAGAGATGTCTTGTGCAACGGATGAAGGGCACATAATTATGAGGGGCTAGGCAGAAAAAGAAATCAAAAACGAAGATGGCGAGACAGTGTCGTACGTGGATGACCTATATTATATATCCCATCTTATGCATATTGCCAGCTTCCTGCTTTTTCTGGGCGTAGGATTGCCATTTCTCTGCCTCTATATTGTCCTTTTGGGACACCTGCAGGAGAAGGCTCCTCGGGTGTCTGTGGTGTGGTTGTCGTTTTCACAGTGTCTCAGGAGATGATCGTCCTGGTTGTTCGTCGCTGGCCCGTGGTTGGCGATGAACGAAGCCGGTCGAAGATGGACGAAAAGAAGAGAAGGTAGTGCCAGAGTTGTAAATCAATCTCAAAAAAAAAAAAATAAACAAAGTCACAAATCGTGGTAACGAGCACGTCTGTGGATGTGGTGGCGAACATTCGTTTACGGCGTCTTCGCGCCTTCCACGAGCTGCATATTTCTGAAACGTCTTCCCCTCTCATTCACCACCCACTGTCCACATTCCTGTGCACATGACATATACGTCGTAGACGCGCAGTATTGCACAGAATATTTGTCTTCTTCTCGCCACCAATAGTAGCTCCATCCTCGGATTCTGTCGTTGAGAGGACGCCCTTACATCGCTTCCTGCGGCCAGCTTGCAGAATAAATGTGACGCAGCTGCAGGTGGCTGCAAAAGCAACAGGTATAAGGATGTGCAGGACATTAAAAAACAAAAATCGTGAATGTACATAGTAAAGGTCGCATTCTCTTGTGCACCTTGCTCAATCGTTGAGTGTTTCATCTGGCCATATTGGGACAGAGCTCTAGAACACTGCAGAAGAATGCACAAGAATGGCGCATCTGCGTGCACCACCATACAAAACAACGTGGTGGTGGCAACGCATGTTTCAGCTTGTCTAGACTTCTACCACACCTTTACCACCTTATATGAGGGCTGTAACTGCTCGTGGATTTCTCCTTCCGTTCATGATGCCCTCTTCTCCGCACCTCTTTCGGGCCGTCGTACCACGGCGTCAACACCGCCTCCGTATCTGATCTGGCAGTTGAATTTGGACTGCTGTCATGCAATCCCCGCGGAAGCCGCCGGTATTCGGTGGTAGACCGGCCGAGCCAAGAAGATGAGGGAAGCAGAGTGTTAGCAGTCGTGTATGTCCAGAGAACACCGATGGCTTCCGCATGCCCAGAGAACACTGATGGCTTTCGCAGGACAGAGAGCAAAGGTTAAAACAAAAAAAAGTAAAATTTGACGCTACTATGGCTATTAAATTGAGAAGAAAAACATCCAAAAATGTATTGACCGTATCCCAATTGCTCTCCAAATCGAACCAAGATAATCCAAAACCCATTTATCCCATGATGATTCTATATAAATTAACAGTAAGAGCCGATGATGGCGTGGTCTACGACTCCTCTTCTATCGGGTGCGTTTCGCGCCGATTTATGTGCCCGGAGCCGCTATACGGCCCTGGGTCTGCACGACGCTCGTCACTGTCGTCATCGGCGTTGGCCTGGCTTTGACGATAATCTTTGCCAATCAGCCGTTCTTCCTCTTGCTCCCCTCCTTGCAGCCTTTCCTCGAGGTATTTGCGGTTAAGAGAAATGGCCTCGCGCGTCGTCCGCAGCTCTGCCTGAAGGCGCTTCGTAAGCTTGTCCAAGATCCACTCGGCCTCCTCCTGGCTGCCCATGAGCGGACTCCGGGCACCGACCCAGCTCCATTGGAGGCGTGATGGATCCTCGTTGTCGGGGTTCAAGTCGAGAGAGTTTTTGGCGTCCGCCGGGTCAGCATCGCCGCCGCCATCGTGGTCGTGTTTTCCGTTCTTTTCGCTTCCCTTTCCGCGGCCGTTATTGTTGCCGCCCTTCCCACCCTTCTTGTGGTGCTTCTTCGTGTGCGCTCGGCGGTGCAAGTCAGCGTTGCGCTCGTCCTCGCCGATGAGTTTGAGGAACCACGCCCATTCTTGAAACGTGTACTTCCGTGGCGGCGTGTGGCGTAGATGCTCTGTGACGTGCGCAATCTCATCGATCAGGACGCAGTGGTACTCAGCACGCGATGCTGGGAGCTCGTGTGGCAGGTCGAGGCGCGGCATCGACACAGTTGAAATGGACCCGAGGGCATACCCGGATGCACCACCGCTTGTAGCCGGTGTGTTAGTCCCCGACGACTTGCCACTCTTTGTTCCGCGGCGTGAAGAGTGCAGCTGATTACCGGTACGCGCGGGCCGCGATGTCATCGAGGCTGCGCCGTCTCCAGAGCCTGCCGTCTTCTTACTGCTGTGTGAATAGTCCGACGCAGCTCGTTTTAACTTTGGGGTTTCACTCTTCCCAATGTACGACGTGCTGCTCTTCTGCAGCGGCATACTCGGTCTCTGAGACTGAGATGTGCTCTGCGATGACGAGGCATCTTTTGACGCGGAATCAGTAGCCTCAGTTGGCTCCTCTGTACCATCATTGGTGCCGAATTCCGTAGTGTCCTGGAAGGCGTAGTCTTCGCGGTCTATCTTCTCAACTTCTCCTGGGTGGCCAGAAGGATGTCCGCGGCGTGGGCCACCGGGTGCATCATCAACTTTCCGCCCGAAAGGCTTTAGGTCGTCTTTCGCATTGTCGGAATTCGGCTGGCCGCTACCGCTGGAGCCACCCTTCTCCGTCGCATTCTCTTCGTCGTCGGGGCCATTCTGTTCTCGCAATTCTTTCTCAGCTTCTTCAACGGCTTCCTCGGCCTCCTCTTCCTCCTCTTCCTGTTCTTCTGCAAACGATTTCTCTCGGTTTTCAGGAGATTCTTGCGCGGCGCCTAGAATTCCTGGTGGCGCCTCCTCAATGTCGACATCGTCAAAAATTACACCGCATGTCAATGCGCGAATGAATTCCTTTAGGTCCCGTTTCAGACCGCGCTCGCCGGGGAGAATCGTGATGCGGCCTACTGCATTCGTTGCATCGCTGATGGCCTTCACAATGGTGTCACCCGCATTGGAGATGAGAATGGTTGTGGCCGGCAGCGCCAGCAAAGACCAGAAAACAAAGAAGGACCGGCCAGCATTGGAAATGGGCACCATGTCACCGTAACCAATCGTCGTAAGACTGACAAAGGCCAAATAGAAACCATCAAAGTAGTTCCAACCCTGATACGGATGCTCGCAGGTCTGGAAGATGTAGGCACCAACCAACCACAGTGCAAGCCATGTGCCACCAGAGGTGGCCATGGCCATCCAGCGACGTCGTTGGGCGGAGTGGCGCTGAATTTTGCGCATGATGTTGAACTCTTCTTCACGGCGCTCGTATTCAGTAAGGCCAGAGGTGTTTGGCCGGGGTCCCTCGAAGCTGGAGGAGCCGTCATAATCGCCACGTGCAAGGCCGTCAGCGGACTCTCGTCGATCCCGGATGGGCATAAGAATGTCGTCCTTGCCCTTCTTATGCAAAGTCTTGAGAAATTTGCGCCGATTTTTCTCCGTCATCCGCGCATCCAGACGGCGCCTGCCGCGCTCCAGTGCAAGGCTCCGAATGGAACCGATGACCAGACCGAGGCTGATAATACCAACCAAGGCAAATGGGAAGAGGAGGGCACGGCCCAGTGTCGTCTCTGCTGCAAAGTCGCCAAAACCGATAGTAAATAGCGTGATATCTGCCCAGTAGACGGCGTCGAGATACGCCCAGCCTTCGATGTTTGAGAAGACTAGCGCACCGATGAGCAGGTACATGAGAAACATGATGGTCTGCAGCATCAGCGTGCGCTGACTGTTTGTGAGTTGGAAGTCCTTTGGGTAGTGGCCCTTAGCCGCACCAACAAATGTAACAACCATAAGGGAGGCCACGAGCATGTACAGGACAGCCGAGTAGATGGCGTAGTAAAATGCTTGCGACCACACGAGGTGCTTGTCGGCGCTGATGCCGGACTTGAGTGGGCCGGACGAGGTAGACACTAGCGCAATGAGGGCAAGCGAAGAAAAATACCAGCCGGTCATGGTGATGGGCTGGGCAATGGAGAAGCGGACGCGCCGTGCCATGTTCAAAAGCAAAAACATATTGGAACCTAGCGCAATTGCGAGCTGGACGGCATTGATACAAGTGAGCCTGGCAGATGGTCAGTACGATGCAGAGCTAACGTAGAGATGAGGACACTGCTCACCATATTGGGTCTTTGATAAAGGTAGCTGTGTCGATGGTCTCGCCCGCCAGAATCTCCTGTCGCCATGGCCGAACAAGGGCACAGATACTGAAAGCAGAGGCGACTGGGCCGAGCGTCGCGGCGACCATCGGAAACGCCGAACTGGCAAACCACCAGCGGCTTGGTGATAGGTTGAAGTCGCCCTTGTCGTGGTTGAATTGGGCAGCAAGGGCGGTGGCGCGGCCGTCGTAAGCCATGGCTGCGGCATCAACTGCTCGGCGGTTGATACTGAAACTTCGCCGCTTGTCCAGTTCGTCGATACATTCAATTAGGTTACCGCTGCGGCCGGTCACTATAGCGTCGAGGCTCATGAGGTGCCGGCCCTTGTCGGCGCTGCTGCTGGAGATCTCCTTGGCATCGGGATTGACACTGGCAGCAACCGGCATGGTCATACTGGTGGTGCGTGACGGCGGCTTGGGCCGGCCCAGCTGATCGAACTCGGCCTCATACTCGCCGACGGCTTGGCCCGCCGAGTCATCCATGGTGGTAGAGTGGTGGAGCCAGCGTGACAATGAGGGAGATGTCTATGGCACGTCCATTCAGTCGTATGTGTCGGTGATGAGCTGGAAGATAGGGTCGTCGCGCAACAAGGGATGAACTGATGCGTCCAAAAGCCTTTGCAGTCTTTATGCCGCCAGCCAGCAATCTGTGCACGGTGCAGGGCTTGTTAACAGGCGTTTGTGAGTCAAGAGTAAACGTATTTGTCTTCCTCGCGTTCCGGGTGACCTCTTGGCAAGACGTGGGTCGTTGATGAGGCGTGATGGTTAGGTGGTGTGGGAGAGCAAAGTGCGTACGTTGTCGATGCCAACACGTGAGACAAAGAGAAACGAAACGGCAGGAGAGACCCGAAAAACAAGCAATTGCCAAGACCTCGAAAAAAAGCGAAAGGAGCGACGGACAAAATCTAGAATAAGTATGACAGGTGGTAGGTGCCTGGGTGGCAATGATAAAGTGCGCAACAAGTGAGGAAAGTGCGATGGAGTCGAAAAGAACCTGCAAATGCACTATGTAGGTCGTTCTTGCTTTGCCAGGCGATGACGTGAAGTAGCAGATTAGTGTTTTCTTCCTTCCCGTATCCCCTCAATCCATCAGGGTCGCGCTTTCCCCACAATGACAGCGTGCTGTGTCGATTCACAGCGAATTCTTAATCTTGCCCTCGTATCTGTTGATATCGATACTCTACGTTATACGACAGCTGGGAAATTCGCTCGAGGAGCAGATGCTCAGCCCCTAGAACCACAAGTCAACCCATTTGTTCTTTGACTTTGTAAGGTTCTTTTCAAATACTTGACGCCTCGGTTTGAATGTCCTTTGAATTTTGCTCTCTTTCTATCAGCACCAGCTCTTTCCCCAAAACCTGTAAATTGGGCCCGTTTTAGGACTAGCGCGTAGAGTGGCGAATCGCCCTGGGAAAAGCATGCTGGGCAGGCACGATCAGCGACTGGACGCGCCTGCCACAGCGGTCCCTTTTGGCGTCAGGACGCTGCGCGTATATGTATTCGTCGATAGCTAAAAAAGAAACACCAAAAAATGTCACCAAACTGAAAGACAACGATGTGCTACATATCTCGACCCTTCAACACACGCCACATCCATACACGGCGTCATACCCAAACCATCGCCAAAAAAAGACACGACGAACGGCTGGGTTGCACGACATTGCTTGTCAAACTGTGGTGCGTCCTTGTCTCTAGGGTGGATTTGAGGACCTCATTTGACAGAACATACCTTAGCCACGAGCTTCCCCAATCAGCCAAGTCTGGCTTGGTTTCGAACTGGGACACGCGTTATTTTCTGGTCCTTTTGTGCAGTCGTCTAATCTCATTCGCCTGGGACTCGATCTGGCACACCCCAGCACACATCTAGCCAAGTTTTCATCGGAGACATCCACCAACAGATTTTAGACTCAGACTCCAGACTACCATGACGTGCAGCTGGAATTTTGTGACTGAACATTAGCGGGACGAAAGTGAGGAAACGGGCTAAGGTGAAGGATCAGAGGGCAAGTAGCCCAGGCCAGAGCCGAATTCAAGCAGGGTCTCAGTTTCAAGCAGGGTTTCAGTCATCGGCCGTTGGATGCCTCCCGATGCCGCCAGAATAGCGGCGATGCCACGCTCGATCTGTGATGGCCTGCTGCATCTTGGACGGCACGGGCGGCCACTTTGGACTGCATCGAGTGTTGTCCGCAGAGCAGGCGGCTGCTTGGCCACCCGAGATGGGCACCCTCCGCGATACCAGCGGACTGTAACTGGCTTTGCCGCGCGGCTCTGCCAGAGTCCGGCGAGGGTGAGAGCATTTTCAGCTCGCGCCTTGGACGACGATTTCAGCTACGTTGTCGGTCAATCTGAAAATGCCAAACATGTCCTTGTGCCCTGTGCATCGTCGGGCAGCATCATTGTTAGGTGAGGATGGACCCTTTCCCCTCCTTTGTCTTGGTATCGTGTTTAACTTGCAGCTGCTAACATGCGATAAAGCCTGTACAATGTTCACAAACATCCGCCAACAACACCGCTACTCCTTTACCTGCCCCCGTCCCATCATCCTCCGTTCGATCTTGAAGGTGGGGATGGTGTTGACATAGCGGAAGGCGTACGGGAGGCCGCATTGCAGCCACCGCCGAGCTTCCTCCTTCGTCAAAATTACCCCATCGCCGTTATCCGTTACCGGTGGTCAACAGGTGAGGCACAGAATGGCCTGAACGATGCCCAGGACCCGGACGAGGCCCAACCGCAATCCTTCCTCTGGCCCAGGCCGCTTCACGACGTTTTATTCGCGTACGACTGGGTCAAGAAGCACCTATCACCGCCACTATCAGCTTCAGTACGAGGTGCCGATGGGCGCCGCCATTTCCTTCGCCGTGACCTTTATGCCTATGGCTCATACCTGGGCGCAGGGCTGGCCACGGCTCTCGCCTTGACGGAAACTCACAATCCACATCGCGTGGCGATTCGAGGCGTGGCCGCGTACAACGGTATCTACAACTGGACGGCTTATGTGGGCATGACAGCCGACAGCATCCCGGTGGCGGACGATGCGGCCACCATAAATAGCCTCACACCAGGAATTCGGCCGTTGCCGGAACTGTTTCGTCAGCCTCCCGATTTGTTTGACGCTTTTGCCAGCCCTAGCCTGTTCTTCCGGACCACTGGCCACCTCATTGCCCCTCTTCATCTTGACCGAGATACCAGCAGGCAGCTGCTGGAAGAGAAAGAGGCAAGGCTAGAAGAAGAAGAAGGAAAGGATGGACAGGCCAGTATGCAGCCTTTTGGAAAGAGGACGTTTGGTATGGAACTTCTTGGAACATCTCGCAAGGCCTACCTTGCATTTCCCCCCATAAAGTCGACCCTCTCCATTCCGCCAGCTCTTTTTCTTCACACAGCCCTGGAAGAACCTCTTTCGACGGCAAAGCCGACAAGAGCAAGAAAGACGGGTGCCAGTGCACGACCACGCAAGATCCCAGAGGCCACAAATAGCAACAACTCTTTCGCCATACAGGCAGACGAGATGGCGTCTCTCATGCGGCGCGGTATCGACAAGGTTGAGATCAAACGACACCAAGAGAAGCTCTCTGTCTTGTTGCCCGAATACACCGTCGACAGAAACATTGAGAGTGAAATGGAAGTACGCAGCAGCGAATCGGAGCGGCGTGTGCGCCTAGTTGGCGTCGATGGGCCTGTCGACAGCACACTCGAGCTTGGCGAAGATGGCCAAGCAATACTGCTTGACTGGTTAGACGAGCATATGGACAGCAACCCTATCTGATACCACCCAATAAGAACACAAAATCTACACTACGCGCCCAAAAAAGGCTACAAACCGAATGCGACTTGTGGGTATATTAATGGTTTTGAGTGTCAATCTGACAGGGAAATGCACCGTGGTTGACACGATAACTAAGAAACTGGAAAATGCTAAAGGGAGCACATCTCTCTTGAAAAGGCAAAAACATGACAGGCATAAATAACGCTACGCAGATAAAAACAGAGCCCCCCACTCAAGACCGTCCACCCTTCACAGCACAAAATCAGCCGACGTCGTGGCGCACCTGAGGCGGCGGCGGTGGAACCTCGCCCGTATCGTTGAGACTCAGCCTGTGGCCTGGAAGCCCATTGATGCCGAGAAGACTAGTGCTGGCAGCCGCATCCACACCGGCATCGCCTCGTAGGTATGTGTTGGCCTGCATGGCCATTTGTTCGCCAAAGGCCGTGCCGTCCAGCGCCAAGTCCGTTGGCAGTGTCCGGCGACGGCCCATGCCACCGCTACCGTTCTTGTTCCGCCGAGGGCCGAACCAGTAGTAGAGGAAGCCTGCAATTGCAAGCAGCGGGATACCGACGCCAAGGCCGACACCGAGACCCAGGGCCAGTGTGTGTGCGCTCTTCCCTGGTGTTGGTGAGGCCGTGCCAGTTGCACTTGTCCCTGACCCAGATGAGCCGCTCGTGCTGGAGCCGGTGGACTTGGCAGACGATCCGGATGCAGTGGTGGTGGCTGACGTGGGCGACAGTGTGGGCTGCGACGTCAGGTAGGACACGGTGCCCGTGAAGGAGGCCGTCTCGCCAATAATTGTCTGCGCTTTGCCCGGGTTCACCACGAAGCTGCCGCCCTCGTTGGTTGAAGATAGAGAGCAGTTGCAGAGGCCCGCGTTATAATCGCCGAGGCAACAGAAGCGATTGTCGCCGCAGGCTACCATCTCGCCGTCGGCATTGCCGGGTCCAGTGACGCAATAGTCACCGCAAATATCGTTGTTCCAGTTCGGGTTTGTGCACATGGAACGGCCAACGGCTCCGGTGGTCAGGTTGGGGTAGGCTTCGGACTCCCCCGTTACGACGCATAGCGAGTTGCTGAAGCAAGTATACCCAGATGCGCAGCAGCTGGTGATGAAGGCTGTTGGGTCGCAAGGG
The DNA here is from genome assembly GCA_019925295.1 of Sporothrix pseudoabietina. Taxonomy (NCBI): domain Eukaryota; kingdom Fungi; phylum Ascomycota; class Sordariomycetes; order Ophiostomatales; family Ophiostomataceae; genus Sporothrix; species Sporothrix pseudoabietina. The sequence continues at coordinate 1,894,433 of JADHKS010000002.1, read as the reverse complement.
TAATATCCGGGGACGACGGCGCCGGTTGGATCGTAGCAAGGGGCGTCGGGATTGGCGGTGGTCAGGGGAGGCAGGCTTGAGGCGGCAAAGAGGACGGCGAGGGCAGAGACCGCGAGACGGCCCGCAGGCCGGGGTATTGTTGAGTCAAACATTTTCAGTGTGTGTTTTGTGGGTTTGCGTTGTGAAAGGAGATGCTGTGTAGTCAATACCGTGTATGATGGATTGATGTCACACAGCAAATACCAAAGCGAAAGAAAAGAAGGGGGCCGCTGTAATAAATAACAATCAAGAGTAGAAAAAGGTACGGGCTTGAACAGGCAGGGAAAATAATTGAAGGAAGAAAGAAAGAAAAAAAAAGAAAAAAAAGGAAGACCGCTATGGTTGGCAAGGCTGAGCACGTTCCATTGCAGCTCTCAGGCTGCCCTGGACCCCAACTCCGATTTATGAGGCGCGCGGAACACACACACACACACACACTTTGACTTTGGGCTGTAAAGTTATCGTCGCTTGTGCCAAGCAAATCAGGCCAACCTTTCTGGCACGGGCACGGCCCAGAACACGCCAGACCCAGCCACTTCCTCGATCTGTGCAGCGTTCTGCCGTTTGGGGGAAAGTCTAGGCAATAAACGTCTGCGCCTGCTGCTCACTCTCTCCTCGCCTCAAGAAAAGGAGGAAAAAAGGGTAGTAGTACTCCGTACGGAGTGCGACGTACCAGAATGTGAGGCACATAGCCCGTGCAGAGCCTCATCGAGACAAGCCACCGCCTCCGAGTCAATAAGTCGAGTGGTTGAAGTATGCAGTTGCTAGCGCCTACTCGCAGTCAGACCAAAGGACCTTTCCTGTTTGGGGGGCGCCTATCTGCATTCTGTTGTCACAAGGAGCCCTCATTTTGTGCGGTATCTCATGGAACTGTACGTCGTACTTTGTAACGTCGTAGAGTAAATTGAAACAGTAATATGGGCAGATTTACAGAGTACAATACTTCACGTCACAAATAAGGCAGCCCGTCAAACGAGAGGCCGTCGTCGGAAGAGACATTGAGACGTCAGCGATGCTCGCGAGCAGCCAATACCTTTTGGCGGTCGCATTTTGGCTAAAAGTCAAGGCTACATTTGTGTCGTTCATTTCCTAAACTGCTTTTCTTTCCGTTTGCGCACCTTTGACGATCCCCGCCGTAAAAACCCTCGTATTGTTCAGTTGACCCGTCCCCGGCTTCAATAAAGAGGGGAAATGTGTGCCATTGGATGGTTTTCAGGGCTGATATGTAACTCTGCAGATTGTGGTCCAGAAGAGGGAAGGGTAAGGGGGCGTGCCTAGCCACAGACCGCAAGACTCGAAAATAAAGTTTGAATAAGAGAGCGTGAGTTGGTACCTAGGAAGTAATATGGCAGATGGAACTGCCAGTGAATATACGTCGTACGACGTACACAAAAGGTGCAAAAAAGGAAGTTCGCAATGCCAATAACAAAAGACGAAATATCGATTGCAAAGATGTGAAATGGGGCAAGGCTGTGGTTGGCTCTGTTTAGCGAGCCGGGACAGAAAGGGAAAGGGCGGGCGGGAAGGCACGCTGGCAGGAGGGCCTAACCGGGCAGTGGAGTCTAAAAAGCCCTGAAAGCCCCGAAAGCCCAATAGACTTCAAAATTTTGATTTTTTTTCGCGATGAGAAATGATTGCCAGTCGGAGTCGACTTCATCGTCAGTGATCGTCTGAACTACTAACAGAGTGTAGAATCTTAAAGCCTTCTGGAAGAAAGGCGATGTGTTAAAGACCAGGCAAGGCTGATTTGCAAGAAGACATATGGAGAGAAACATGGCACACGGGAGCAATTAAGCTTTCTCTAGGCCCGCTGCGCCACGGAGTCTAACAAATGGCGTCGGGAAAGAGCGGGCTTCTCGACATGGCCACAGCAGGCAAAAGAAATTGTACTTCGTATGGAGAAGAAGAAAAGTAGGCGACACTTCAAAAGTAGCAACTGTGACGTTGACCGGGCTGGGTTTCTTTTCTTACATTTACAAGACAATGCCATGATAAGTACGGAGTACGACGTACGAAAACTACTCGTCGCAGATATGAGGATAAGGACTAGAATTTGAGGTTTTGACAAGTCAAGAAAACGAAATAGAATGAAAATAGAAAGAACAAAGGAAAGTACGTAGTAAGAAAAAAAAGCAAAGAATGTAAAGAATGTAAAGAGGAGTAAAGTGGAGTAAAAAAAGATATATACATGCACGCAAGTACATACATATAAACCGAAAAGAAAGAAAACGAAAAGAAAGAAAACGAAAAGAACGAAAACGAAAAGAAAGAAAAAGAAAAGGACAGAAAAAAGACAAAAGACGGAAAAACCAAGGCTCGCTATTTTGGACGGTCAACCTTCTTGACTCATAGTCTTCTTCTCCCCCTCTTCATGCCACCATTGACTCTGTCGTCACCTAATACCGGAGCACCACACCATGACCGACGCTCTCAAGCGCCTGCAGGCGTGCAAGAGCACTGTTCTCCATGGCCACAATGTGCGCGTGGTACGCGGCATCGGCCTCGGCGGTGTTTTGCGCGGCGGTCTCGCTCCGGACAAGCTGGATGACAGCCTCCTCCTCCTTTGGCGGTTCCTCCACAGACTGGAAGAAGACGGGGTGCACCTTGCTGGCATCGTTGCTCACAGAGGAAGGAGCATGCGAGGAGCCGGCAAGAACAGGGTGCTGGCGGGCAGCGTCAAAGGGGTAGCTGTGGGCCATGGCCTGGTCGAGGGCGGCCTGCCACTGGCTGGGCGTGGCACTGATGCGGCGCTGCAGCCACGGGTAGCTAGCCGCCACGGCCTCCTTAAGGGCGTCCTCCCAGTCGTTGTGCGAGGCCGCGGGCCGCTTCAGGTACTGCTGCTGCGGGACGGGGAGCAGCAGCGTGGTCTTGAGGGCCATACGCACGCTGTCAATCTCTGCCTCGACAACAGCGAGGGGTGCAACGGGGTTGGCGGTCGGGACAGTCGACGAAGACACACCAGCGGCAGCCTTCATCTTCTCCCACCATGTCTTCTGCTTGACACCGACGCTGGTTGTGGAGATGGTGTCGTCAACGGCAGCCGGCAGTGTCTTGGGATTTTTGGCCATAATCCAGTTGTACTCCGTCTTCGTCTGCACGTAGTGCGTCGACGTCTCAGCGACGCTCCAAAGCTTGGTCGACTCAAGGCGCAGCTGCGGCAGGTGGGACAGCACCCGCGGCATGCGGACCATATTGACAGCGGCGGGATCCATAGCTGTCGTGCGGATGGGCATGCGCATCTTCTGAACATCGGCGAAGTCACGGTCAAACAAGAAACCCTTGGCCGTGACCTTGGGGACGGGCATGGGTGCCCACATCTGAGCAGCACCACCACCACCGGTGGCGGCCGGTGCCCACAGGCTCGTGGATGTGAGTTTCTCAAGACGCGCATGGTTGGGTCTGCGGGGTGTACGACGTACGTGGAGTGCCGCGGGCTCCTTGTCGGATGTACGAGTGGGCATGTTCAGCTTCTCGATAGCAGCGACGTCCCGGTCAAACAACGGGCCATTGGCGCGCACCCTGACTACGGGCTTGAAAGTCCACATCTGGGACGAAGCAACACGGCTGCTGGGGGCTGCCCACAGGCTGGTAGATGTGAGTTTCTCGAGGGGTGCACGGCTCAGAGTGCGGGGCGAGCGGGTCATGTTGAGCGCTGCCGGTTCCTTATCCGTAGTGCGCGTAGGTTTGTTGAGCTTCTCGACGGCAGCAACATCACGGTCGAAGAGAGGGCTCTTGGCGCGGACCTTGGCCACTGGCTTGGGAGCCCACATCTGCGAGGCCTTGCCGTTGGCCGACGTCCACAGACTGGTCGACACCAGCTTCTCAAGAGGCGCGCGGTTGGGTGTGCGAGGAGTGCGCGGCATGTTCAGTGCAGCCGGCTCCAGATCCGTGGTGCGAATGACAGCCGACTCCATCTTGGCCTCCTCAGCAGCTTCCTTGTCAAAGAGGGCCGTAGTAGTGGCCTTGGGGATCCTGGCCTTCTTCGAGCGCGGTGCCCACATGTTGTTGCCGACCTGCTGTTGCGGCACTTCTGTCTGAAGAGCAGCCTTCTTCTCGGCCTCCATCTTCTTCTGCTGCGCGGCGGCCCAGAGGCTGGAGCGCGGGTTGGCCGGCAAACTCTTAATGATGCTGGCCCTCGAGTTGGCCTTGGAGTCCCACAGCTGGTTGGTCTCAATGCTGGCCGCCTCAGACTTACGGGGCTTTGAGCGCAGGGTGGCTGCTTGGCTGACGTTGTCGTAGCTCTTCCAGGTCTCCTCGTCCGGCTGGGCCATGGAAACATCCCTGACGTTCTTCTCGACTGTGCCCTGGCGGTCGTTCCAGAGTTGGGAGTCGCGCTTGCCGTTCTCGTTGGTAAGGTCAATCAGAATCTCATCAACCCCGACGAAGCTGCTGCTCTTGTCCATCTCGCTGTCAGACGGCATGTCGTCAATGTAGTCACCCATTACTGAACCAGAGGAAAGCGGAGGCGGGAACATGCTGAGGGTCGAGGGTACCTGCTCAGTCTTGAGAAGGCTGGCAATCTCCCAAAGCGTAGTCTCATCAAAGCCATCGTCGCTATCAGAAGCGTCTTCATCAAAGCCGTTATCGTCGTCATCGTAGTTTTCCTCGTCATCATAGTCGTCAAAGAAGGAAGAAGAGTACTCGGCAGCTTCGAGCTCTCTGGCACGCGCCTCCAGAGCTGCATTCAGCTGACCACCGCCCGAGACCATCGTACCAGGCATAGCGCCGAACGGACCACCGCGGGTTGGCAGCGTGGGAAGCTTGACTGTGTCGGAGCGCTCACCCCAGGGGAACTGGAAAATACCGAGCGTGCCACGCTTGTCAGGGAGTGGCTTGGGGCTCTCCAGGATGTCGGGAAGCATGGTGACGCGCTTGTTGCGTCTTGGCGGGCGCTGGGTGACGGGGCGAGGTGCCTTCTGAGAGGAGGGCTGAATGCGCTCTTCACGGTCGGCCTCCATGGCGTCCATTTCCAACTCGAGGTCCTTCATCCTCTGCATCATGATCTCCTCCTCAGTAGTCTCTCGTTCAGCAATAACGGTAGGAGCCGGGGCCTGCTGCATAGGCTTGGCCTGCGAAACAGAAAGAGACATCCATAGGCCGCGGCTAGAGTGTGCCACTTGTGAAGTCTGGTGAGCATGCTTGGTCCAGAGAGTGACAGACTCAATCGGCAGGGGACCAGAAAGCTGCTTTTTGTCGGCCTTGGACGTCTTGAGAGACGAGGCTGAAACTGATGCAAACAAAACTGTGGGCTGGTGCGACTGAACGGCTGGAACGGGTGTCCACAGCAGCGTCGTGGTTGTCATTGTGGCAGGTCTGACGGCCGGGGTCCACAGGGACGGCTTCTGTGGCTGGGTCGGGACCGTCTTTTGCGACAGTGCCTTTGTGACAGAGTCTGAAAATGCGACGTCAAGTGCGTTGTCGTACGGCCGGTGCAGGCGGAGGTCCAAGTCGTCCTCGTCCGAATCCGGGGGAGTGGGGCTGCCCAGAGCGCCAAGATCGATCACGGCGTTGGAGAACGGAATTTTCTTGTTGGTGCCGTTCAGGAGGGAACCGGCAGTTGATGCAGAAATTCTGTGCAAAGCAGATTCGTTGATGTTTGCTTGAATCCGGGAGCGCCGGGCAGCTCTACGGTCAGCACCGATGTGGGTTGCGATGCTTCCCTTTGCTGGTAGTTGATGCTGCTGTTGCTGTTGCTGTTGCTGTTGTGGAACAACAGAGGCATTATGCGAGCTTATTACAGATTGGCGGCGTGATTCTGCACTGGTGGACAGTGTCTGCATCGACGAGAGCGAGTCGTGCCGCAAGTCATGCTGCATCTCCTGCCAGTGGCCCGCCTGCATGTCCATTTCCCTTTCGAGGTTGTCTAACAGCGCCAGGCGCCATGTGGGGGTCTCGTCTGCCGTCACCGCCAAGTTCGGCTCTTCGTACCGCTTTAATTGCTCCTGGATATAAGCAAGAGCCTGCTCCGGCGATTCCAGCGGCGACGGCTCTGCAGCCTTCACAATTACCGGGTTCTTGGTGGAGGAGGGGTTCAGAAGTAGCGGTGTCGGGGGTGGCATCTTGCGTGACCGGACCCGCTCTTTACGATCAGAGAAACTCAAAGTATCGTCGCCCACACGGCGATGCCACTGGGACTCGCGCTTCTCTGCTTTCGTCGTCCATTTTGTGTTGTCCTCGCCAGACGAAGCAGATGAAGCAGGTGAAGCAGATGTAGAAACAGGCGGGGAGTCAATCTTTCCTCCGCCGTTGTAAGTGGTTGCGGGCAGCAACGGCAGAAGCGGTCTAGAATTGTCGTCTTTTAAAGCCGCCGCCGCTGCAGGCGCCTGTGTAGTGAGATTGAGATGGCGCCCCTCCCCGCGTTCTCCACCATTGATGTACGTGGTCCGTGCCACCTGCCTGTTGGCTGGCATGGGCACTGCAACAACGGGGGAGTGGACTGAACCCCAGTTGGTGGTTGCATCGTCGTGCGACCGCACATCAGTGCTCATGGTCACGGTTGAGTCGCGAGTGGGTGGGAGGACCGGTGACGAGGCACGCTTTCTTCCACCAGTCGTCATGCTGACCGCATCCATCGATGGTCGCATCGGGGCATCGGACATGACCATGCTGTTGCCAGGAAGACCGAGGAGCCAAGAGCTGCCGGCCTCGTCATTGAGATGGGAAACGTCTTCGCTGCGAAGGGGGAGCCCACTCATTCCCAAGATGTTCTCAGTCTGGGCGGACGTACGACCCGTCCGGTTAGTGCTCTGGGAAATGCGGCTGTCATGATCATAGCCTTCGCTTGGCGACAGAATGATTGGCATGTAATCAGGAGGCATGGCCGGCATTTCCGGTACAGACGAGCGGCGCCGCACGACGGATTCTCCACTTGGCGGTGTAGGGAACAGAAGCGTCATTTTTTCATCAAAAGTCATGCTCCTCGTGTTATTTGGCTGCGGGCGGTCTGCACTGGGGCGTGCCATGTTGTAGCCCATGTTCTTGGGAGGCAGCGGCAGTGGCGGGAGCTGCGTTGGACTGCCCGGATTCGAGAGGAGGATCGACTTGCGGCTAATAATGGATCCACCGGACTTGCTGCGACGATGGCCGGCCAGGTTCGGCGACGGCTCGGCGGGGAAAATGGCACGGTCTTTTTCGAGGTGTCGGGGGATGGGCCGGGGCCGGTGCACAATCGAGTGTCTTGACCGCCGTTTAGTCTCTTTGGTGCTCGCATCGTTGATAATGTCCTGCACTGTCTCCGGGTTGTCATACACAATGTTGTTCATGAACATCACTGTCTGCGGTTGGCTGGCACTTTGCTCGTTGTTCAGCGTCTTCAAAGCCATGGCCCGCGGGTTTCCAGGCAGACCGTTCGTAGGACGTCTCAGCAATGGTGGCTTAGGTGCTTCAGGGGCTGCCTGCGTAGGCGTCTTTGGGAGCTGGCGGGACGGACGAATCTCGGGGCGGCGAACGCTCGTGTCTACACCAATCGGGGCCGCTGGGAGATCGGCATCTGGTCTTGCAGGTCGTGTGGGAGGCGCAAGAACAGCAGGTTGGATAATAAAGGCGCTGGCAGCACGGCTCGGCTCGACAGTAAAGTTCATCTGCTCCGGAAGGTTGTTCTGAGGGATCTGCTGTTGGGGCGATGGGAGAGGGATCGTAGGCGACGGCGCGGATGTTATAGCAATGGACTTTGTCCGCGTCGACCGATCGTTCTCTCTGTCGACAGGTGGCTGTCTCGGCGACCGTCTCCGGAGTTCCTCCACGCCGGGCGATAATTGAGCTGAAGAGGTCGTGGCCACGGGCATCGGCCCGAGACTTGCCATTGGCGGCATGGGAGGCTGGGACGATACAGATGCAACTTTCTTCCGCTTGAGGCTCACAGAGCGCTTCATGGCCTCTTCCATCGACATGTTGGGCGGCTGGGGTGCAGGGCGCTTGGCGATCAACGCAGAGTCTCTCTGAAGATCGTTTGCACGTCTCTCTCGCTCACTCTTTGCGGCTTCCTCTAGGCTGATCGTGGCAATCTTTTTGAGGGGGTTCTGGTCGCCATTGGCCTCGAGAATCGGGTTCGAGATCGTCATCTTGCCGCCACCGCGGCCACTACCAGGACCGCCTTTGAGGTCAAGTAGACTGCGCTTGTTCTTGCCCTGGGGACGAATATCAACCTTACGCATATTGGACGTTGCGGTGGCAGTAGCAAAAGCAGAGACAGCAGGGGCGAAAGCTTCATTTGGCATAACCAATGGCGGTGCTTCGGCGTTTGCCAACATGGCCACGGGACGAGAAAAGTTCGAGGGCATCGGTGGAACGTCGGGGCGCGGCGCTTCGCGAGGCTGCTCGAAGGCGGACATCGACATGATCTCGGAACGTTTGATATCCTCGAAGCGGCTGGGAGGGTAATCTGATGAAGCATCGGTAGAAATGGAACGGCCCGTTGTGATGTTGCGAATGCCGGGAGAGTCGGGTGTACGTGCTGATTTCGTGGTTCCTGTCGTCAACGGATCGTTACAAGCAGTAGTAACAACTATCAATGTCAGTGGGTAATTTGAATGATCACTGCAGGTCATGATGATACTCGGCTGAACTTACAAACGAGAATTAAAAGGCCGATGGCTGGCAAAAGCGTGCGCAGAAGGAGGCCGCTGCTGGTCATGCCGAGAAGCATAACCACGCTTGTCTATTACGCAAATAGCATTAGTTTCCACTGGAAAAGAAGGGGTGAATGAATCAAACTGGACAATAGTAAACATACTGCTGTCCAAAAGGTAAAGGCGGCAATGACAAGCAGAATCGACTTGCTGCGTCTAGCATCCGAGTTGTCTTCACGAACGTTACTCATGAGGCCGGTCATGATGGCCATGAAGGCAAAAGTGACGACGAGGACGACATCAAGAGCCACAACGACGATGGCAACCGGTATCATCGAAGATGTCGGCACACAGACAGGGTCGAATTGGGGCCTCGAGAAGCCGACAAAGACACAGCCGACAACGAATCGAGTGACGACGAGGGCTTGAAGAATCATTTGCTGGACGCCGGACTTGGCGCCCTTGTTGATTGCCCATAGGAGGTATTGTTCGATCGAGAATCGGGCAAGCTGATCGAAAAATGTGCTGAAGATGATGCCAATCTGGCACGGCGAGGTAGCGGTCGGGTCGATGGCGATGGAAATGAAATCGGTTTGCGCCCACAGGGCGGCACCTAAAAGGAATACGGTGAGGACCAGCCTCTGGCCGTCCCGGAACACGGTGCTTCCATGGCTGTTGACGTGGAGGAAGAGGGCCGCCGATGCCGCGTTGACGACGATGCCAAAGACGAAGGCGGCGACGAGGACCGGGACGGAATTTCCTGAAGTCGACATAGTGACGGCGCAGCCGGTCAAAGGAAGGGGAACCGGCCCGCAACAAAAGAAAACCCAATCAATGGGGCATATGGTATTGAAAAATGGTCAGGTTGTAGAAGAGAAAGAATGGAAAGAAAGGAAAAGAAAGAGGTGAAGAAACAAAACTAGATCATGTTTGCATAGAGTGAAAGTCGTGATAGTATCTTGAAGAAACGACAGCGATGGGACCAAAACGCCGCATACACCACACATTCGTCGCTAGACAACAAGATAGAAGAAGGAAAGAGAGGAGGGAGAAAGACAAGAGGGAGATGAGAAGAGACAAAGCAGAAACAGGCTACTCAGTACTGACAGAGGGAAGGGGAGACAAGCGGAAAGGATGAAGAAAGTGGAGTCACCAAGGCACATCAATCATGCAACACAACAAGAGGAGACTGTGAGAGAGAGGGTGTGTGAGTGTAGGCTCCAGGAACAAACAAGCAACGCGTACGACGTACTCCGTACAGATACTCAATATACGCACTCAGCGTACGTAGAACAAAATGCTATCAGAGGTCTGGGACATGGCAATCCGCACCGACGGGAACGGAAACAGGACAACGTGGGCACTTGCACTTGCAGATGGTAGTATCTCGTGCAGCTCGCTCGACGTCAATTGTGCAAGACCAGGCCTGGGCGTCGACAACTCAAACTAAAGGCCTGCATTCTGTTCTCCAGCACCATCATGAGTAGGCTCCCGTGGAGTCTTGGCATGCACAAGCGACCTGCCAGATCTAATTCTCCAGTGGGACGGCGTCTCAAACACGACGGAGAAGGAGACAGTCAGGGCAATTGTCCGAGATGGCTCAATGGGGGTCGTTCATGCCGGCGAAGGGGGGCTCTGCGGCACGAAAGTGATTGGGCGGGCCACAAGGCTGGCCAGGGCCGTTCTGGTAGGATTGCTGCAGGATTGGCTGGTTGAACGACGGCAGTAAGAATGTGGTGAGGATGTTGTGGTGGGAGGGTCGTAATGGTGAAGCGGATCCCTGTTGGCGTCTTGTTTCACTTGAAACCCGAGACGTCGCGGCACCCTGACTTGAGAGACTGCAAAGATTAGCGCCCAGAAGCGCAAGCAATAAGCGAGATCACAAAAAAATACATAACAGGCTGTTAAGAAAGTGAAAGAGAGAAAAAACTTAGCGAAAATAATTGAAGACAAGTTGGTTCAAAAGGCGATCATCTTCTGATCAGAGACAGAAGCACCCAAGATGTAAGGGCGTCGTGACCACCAATAAGGCAACAATACGGCCGGATCGAAGCCGCTTTGACAGGCAAAAAGGGACAGGCCAAAGAGTTTGACAGATTTGTTCACCGTCATTGTTTGTTCGTGTGTTCGTAGGCCCATGAGCGACGATCTAGCACGCCACTTGCCTGAAAGCAACTCGTAGTGCAGAGATGATCGAAACAAAGGGACCTGTCAAAAGAACTTGATGGGAACGGTAATTGAGGCAGAATGGATAGAACTATGCTGCATGATGGCGGCGACGCTGTCTGTGCTTGGCTTCTGTTATTCTTCCTGTAGTCTATCCAGCCGTTCGGAGAATAGCCATAATATAATGTCTTGCTTTTGGGCCCCGATGCAAGATAAGAGAACGTTCATAGAGGGAGTTTTGGCCGATGTTGCACGCACGCCTTTTCTGTGGTTGTTGAGGGGCTAACAAGTCCAGGGCAGGGCAAATGGTGCCCAAAAAGACCCCAAAAACTCTTCGAATGGAGCGTGGGACACCAGGAGTTGACGATGAAAAGCGCTCCGGTAGAAACACGATGATGAATCTGATCCCATTGTCTAACAACTGTTTGCTGTCTGGTCCAGGAGGTGTCTGCAGCATGCTGTGTGGGGAAAGGACCGTGTGCGCTCGCGCACAAACCCCTTCTGAGCAGGGGTTCAATTCGCGATGTTATTTTTGGCGATGATGTGGGAGAATACGAAAGGGAAGATAAGGTGGGAAGCCAGGGAAAATACATTCGGTGCGCCTTCTAATTACAACGTCTGTCACTAACAGTACAAAATCGGAAGGAGTTTCCCAAGGACTCCATACTAGAGAGGCACTGTTGCTAAAAAGAGACGATGATGTGGGACGCTCTTTCCTCAACTCGTGCAATTGCTACAGGAAAATATCTTTGGGCTTCCCATCTGAACATTTTGCTCCTATCGCTCTTTCCCCATTCCAATCCTCGTCACCTTCCGCCTTTTGTAATTTATCGGCTTGGATCGAAAGCTTCGATAGCTTCCATCGTTCTTTCCGTTCCATTTGAGCCGCCTGTTATCTAGTACCTGTCGCTGTTCTCGCTTGCGTTCCGTGAGGATTAGCCGCTCTTTAGTCAAAGCGGTTGGACAGCAGCTGGTACAGGACGATGCTGATAACTCCATGACACGATGGCGTATATCGACCGAAAAGGCCGAACGGAAGGTGAAACTCAAATGGTGACTTATATCGTGATGGTTATTATTTACGTCCTTTCAATCAGAGCTTGTGGAACGTTTTGACTTCGGCGTGATAAAAAGGCCACGACGAGGCTGAAACGATGCCTAAAGATGAAGCTTTGCCGTTTGTTTACACGAATATCGGCTGCATTGGGGCGTATGCACAGTGAGAGAGTGTCCTCCATTTGACAGACAACAGTTGGGATAACTGATATGCGCATTGCATGTAAGATGGAACCTTTTGTGAGTCTGCAATTGGGTGAATGAAAGATGACTCATTGAGCAAAACATCGAGAGAGACAAACTGCGCTGAGTTGGACCTTCCAAATCAAAAGTGAAAGTTGATATTTCCTAATTAGGAAATCTTACTTTGTTGAGTCAGCTCGGTCAACCAATAGTGACTACAAATCATCTGTAGATCTTTTTTTCTTAGGAAGTAACGGCGGCGTCGGCGGCCATTTTCTCGGCCGTGTCGGCTTTGCAGGGCAACTCCGACACGGAAGGAGCAGCCGGCCGCCTTCTTGCCTTCGATGCCTAGATGCGCGTTAAGGATTCACTCCACGCTCCTTCCGCCATTGAAGCTGTTTTTACTTTTACTTTCCAGGATAAGCCAAGTCAAACTCGGGACAACATTGTCGGTCGCGATGGTTGCGGCGCCCCGACCATTTGGGTGAGTCTTGAGACTGGACTCCGCCTAGACCTGCTGGAAGAGGCATAGTGCTGTCCAACAATCCTGCACAGAGCCGCTGCGAAGTGACACCAAATTGCCAAAAGTCCGCCGCCGATTAGCGCAAGCCCGTCTGGGGTTGGTGTTATCAGGATGGGAAGGCGCGGAGAAGGCGCACCTGCTAGAAAGAGTTAAGAAAATAAAATAAAAATGATGGCAGGCGCAAACAGGATGGTTGCTTGCTTGTCGCAATGTCGGCAATGGCGAAACGAGCCAATGACTCAAGCCAAATTTCCAATGAGGGGACGATGCTTGAAAGTTGTATAAGAAGCATCTACGTCTCGATGGACACAACAAGACGAAAAAGTCCAAGAGACCAGAGCATCAGAGTTCAAGATCAGCACTCAATCCATCCAGCCTACACGCGCCTAAATCCACATCCAGCAATCTGCCCGCCATGCCGCGCTACGAGTTGACCTACCCCAAGGAGATGAGCAATACCGTCAAACGGTACAGTTCACGGGGTAAGTATCACGAACTTGTCCGCCCTAACAGCGTCTGTGTGTTGTTTGCTAACCATGCCAAGCCACCTACGCACTCAGGACTATCCATGCCATCGTTGAGGAAGCCCAGCTGCTCCATGTCTCGTTCCAGCCGGACAACTCGCCGTTCCCGGCTACTCTGCCCATGATCGGTGCAATGGGCTCTTTTGCGCGTCCCAGTGCGGATTTCGGCGACGTTCTGGACCTGTACCTTCACGGCTACGTGTCGTCGCGGCTGATAAATGTCTCCCGTGCCAAGACAACCACGGAGGGGGGCAAGGAGGGTGCCAAGGACGATACCCCGGCCGGTCTGCCCGTCACCATTGCTGCCTCGCACGTTGACGGCCTTGTTCTGGCGCTCTCGCCCAACGCCCACTCGTACAACTACCGCTCGGCCGTTCTCTTTGGCTACGCCACCGTCGTCACGGACGTCCCCGAAAAGCTGTACGCCATGGAGAAGATTACCAATGGTGTCGTGCCGAACCGCTGGAGCCAGACCCGTGTACCGCCCAACAATGCCGAGATGCAGAGCACGTCGGTGCTCAAGGTGCGCATTATGACGGGCAGTGCTAAGCTCCGGACGGGCAACACGCACGATGACCGCTGTGACCTAGACGACGAGTCGGTTCTCAACAGTGTCTGGGCCGGCGTGCTTCCGGTGCACACGACGCTGGGCGACCCCATTCCGTCCCCATACAACCGCATCACCCCCGTTCCGGAGTACCTCGAGCAGTTCCGTTCCGACTTCAACACCAGCTCTCATGCAACTGCGGTAGAGGCTGCTGTCGAGCCACCCGTCGGCAAGAAGGATGCCGACCCACAGGACGACTAAATGGCGTTCTCGAGATGAGCAAACTGTCGACATTTCTTTCAAAAGATTTGTACTGATAGTATTTGTTTTGTTGCTACTATTTCTTCTGCATTTGAAAACGCAGGTTTAACGTCATGATATCATATTTGCAATTTTATTTCGATAAACGGCAGTATTGCCTTTTAATGTACAGTCAAGTTTTCAGTTTGATATGCAAGTGTCCGAACTTGAAATTGCATACAATTTACCACATTTCCCAAACCTTGGCCGGCACCACGCGGCGCATCACAGCCCAGTGGCCCAGAGCACTTTCGGTGTGCCACTGTGCGAGCTGCTCTGTGTCGTTGACACGTACAATACGAGCCTCTTCTGTTGACCGGAAGTCTGTACTGACGACTTCGTACTTGGGCACCAAAAAGTGTTTCCGTGTCTCGCTGTTGAGCAGGTCTGCCTTCTTTGGTGCCCGGAACTGGACGTCAGCGTCACGCTCGCCGTTCTTTGTGCAAAAGATCACGACGTTGGCAAAGTCAGCGCCGGTGCTGCCCTCCTCGCGCGGGTGTTCGCGGAAAATGCGACACGCAGGGAACACTGAGCGGATGGTAAGTAAAACAGCCTTGATTGGAGTCAACGCAAAGTCTCCCGCATAGTTCTAGTGAGGTTAGTACGGGAGTGCTCGATAGGAACTAAGAAATGTGAAGACCAACTTACGATAGCAATCACGCCTGATGGCTTAAGGAGGACATGCAAGTTTTGCAGGAACTCGAGAGTAAACAGGGAAATAGGCTCAGCCCCGCCAGTAAACACATCGTGCACAATGTAGTCGAACTGGCCACCGTCCGTGGTGTGTTCTGACACCAGCTTATCGGTGTATCCAACTGCGTCCTCCAGAACGGCTGTGTGGTTTGCAGGCAGGTGGAAGTAGCGGCTCGCAAACTCGTGCACGGCCGGGTCAATCTCAACAACGGTAGTGTCAATGCCATGCGCAACAAATGCCGCAGGTGCCGTGCCGATACCAAGACCCACGACAAGAGCCTTGGCGTCGGCGTCGTGCTCAACCTTGCCCGGCACATCAACCAGCCGCACAGCCTCAAGCATCACAAAGACGCCATAGATGGGCTCGGCTACTGGGTTTGCCGGAAAACGCGTCCACTCGCCGCCCAGCAGACTGTGGTCGCATCGAAGGACACGGAAGCCCTGGGCCAAGTTCTCGACAACAGACACGTAGCCCGTAATAGACTCTCGCCGGTCAAGAACAACCCAGCCGTCGTGTTGCAGTCCGCGGTTTGTAGCGCCCAGTGCCCAGGGACTGCCAGCAAGGTGCGGGTTCAGAATGAGGGTATGAAGGAAGGGGAAGATAGCATAAAGCAGCAGACGCGTAGGCTTCACTACGCAGCCGTAGCCAACGGTAATGGCGAGCTGGCTTGCGATGCGTGTAGAGAGCCACGATAGGGCAGCCGGAGCTGATGGTGAAACTGTGCCAGCAAAAGCCGTTGCACCCTCAGCCAAACGAAAGACGGACCAAGAACCGACACCCGGCAATGCGTCGCCGATCCAGCGCGGCAGACGTACTATCTCATCGAGGCCCGTAGCCGCTTCAAGATCTGTTGCGACGCAAGCGGCAGTAATGGCCAGCAGTGGAAAGATGGTCGTCGCCTCGACAATGACGGGTCCCCATTGTGCGCCGAACCACGTGCTGAAGCTGTAGTAGCCGTTCGACCAGACAAACTGCGAGAAGGGCACGAAGCTGGCCATCAGTGGCAGATATATGGTAAGCGAGGTTCCTGGTGGTATCATGCGGCGCAGCTTTAGGTTGGACGACCAGCCAGCGAACAGGGCGGACGCGACCAGCACCGAGTGCCAGAGTCCAGCGGGAATGGCGCCGTAGACAGGCGAGAGGCTCGCGAGGGAGGCATTGGCAGTTGCGGCAGCCAATGTCAAAAGGATGACGACACGGCCATAGATCAATGTTTCACGGCAAGCTGCGCGCACCCAGGTATCTTCCTTGGCCTTTGCGGCAAGAGATTTAAGCTCGCGCTCGAAGCTCTCAGGTGTGAACGAGGAGTCGTCGGGGATGACGGGTATGGTCGGCTCTTTGCGAGCAGCTGCCTTTTTCGGAGGCATCTTGGAGTGTGAAAGAAGAAAAGAGAGAGTTAAAAAAAAAAAAAAAGAAGAAGAAAAAATTGAAGGGGCGATGCAAACGAGACAGTTGATGAGGGTCGAGAAAAGTGCTAATGACAAAAATGAAGCTAAAGTTAAGATATCGTCAACTTGAATTCAACGGCACGGCCAGCCGTTGCCTTTCAAACAACAAGGGTAGAAGAACAGAACGGGATAAACAATAGAGCGCGACGTAAGAGTCAAGATGCAGTAAAGAATAGATTGCGCAGAACCATCCGTCGTCGAGCAATCGCAATCCGGCCAGAACACGTAAAAAGGCTGTTTCTGAAACGTGCAGGGAGCTCGAGCAGACTGGTGTTGTGAGCGAGCTCCCTGATGGGTTAGTGCAGTTCGCAACAGCCTCCAGTGGATACCGGCGGATACCAGCGAATAATGTGTAGAGGGAGCCAGTGGAGCGCTGAAACGAATGCGATCACCCCCTGAAGAGAGCAGAAAGCAGAGACCAGGGAACAGACCAGAGAGAAGAGACAAGAGAGGGCCCTGGGGGCGAAGAGCTGCCAAAAAACATGTGAAGGGCCGCACTAATCCCTACAGGCCTAACGGCCCCCCCAAAATGCCCCGAATCGACCCCACCGAGCCCACTGCAGACACAGGGAGCTGTGCTCCCAGCCAATGACGCAGCTTCCCGTCTGGAAATAGCGTCACCGGCACACACTGCGTGCATATTATGCGTAAGTTCCTGCCATTTGTTTTTGTTGAGAAGAAGAGAGAAGCTTCGCTTTCTTTCTCCACCTGCTGAGCCCGACTTTTGCCTCCATTCTCTTCTCTCACGAACACGTCTACAACCACAGCATCCGTCGCTTTTCGTCCTATACCACCATCACCCGTACCACCCGTACCGCTTCATCCACATCCATCGCCATGGCGCCCATCCAATTTTCTCAGCTGGTCGACTTTGACCAGAAGAGCCTCCTGAGTGCGTCTTTCTTCCATCGGCTTCTTTCGTCCGTTCAAGGCCGTTTCTCGTGGACGAGCTCTTTCGACTAACATTCCCACAGTCTCTGCTGCCTCGATTGCCTTTAACCCTACCTTCTGGAAGTACGTGGTCTCGGCCTTATCCTTCTTTTCTTTCATGTTCCTGGCTAACTTTTGTGCAGCATCGTCGCGAGACAAGGTGAGATCCGGCTGACCTGACAGCTTGCTTGCCTTCAGTCCTGACAGCTATCTGACAATGCCCTCCTCCTCCTTTAGAATACCACAACAAGGTCCTCACCCGTCTGTTCGGCGGCAAGTCCCAGACTGCCTGCTACTTCCTTGCCGCGACCATCTTCTCCCTCGGCATCGTCCGCGATCTTCTTTACGAGCGTGCCCTCCGCCACCAGCCCATCCACCCGCTCCTCGACACTGATGAGGTCACTTACATTGGCTACGCCCTGCTTGCCGTGGGTAACCTGCT
This sequence comes from Sporothrix pseudoabietina, assembly GCA_019925295.1. Classification (NCBI taxonomy): domain Eukaryota; kingdom Fungi; phylum Ascomycota; class Sordariomycetes; order Ophiostomatales; family Ophiostomataceae; genus Sporothrix; species Sporothrix pseudoabietina. The sequence goes on along the minus strand of JADHKS010000002.1, from coordinate 1,877,014 downwards.
CGTCATCTCCTCGACTTGGCAGCTCGGTATCACTGGCACCTTCCTCGGCGACTACTTTGGTATCCTGATGGACGACATTGTCACCGGCTTCCCCTTTAACGTGACCGACGCTCCCATGTACTATGGCAGCACCCTGAGCTTCCTGGGCTCTGCTCTCGTTTACAGCCGCCCCGCCGGTATCCTGATCACCGGCTGGGTGCTGTTTGTGTACCTGGTTGCCCTTCGCTTCGAGAACCCCTTCACCGCCGGCATCTACGCCAAGCGCGATGCGGAGCGTGCTGCCGGTGTCAAGAAGGACAGCAAGAAGAAGCAGTGAATGAAGAGAGAGAGAGAGAGAGGGTCAATCCCGAGACGGCGTATTCAACACGAATGAAAGAAGACCAGAAGATTTGACAATAGGAAAGAAGAACGGGGACGAAGACAAACCGACCATGTTGAAGGCGAGTGCCCAGGTTTGCAGATTTCAACACGCACGAGGGCAATGGAAGATTATGAGGGGACAAAGGGGAGTCAGGAGGTGACACAAGAAGGCGAATAGGGGTCGAAGGAAAGAAGATGAAGTTGGGGGCTGAAGGGTAGGAACGGGAGTAAAGAACGTGGGCCAACCAGCCTTGGCTGACTGGGCCCACACGGAGCAGATCATTGCACAGGTGTTGTTTTCTTTTTGCATCTTTTTGCATGCTCGCACGGCAGCCTTGTTTGCCGTTGCGCATGCACACAGCCAAACACAAGCACATCCCATGGACACCGCGTCTAGGGTGCTTGGCCCGCCTTCAACATAGGGCAAACAAATACACGAGGACTGGAGGACAGAAGGTGACGAGGGGAGGAGGGGATGGGACAAAGGGTTGTGGGCATACTGGATCGGAGACGTTGGCCGGTCGCAGATCTACGGTGGTCCGAATGGAATGAAATGGGGTGACAACGGTTTTTCATAGTGCCGGAGATGGTCGGACATACACGCCCTCGGTACGGAATACGGGGTACACTCTTTAGAGCCTTGCGGCTTCACAACGGCCTCTTCCGTCACACTGGCACGCTTCCAAAGATACCTTTGATCCGGTTCGTCCCTCTCGGTTGTGCATCTCTGCAGTTGGCCAACAGCTCCCGCGAATTTCCGGCGACTCCCCGTCGTACTTTGACTGTACGTGCGAGGATATTTCCAGAGGCAGAGGCCAATGCGTCGGGGCGACATATAAAAGGAGAGACTGACGAGATGGAGGGAAGAAGTACTCTAGACACAGTAGATAAATTCAACATCGTCAAACCAAGTTGCCTAATCATACGAGGTCATCGTAAGTGCCATGTTACGTACAATTGTGCTCATGCACTATTGGTGCGAGGGAGTTCCAGTGAGAACAGCAAAGCACAAAGCCCATGTTTCCTCCATATCTTACATGCAACATGATGCAAGTGTGTGCAGGTAAACTTGTAGGATACACCTTGATGGCCTATCACCGCACTTCTTCGCGTCTCGGTGAGGGTCGCCGATGCACGATGACAAACCGAAACTAAATCAAGAATAAAATTCTTAACGGCCAAGCCAAGTGCCAAGTCGCCCGTTGGACGGCCCCTAACGTAGCCAGCTCAATGGCTTTCCCTCATTGTTCTCGTGTGATGGAATGAAGTTGCCTAGAAAGAAGGGACAGAAGCTGAAACGGCTGACTGCACGCGACACAGTGCCACACTTATAAGTTATTAGGGAGCGCAGTGGTGCTCTTTCCTTTGTTGATTCCTGTAATCGTCGTCTCCTCCTTCCCTCCTAACGCACCCGACACGCCCTAAAATCGACGACAGAAGCCATTTCCCTACGCTCTGGTTGGCCGCCTGACCCTTTCCCCTTTCCATTTTCGCCCTATTTCGGTAATGGTATGCATTTTTAGCACACCGTGCCGGGAAGACAGCTAGCCGGGCTAGAGTTGACCTCTGGTGTCCAGCGCTCCGCATTAGCGCTCGCGCTGTCTCTCTTACAGGGCAACTCACTCTCCTCAGTGCTACTAATACGAAGTACCGGGTAACTTTATCGTTGTTCGTTCGCCACCTGCCTTCTTTCCTCCACCCGATTTTATTTTACTAAATTTTTATCGATTAATTTTTATTCATTTTCGACTCTCACGTTTATACTATTTATTTTTCGGCTTCCTTTTTCTTCTCCCCACGACGCAAGGCCCAGAACACGATCGGGAGATTCCGCTTTCCCTTTACAGCCCTCGTTTCTCGATTTCTCAAGCAAGCCGTTTTGCAAATTGTTGATATTGGCATTTCAGCGTTGTTTTCATTTTTGTTACTCAACCGCCAGTTTTCTTCGTTTTTTTCCTTCCTTTTACTCTCATTCAATTGACGAGGAAAGAGCAACACAACCTCTTTCCTCAGCATCCTCATCGCTATATATAGCCAGCTTCGAAGTCGGCTGAATCTCTATCACTAACCACGATCTCCGTATCACTTATGTGATAGACCGCTGCCGTCCCCCTGTCGACGTTCTGATTCTCCCGTCTCTTGCATTCCTCCGTCTCTCGTATCCTGAATCCCGTCTTACACGGCCTGCACTTAACGTCTTTTTTTTTTAAGAAAAAAAGAAAAGAAAAGAAAAGAAAAGCTGCATGCCATTTGATATGCAGTCTCACCTACCACTTACACCCCAGATATCACTCCTTCTCCAAATCAGCACTACACTTGATCCCTTTCCCCTTTTGAAATCACATCGTCACACTCGCCTACTGTCAATTTTCTTTTCCCCCATCGCGCCACCATGAACTGTCCGTCTCGCACCGACGAGCTGCCTCGCAGCGATGGCCTGAACCAGAGCCCCCCGGCGCTGTCAAACGACCTTACCACCAACGAGGACCTCAACGGCACGGCCAACGGCCGCCGTCTTCGCCGCTCCGTCTCACCGCCAGACCTTCAGACTGGTGGTCTTGCTGGAGGAACAAATCGAGGAGGTATCGGTGTCGACAATTCAGACGACCACGGCTGTCAGCCAAAGACAGCCACCGCAGAGTTGACTACCACCCGGGTCGACTCTACGGTCTCGGCGCGACGGCCGAGTCAAACCAGTGCCACGCCAAGCAGTGGCCGCAACAGCGACAGCGGCAACGGCGGTGGGGCGCTTCAATCGGGTGGAGGAGACGACGGAAACCGCCGTACGGGTCCCGTCTGGAAAGTAGTCTCCGTCCTCAAAACGTGTTTCCGGTTTATCGGACCGGGTTTCATCGTATCTGTCGCATACAGTAAGTCATCCCACTCTTATGGTCCATATGTTTGGTCCACCACATCTAACACATCTCAGTCGATCCCGGTAACTACTCGACCGACATCGCGGCCGGTGCTTCGTACCGTTACAAGCTGCTCTTCGTCGTGCTTCTCAGCAACATCTTCGCCATCTTCCTGCAGAGCATGTCGATCAAGCTGGGCACTGTGAGCGGCCGAAACCTTGCTGCCGCCTGCCGCGCATTCCTTCCGCGCTGGCTCAATCTCGGCCTGTACATTCTCGCCGAAGTCGCCATCATCGCCACTGACATCGCCGAGGTCATTGGTACAGCTATCGCTCTCAATCTTTTGCAGCCTAAGATCCCTCTTGTCGCTGGATGCGCCATTTCCATCGTCGACGTGTTCATTGTGCTCGTCTTCTGCAAGCCTGAAAATGGAAAACGCAGTGGCCTGCGCGCCTTTGAACTCGTCGTTGTTCCACTCGTGCTCGGCGTCGTCATCTGTTTCTGCATCCAGCTGTCCATGATCGACCACAGCACAACCAGTGTCGGCGAGGTGTTCCGTGGCTACCTGCCGTCGTCCGCTGTCATCGAGCAGGAGGGGTTGTACCAGGCCTGTGGTATTCTGGGTGCCACAGTCATGCCGCACAGTCTGTATCTGGGCTCTGGTATTGTACAGGCCCGTCTCCGCGAATACGACGAGAAGCGCGGCCTCCTTCCGCCTATGGATGATCAGCGGCCGCAGGTAATGGAGCGTGAGGTGGACGACGACGCATCCGACGACGATGACGATAACGACAACAACGCCAACCGCACGCACTCTTCCCTCCAGCACCACTTCCACTTCACCAAGAAGCACGCCGACGACGTGACCCAGACGCACACGTATATTCCCTCTCTGCGTGCCATCCGCCACTGCTACAAGTATTCTGTCATCGAAGTCGCCATTTCTCTTTTTACGTTTGCTCTCTTTGTCAACTCGGCCATCCTCATCGTGGCTGGTGCCTCGCTCTACCAAAACCCAGACGCTATCGGTGCCGATATTTTCGCCATCCACGATCTCTTGTCGACAACGCTGTCTAGTGCTGCCGGTACCGTTTTTGCGCTTGCCCTGTTGCTGTCTGGTATTTCGGCCGGTGTCGTCTGCACAGTGGCCGGCCAGATGGTTTGTGAAGGTGCTATGCAATGGACCATTGCACCCTGGCTTCGGCGTTTGCTGACGCGCTCCATCAGCATCCTGCCGAGCATCGTCATTGCAGGTGCCGTTGGACGTGACGGGCTGGACACAGCACTCAATGCCACGCAAGTGGTTCTGAGTGTCGTGCTTCCGTTTGTCTCGGCACCCTTGCTGTGGTTCACCACGTTTGACAAGTACATGACTGTGCGGCCAGGCGCAGCACGCTTTGCACTGCGTGAGCGGTACCGGAAGACGGACGTCAGCACCACGAGCAACGTCAACGAAGCCAGCCCAGTCCAGGCTGTCGCAGACGAGGAAGAGGGCGACAACGACGGCACCCAAGCCCCCGCCAAGATGGCCAACTCATGGCCAACAGCTATTCTGGGTCTTGCGATCTGGCTCTTTATCACCATTCTGAATATTGCCAATCTGGTCCTTCTGGGTCTAGGCAACTAATACAAACTCTTATAAAACCTACTACATAAGGTGGGTATTGCATTACTACTGGATATATCGACCGGGCAAAACTACGAAAAAGGTAATAATTTTTCAAAGAGATTGCAAACATTTTGTTGTAATTAATAATACTTTTTGTCTTTTTTTTCTTTCTTTTTTTTTTCTCTTCTTTTTTCGAACCCGAATGAGCAAACGAAATTTATATTGCTCTGGCTTGAAAGCAAATCTCACCAAGGACTGTACGCATACAAACCCAATGTGCAAGCACCCATCTGTGTAAATTCTTTTAGGCAGACAGCCAGCATATAACCACTTGACAGGTGATGTCGTGTTCTTAAGGCTGCTCCTACCCGGCTCATCACAAAATTGGTAAAAAGGGTCGTGGTTGCTCTTTCCGGCAATCACAAACAAACGTAAACTGAAGGAAGCAACGACTGTATACGCAATAGCATTCCTTCCTCTTTTCGTCTGGCGAAGATTTACTCCATTGCAGCCCCTTTTTCGTCCCTTCACGAACCCGCATTTGCCTCCTACAATTGTGTTTACACCGTCAATTGGCCAGCATCCGTCATCTCGTTTTCTTCTACCTCGCCTCACGCTTTCCAATGCAACACCCAAACCGGACATGCCACTGTTCTCGTGCCTTGGCTGCACAGCATGCGACGCCCTCGACAAATAAAATCGTCTTTGTCACAACACTGCAAGCAACTCTGGCAGAATTTATCGAATTGAGGCCAACCTTGCTGAGCATCTTTTTGACGGCCCTCGTTTGCCCAGCACCGAGCAGATACGCTCGCGACAGCTGAAACAAGAAAAAGGAAAACACAAAGTCGGAGCGTCCTGCAGAATTGCACAATGTCACTTCGATTGCAAACAAAACCAGCGGTGAGCATAACTACTATCCCTCGCGTACCTTTCTGGAACTTTTTGGTGGATCTACGGCAGCAACTAAACACAAATCAACTTGGTCACTCGTTACAGCAGGCACAAAACACTGGCGAGCGTTTGCAGAGAGCCTGGCAACTTGACAAGCTCGACGAGGCATGGCCTAAGAAGCTCACTCTACCGAACGGCAACCAAATCACAAGAAAAAGAGGCGAGGCGACGGGTACGACACTCGGCCCGGAACTGTGCGAATGCAAACAAACTTGTGACAAGCGAGGCCAGACAGTAAGAAAAGATGGTGAACAACCAGCTCCGCGTCCCATTGGCCTATCAATGTACAGACCCAATGCCGAATGGTGAGCCCCCGGATGCAGACCTGAAGAGCCCCGATGCACCATGTTCACCAAAACTGGTGGGTCCAAAGCCCAAGAATGGCTTGCTCGTCAGAATCCCAGACCACTGATGCCAGTATCGCAATCCCAGTCATCCTCCCTGTCCCCACCGTTTGGAGACAAAGAACGAGAGAGCAATTCACTATTAGCGTGTAACTTCCCTGCAGGCGAAGCTAGACTTAGGGGGTAGCTAGACAACGTCTATTACGTCGTACTAAACTGCTTCAGCTTTCATAGTGCCGACATATTAAAGAAGAGCAATCGCACCTCCCAAACCGCACAGCTTCATTCACCGCGACCTGTTTTACTTTTACCCCAAGAAGTAATACTCCGTATCGCCAACCGTATACACAAAGTATAAGCACTCAACAGATACGACACAAACAGAAGATGGCCGATAACCCGTCCAACAGAGGGCGGGGACGAGGCCGTGGCAGCGGTGAGCGCGGCGATCGTGGCGGTGGTGATCGTGGCGGTCGTGGAGGCCGTGGTCGTGGCCGCGGCGGTGGGCCGGGGGGCGACACAAGCAGCACTGCAGGTGATGCAGGCGGCTCGGGTCCTGCCAGAGGCGGTAGCAGAGGCGGCCGAGGCGGTGAGGGCTTCCGTGGCGGTGAGGGCTTCCGTGGCGGCTATAGTGGCCGTGGACGCGGGAGTGACCATGCTGGCGGTGATGGTGGCCGTGGCCGTGGTAGTGATCGCGGTCGCGGCGGTTTCTCCGGCGATCGAGGAGGCGGCTACAGAGGTCGTGGCGGCGGGCAGTTTGATATCAGCGTGCGCGGCAGCCGGGGTGGTCGCGGTGGCCGTGGAGGGGCCCGACCTGGTGCAGTGGCGTTTGAGTAAGTACCCCCTTTTGGCCTCTCTCTGAGCCAACTGTTTTGATTCTGACATCGTTTCTAGATACCCAAATCAGACGGTCCCTCACCCCGACCAAGGCATCACCAAGCTCGAGAACCAACTCATGGGTGCCGCGTCAGGAAAAGGTGCACAAAAGTCGGCAGACGCAGACAAGTTCCGCTTTCCTCACCGGCCCTCGTATGGCCGGGAAGGGAAGCCCATTGAGGTCTGGGCCAACTACTTTGAACTGGGCATTGCAAAGATGCCAACCCTGTATCTATACACTTTCCGTGTGCACAAGGGTCGGCCGCCTGCGGACGACAACGCAAGCACATCTGCCACCAGCCAGCAGGGTGCAGAGATCAAGGGGCCGTTCCTGCGCAAGCTGCTCAAGCACGTTCTGGAAACGGTTCTTGATGTGCCTGGTCTGGCGCCCAGGACCGAGCTTCAGAGCAAGCTGATCACTCTGCAGCGCATCTCCCAGGAGACTATTGACCGGCTGAAGGACACCCAGTTCGACGGCGGCCACTTTGAAGTGGAGCTGGACGGACCGCACACGCTCGACCTGGACGACCTCCGCACCTGGCTGAGCACAATGCGTGATCAACGTGACGCGCAGGACTTGAGCTTTCCCAAATTCCAAGATATGATGGATGCTATCGGCATCATCATGGGCCATGGACCTCGGATGGGTGGCTCCAATCTCCAAGGCGATAATCCGCGCACGGTGGCTGTAGGCCGGGGCCGCTTCTTCCCGGTTGATGAGACGAGAGAGGCTGAGCTATTCCAGCGGTCGCGCCCGCTTGAAATCCTGCGTGGCTACTTCCAGAGTGTTCGCCCGGCTACAGGCCGGCTGCTCCTGAATGTCAATGTGACCCACAGCGTGTTCAGGTCCTCTCGCGAACGTCCGTTCTACGAGCTCTTCCGGGACTGCCACTACCGCGACCTTGAGCAGTCGTTGAAGGGTGCACGGGTCCGCATCACCCATCCGGACCAGTCCAACAAGGAGTACACTGTGTCTGGGTTTGTAGTGAAGCCTGGCGGTGGCTCTGGTGTCGGTGAGGTCCGATTCAAGAAAATCAGCGAGGTCACATTCACGCTGAGCGAGCCTGGCTCGGGTGCGTCGAAGAAACGCGGTGGAAAGAAGGGTGGCGCTCAGAAGCCTGCGGGCAAGCAAGTCACCGTTCGTGACTATCTGCAAGAGAGTGAGTTTTTACGTCGCCCCTTTTTCCCATTTCAGCTTTAAAATGCATTGCTTTGCTAACAGCCGCCTCCAGAGTTCAAAGCAGGCAACCTTGCTGACACAATTGCCGTCAACGTTGGCAAGAGCCAGAGCAACCCCGTGTTCTATCCCGCCTCCTGGTGCACTCTGCTGCCCGGCCAGCCATGGAACCGGAAGCTGTCTGGTGACGATACGTCGTCGATGATCAAGTTCGCGTGCCGGCCGCCCAACCTCAATGCGGACTCTATTGTGGGCGTTGGCCGCCATGCTTTGCAGCTGGACAACCTCCAAGCCTCCTTCAAGGACTACAACATCACAGTCGGCGACAGGCTCATTACGGTTGACGCGAGAGTCCTTTCTGCCCCCGACCTGGTCTACGGCAAGAAGTTCAAGATGGCACCGAGTGGCGGATCCTGGAACTTGGCTTCCCGTGAGCTGATTCAGGGCGGCTCCAAGAACATGAACAACGTCCCGTGGGCATATTACGAGATGCCTGGCTCACGAGGCGATGTGCGGGCAGCCATGAACGGCTTCAAAGCCTCGCTGAAGCTTCTTGGTGTCCCGGTCAGTGATGCGCCCGTTCAGCTTGGCCAGCAGAGAGACTACAACATGTTCGACACACGCACGTTTGACGGCAAGGACGGCGCGATTGATGCTGCTTTCCAGCGTGCGACGCAGGGCGGATTGAAACCCAAGATCATCTTGTTTGTTCTGGCCGACAACGACAAGTACGTGTACGAGCGCATCAAGCTGCTCGGCGACACAGTCTACGGCATCCACACTGTGTGCGTTATCTCGAACAAGTTCACTAGAAATGACGTTCAATACTACGCCAATGTGGCGCTCAAGTTCAACCTGAAGCTGGGCGGTGTCAACCACAGACTGGACAAGCCGGAGAAGCTGGGCATCATCTCGGAGGGCAAAACCATGGTGATTGGGTACGATATCATCCACCCAACCAACCTGGGTGCTGGCAAGGATGTGCAGGAGCTGCCCAGTCACGTTGGTCTCGTGGCCAGCATCAGCAAGGACCTTGCGCAGTGGCCGGCGTGCCAGTGGAGCCAGACGGGCCGTCAGGAGCTGACATCGGACGAGTTGACGGAAGCCATTAAGTCCCGCCTCGAGCGTTGGCGCGAGCACAACGGCGCGTACCCGGACAACATTCTGGTGTACCGCGACGGTGTGTCCGAGGGCCAATTTGAGCAGGTGCTCGACACGGAGCTGCCGCAGATGAAGGCGGCGCTCAAAAGCATTAACCGGTCGCAGACCAAGATTACGATTGTCATCTCGGTCAAGCGGCACAATACGCGTTTCTTCCCCACCAAGGCCCAGCAAATGACCCGGTCGGGCAACATTGAGTGCGGCACGGTTGTGGATCGCGGCATCACGCTGCAGCGCTACTGGGACTTCTTCCTGACGGCGCACACGGCCATCCAGGGCACAGCACGCCCAGCGCGGTACACTGTGATCTATGACGAGATCTTCCAGAGCCGCGGTGGCGACCCGAGCCTGTCGACGGGCGAGCTCGAGAAGATTACGTACAACATGTGCTATTTGTTCAGCCGGGCGACCAAGTCGGTCAGCATCTGCCCGCCTGCGTACTATGCGGACTTGGTGTGCACGCGGGCGCGGTTGTACCAGAGCAAGCTATTCAACCAGGCCATGGACGGTGTGGACTCGGAAGCGGCCGACCGGGTGTTCCCGCAGGTGCATGCTGACGTCCGTCGTGACATGTACTACATTTAGGTGACGATGAGAAGGGAGAAGGGAGAAGGGAAAGGGGATCTGGCCCAACCCATTGGGGTATGGTATGAATGACAACGGATACAGCGTTTGGGGGTTTTTTTTTGGCAGATTTTTGTTTGGCTTTTGTTTCAATTTACGCGGGTTTTACCTTTGCATGATTCTGTTACATTTTACAATTGGATTTTATTTTGATTTCATTTTGGATTTCATTCTGGCATTTTGAACATTCGTACAGGTCATTTCTCATCGTCAATACTGAAAGCTAACAACAAGTCTGTTTATTGCGTATCTGCAGGCGGCATCATCCATGTTTGCCTCACTGCTTGTTGAGGTCCACTGCCACCGCCGGCGCCATTAACAATGACGTACCGCAGTGCCCAGTTGCGTACGCGAGCCGTCTTGGCCAGAAGTTGCAAGTCAGCTGGGTAAGAAGAGTTTGTCTGTGTGCTGGTTTTCTGGAGCTGCCCTGCTGCCGCTGCCGCTGCCGCTGCCGCTGCCGCTGCCTCGATATGGCCGGTCGAGAAGAGCGCATCGCTCGTCAACGCACGCTGCAGATGCCCGCTCCGACCGCCACGGTGCAAGATATGCATCTTGGTCTGGTCCTTGCGCAGGCTGCTGCCGTATACCTTGTCGCCAAAGACGTGGAGGGCAACGTGCCGCAAGAGGACGACGTCGTGAGGTGCCAGGGACGGCAAAAGCGTTGACAGCGACGAAGGGCCGGCTGGGCCAGCAGCCCCATCTATCCAGATTGTCAGGCCGAAGCCAGATCGTGTCTCGTCACCAACGACCAGCTCCACCAAAGATGCTGGCGAACGGCCTCGACAGTGGGTTCGGTGAGGATTGTCGGTATTGTTGCCAACGACTCTCGGGGCGCGAGCAGACACAATGGCCACCACGAGGTTGACCGTCACAGTCTGCGGCGCTACGCTCAGTAGGTACGCCGCGCTCGGTACATCAGCCAAGTGCGTCAGGGGCTGCCAGCGAGGCATATCAGTGGGAAGAGGTGGGATGGACTTTGACGAGAACGAAAACGAGAGCGACGCCGACTCTGACAGAGACATGGTCGTCTCGTCGAAGCTGGCATTCGTCTCGTAGATTGGCGGCAGGTCAAAGACTGGGAGAGACGACGGGAGAGCATCGTGCACGGCGAGCGAGTGCTCGAGAAACTCCTGGGACGAGGTGAATGAGGCCGTTGGTGGTGGAAGCGACGGCAGTTGAGGCGGCATTTGAGGAAGTGCATCGGGCAGACGGAACGAGAGAGAAGTCTCGTCTCGAGACGATATGGCAAGGCTACCAGCTGGCTGTGTGCCGTCCGGGGTCGACCTTTGTGTTGGGTCGTGGGTTGCCTGCGTTAGGTCGAGGAACTCAGCACGGCCATATGTCAGGTAAGGCCTGTTGTCCGTGGCCTCTGGCTGTTGGATGTCCTCGGTGATTGATCCAGTCCGCACGATATCACCTCTTTCGACTGGTGGACGCATATTTGGCTGCGCTGCTGGCACTTCACCGGGCACCTCGGCCGGTACGACGCGCCACTCGGGGTAACTGGACGCATCGATATTAGAGCTTCCGATGTTTGCCTGCCATGGCCGTGTCGTGCCCGGTTCTGCTTCTTGTTCTGATTCTATTGCCGTCCAGTCTAGCGAGGCAGCGTTCGGTGCGCCAGCCAAAATGATCGTTCTGCCCATTTTGCGAGCCGATAGTTGTGGCTATGAGCAGGTCTCCATGGCTATGTGTTGCTTGTGCCACGAATTTAAAGTTTTGTGGACATGAAATGCATAAAGTGCTGCCATAAAAAAAGATGGTGGCTTGAGCTGAGCAGCATTGTTTTTTTTGCCTTTATCGACCATATTACTTTGGCATTCGGCTCGACGATGTTTAGCAGTGCTGTGTAGTGTCTATTTGCACAGTCTTTTGGCCGAGCACCATGCAAGTAAGCTCGCTGTAGCCGCATTATATAGCTACCTAAGTAGTGTCTTTAGCACATATGTCAGCGCTTTATTTGCCACTAACAAAATATTTCTAGGCATTATCGTCGCTTTGTCGCAAACCTCACGAGACGTCTTCCCTCGACAACCGACAACCAAAACCCAACGATTCTCCACGGCCAACCCACGCATGACCCATACAACCGTACTCTACCTCAAACACTTTCATTCTCCCCTCCGCCATGGGCAACGACGGCGGCTCCATCCCCACGCGGCGGGAACTGGTCAAAAACGCGGCTCGACTCCCTTCGGTTTCTGAACTCAAAGCGACAGCACTCGAAGCCTTGACGCACGCCTGGCAGAACGACCCCGTCAGCGGCGACCCGATCGACCTCGACAATGTGGTCTCCGACTGGTGTGGCCGGCTCTACAACTACGAGACGGTGCTGCGCGGGCTGATGCCGAGTGCGAGCAGCGACGAGGCAGAGCGCGAGGCGGCGGCAAATACAAAAGAGAAGGAGTCCAGCAGCAGCGACGAGACATCGCCGGCAGCCCGCGACCTGACGTTTGCCGATACGGGTATTCGTTCTATCCGCGATGTCGTCCGGCTGCACGGCAAGCCATCGTCGTCCTCCTCTTCCTCCTCAAAAACAAAATCACTCCGCTGGCAGTGCCCTGTGACGCTCAAAGAGCTTGGCCCGGGCAACAAGACTGTTTATATTGTGCCCTGCGGCCATGTCTTTTCGGAGCTGGCTGTCGAGACGATCCTGCCTGACAAGCTGTGCCCGGAGTGCAGCACAGCCCTCGAGGCCTCCAATATTGTGCCAATTCTGCCCACAGACAAGGCTGAGCGGGCCAAACTGCGGCAGCGGATGGAGACACTGCGTGCCGAAGGCCTGACGCACAGCTTGAAAAAAGACAAGAGTGTAGGCGGCGACAAGAAGAGCAAGAAGAACAAGCGGAAAGCAGCAGGAGACGATGGGGATGGTGGGCAAGAGAAGAAGAAGAAGAAGGACAAGACGTCTGCTGGTGGCGAGGCAAACGGCATTGCGAGCCGGATCAACAACCCGATGACGGCCTCATTGACAGCCAAAGTGCTTGCTGAGCAAGAGGCACTCCAGCGGCAAAGGAAGCTGGCCGAGTCGAGGTAATTGTGAGTAGACAGCCCTTGGCTGACAACATTGTAAACATAGTTTCTGTACAATTTACGATAATGATACCCATGAATCAAAGAACGAAAAAGGCTTGAAAGAAATGGCATGGTGAATTCATCCTATTTTGTATACGTTCTAAGATAGCGTCTCCTGAAACACTGCAAGCATATATGCGCCAGATTCTGTTTTAACATGAAGACAAAGCACACCGTGCATCTGCCCCGTCCGGGATTTTTTTTCCCCCCAAGTCATCGTAGCAGCACCAAAGCCTCCCCGCTTACAGCTCGTCCTTACCAGAGCTGGCGGCAGCCTTGCGTGTCTCCTTGCAGGCAATGGGTGTGCCAACTTCCATCTTGTACACGCATTTCTCAGCCTCAGTGACGCGCCAAATCTCCTCCTTCTCGGCACAGCCCAGCCAGACATCCGTCCGCCGGTTGGGGCCGTTCCAGCAGTGCAGGCCGTTCTCGTACCGCAGCACCGTGCGCGGGCCCTTGCCTAGGCTCTTGCCGTCGGTGCGCTCCTCATCGTCGGCTGTCTCGATGTCGGCACGCTCAAACCGGCCCAGGCTGGTGTTACCATGGCCCTTCTTGGACTTTTGCGTGGCCTGGCCCATCCAGCACAGCTCGTAGTCGTACTCGCCCACCTCGGTCGAGATGCACGTATCCTTGACCGCGCGGAAGATGTCGTCGGCGCCGTAGTCCTTGGTGAGGTCGGCCTCGTCCTCGCGGAGCGAGTTTTGGCGGCTGATGACGTCGCTCTCGGCGCTCTGGAACGCGGCGCGGGCATTCTTGACGGCCTGCGACTCGTTGGCGGTGTCGCCGTTGTCGGCAAGCAGGCCGCTCTCGACCAGCCAAACACGGAGAGCCGCCAGCTTGTCGTGGATGTAGTGGCGGACGAAAGGGGGCAGATAAGCCTCGAAGCTGTACACTAATGGGGAAGGTGTGTCAGCACATCAAAAGAAGAAAAGAAAAAGAAGAAGAAGAAGAAGAAGAAAAGAGTCACTCGGGAAAAAAGGGGCAGGCACAACACTTACAAATATCCGTGTCGGTCTCGTCATCCGTCTCAAAGGCCTTCCAGTTGACTCCGTTCTCCTCCGAGTCCTCCTTGAGGACAGAGTGAACGTCGGCGTCCTGGAGCTCCGACTTGGGCTCGCCGGCCGTCTTGGCGGCATAGTCCTCCCACGCGTGCACGGCAGCCTTGACACCCTCGTCGTTAAAGTTGGGGTTGTACTGCTCTTTGAAGTTGCGCAGGATCGCCTCCAGCTCCTCCACCTTGTCTTGCAGATCGTCCCGGTGGTCCAGCACCTTGTCCAGCGTCTCGCGCAGCTCGTTCACGCGCTGCTTGGCCAGGCTCACCAGCAGGCTCAGCTTGCTGCCCTTCTTGGCACCCTTGCCGCCACCGCCCGTCTTGACCACCTTGCCGCGCTCGGCACGCTCTGTCTCGGCCAGCTCCTTTTGCAGCCGGTCGCGCGTCTTCTCAAGGCCCACAATCTCGCTGCGGAACTTGGCAATCCGTTCCGTCACCTGGTTGCGGAGCTTCTGTGCCTCCTGGGCCAGGGCCCGCCGCCGCTTAAGCGCCCGCTCCTGGCCCTGCCGCCGCTCCTCCTCGGCCTTGCGGAACGCCTTGCCAATGGCTGCGCACTTGTTTGCACACTTGACGCCGCCCTTGCGTGCATATTCCTCGCTGCCGTCGCAGCACAGCTCGTAGTCGCAGACGCCGTCGTTCACGTAGGAAAAGGGCACGTAGGCACCGACATGGCCGGCGTTCTCGCACCAGAAACCGGGCAGTGCGGGGGTCGTGTTCGTGCTGCCCGAGGGCGAGCCAGGAAGCGGCTGGGGAGGAGAGAGAGGGTCGAGGTAGGCGCAGGCAGCAGTGCCAGGCTCGTCCGAGCCGTCGGGGCAGTCGCAGGAGCCGTCGTTGACCTGGGCAATATCAACAATGATGCTGGGATTGTTGATGCAGGTGAATTTGGCCTTTGCTTCGTAAAACTTGGCGACTAGAAAAAAAGGTAAATAAACAATGTTAGATGGCCTATTCAATATTGACGAGACAGCTTCCTCCTTATCTTAGCATCCCACCCCATCGAGACATCACCATAGCCATCTTCAAACTTACACTCTGGGCTAACGCCTCGCGGAAGGCTAGCTGCAACAGCCACGTTGGAACTGGCAAAGGCGCCTGCCAGCAGAAGTGCCCTTGTTTGCCGCATTGTGATGTCCTTTTTGTGTGCTTTTATTGTGTGTCGGGGCTCGTTATCTTGGATTCGTAAGGACGACAGTCGGTAAAAAGTGAAGAAAAAAAGAATAGGAGCCGAAACGAGCCGAAAAGAAGGTGAGCACCGAAATCAACACGAATCAACACGAACCAACACGAAGAGGAAGTCGAGGACGGAGGTGGATTGGATTGTGAGACGCCAATGCAAGTAGCCAAAGACCAAGCTGTCCCTTTTGGCCCGCTCCATTGGCTGCGTTGCTGCTGGGAGGCGATCACGTGGGGCCCCACAGCTTTGGGGAACCTCTTCAGGACTTTTGGACTTTTGCCGTATTAGGAGAAAATGACGCCGGGGCGGCTTTGGGGCCTGGAGCTAGCGCACCCCTCAAGTGTCAAGTGGTGGCAAGCAGGCACTTTCCCCCGCTGTTATCGTAAAATAATTTCTGTGCTTATCGGCCAACGACTTTGAAGCTTTTCCCGCGACGAAAACATCACGACGACGAGAAGAGCCGGACAACCCTGGTATAGACGAAATAAAATCACACGAAAATAACAAAGCACCAGCATGGCTCCGCCAAAGAACGCCGTTGACAGCGCGGCCATCGAGGCCCTCAACAAAAAGATCGACAGCTCGCTCGAACTGATTGCAAAGATGCTCCTTCTGGTCCAAGACACATACGCCGACGCAAGGAAGCAGAAGGAGGCCATCTCTCATAGTGTAGCTTCCTCAGCTATACCCTCTTCTTCCACTCCCTCCGCCTGGGACCCGCCGACAAAGTGCGAAGCCCTCAGCCTTGCCCGCGATGCCGCCTCTCTCGCCCGTGCCCACGGCACCAAGATCTCCCTGCTCATGATCAACGAGCCCTTCACGCCCTCTGCTATTCAGAAAGTCGTCAACGAAATGGGCGCACCGATCATGTCCCTCGCCACCGCAGCAGCCGAGTGCTACGGCGACCGCTATACACACCACGTGCGGCAAGAACTGGCTCGGCGATGCGCCAGTGTTCTCGAGCAGATGCAGCACTTGTTGAATGCCATCCCGCGTGACGGTCGTGTTGTCCCCGAAGCACAGCGTGTGGGTGGTGCTGGCAGCGGCGGCAGCAGCAGCCGGACACAGTCCAAGGCCATGGCAGACCGCGGCAGCTACACCAAGATTGGCATTCTGTGGGCCGAGTGCGACGGCCTCGTGGCGTTTGCGAACAAGGGCATTGACGGATACCTGGTGCAGGTGGTCAACCAGCTGGCGGAACAGCTCAAGGACGAGCAGGAAGAGCTGCGGGAGTGGGCCGAGGAAGAGGATGACGATGACGACGACGACGGCACAGGCTTTGACGACGGCAACGTGTCAGACAGCGGCTATGACGACGAAGATAGCAACAACGATGGCGGCGCAGCCAATGACAACGACGCCGCACAGGCCATGCTCGACGCGTTAATGAACACCCGCCACATCCCAACAGACGACCCAGACGGCCTGCGGCCACGGCTCGAGACCGCTCTCAAGAAAATTCGACTTGTGCTGCTTTTGTGCCGTGCCATTGTCAAGCGGCGGCTGACCAAGCCCGCAATTCCAGCACTACCCACGCCGGCACCTCAAGGCCAGGTTGCAGCACGCCTCGATGGCGCCGTGGCCGCTCTGCAGACGGTGGCCAACCGGTTTGAGGACTTGGCCGCGGCATTCTACAAGTTGGATGCCGGCGAGGTGGATACAGTGCTTGGTCAGTGTCTGGAGGCGGCCGTCACAGTCTCGCAACAGCTGTCACGGCCATGGACTCCACCAAAAGATGATGTGCCTGGCGACGTGTTTACCGAGTGGGCCACCAACTTTGAGGCACAGATGCAGGCGAAGCCACAGGGGGCTTGAGCGGAATTCAGTCGGATTTTTATTTTTATTTTTTTTACCTCTTTGTCTTTTCACAGCATTACAAGCGTTGGGTGTTGGACAGCCTCGCAAGACGCGTCATGGTACTTCATACGGTCACGATATAGACACCTCATTTACACCTAGAGCATTGTTTCTTTTCTATCAAAAGCCTTGTTTATACTAGAAATCATGGACCACACAGTAGTTTCATTGATATCCTAGGATCTTGAAGGGCTCACAATTGTTCAATTTTATGGCTCATGACTTTTCACGCATCACTTACTGAATCAACAACCGATGGCTTGCCTACCGGCTCGCCCCGTCATTGTTGGCTCACAGTGTGATCTGACCTCACTATCCAAACAACTGCCATATAAAGGGCCATGATGCAGAGACCAGATTGCTCTAGTACATCCGGCCAATGTCCAATGTACTCACAACGTTCTCTTCTATGTTGCAGCGACAAAACTGAGCCCGAATTTTCTGTCAAATCACAATCCCTCCCCAGAAAGATGTGCACCCTTGCTTACACCCCACACAAGTACGAGTGCGGCCACTCGTATATGTATGTTTACAATATTCCCTGTGAGTTGGCTGGTGACAAGATGGCATACTGTTCTACTCTTGACTGTGGCATCGAACATCTAGCTGAAGTGCATCGACTTGGCACATGTATCTCGTGTTGAGTTTTCAAATATGCAGAATCAAGGGATGATGCGGGCCTATCGTGCTTTTATGCAGTCCAATCTTTACAATACAAGACTGTCCAGCTAACTGTCGCGCACTTCAAAAACCCGGGCTGCTTGTGGTCTGTGACGGCCAAATCTCCACGATGCATCGATGTGGTCAAAAGCAGCCAATTAGATGGGCGAACGGGCCACGGCAGTAGCTTTGGACGCTGAGCTCCCAAGGAACCGTGATGCGCGGGGACCAGAGAGGCGAAGGAATGGGACGGATTACCGTGGCGGGTTAGACGCTTCTGCGTTTCCATTCGGAATATTCCTGCGTGCCATTCACTCCTTTTCGACTGGAAAATAGGACATCCTCTGTGTATTTTTTCGTTGTGTTTAGCACTTAGATACGAACTGCATATTCTAGATTTCAAAACGATTCATCTTCATGTCAAAACTTTGTGTAACATTTTGATAAGTCTGTTGGCGAATGACAAGCTGACAAGACGAAAGGGTCGCCCAATTTCCAGTGTTCCTTGTCTGCCTGATACCAACGTTTAGTGGACTGATCTTTGAGCACCCCTTTTTTCACTGTGGAGCACCAACGTCTGCCTCAAACACTGCACTTTACGCGTCGTCTTTCATTTCTACCACGTGAACCTGTTTGAAGGGGGAAACCCGTGAGAAAGTTTAAGAATGCGAGCTGCTGCTGGATGGAAAGGACGGCCCATGCAGACTGAGAAAATATATCCCGGCTTGGCCTTCCAACCTTCTTCGTGGGTTTCTATGCCTGGATTGACTAAAAAATATTGCCCTGTATCTTGCGCCTTTCAAAGTATGGCATAAGAAACGCGTTTGAGATCGGAAAGCCGGGCCATACTTCACCCACTGACAGCTTCGGAGGGTCGAACTTCTTTTTGACTCCGTTCCTTCTTATTCTGAGCATCTGGCGGGTCTTCCCATAATTAAGCAAGCCATGCGAAGGAAGCCGCGCCCGGTGCCATTCTTCAGCTTCAACGTCTGGGACGGAAAGCACGACCGGCGCGTCGTCGTCTACACATTAATACTACGGGCACTAAGAAAGGGGTGCAGTTGATGACTCGGCCAAAACGGAAATGAACATCGAGCAGCAACATCAGCATACCCCAGATCCGTTAAAAACAGGGTCACAAATAACAGCTGCGATCAAAACAAACAGAACTACGACGTACAAATTTGTCAACTTGCAGTCACCAATTGGCTTGCCTAGTCACGCCAAGGCTCTTTTGGCACATCTGGACCGTTGTGAACAGCCCGTACCTTCCCCTGGAAACTTTTTATCTGTGGCACGTCAAGCTAGCTCCTTCCCCATAAAAAACAGATCCAGAGGAAAAGCTTTCCAAATCAAGAAAGGGCCGCCCCCCGTATTTATTAAATTTTCTGTGCACTGGTTTGAACATCGTACTTTCCTTTGGCGTCTCCCTGTCTATCCCTTTCTTTCCTACGACTCCTATCTTCGGTTCTTCTCATTTTTTTTTGGAAGCCTTTTGTTTTCCAGATTGCCCGGGCCTTACGACGAACCCCCACCAAGCTTTTCTTCCTCTTGGCTCATTGTTCCACTATGCAGACCCTGCTCCCCTATCCACTGATTCTATTTTGAGCCATTCGACCCCATCCCCAAGAGAGAATGGCCTGCTCGAGCTAGAGCTACACCGAAACAACGTCACCTAATCAAACGGTGCCGCTCCCTTTTTGTTTTTTCACATTGCCAACATTGACTTCTCCATCTCCTCCATTCTCTCCTCATACACCACCGCACATCATGGCGAACCTGGAGGAGCTCATCACGATCGACCCGTTCATGACCCGGGCCGACCGGTATGTTCTAGAAAACCTGATCCAAGACATCCGGGACGACCGGGACTACGAAGACAATGAAGCGGACCACGACCCAGACGCCGTACGGGATGCCAAGAAGCTCAAGGACCGGTCAAAGGGCGTCAGCCACCCCGATGACGCCGTTCTGGCCACACTCGACGCGCTCAACAACCCCAGCAACAGCGCTTTTGAGCCCACCGTGTTCACGGGCTATGATCTGCGCGATCTGCAGGAGGGTGTGGCGGCACGCCGCAAGGTCGCTGCGGATGCCGGGTCGGCCAGTGTCGGCCAGCGTATCTCTGCAGCCGGCTACAGTCTGTTCCACCGTGCTGTACTAGAGCCCTACATCCGGTTCGCACAAAAGTACGTCGTCCGGCATGAGACGGACGTGGTGTTCTGTACGCACCTGTTGGTGTACTTTTCGACTGTGGTCCCCAGTGCGGCCACCCTGCTGTTCTGGCACTTCTCGTGGGTGCACGGCATCCTGCACGTGCTGTGGGTGCTGCTCGGCTGCATCGGATCCTACACCATCATGATGCACCAGCACATCCACCAGGGCGGCATCCTGCGGCGCGACCAGTGGTGGACGGCCGGCATCGACCGCCTGTTCCCGTACCTGATGGACCCTCTCATCGGCCACACATGGAACTCATACTACTACCACCACGTCAAGCACCACCACGTCGAGGGCAACGGCCCGGACGATCTGTCGTCGACCATGTGGTACCAGCGCGACAGCCTCGTTGATTTTGGCAAGTACTTGGGCCGTTTCCTCGTGCTGGCTTGGTTCGACCTGCCGCTCTACTTTGTGCGCACACGCCGTGTCAGCCAGGGCCTACGTGCCGGTTTCTGGGAGCTGTCCAGCTACGGGCTGTTGGTTGGCAGCTTCCTGGCGGGCAAGCACCATTTTGTTGTGGCTGACAAGCGCTCCGCTGTCTTTGTGTTTATCCTGCCGTTTGTTATTCTGCGCATCGGCCTCATGCTCGGCAACTGGGGCCAGCACGCCTTTGTCGACCCGGAGGCGCCCGACTCCGACTTTCGGTCCAGCATTACAGTGATTGACATTGCCAGCAACCGTGTCTGCTTCAACGACGGCTACCACACGTCGCACCACCTCAACCCACGCCGCCACTGGCGCGAGCACCCGCGCGCCTTTGTCGCACAGAAGCGCCAGTATGCTGCCGAGCAAGGGCTTGTCTTCTTTGGTATTGACTACCTCGAGATCTCCCTGCGCCTCATCCTGTTCCAGGACTATGCCTATCTGGCGAAGCGCCTGGTGCCATTGGGCCCAGAGCAGCGTGCAATGACGCTCAACGATCGTGCAGCGTGGCTGCGGCAGCTGACGATGCGCTTCGAGGAGGAGGACGTGGCTCGCACGTTCCCAAAGTCTCGATCAGCCGCGGCCTACCGCAAGAAGCAGGGTCTTCCCGCAGAGTAGAAGCCGGCACGAAGTGGAAGTCGAGACGGTGAGTAGAAGCCGAGCACTGGGTGATGGAGGTTGGTATTTCAGGACCTCCAGTTCGCTGCTACCCCAGAGTAGCATGCGCTCACTTTGTGTACATGTTGGGATTCCTTGGCGTTTTGTTTTGCATGCATTGGTTTCAGTAAGCACGCACAGCATCGATAGACATTGTCATATAATTTCTGATTAAACACGGGTTTTGATACTTTTGCACTTTTACGATTCAGAGCAGTCGTGTGTTTTTGTGTCCAAGAAAATGCCAGCTTTTTAATTCTATACTCTCAGTCTTGAGTGTATCGTTTTCTTAATCCAAAACCCAGCACATCCCATGTGTAGTCTCGTTATCGTACACTTTTCGAAAGGGTATCTATCTTTCCTTCGCACTTCCTTTACCGGACAGTGTAGCCACCGTCAATGATAATGTCCGTACCCGTCGTGTACGTGCTGGCATCAGAGACCAGGTACACGTAGGCGCCCTTGAGCTCCTTGGCCAGACCAGGGCGGCCCAGAGGGATCATGCTGTTCCACAGATCCTGAGTCTTCTTGTCGATAAAGTCAGACAGACCGGTGTCAATGTAGCCGGGGGAGATGCTGTTGACACGGGCAAAGTCGCGCCACTCGTTGGCCAGGGACTTGGCCAGGTGGATGCAGCCAGCCTTGGCCACGTTGTACGAGGTCTGCTCCTGGGGGAAGTTGACAATGTGACCAGACATGGACGCGGTAATGACAAAGGAGCCAGTGCCGCGCTGCTTGAAGTGAGCACCAACGGCCTTGGCGCAGTATGCGGTGCCGCTCAGATCGGTGTGGATCACCTTCTCCCAGTCGTCGACAGTGCCGTCAAGGACGCCCTCGTTGGCGGTGGCACCAGCGTTGGCGATGAAGGCATCGATCTTGCCAAAGTCGGCCAGGACGTCCGAGACGAGCTTCTCGACATCCTTGTAGTCGCCAACGTTGCACTTGTAGGCCTTGACCTTGACGCCGTAGCTGCTGGTGAGCTCAGCAATGTTCTTCTCGGCACCCTCCTTGCGCGAAGAGTAGGTGATGGCGACGTCGGCGCCCATCTCGGCGCAACCACGGGCAGCCTCAATGCCCATACCACGGGGACCCGAGGCACCCGTGACGACGACGACCTTGCCCTTGAGGCTGAAGAGGTCCTTGAGGTGGTCAGCGGCGGCAGCTTGGACAGGCATGGTGGCGGTTGTGTGTGTGTGTGTGTGTGTGTGTGTGTGGTGGTTTGTGAGGAGTAATAGGGAGGATACGAGGTTGGAGTTTTGTATGGTGAGATTGATGAGAATCTTGAAAGGGTATGAAGTAGTGAATTGGAGAGAGGGGAGAAGAGAAGAGTGAGAACACAAAGGAATTGGGAAAGAGGGGGATCGACGGTTCCTTTATAAGCTGTTGTCAAGGCACAAGGGGCAAGGGGGGGAAGGAACGGAGGAAGGCACAAAGGGGGGTGGCACGGGTGGGAACCAGGAGATACCTTCACCTTCCCAAGCCGGGAATAGAAGAGGGCCCTTACGCGAGGTGCATCTCAGAGCCTTCCTCAAGCGGCACTTTTACTTTTTACAGCTCATTCTCTCGTATCATGGAAACGGAAGGCGCGCTCGAAGCTCTTTGGAGGGGAGGGGTGCTGAGGTGGGGTGACTGGGATCCCAAAAGTTTCGTCTCCACGGAAGGAAGCCGGCCAAGGAACTTTGGGCTTCGGGCGCAGGCAAAGAAAGACCGACCGACCCTCGCTCTGCTCGCCCTTGTGCGCTCCTTCTCTTTTCGCCCGTACGGGCTTCCGGTACCTCTACGCTACAGCACCTTCCTACGCGGCCGTTCATACCCAACCCTCCCTCGCGTCGCTCCTTCTCTTGAGCTTCTTTCCCCTTCCTTTTCAGCAACAACGACGTAAATGCACTCCACTGGGCCTTTCTGTTTCCATTCTCCATTCTCCA
The DNA here is from genome assembly GCA_019925295.1 of Sporothrix pseudoabietina. NCBI lineage: Eukaryota > Fungi > Ascomycota > Sordariomycetes > Ophiostomatales > Ophiostomataceae > Sporothrix > Sporothrix pseudoabietina. The sequence continues at coordinate 1,854,009 of JADHKS010000002.1, read as the reverse complement.
CAGGGAAGGGGCAGCGTCGCCACGCCCACGCCGTTACCGAGTGGCCGCTTGCCGGCGGTCCGTTACTAAGGGGGCACCGGCCCCGCCCTGTGACGTCACTTTGTCCACTTACAAGTTACACCTGAGCTGTCCATTTTCTCACGCGTTGTTTCTCTCTCTTTCTTTCAGCGTTTCTTGTGTCTCAAGCGCGCCCGCATTTTCTTTCTTTTTCTTTCTCTTGTCCTCCCCATGCCAGCATGCACAGCAAACGGCGCCAATGCCGCGCTAGAGCAGCATCAAAGATGCAACGAAACACAGCTGCCATTTGCGTGAACAGCATTTCTCGCCCTTTTTCTCGTAAAAACCTCATTTTCCCCTAAGGCGTAGCATTCACTTGTCAGATCACTGCAGATACAATATGCAGGCCAGGCAGGCCAGGCAGGCTCCTGCAGATGCGCACTGAGAGTCATGCCAGCCATGAAAAGCTCAATTGAGGCTGGCAGTGTTCAAATTGAGGGGCAAGACCGAGGTCGTATTACTTTTGGGTATCCGGGTGTTTTACGCTCCCTAATCGCACTTTCTACGACTTCTAACTGAATCGCCTGGTCGCTTGATCGCTTGAAGCGGCTCAGACGTACTTGACTTGAGGCGATTCTTAGGAAAGCTCTAGCAATTAAAAGCTGTCCTCGCATTTCAAGCTGTCTCGGCCGTCTTGGAGTTGTTGGTTTCTTTGGGCTCTGTTCGCCCCTCCGCCTCGTCGCCCTAGAAGACGCACACCTCGTTAGTGCCGAAAAGTCCCGCCAGCCCGCCTCCCGCCAGCGACTGGAAGCGCGGAGAGCGCCTCCAAATCGCTGCTGACGCCCCTATTAGTGATTGCTTACGTCGGCTGAACAACCACTTCGAGTTCAACATATAGGCCGCTATGCAACGCTAACAGCACAAGAGCCGCCCCTCGCCATCTCAAGCTTGTATCGGCCACACAGGTAAAGTCCCTTAGAGATCTATGAAAAAGTAAGAGGCATCGTTTTTCGCCTCTATAAGAGCTTGGCGCCCAGCACCTTTCAGTAGTACATTTTCTGTCGATCCTTTTGGGTTCCGATGCTTTTTGTCAAAGCTTTGCAATGTTTACAAACGGCGACTGCAGTTTTGATGTTTGACCCTTTCACATTCTCGAGGCCAAGTTAACAAAGCAGCAGCAGAAGCTGACAAGGCGAGATTCTGTCCGAAACAGGAGTTGACCTTGCAGCCTCGGGAAGACTGATCCCAAATTGGCACTGCCGGCGTCAGACATCTTTTCAGGCACAAGATTGGGTTCGCGAGGAAAAAGGAATTAGAACTTTGAGTGAAAAAGTGAAGTCACTTCGTGGTGTACAATTGGTAAGGTAGCACACGACAACCGGCCATGGCACCTGTGGCCGCAAGCGATGCCCTTTGCAAAGCTGCTCGAGGGTATATGGTGATAGTACACAGTGGTAAAATACAGGGGAATCCTAACAAAAAGATGAACGAAAAAAACGAAAAAAGAAAAAAGAAAAAAAACCAATACTCCTATAACAAATGGCCAGAGCCCAATGCAAACATACCGTCCCCAAACGTCCCCGAACGGTCACTCCACAACGACAGCTGCCGCTCCCATTGGAACAGCCCTCGTGGCCACCACCTGTGACCACACGTATCCAGCCAACTGCCCCATCATAACCCCTGCCCACCCGGCCAGGCCCAAGGCCACACCCATCACACCGCCCAGCAACCATCCCAACACGAGCAGCGTCGCTGACAGGCCCGTCCACACTCTGCCTGTTGTCCGCAACGTCGCCGTGCTCCGTTCGCTCAAGAATTGAAGGCGTCTCGTGCGAGTGAGTCAATACGCGGTGGTGACCACGGGCGTCGGGGACGACCGGTCAAAGGGTCCCGCATCAGAGCCAGGACTGCCGCCGGACGATGAGGACGATCCGCCTGCGATTTTGGCAAAGCTTTCGTCACTCATAAGAAGAAGCCGCCCGTTCATCTTGATCAACTGGACCAGCGCCCGCTCGTAGATCTTAGCTTCGCGGCGCGCCTCGATCAGTGAACGCTCGGCGTCCTCAACACTCATCGCGTGAACTGAGCTCTCCAGGTCGTTCTTGAGATCGACGCTGTCGCGGTCGACAATCAGGCCAGAGGGGCCACCGTTGCTGCGGGACGAGTGAGCATTGCCGGCGCTGTTCTGGCCGTTGGCGTAGGCCAGAGCAGAGTTGTGGTTGTTGATGCCGTTGCCGTTGCTGTGGCCGCCCAGAGTTGGTCCGCCATCCGTGTTGTTGCTGCTCGTGCTTTCGCGGCGGTCGTCTGCATGTGCCGTGCCGTTGCCGTTCGTCACGATGCTGCTCGTTGGGATACTGCTCGATGAGAAACCGCTAGCAGGCATACCGTACCGCATCTCCGGCGTGTGGTAGATCCAGGGCGCGAGCGTCGTCGTACCAATGGCTTGCGGCACGCCCGTGTCCACCAACATTGACTGCCACGACGCAGCCTCGCTCTGCGGCAGCAAGTTAAGCCGCGGCAGAACATACTGGTTGATCCAGTAGACAGCCTCCTCGCGCTGGATCTTGGACAGGGGGTCGAAAATCATCTGGCCCGCCACACCAGCTGGCGCCAGAGCCTTAACTGGGTAGTAGGACGGCAGCCCACAGGGTACTGCGCGCTTCGCAATCAAATCGAAGCCACCAGTCTCCTCGTACCGCGGGTGCATGTAGCTGAGCGGCGACGCCAGATTGTTGGCCAGGCGCGACTGCAGCGTCATGAACCGGTTCTCCTCGGCCTCCGTGAGGTTGCGCAGGCAGTCGCCGTTGGGTGTCGCCAGCAAGCGCACGTCGTCGACGTACTTGCGGACGGCCTTGCCCGCGACAATGTCGTTGAGGTCGTCCTTGCTGAAGAGCACATCGGGCGGCAGCAGTGCATCGCCCTTGATGACCGTGTTACGCGTCACATTGCGGGACTGCGCCAATGTCACAAAGGGCTGCAGGAATGAGATGCTCTCCAAGCGCTTGTCAATCATGCCACGAGCCGCCAGGTCCAGCGCAACAGACCGAATCGTGCCGCCTGACGGTGGGTTGCCAGACCTGGTAGTGGTAGGCGCAGCGTCATTTTGCACGACCGAGAGTGTCGTCGAACCAGCAACCTCGGCGGCCTCACGAAGCACCTTGCGAAGAGCTTCTTGCTCCTTCTCAAACAGCTTCTGCACCTGTACCAAGGGAGCTGAAACTGTGGCATTAGCGGCCGCGGCGGCAGCAGCAGCAGCTGACGACTCGACGGCTGCATCAGTCGTCGCGGAAGCCGATGCTGTGGTTGTAGCCGCCGCCGCCTTGGTCGAGTTCCTAGCCTTCTCAGCGGCAGCAGCAGCTTTAGTAGTCGCCTCGGCGGCAGCTGCGGCGGCCTTTTCTTTGGCATCTTCCTTTTTCTTAGCAGCAGATGACTGTTTGGCGCGCTCCTTTGTCTCTTTAGCTGCCTCCTTGGTCTCCTTCTCCTTCGCCGCCTTCTCCTTGGTTTCCTTCTCCTCCTTTTGTGCCTTGGCTGAAGCAGCTGTTGGAGTGGTTTCGGTGGCGGTTGATTCAGCGGTTGCTGCCACAGCTGGAGCCGGGGCCGGGGCCGGCTTCTCCTTCTTCTGCTTTTTCTTGCGACCCATAATAGGCGCAATCTCTACAACCTCTTCATCCTGCTCGTTCGGCGCATGCCCAAACGAAGTGCTGGTTGTGGTTGCGGCCTCTACTACAGCCGCAGCATCCATCTTCGACGCCTGCTTGCGTTGTTTGCGCTGCTGGCTCTTCGTGGTGTTGCGAACAGCGGCCGATCCAATACGGGTTGGCTGCGGTGGCGGTGAACCTGGCCGTGAGGCAGAAATGGAAGCCGACACAACAGACGCATTGTCAGAAAGAGACACTATCTCACTAGCTGGCGTGCTGGGGCGGTTTGACAGGGACGCCTGCCGGTTGGCAAGCACAGCAGATGTCAAAGTGGGAGTCGACGACGATGACGCGAGGTTCGAAGCGGCTGCAAGCTTAGCGTTTTCAGCTGCTGTGATCGCCGCCAGACTCAACACAGGCGCCGGTCCAGACTCGGCCTTGGGCGTCTGCACCACACGTAGCGTCTTAGGCGCAGACGCAGGCGGGGCGCGGACAGCCGGGGACCAGGGTGCGGCAGGCGTAGGCAACGAAGGGAACGCCGACGACATGTCCGCTGTCGTATGCTTGTCACTAAGAGCCGGGCTGGCCTCAGCAGCATTGACCGCAGCTGGCTTGCTCACAGCTGCGAGGTTCAGAACGGCAGGAGTAGGGCGCTTCTCGCCTGTCTTTTTGCCCACGGGGGTCGACGGCTTTGACGCGCGGGCCTGAGCAGAAGCGGCCGGCTTCGTCGCAGAGGCTGCATCCAAAGTAGGAAAGTCCTCGTCCTGAAGCACGCTGTTTTTCTTGGTAAGCTTCAGAGGTGTCGCAGGAGGGGGCGTGGGTGCAACTGCCGGGGCCTCCTGTGCAACAACAGGAGCAGCAACAGCAGCAGGAGCAGGAGTAGGGACCGCAACAGGGACAGTGGCAGTCTCGGATGCCTTGGAAGCCTTCACGCTTTCAGCGGCAGTGGCCACAGAACTGGCATTGCTGGCATTGCTGGCATTGCTGGCATTGCTGGCAAGGCTAGCTACACGTGTCGCCTTCTTGCCAGCCGCGGGTTGGGCCGGCTGCGGCTTCTCTTCCTCCTGGGGCTTTGGCGTTTCCGCTCTCTCCTTGGCCGACGCCAGGTCCACAATGGGCACAACAGGAACAGGCGGCTTCGGGAATACTTGCTGGCTCAAGGTACTCGGCGTCATTGCAGTCACAGGTGTCATTGAGGTTGCAGGTGTCATCGGTCTGCTGAAGCCGGGCGGGGGTGGTGGCGTCGGGTGCTGCATTGGTTGCATATGGCCAAATCCGGGCGGGAACGAAGGCGTGCCTGAGCGAAGGGGCGAGTCGATGCCGTAGGGATAGGACATCGTAGTCGGTTCATCGGAGACGAGAGCATCGACGGTGGAAACCACGTCGTCCATAGCCGTAAGTTCGTCGTCTGCTAAAGCAAAGAAAAGAAGAGTGTCAGTTTACCTTTCAAAAAGAACGTACTACACTGCCTCGACAAAAAAGGCCAGGCAGCAAAGGTCACCACATGGTACGTGGGAAGCGGTCAGAGTGGAAGCCCGAAGAGTATGGAGACGAGATATAAGACACCGAGAGACCGATGCATCGAGCATCTCGGCTAAACAGCAGCCGTGGCAAACAGAACAGCGACAAATCTAAACCTGGTACAGAACGAAACGAACAAGAGGTACAAAAATACATGGAAAGCGAAGGCGTGCCGTACAACACAGGGATTCGACCTAGTGCGTGGCATGGAGAGTGTGGGATTTGGGAGGGGGATATAGGGTGCGCATCGTAGAAAGAGATATCGCAGCAGCCATCGTTGTTGTCGTCGCCATCGTCGTCGTCGTCATCGGGGTCTTTTTTGTTCTTCTTCCGTTTCTTCTTGTTTCTTCTTCTTCCTTCAGGGGGCGTGCTGACTTGTCGCCGACCGTAGTCGAAGGGCCGTGGTTACATAAGGCACACAAAGACTTCTTGTCGTTGAGGGTATAGAGAAAAAAAGATTATCTTGGTTCTTTCTTTTAAAGACGTGGGCCCTGTCGAGACTGGAACAGTGCCAGGCGGAACAAGTCACACCCCCCGCTTGCGTTCTTCTTCGGGACAGGTGAGTGCCGCAAAGAAGAGAAACAAAAAGGCAGAAACGAAACTGGGCCCCGGATTAACATACATTGTGTAACAAAAGGAAGAACCCTCGAGAGGCAAGACGATGATGTGGTAGCTTGCCTGGCGTCGCAGCGACGATCTCTCTGTAGGATCTCTCAGAAGGCGCGTGTGATGCTGAAGAGAAGAAGAAGAAACAGTCCGAGACCGAGGCGTTGGAGAGAAGGCAAGAAGAAGAAAAAAGAGGGATGGTGAAGGTATTTAGATGTGTGAAGATGATGGCTGTGTTGCTGGTGATGGTCGTTGGCATCGTCGTCTCGCCTCTCGAGTTTGGTTCTTTCCTGCGCGCGGCCCGAAATCCCAAAAGCAAAAAACCTCCAATGCAGAACAGGATTGAAAACAAAAGCAAATAAACACGGCTCCCAGCCTCGTCCGAAGCTAGCTCAAACGAGGACTGTATCATCCAAAACGGATGCTGGCATCGTGCCGGGGGAATAGGGACAAACGCCTCGTACAGGTTAAAACATCAAAAAAATCAAAGAAAAGAAAGAGGCAGAAAGAAAAAAGAAACGAAAAACATAAAAAGAGAAACCTCGCTCAAAACGCCGATTTGACATATAAAAGGAGGTGGACAAACGTTGATATAGCGAACAAAAAGAAACACGCAGGAAAACAGAAACAATAAAGAAAAGAAAAGAAAGACAAAATAGGAGGGAAACAATGGGGTATTATAGGCAGGGGAAAAGAAAAAAGAGTCAAAAGAAAGAAATCAAAAAACCACGTTTGCTGTTTGAGCCGTCAGGGTCTCTCGTCTCTCGCCTCTCATCTCCTTGTCTCCGGACTTCCTCTCAATAAAAAAAAAACCGCTCCCCTGCTGGCTACCCCTCTTGTCACAATAGATGTTTCCATCTAATATGTCTTCTTCTTTTGATTTTCCTCGTTAATCCTCTCACCACCTCGTAGGGTAGCCAGCACTGTACATCATGCTCGGGTTGTACCCACCTTGGGCTTGGCTCCCGAAAAGTCCCTGGCCGCTGCCGGCGTTGCTCTGCTGGTGAGGCAGTCTCGCTTGCAGGATACTCGGGTCTGCTGCAAGATCCACTAGGCCACTCCCCCCAGAGGAGGAAGTGTTAGCATGTCTGTGCTTCTTCCCCTTCTTCTTCTGCTTAGCACCGTTGTCTTGGAATCCTCCGGGCGGAGGACCGTACGCAGACGCCGGGTAACCAGAAGGAGGAGCGGGAGTGGAGGAGCCGGACGATGGGTACTGGGAAAGGAAAGAGGGAATCATGAACTCACGCTTGCCTGCATCGTGCGCCTGGCTGCCGGAGCCACCACCTCCTCTACCGCGAATAATATCCTGAAGCAGCTGGCTCGAATCCTTGGAGGCACCGCCGAAGCTGTTGTTGGAGTAACCTTGACCGAAGACGGCAGGCGGGGTTCCAGTCGACTTCAGTCCCGGAGGCGGGCCGGGCATTGAGGCAGCGTAGTAGGGTGCGCTCTGTTGCGAGTGCAGAGATTGGGGTATCATGGACGACTGCTGTGCCATGATGCGGGGGTTCGCAGCCAGCTTGATTGTGGCAGCACTGCTGCCAGCACTCTCGCCCGCAAATCCATATCTAGAGGCCTGGCGGTTTTGCACCTGACCCTGGAACAGGTTCGCCTGCGATGGCGTAATGCCCGGCGGCGGATGATCTGCAAAGCCGCTGGGAGTGTGATAGTAGAGTGACTGTTGGGGAGTCATGGAGCGGTTGCCAATCGTGCCCGGATTCGCCGTGGGCAGATAGTTCGCGCCGAATGAGTTAAACAGGTTTTCGGCGTTGGACCGCTGAATTGGGGGAGGCGGTCCGCCCCGGCGTTGGTCAAATCCGTGGGCGCTGCGAGTCTGCTCACGGTCCTCAGGCTCGCCGCCCAAAGCCAAGCTGCCACTGCTTTCAGGCTCGCCATCGGAGGGCTCTCCCACATCGGTCGGTTGCTCGTCTTGGTCCGCATCCAGGCGGCTTTCGTCATCACGGAGTGCGCGTCGCTTCTCGCCGCCGCGTGGGTCAAACAGAGGAGGGAACGAGTTGAGGGTGAGGCCTTCCAGCAAAAAGGTTGTAGGAAGCGGGCAGTTGCTCAACGCCGAGACGAGGCTTGCGTAGAAACCTGCAACCGGGTCGCCTTCTTCGGCCGTATTCGTAGGAGTTGCAGCAGGCTGGGAGGCGGGGCTGCCGGTGGCCTCGGACGAGGAGGCAGAAGAAGCGCTGTTGTTGTTGTTGTTGTTGTTGTTGCTGCTGTCCACCGCAGGGGCCTTACCCTGGGCTCGTGACGATGGTGCTGCGGTGGCAGTAGTGGCCTGCTCCAGTTTTGGCGAGGATTCGACTGCCTCCGCAACGGACTCAGTCGTGACAGGGAGCGACATGGAGATGGCCGGGCTAGGGCCAGCGCCACTTGTGGCATGGCTGCCGCGGCGGCTCCGAACCTGCGAAGTCCTCGCCCAGCTGGCAGCGGCAGGCAGGGCGGAGGAGTCGCCGCTTTCAGATTCGTCCCTACTCGAGGAGCGGATCATGGGCTGCGGCGCAGATGCGGGGATGGGGATGGGATGGCTCTGCTGGCGTGAAGCAGACCGCGACGAAGCACCCAGGGGCCGTTGCGTGTTGATACTGTTCATAGATGACAAATCTTGACGCGTGTAGCTGTCTTCCTCGTCACCAAGTTCGTGTAAAAACATACACTGGCGGTTGGTGCACTGCTCATGACGAAGCCACGCGGAGCAGTACTTAGTCGTGCCAAGCTGAGCCTTCAGCGGGCGCTCGCCGTTCATGGAGCCGTTAACAGCTTGGATACAGCGCTGCGCGTCTTCCTTCTTTTCGAACGTCACGTAGATGCCGAGGGAGGCGGTTCCGTCAGGGCTTTTCCGGTTGCTAATAGAGATCTTCTGGATGTTTCCATACTGGCCGAAGAATTCTGGTTTCCGAAGGGTCTTCAGAAGCTCATCCTCTCTGACGGTCGGGTTAAGGCCTGTCACATAAACAAGGTTCTTCTGCACGACTCTAACGCCGACGAGGCTTTTGCGGTTCTCCCGTTCAGCCTCGCGCTTCTGGACTTCTTTCTGCCGTTGTTCGAGAGCACGCTTCTTCTGGTTCTTCTGAATGTTGGACCGGAACTCGGCGTGTCTATGAGAGAGATATTTGTCAGTATATAAAGAACGGGGCCAAGAGGAAGAAGCAAAAACAGACTGGTTGTCAACATACTCTTCGGCTGTCACAACCCTCCAGACTATAGACTTTTCATCATAGGGTCGCCGACATGCTGGGCACAAGCTGTTCATGTTTTGCTTAATATTGTTGAAACAGAACTGGCAGATCTGATAGCCACAGGGACATGGTCGAAAGCCACGATCAGACAGATCGAACTCCTCGATGCAGAGAGGACTGTTGGGCAAAAAAGGCAGTTAGCAAGCAGTCCGAGAGGAGATAAAGTGTGGTCGATGTCGATGGAGAAAGGGTGATGGATGTCGGTGCGTACCAGGTGTCCTCCTCATCGTCGATGAAGGTGTCTTGAGGTGCCATGGTGATGTGATTAGAAATGAGATGAACGGCGCGTCCCAGCGTGAGAGAAAAGCGAGGCGCGAGTGAGACGGCTGTCGTGAGGGCAGAGGCGTCGTCTGGGCTTGGAGCTCAAAGAGGTCGGTGTTCCGGTCCAGTCGGCGATGTCGGAAGGGTCGCAGGACAGGTGGTCGAGTCGCGAGGCGCGTGAATTAGGAGGCCCAAATGGATAGAATCTCGGAGAAGACACGAGGTCGAAATAGGAAGGGGAAGGTCGAAGCTCTGGTCTGGCAGGCGGAAAGGAGACGAAAATAGAAGCAAATAGGAAAAATAAACAATGTCCGTGATAAACGCCCTGGTTTTGAAAACAATGCAAGGACTTGCTGAGTTGCAGATAAATACAAAGTTGGTTGGTAGAGGAAGAGGGAAGGTGGAAAAGGAGACGAAAAAGTCGGGAAGGAAAATAGATGGGGACAAGAAAATTGGGAAAGTTGGCGTCTCGTCAAGATGGGGCAAATTTCGCGGGCCTTGTGTGGAAACTGCGCTGTAATAATGCGTACGCAGGAGCGACGGACACAGTTGGGTGGCCAGCCAGCGGAGACAGTGGAGGCGTGGAGGCGAGAGACGGTGGGAGGAAGGCGAAAGCCTGCCGTGCCTGCGTGCCTGCCAAAACCCTTGTGAAAACCCCTACAGCAGGCAGGAGCAGGGACAATTGCACTAAAACGAATGGGAAAGAAGTCGACCTCGACTCCCAATAGGCCGAGCGAGTGCCTAATCCGGCCAAGCGTCATAGTGGAGCTAGTATTGATCTGTACTAGCGTATCTATGTAGCGGCACGTGGCCAGTCACGGTTGGAAGTTTGCAGCAGGCGGTCCACCGTCCGACAGAGAAGAAGGTGAACGCGTTTTCAGGCTGCCACAGCTCGGATGCACGGCTTGCATGTGTCTGTCGTATCGGGCAGAGTGCAGCAACAGTGCCTGCAATGTGCAGTCCATAAGCCAAACAGCGTTCCATCAACCAGAGAGCGAGAGCGCTGGTGTCGAATGAGCCCGATGAAGAGGAAGGCGTTCCTGTTTGGGCAGACTCCAGGATAACCCCGGTTAGTACATATTATACTATAGTATGCAATTATGCGATATGCGGAGTCGAAAATACAATCATCCGGCACCCATACCCGGCAACCAATCAGGGCTAGGCAAATTATCTCGCATTCCCAGCGAGCAAAATCGACGACCCTATTTCCCACCATAGGAGCTGTCTGCGCAACCACGACGACGGCATCGCTCCAGAACAGATCCATCTGAGCGCCACCCGACGTCTCAATTGCCCCGTCACCCTCGTCCGGCGATACCGACATTCCTCTCCGAACCGCTCCACACCGCTCACACACCCACAAACCCACACAATGGCCAGCAGACTCTACCGGAGCAGGGCTCTCGCCTCGGCTCTTCGGGCCAGCAAGCCTTCTGCACCCACCACCTCCGCATCCCCGTCTGTCGCGGTTGCCGCTGCGACCTCTTCTCGGTGCCTGTCGACCAGCAGCCGGATGCAGGGCTATGCCGTGCACATCCCCAAGGATGCCCCTAACATGCGGAAAGCCCCGCGGTCAGCCGTCGGCACGCTTGAGGTGCCGCTGACGAACCCGGCCGACAAGTATGAGGCGATGTCCGACAACATGCATAAGTACGGCGCGTGGCTGATGAGCACGCTGCCCAAGTACGTGCAGCAGTTCTCGGTGTGGAAGGACGAGCTCACCATCTACGTGGCACCGTCCGGCGTCATCCCGGTGTTTACTTTCCTAAAGTGTACGTCGAGGCAGCTTTGAAACTTTGAAATCAATGCATTTGTACTCACTCGTGCCTCATTGACTAACTCTGTTCTCCTCAGACAACACTGCCGCCGAGTTTACCCAGGTCAGCGACATCACGGCCGTCGACTTCCCCACCCGCGACCAGCGCTTCGAGGTCGTCTACAACCTGCTGAGCGTTCGCCACAACTCCCGCATCCGGGTCAAGACCTACGCCGACGAGGCCTCCCCGGTCCCCAGCATCACCAGCCTGTACGACGGCGCCAACTGGTTTGAGCGCGAGGTGTATGACATGTTTGGCGTCTTCTTCGTGGGCCACCCCGATCTGCGGCGCATTCTGACCGACTACGGCTTCGAGGGCCACCCGCTGCGCAAGGACTTCCCGCTGTCGGGCTACACGGAGATCCGCTACGACGAGGAGAAGAAGCGCATTGTGACGGAGCCGCTTGAGCTGACGCAGGCGTTCCGTAACTTTGAGGGTGGCTCGAGTGCCTGGGAGCAGCTTGGTGCTGGTCTGGACAAGACGCCCGAGACGTTCAAGCTGCCAACACCCAAGCCAGAAGAGAAGAAGGAGGAGAAGAAGTAGAGGGGGGGGATATAGCCATAGACGAAACGGCGAACAATGACACATGGATACAAATGCTTCCGGCACATACACACACACGCACACACACAAAAAAAAGCAAGAGCCCAGGCGCGGAGTCTGGGCTATGGCCACCCGAGAAGAGGCCTGTTTTCGTCATGTACATGTATTTGGACAGTCTAGCAGGGAGAGCGGATGTTAATTGCACGTTGCGCATTGCATTATCTAACAATATTACCAACCATCAACAAGAGTATAGCTGTTCTGTGAATCTATGAAGAAGAGAGAGGCATGGTGCACAACATTTCGACAGTATTTAAATGTGTAATTATCAGCGTCGTGATCTATGCAGAGTGTACTCCGGGGTTCCTGTTTGCCACTGTTCTTATGTGAGTGCCGTATTTGCTGCATTTAGATTTTGGTTAGATGTTAGATTTACACCACACAAAAAAGGGACTTTTCAAAACTAGAAAGAAAACATCAGCGAAAAATATATTAAGAAAAAAAATACAACTATACGCACATACAGAAAAAAAAAGAGAAAAAAAAGAAATCACCCAGATAAGCGTAATAGCGCTGTGATTATGTTCTCAGTCGAAAGGACTCTAAATTATTGATGTGTATTTGCGGCCACAGCCTTGTGACTGCTGTTGTAGGTGCATTTGTGAGACACTGTATGACGCACTGTACTGACACGGCCCCACTATTGGAGACCTCGAGAGCTTAACCCCTCCGAACATAGCTAGCAACCTCCAAGACAACGTCAAGTTACTCCATGCCATTCTGCCGACGAACCCTTTCTAACTCAAACTCGTCGTACGCTTGGTAGCTACTTACAAAGGTACTCTGGCATTCTATGAGACTGACTCAACGGAGAAACACAAGAACGACTAAAAATACCACTACTACACAGTACTAAAGGCAAAGACACCGATTTCGGTGACGACGTCCCATCTACATCTACATTATCTCGACGGCCAACAGGCAGATATTATCACCAGAAAGAAGGTCACTTCCACCACAGCTTTCGCACCACGAGAACAGTACACATCACTCCTATACTCCGCTCTCTCCACACAGCGCCTCGGAGATGGCACAGGATTTCCGGGTAGCGGGGCCGGGCACGGCATCGCCATCAGTTCCATCGCCATCGCCATCGCCAGCAACACCAGTACAGAGCTCCAAGATGCTGGCAGCCGCCACGTCTTCATCATCATCGTCCTCCTCCTTCAAGTTCCCTCACTACTACAACTACCCGCCCATGTTCACTCTCCAGCCCAACCTCGACACGCGCCGCGCCCAGCTCGACAAATGGTCGTCGCTCATCCTCGCCTACTGCAGACACTATCGCATATTCCGGCTTGTCGTTGCACAGACGCCAGGGAGCAGCAGCTCAAGTTCAGGGCCTGTGCGGGTCGACGGAGACGAGGCCGCCGCTGCCGCCGCCGCAGCAGACGCCGATGACGCGGCACCGAGTATCGCCTACTATGCGCCGGAACTGTTCAGGAACCGCACAATCGACCGCACGATGCCGGCCGGCGAGGTGCGCGAGGTGTTTGAGGATTTGCGGCGGCAAGGGCGGATCGAGGTGTTTGGCGCATCACCATCAGCGGCTACACAGTCTCTGACGGCATCCACATCACCGTCCGATCCCTTTTCGTGCTACGTCTTCTGGAAGACACCCGAGGAGTGGGCGGCGGCGATCGAGGCATTTGTGGACGAGACGGCACAGCGCGGCAGCGTGCTGACGCTGTACGAGCTGACGGCCGGCGACGGTACGCGCGGCAGCGAGCTGCACGGGCTGGACCCGGTGGTGCTGCAGCGGGCGTTGGCGACCCTCGTGAAGCGTGGCAAAGCGCAGGTGTTTGGCCAGTCGGAGTCGCTGGGTGTCAAGTTTTTCTAGAAAGCGTGCTAAGACGAGCGATTGATCTGTACATAGGGAAGAAGATGGACGGGTAGCCCTTGAGCTACACCTTGGAGAGCTTTTTGGAATAGCATTTAGCATTTAGATGAACATTTCCCTCAGGGTGCAGTCCCAGACCAGGACGGCAGATGTGTGAATATAGCTGGCCGAAGAAACAGAAATACAATAAACATGACCAAGCTGACGACAGCCAGTGATAATATGTGAAAACCAGCAGATGCAACGCAAACTTAAACATGAAAAACAAAAACGCCGCCTCTAACAAAAATACCCTCGCAGTCTTTTGCTACCTCATTTTCCCTTGCCCCAGAAATTCTCCGCCAGGTAATGGTCGTCAAACAGCACCTCCTGCCGCATGGCCACGTCCAGCAGCCAGTCCGGTGCCACAATGCGCGGCAGCATGTTGCCATCTCGCGCCATCTGCTCAAACTTGGGCCACAGCAAGCGCTCAGCGGGAGACGCGCTTGTTAGCAGGTACACGGGCTCAGGGGGCTGTCCGTTGTCCTCGTCGGGCGGTGTTGGTTTGATGGTCGTGCCGCTGTGAGTCCGGTACGTCTTGAAGATGGCACCGTTGGCCTCGGCAATCTCGCGATAGCTCTCGGGACCGTTCTTGATATCAGCAGCGCAGTACACGACGACATGCCACAGCAAGCGGCCACGGTGCGCGCGCGCGCGGGCCAGGGCCTTGGGTAGGCTGACGTTGAAACGGGCCTCCCCGTCCTTGTCTTGCAGTAGGTAGTCTTCGGTCGGCAGCAGCTTGCCCTTCTCGAGGACGTCGGTGATAAATTGTGCGTTGAGCACCTCGGGACCGCGTGCCAGCGTCTTGAGGAACTTCATCGTACGCACAAGACACGGAGCGGCCAAAAAGTCGCATGGCTGGTTGTCCTGGACGATCTGGATACCCAGGCCACGGAGTTTCCTCTGAACATGTGTTAGTACGGACCGTTTTGCTGCTCGTGTTTTCTGTGTTCCTCGGTGGCATATGGACTTACCCGATCTGACTCTTCCTTGCCGCTGTGGTGCACCCACCGCTGGTAGCCTGTCAGGACGACGCGCATCTGCACCGGCGGCAGCGATGGCCGGCTCTTCTTGGCCGGCCGCTCTGCATCCTCAGAGTCTGTACCCTCGGCCTCCAACTCGGAGCTGTATCTCTTCTTCCGCGACGCATCGAGCTTCTCCTTCTCCTTGTCCACCAGATCTGCTGCCCGCTTGCCGCCCCACGGCGCATTGCCATCACGGGTCGACCGCTTTTTCTCCTTCTCGTAAAGTGCAATGTCGGGGGCGAGGCCGTGCAGTTTTGTCAGCGCCTTGTCCTTGGCACTCCGGCTGGCACTGCCTACGACCAGAGGTGTGCCTTCGTTCTCCTTGCCGGTCTGCTGCACACCCTTCCTTGGCCGCGACGGTGTGGCCACCGACGCCTTTGTAGAGTTCCGGGCTGCTCGCCGGGGCAGGGCCACGTCACTGGTGTCTGGCTCTGGTTCGCTGCATGTCGACAAATCGTCATCGTCATCGTCGCCGTCGCCGCCGCCCAGCTGGTCGTTCAGTGCACCGGACACCTCGGCCAGCACCTGCGGCTCCTCGACCTGCACCTTTTTCTTGGGCCGCCCTGCACTCCTTTTGTTGTTGCCCTTCTTTTCAGTGCCCTTGACCACCATGCTCTCCTCATCCCCCGTCTCGTCGGAGTCGCCGCCCGGGTAGAACAGCGCCTGCAGCTTCGACTCGTCGAAAAAGGTCTGGCCGATTACTTCGCCCAGGTTGGTGCGTGCCGGGAATGTCGTGTACCGCGGGTTGGTGACACTCTGCACCTCGCACCGCGCGTAGCTCTCCTCGATCCACAAATGGTTCACCATCTGGATATTCCAGTCGCGTGCAGCCTCGCATTTTTCGCTGTTGTCGCGTGCCGTGATCAGGTGCGTGTTGTCCATGCGCATCGTCTTGGTGAACTTAGCACCGGCGGCGATGACGAGGTTTTCGAGATAGATACGGGCCTCACCGCCGTAGTTGGACAACGTAACAACAAAGTTTTCAAAGCCAGCAATGCCGTTCCGCGGGACGGGGTAGTGCAGGAGACGGCGCAGTGGTGAGCACCACTCGTTGTTGGTAATAATGTGGAACAACCAGGCCAGGTTGCCGATGTCCTTGCCAGCCTGGGCCGCCCGTACGTAGTCGTCGCCGTCGCGGTAGTGACAAATATACATGTCACACGCGTCCACATCGCCGTCGGTAACCATACGCCCGCCGCCCCGTTTGATGAGGTCCACAACCACAGCCCGGAACCGGCTGCTGATGTTGATGTCTTGAGCAAGGATCACGCGCTTGTTCTGAAAGACGGTAAGGTTGCTCCGCCAGCCGAGGTTGGGAGGTGCGTCGGGCAGAGGAGTCGTGGCGCCCTCAAGGGCCTGGTTCTCCGGAATGGGCACGCGGTCATCGTCGGCCTGGTCCTCGCCGAGTGCACTGCTGCCAGCGAAGCTGCTGCTGCCGCCACCGTTCAGGCTTCGCAAGATCGGCGGATCAGGGAGAAGGTAGGGTGTCTCGTCAATCTTCTTGCCAAGCTTGAAGCAGTCGTCAAACCAGTGTGGCAGCACAATCTTGCACCTAAGCTTCTTTGCGACTGCCTCCTTGCACTTGTCGTGGTCCATAGTCAGGGCACAGATGTGTGTCGTCAGGCGTGTCAGGTCCTTGGATTCCATGCCACCAAGCGCCAGGGTCGCGCCAGTGATGGCCTCCTTGTCGCCCACGGGGATGTCGGCACAGGTGAGGTTGACGCTTGAGAAGATCATGCGTGGATCGGGTGAGAAGGGGCGGATTTGGGCCATTTTCCCGCGGCTCAGGGAGTGTGTGATCCAGCCGGACGTGACGACGGGGAGCATCATGTCAATGGCAGCGTTGTACTGCTCAAAGTCGATTGAGTTCGAGACGATGTGTGTTGCTTCGGTCAGGGGTAGTTGGCCGTCAGCCTCGGGCTCGAGCGCGACGCCGCCATATTTTTGCACTGTCCTAGAAAGCTGAGCGTGTTAGAGTTTTCCAGAGTGAAGATGAATGCAGAAAACGGAGGTGATATACCTCAGCAATGGTCTTAGGAAGCAAAGAACGGCCTGGGACAAATGCAAATGCGCATGAGCTAAAGACGCTCTTGGGCCCGTCTTCGGCCATGATATATTGAAGGAACAAGAAAAAAGAGAGATAACAGAGAGAAGGCAGAGTCGATAAGGTGAGATGTTGCCTCTTGTTGGCTGTGGCACAGTGTTGTTGCCTTGTTGTGAGTGCTGTCGTTTTGTAACTACTCCGTAGTCGTTTGCACGTTGAGAAGAAATCGCGATGTCGAACATTAAACTGGCGTCAGCGCGTTACCAGCGGCAGGTCCCGCACAGAACGCGAAAACACAGGCGCAGGCCATTAAACACGCGAAAGCGCGCGAAATCCCCGCGACAGTCACATGACTAGATGCTAGAGGTATGTACAGTGCTAATTGTCGGCAGTATCCATCAAAATTGGCAGTAACGCCGCACAGTAAGCACAGTGCATAAACTGTACTGAGTGTTACTTCAAACAAAAGACGACTGGCCTCAGACACTTTGTTACAGACAAAGACTGGATCACTGGCCAGTTGCACATGTGCAACAGGAGCCGGCTACTTGCGCCTGGAATAGACGAGGTGTCAAAAAGTGAGTCTCCGTGGGGGCGGACAGGACCAGATGCAGCTGTCTTTGTCTTTGACGATGAAACTCTGCGAGATGTAGCCTTTGGGAGCAAAAGTGGAAGTCACGGGACACGAAACCAGACGTTGAGGCTAGGAGTGCACCTGGCGGTTGAAGGGAAAGAGCTATCGACTGCGATTTAGCACTGTTTAAGAGCTTTTGTTTGATGGGGAAGGTGCGAGGCATAACTCGCAACTGCTTGCTCACACACACATCTTGCCGCGGAGCATGGATTCCGCACTCCACTTTCCACTCATGCCTTTTCTGATTAGAAGATTTATGCGTACGGAAGGTGCGAATGGCGAGGGCCTAGGCGATTTGGCTGCCAGTCGCGCTTCCCCGGCTTTTCATTCAAGCACACCAACAAAGTCCCCACTCTCGGCTGGCGACCATCTGCCGCCCCCTCACACGCCCCATACGCTGTACCCGTTGTGTCGCTGTATGTTTAGTCGATATGTGGTTTTAGGGCCGTGCCTCGGCAGCGTCCCTCCGGTAGCTGCTGCTGTGCGGCGATTCACCGCGCCTGCTATCCTCCCTTCAGCAACTTTTGGCAGGAGCTCTTAAACAAACCGCATCTCGCATTTCAACGTCGGTCCTACAATTCGGAGCACTCTGAGACAAGGTACATTTGCAGAATTCCCGTGTCTCGTCGACGACGCAGCTCTCCAACACTCTGCGCCTTGAATCTGCGCCCTGCGAGCTTCTCACTATTCATTGTCGTCTTTCCGCTCTCTGCGACTCACTCATTTCGGCACCCGTCGTCCTCCTTGTCTCTTTTGTTTCTTTTGTTTCTCGTCGCGCTTTCTGTCTTTCTCTATTCTCCAGTCTCTCCTGTCTCTCGGGCTCGCCTTTTGTGTGTCTGAGCCTGCTTGAACCGCCCGTGCTTGTGCTTGGACGTGGCAGCTTCTATTGGCATCTTGACGCCCTCGTTTAAGAAGTCGCCATCGCCTGGATCCACGAAGGTCGAAGGACAAGAAAAAGAGAAACGAAGGACGTTGGTTTTGCTCTGATTCCTGTCTCTCTCGGCGTTTCTTTTTCTCGGCCTTGCTCCAGACTCTAGACTCCAGACTCTCACCGTTCTACCGTTCTACCGTTCTTCCTTTCTCAGAATTTCTCCTGCTACATTTACACAATGTCTCAGCAATTCTTCGAGGTCAAGGAGCGCGTATTCGAGGGACAGCACATTCGCGAATACGCTCGAGCGACGGCACACAACCAAGAAGAGATCCTCCAGGTGTGCGCAAAGCAGTACATTCCCCGGAGCAACCCGAATCCGCAGCCCGGCGATGTCACCATTATTGCCGCGCACGCTAATGGCTTTGTGAAGGTACGAAGTTGTCCTGGGACAAACCGACATCGCCCTTGAAAGGAAAAGGAGCACAGCTAACACAGGCACAGGAATTGTACGAGCCACTCTGGGACGACCTGCTGGCCCTCAGCGAGAAGAGCGGCTTCCGCATCCGCAGTATATGGATGGCCGACGTCGCCTGGCAGGGCCAGAGCGGCCTCTTGAACGAGCCCAACCTGGGTAACGATCGTACGTACAGCTGAACGCCCTTCTTTATACATGTTTATCTCGAAGTAATCTCGATATCTAACGTGTTCTAGCTTCTTGGTACGACCACTCGCGCGATCTGCTCCAGATGATCAACACGTTCCGCCGCGAGATGCCCCGGCCGCTTGTCGGTATCGGCCATTCCTTTGGTGGTACTCTCATCGCCAACCTTTCTCTTATGCACCCTCGTCTCTTCTCGACGCTCGTGCTGCTCGACCCCGTGATCAACTTTCAGATGGCCGGCCCGGCCTTTGGTTTCTCGCCGCTCGAGCTGTCGGCCGTGCGCCGCGAAGTTTGGCCGTCGCGCGCTGCCGCCGCCGCCTCGTTCAAGCGGTCCAAATTCTATGCTGCATGGGACCCGCGTGTTCTAGAGGCCTGGATCCAGTACGGTTTGCGGGACCTGCCGACCAAGTGGTTCCCTGATCCGGCAGCCGCTGTGGGCAAGAAGAAAGACGGCAGCAGCGCTGGCGCCGACACTACTAGCACCGACGGACCTCCTGTTACACTCACAACCACCAAGCACCAAGAAGTGTTTACTTTCTTGCGGCCTCTGATCCAGGGTGTCGATCTTGAGACCGGTCGCCGCGTGTTCAACCGCCAGCGGCTGCCCGATATCAGCAACGCCAGCATCGCTGGGTTCGGCACCAACAAGCTGTATCGGCCCGAGGTACCAAACACGGCGGCCCAGCTGCCGCACCTGCGCCCCGGCGTATGCTACATTTTTGGCGAGACGAGCGGCATGTCGAGCCCCGAACTGCGCAAGGAGAAGATGGACTTGACGGGTGTGGGTGTAGGTGGCAGTGGCGGCGTAGCCTCAGGCCGTGTGCGCAGTGTGGTGCTGGAGAAGACGGGCCACTTGGTGGCCATGGACCTGCCGACAGTGTGCGCTGAGCATGCGGCATCATGGATCGGCAAAGAGCTGGAGCTGTGGCGCGAAGAGGAGCGCGAGCTGCAGGCAGCGTGGTGGCCGCGCAATGACGAGGCGAAGCAGACGATTGATGCTGAGTGGGAGAGCTTCATTGCCAAGAAGCCGAAGCCGAATTTGTAAGAGTTAAGGAGCTTGTTGTTGGACTAGAAGAGTCTGAAGAGTCTATTGTTTGAGTAGAGCTTTCTAGAAATTTGCATAGTACATCATACACTGATACATAAACCTTGAGAAACGTTGATTCATTATTGTGCCTTCTAAATTCAGATTTATGTGAGATGGGATGCTGGTGATTTTGTCTACGTCTATTCCTGTCCGGCCCCATCCTTCTCGCAGTCTTCGTCTTCGCCACTGTCCTCTTCCTTTTCGACATCCGGCGGGACCCAGATAAGGATGCCGTCCTTGTCCATCTTCATGCCTTCCGTGGGAAGTATCCTGAGCACCTTTTGGAAGTACTTGTCGCGCACCACGAGAGCAGGCCGGATCCATGCGCCGCGCACCAACGGCACAAGCCGGTAGGTGGTGGCACGGCGGGACATGGGCAGCACGTGGATTGTCGTCGACTTGGCGCCCGAGAAGGCAAAGTCGGCTGACGGTTCCATGCTAAGACCAAACGTCAAAAAGTGATTTGAGGCATTCTCGATCGCGAGGGTGACCTTGATGGTCGGGATGGGCGCGGAGGGTGGGCTGTAGGCGACCGAGGCCAGGACACGGGGCTCAGTGCCAAAGAGGGTAAGCTGCGGGACGGGCAAGGTGGTCGTGTTGCTGGGCAACGTGGGTGCGGATGAAGAATCAGCGGGGGCTGCACCAGGTAGTGCGAGGCGCTGCCATTTAATCACAAACGACACATCGATTTGGACCGTCTCGCGGTCGTCGAGGCTCGCCTTCTGGGCGACCAGGTCGAAGCGAGACTCTTCCATGGTCTGCGGCTTGATTGTTATGGCACCATTGGCATCGCCGTCTCCATTGCTGCTTGCAGCATCGGTGCGTGTGTGCTGGACAGAGATGTTGGGCACCGGCTTGATGACGAGATCCAGGTCGACGACACGCAGGTCTTCGGTGGCAAACGACGCATACCTAGTGACGAGTGCCCAGGCCTGGGTGAAGCCATGGAAGCCCTTGCTCACGGCATCGGTGTCATCCTCTGCTGAGCCGCCGCCGGCGGCGGCGGCGACAATGCCCTCGTGGTCAAACAGGCTGGGCCAGGCGGCTGGGTGCATCCGTGGCAGGAGATCGTAGTTGGCCTCAAAGGGGTTGCTGAGGCTGAGCTTAATAGACAACTGCTGCGTTATGGGCGTTGCCGGATCGCTCACCAGATGATAGATGGCACGCAGGGTGAGGTCGAGATCCATGGGCGCTGCTGCGGGCGGGAGGCGGATGGAAATGGCGACAGAATTGCCCGCTTTGACATGCCCCAGAGGCACAGACCGCAGCACGGCCGTCGGTGGCGTGGGTGATGTGATGGCTGTAGTTTGTGGCTCGGCAGTATCGATTTCGTCGCCAGCCACGAGAAGCGTAAAGCCCGGTGTGCTGCTGCCACTTTCGCCGGCCTCTTCGCTGCCACCCTCCATGATAACGTCCAGCTTAACGCTGGCATCGGCAGCTTCGGCATTGACAAGTTGAAAGGCGAGGTCGATAAGTTCGTTGGTGTAGTACTGGACAGCGGGAGCTGGCGTGTCAGTGACGACGGCGGGTGCATTCAAGAACTGAATCTCCAGCTTGGGCGGCCGCGGAAGGATCTTGATGGCCTGGCTGTCAGCCCTGGAGACGGCGACGCGGGCACTCGCACGGGGCAGGAACCATGTTGGATTCCGTCCACGACTACCGTCTCCGCCGACATAGGACGCCAGGGGCAGCTTCATCTGTAACGAGTACGCTGGGCACCGGTAAACAACGTCGGCCGACACGGCGCGGGCATCGCCTGGCTGGCGCAGTGGGATAGCCAGCTCAAAGACGAGAGTGGACTGTGGCTGGAGAGTAAGGTTTGCGGATCCGTAGAGACCCAGCACCCGTTTCTCGCTATCCTCGTCGCCCTCGTCGCCCTCGTCGTCATCCTCGTCGGCCTTCTTCCCTGACTCTGAGCCGCCTTCCTCATCCTCTTCTAGCTGGACCGTAGAGTGGGCCACCTTACCCTTGGAGACGACCGTGGCGGCATCTGCACTGTGCCGGAGCACAATGGGCTTTATACTGCTAGTAAATTGCAGATGCAGCTCGTCCAAGACAATGGGCGCAGACTGGGCCAAAGCATCGGAGCGGATGGTGAGCTGTGCAATGGCAGTTTCGCCAGCCTTGCCCTCGCCGTTCTTGAATACAAATGCAGCCGACAAGAAGGACGGGGGCGGTGTGCCCTTAGAAAGCCTGACTGCGACTGGTGTACCCTCGACCTCCTTCTTGTCCTCACCGCCCTCACTGGACGATGCCAGCGAACTGGACGATGCCAGCGACTTGGCCACGTCGTATATCCAGCTCGGCCGTTGTGTGTATTGTGAGTTGAGCAGCTCCCAGTCGATGGAGACAAGCAGATCGGGCCGTGGCTCTTCAAGCCCCACGATGGCTGCCCGCAGTGTCCAGGCCAAGTCCTCGCGTATATCAGGCCACGAGGACCAGCCCGTGGCTGCATTCGACGACGTCCAGAGCGGCGCCAGCAGATCGACTGCGGCATCCCACTGCTTGGCCGACACGTACTCGCGGCCACACTCCAAAGCCAGCTCGGCAGCGACACGGATTTGGCGGCGCTGGAGGTACTCGTCGCGGGCCAGCTCGAGGTAGGTGACAATGGCGGCCGAGTGGTTGACGCCTGAGCCGTGGCCAGCCAGTGGATACTCCTTGTGCGGCGGCGGGCACATGTAGTCGTCGTAGGAAAAGGCGCGGTGGGCGACTTGAGACGCGGGTGAGAAGTCAGGTGGACGGCGGTCGTCGTCGGGGATGCTGTGAGCCAGAGCACGCCGTGCAGCCGTGTGGCGGGCGGCAATGCGGTACCAGTAGCCGCGGTGGTGCAAGAACTCCCAGGGTGCAAGACGCTCGGCAATCATATTGCGCTCAGGCAGCAGGAACAAGTTGCGGCCGGACCGCGGGTCCAGCTCAGGAACACCGATACGGCGAATCAGGTCAGCCATGACGACAGCCCAGCGCGCCTCCCACGCCTGCCAGCCGTAGTTGGCTGTGCCACGCCCTCGCGAATCCAACAAGTTGCGCAGGCGGTCGCGGTAGGCTGTCCAGCGCCGCACGGCCGAGCTGTACTGACCAGCCATCAGCAGACAGCGCAAGCTGCGTACGGCTAGTGTATCAGCGAGAAGGCGGGCCTCGTTCCAGCGCGGACTCCAGTGCGGGATCGCTTCAGACAGCACTTCGGGCCCGAGCAGGGTCTCATACGCCTGGTCGAGCAGCCGTAGTGCGGCGTCCGTTTCTTGACGGAACTCGGCAATGACAGCAGCCTTGAAGTCGCAGCGGATGTGCCAGCCGGCTAGAGAGAGTGTTTGAGAGGTGCCGCTTGTTGGAGGGACAGAGGGCTGAGGAGCCGATCCACGGCCGCGCTTCTTGCGTACATGGCGGGCGAGATCGCGATAGTAGTCCATGGAGACAGTGTAAACATTCGTTAGCATGTTCTCGGCAACGCGGTGCAGCTCGTCGACGGGTGCGCCAGGGGCTGTGGCAGCTGGGATGGCAAAGAAGAGCTTCGTGTCGGTGCCACTGCCTTTGCGGATGTTTTCTAAGCGCTCCTGGGCCACGCCATCGGCGCTGCTGTTGCTGTTGCTGTCGTCGCCAGGAGCAGAAAAGAAGACGGCCACGGCCACGCGGGAGCGGTAGCCAGACTGCTGGACAGCGGTTCGGAAGGCATTGATGTCTGTCTTGATCTTGTTGTCTTGCAGGGTTGCGGTTGTCGGGTCGGTTGTTAACGAGTAGAAGCAGACAAAGACGCTGGGCACGACCTCCTGGTGCTTCTGGATCCAGCGAGAGTCGATGATGCCGTCGGGGTAGAGATGGCAAGACGGGCTGAGTGGTGAAAAGGGAGAGTGGAGGACGACGCTTTGGGGATCGGAAGCTTCAAAGTTCTCGGGAAGGCGGGCCCGGCGTGGCGGGAAATAGTATGTCTGTGAAGTTAGAGACTGGTCTGAAAAAAAAAAAAAAAAAAAAAAAAAACAAGCTGTACTGGCACACGTACTCTTCCTGCCGTTCGTATGCGAAAGCGATATCGCTGCGAAGAAGCACGGCCACGCCATCTTTGCGTCCCTGACGGAACTGGACCCGAGACATCGCCAGTTGAGATGTAGCGGCTGAACTCGGCCACGGGCTCGCCATCGAGCACTGGCAGGTCAGACCGCAGCAGCGTTGCCTGGTCTTTAAGGTCGGAGTCCAGAGTCCATGTGCTTGTGTCGTCTGCCGAATCGCTGGCTGTTGGAAGGCCGATGGTGACGAGCAGCGGGATGTTTTGTGTCAGGCTGTAGGCCGGATATGCGTCCATGGTGGGCAGCTAGGTGGCCCGTGTTGGACACTATGTAGATAGACTGCTTCCAGCTGGCCCCCCTATCAAGAACTGGCCCTCTGCAGTTCACGTACGCCGATGTCGCTGGCGTCGTCGTTTCTCGAGATATCGCGACTTTTGTGCTTCGAAGCTCGATGTGGGGGAGGGGAAAGGGGTCGAGTGGCGTTGGGCAGGAGCTCTGTATGCCGCGTTGGGTATATGTGTGTGCTCGTAATGCTTCATAGATGCAGGCCTGTCGAGCTCGACCTGTCCGTCCAGCTTCGCTCCTGAGAAAGTTGTCCCGGGTGCGAGTCTTGGGCCACGAAAGGCTGCGTATGATGCTGGAAGCAGCTGCAAGATGTCGTACAGTGGCTAGTTAGTGGGCATCGACAACCGTACGTCGCAAAGTGGAGCCGTTGTAGGCAGCTGCTGTGATTGGTCAGGAGCACTCGACAGCTGCCCCAAGCCCCTATGTAAACAGTACATCAATCTTTACTATAACCGAGTACAAATTGATGTACCGACTCCTACATGTAGTAGACCCACAAATCTGACTAGCAACAACCAATCACAGCCTCCCACTCAGACGGACGCGCCAAGGCGGTGAACGCAAGGTTGTCTATGAGCATTACAAGCAAGCGGCAGAAAATGAGGAGGCTATGGAGGCCGAGCAAAGAGGGCAAGAGCGTCCGCGCCGGCAATCGTTGCGACTGACCATTCTTCCACTCAATTCCGCCCACACCACGCATTTTCCCTCCGCCGACATAGACGACACCCAGCGACTTAACAGCAACTCAACTGGTGACGGCATATCCATCGTATAGCCCTGCGGCATTGTTATTTGCACATTTAGCACTCGAGACTCGACCTCGGCGTGACCGGCTTTGCTCGTGACCCGCAGTTCTCTCGATTGAACACGATCTTTCTTCCTCCCTCTGTCGGCTCTTCAACCTTTTGATCCTTTTCGACCGATCCTTTTCGACTTTTCACAGCTGCCTTTGGACACACAGTCGCTGCGATGGCTGCACGCGACCAGGCCATCTTCCTGGAGACCGTTATTGGCCTTCAGCGCGCGCTCAAGCGGAGATCTTTTGGTAAGTCTGCTGGTCTCCTCTCGGTCACTTCTCGTCGCTTCCTCGACGCGATCTCTTTTCCCTATTCTGTCCCAGACAAAAGCGACGGACCGCTAACCTAGACTCTTTGTCTCTCCCACAGACTCCGACTCCGACTCCGACATTGACCACAGCACCAACCGCGGCAGCAAACTCAAGCGCCGCGCCCGTTTTGTCCGCCAGGGCCAGCTGGGCGCCGCCGACGGCCTGACCGTCTTTACCGAGACGATTGAACATGCCGGCTACCGTCGCGAGATCATCAGCCACAACCCGGCGCTGATTGACGACGAAGGCTACGAAGTGGACAGCGACGAAGACGACGACGCGGCCGTCCAGGAAGCCGAGGCCGCAGCCGCCGACCAGAACCCCTACGCCGGCATACAACTAGAACGTGAGTTGGCGGTCGCTACCGGACACTAATGATTAGACACCTTAACTGACGTACGGATGGCAGACTTGCTCGCCCCCCTGACTGCCGTTACCGACCTGCCCAACCACCCGACTCTGTCGCGCCCGTTTACCAGCAAAGCCCTGACCGAGCTCGCCACACAAGGCAGCAACTGGATGCACAAGGAGAGCGCTGCGCTCTGGAAGGTGAAACCGCTGCTCATTAAGCTGTGCGGCGACCACATCTGGGTGGACAGTGGCCTGCTTGTGACCCCCGACGACGCCGACCTGTTTGACGATGACTTTGTGGGGCGCCTGGTGGCGGCACGCGAATCCACAGCCCAGCCACCCGTTGCTGGTTTGCTAGGAGAGGCAGGGCCGAGCGCCTCGTCAGAGCAGATTGAAAAAGAGAAAGAAGCCGACCCAGATGCCGACGCGGCCATGCCAGACGCCGGCGACGAGGCAGACGCAGTCGACAAGGCCAAGGCGGCGGGCGCCGCGGCCACAGATGCGAACGGAAAGAGTGTTGCACAGCCCAACGGCGAGCGCGCATTAATACCACGGGGCAGAGACGAGGAGATGGCCAATGCCGATGGTGTTGAAGAGGACGAGGAGGGCTTTATTCACCCACTTTTCCTGGCCCCGCGGTCAGCACACCCCGAGCCCAACCTAGGCCTGCCAGAAGCCGAGGCCGAAGATGTGCGGCGGCTGCTGCAGCTCTGGGTGCAGAAGCAAGAAGAGGTATCACGCGGTACCAAGAAGCTGCACGAGGGTCTGCTGCGCGCCGACCGGTTGCGGCACACTGTCCTGCGGTGGGCCAAGGCCGAGGCGCATAGCGGACCAAACCGCGACATGTCGGACGGTGAAGATTGGTACGACCAGGAGGAATGGGGACTGGACGAAGACCTCAAGAAGGGCCACGACGAGGAAGAAGAGGACCAGCAGCTGCCAAACAAGAAGACGCGGAACCGGAAGTAGAAGCAGAGGGGGAGGGGAGAAGGGCGAACGGCCATTACGGCGAGGTGGACACACGGCGAGACAGGGATATTGTACCGGTACACACGCGAAGCCAGATCTTATTTTATTGCATTTATATATCCAATACAGTTTTTACTAGCGCGCATCACATATTAGTTAAGAAAAAGAAAGTAGTCAATGACAGAATCGTTGGCTATATCGCGATGTTCGAAAGGTAAAAAGTAAAAAAAGACATAAAAAAAGGACATGCACTTGCAGCTATCAAACAAACAAGAAATGCACAGATAACAACGCTCGCAGGAAGGGAGAACGGAGGAAGACAGTAACAAGTTTACCTCGGAGTGAGAGCTCCCAGATGGACGAACCCCAATTACAATCGTCTTTCCCCTGCCCACCCGCAAAATACGCATCTTTTTAGATACGCATCTTTCTGGATAAATTGCTGGTGCGATAATTTAAATTCATAGTCTATTGTTTGCAGTGCTCTTGTTCTATTTTGTATGTACTGGGGGAGCCCATGTCCTATCTGGGCATGATTTACGCAGAGGTCACCGATGTAGGGTCGGAGCGCACAGCGTGTATCGCAGCGGCGACGTACTTGACGTTCTTGGTGTTCACTACAAAGTGAGTTAGTAAACTGGAACGGCAAAATATGTGGGTAGATTGAACTCACGGCCAGCAATGGAGATGCGTCCTGAAGAGTGAATGTAGATGTGAAACTTGTCCTTCAGGTAGGTGACCTCGGGGGAGGTCAGGCCGGTGTAAGAGAACATGCCGATCTAAAAAGGGAGTCAGTGAATGAGCCTAAAATAATAACACAGCGCTGCCTGTAAACGTACCTGGTCAACAATGTGCGTCCACTTGCCCGGGGTGCCGAGGCGCACTAGCTCGTCGTATAGAGCCTGGCGCATAGATAGGATGCGGCCGCTCATCGTCTGCAGTTCGGTGTGCCACTGTGCCGTCAGCGCCTTGCTGTCCAGCACAGCCTTGGCGATATCGGAGCCGAAGCGTGGCGACACCGAGTACTCGGAGCGGATAATCTGGGCCAGGTTGGCCGTCACAGCATCCTTGGCAGCGGGCGTGCAGCCGTCGCCTGTGGCCACAACGTGGAAGGCACCGGCACGGTGGCCGTACAGACCCAGGTTCTTGGAGAAGGACTGGGCAACGCACATCTCGACGGGCGGCTGCAGCTGGGCAAAGTGGCGGATGGCCCAGGCGTCGTGGTCGGGATCGCCCGAGGCAAAGCCCTGGTAGGCGTTGTCGAAGAAGGGGAAGATGCCCTTGCGCTGGCACAGCTCGCCCAGAACGGTCCACTGCTCCTGTGTAGGGTCGAGGCCCGTCGGGTTGTGTGCACAGGCATGCAGGACAATGACGTCGTTGGCCTCGGCCTCTTTCTCGAGCGTCTCAACCATGGCGGCAAAGTCGAGGACACGGGTCTCAGCGTTGTAGTAAGGGTAGAAGTGGACGGGCACGCCAACGGTAGCCCAGATCAGCTCATGGTTCGCCCAGGTGGGAGCCGACAGCCAGACACGGCGGGGCCGCAGGGTCTCGGCCAGGAAACGGGCACCGACGTGGTTGGCACCGGAGCCGGACACGGTCTGGACGGACGTTAGACGGCTCTCGTCGCAGGCATCGCCAAAGACAAACTTGCGAGCCAGAGCAAGGAACTGCTGGTCACCCTCGATCGGCGTGTAGTCGTGACGGTGCGGATCGGCCTTTTCGAACATGGACTGCTCGACCGTGCGGACGACATCGAGCGGCCACGGCTCACCGGCATCGTCGCAGTAAACACCGGCGCCAAGGTTGACACGCTCAGGGTGTGTATCTCTGCGGAACTGGCCAAGAAGCTCAAAAATCTCGTCACGAGGGGCCGCCGGCAGGCCCGCAAAGTGGGAAGTGGAAGCTGGAACGGAACCCATGGTGGGGGGAGGTGGTGAAAATTCGGAGTAAAATATGGGGATGGAAGCTGTCGTGAGGGTTGTGGAAAGTAAAAGGTTGCGAATTCAAACAAGACTGGTCCTGTTTTTGAAAAAGATCGATCGACCACCAATATTGGTTTACTGACTTTGTTGACGTTCGTTTCGTGTAATTGATGTCTGACGTGAGACGGGTAGGGCAAAAGTGGAATCGGGGGAAAAGACCAGCATTGAGGTGCGAGAAAACGGGGACGTCGGCTTAAAAAAGACGTGCCAAACGTGGCAGTGTCAGGGGGCCATAATAGTGTCGTAGAGGGAAAAAAGGAAAAAAAATACACCAAGAGGCACCAAAAAAAAATCAAAAGACCCGATAACATAGATAGCGACTAAAAACGGAATGGAAAACTTCAAGGTGAAGGAATGCGGAACTAGCGATCGCCGCCGAGGCTAGCCGGTATGTATTTGGCGCGTGTGGCCACTTGAGCCGCCAAGTGAACTCCGCGGTCTTGCTCGCCCTCTCGGCCTTTTTCGTTTTGGCGAGAAAGTAAAGGTCGTCCGCAGTGCAAAAGAGAGAGTGCAGCCCCACTTTTTGTGTTGCGGCCCGTGTAAGTCGGCGTAAGCCGGGCGCCGCATATCCGTCCCTGTGAGTTTGACGGCCCTGACGACGTCAACATGCAGATGAGCAATGTCAAGTGATGTCCTTTTGGTAATGGTTGACCTTGGATTTAGGACGATAGGCTCCTGGGCGTTAATAGACACGAGTGTACGACGTATTAAATGGATTAACCAAGTGCCACTCACATCAACAAAAATATCCAATATTAGGCTTCATTTCTAGACCAAAAAGAGTTGTACAACACCCCCAAACCGCATCACTTGCCTTATCGACTCTTTGATCTACGATAGTGTCGCAGCGAACCATTATTTCGTGCCGCCCGAACGAAAAGGCAGTCATAGAATATGGTTGCCAGCAAAACCTCCTCTTCTCCAGTCTCCACACGCGCCGCACAGCAGGGTCAAATCAATATATGCCGAGCCTCTTGCCCATGCCGCAATACAAAAGCTCGGGCACTGCAAAGTTATGTGCCGCATGCACGCATTGTCTGGCAGCATCCGGCATCATGTTTTCGATGTATGAATGCTCTTTTGGGCAAGAAGAAGAGGGTACCATGTCGGTTATTATTTACTGGAGCCATGTGAGGACCGCTTATCACATCCATTGGATCCATCAGAGCACCATGGCATACAGCCACCGCAACGACATCAACATGCCACGGTGCCAGTGCATACTACCAAGCACCTTCTGCAGTAGGAACCGGATATCGAGGACATGATAGGATTATATGCTTATGTGGCAGATCGTGACTCTCTCCATTTGCTTTCCTTCCACACTTTCCACAAACGGGTTAGTCAAAAGAATGTGCCATGACTAGGAGATTCCTTGAGGCGCTCTCAGTGATGAGAATCCCATTGTGCGCGAGTTCCGAAGCATCCCGTATGCACAACCGCCCATTGGTGACCGACACTGGCTGCCGCCATTGGCCCTCGAACCGAGCGGCCGCCACTTTTACTCTCTGCGGTACCCGGCATCATGCCCGCAGTACTTGACGACACAGCCTTCACTCTGGAACGCCAACATTACAGATTTTGCCATTGGCACACGCGAGCAGAGTCTGCTGGCGGTTGTGCAAGCACAGACTAACTCCAAGGACTGTCTTAGTCTGCCCATCTGGGCACCGCAGGTACCTCGATGTTCATGTGATCTCTTTAAGAATGTATGATACAGTTTAGGAGGAAAGTTGATTAAATATGTACGCGTCTGTCAGAAAACATAAAGTGCAGGCAGTGGTACCATTTTGGCAGCAACCAGGGCTTTGCGCCTGCGCCTTGGCTGTGTCCTTTGTCTTGGCCATGACCAGCGGTGTCGTTGCGTGACAGTCGACGCGAAATTGTGTTAGATTGTCGGCAAAGTGTTGGCGCAGAATGACGCGCAGAAGCATGGTGCGTTGAGGTTGAGGTTGAAGTTGACAACTCTAGCTTCATGAGCTCCTGTTTGGCGCATTTGGAGATAAACATTGGAAGATTTCAGGGGTTGGGCGGCGACGAGGGGCACAAACGCATACGATGTACATAAGAACCCATTGTCACTTCGGACTGAAACTTTCGTAAACGACCAGTGACTTGTTTTTTTTTTGTCAAACCGACTGTGTTTCTATTGAAGAGGTGTTCTAAGGGTATCCAAAAAGGGGTATGCTTATTCTATGTAGTATCAATGGTTACGCATATACGTGTATGCGGATATTAAATTATGATATTATTGTGTCGCTCTTGTGTCGCTCTTGTGTCGCTCTTGTGTACTAATTCTTGACAACAGGCTTGATCGCATCCTGCGACGACGGGGGCGACGGCGGCGCTGCTGCTTGTGATGCCGGCAAAGGCAAAGGACCCTCCATCTGAGTAGTGTACCATGCCTTGAACTCTTCTTCGGACAAGCACGGCTCGCCCAGTTTGAGGAGACGGTTCATGACCATGTGGACGTGCATCTCGTTGGCGTAGCCCTTGACCGAGGTCTTGAAGGTGGGGTTTGGCTTGCGCTCGCGGTACAGCGCCGTGCAGAATTGTGCCACATTGCCGCACAGCACCTCGTCCTCGCCGTAGGTGACAAACATGTCGTCAACGGGCAGATCGGCCAACCAGCCTTCGGGCGTCGTTAGGGGACAGCTCCAGGGCGTGCCCTTGTCGGCTTCCGCTACCTTGGTCTCTCCCTCGGCCTCGACAACTGGGCCCAGGTAGTTCTGCGCCCAGTAGTCGAGCGCGGCCGCGTGGAGGACGTCCTTGGGTTCGTTAGCCTGGACGAGGCCTTCACTGCGGGCGCGTGTGACGATCCATGGCGAGAGAAGAGCGGCACCGGCGAGACGCTCGCCTTCGGGGAGGGTGACAGCCGGGACCTGAGGATCTGGATGGGCGAGGTGCTGCAGCAGACTGAGGGCGAGGTGGCCGCCGGCAGAGTCGCCGACGAGTGTGATGGCGGAGGGAGCGTATCTCTCGGCTGTCAAGAGGTAGTCGAGGAGGACGGCGGCCTGTTGGAGCTGGCGAGGGTAGTGGTTGGCCTGCTCGTTTGCGAGACCGTACTGCAGGATATAGACGGAAACGTTTTCGGGAAGAGTTTTGGAGAAGCCGCAGGCGAGCTCCATGTGCTGGCCGAGAGCAGGGCCCATGTAACCTCCGCCGTGGAACATGATGACGGCCCGGCGGGGTGCTGTCGGGGAGGACTCCGGAGCGGGTGTCCTCGTCGTCGTCGTCTTTGACTTCTTTGGCTTCTTGGGCCCAAGCACAATTGCCGTCGTGCCATCCCGGAGATGGATCAGCACATACGGCAACTTGTTGCTCCTAGCAAAGCTGCGGGCCATCCATTTTGTCGGCGGCAGCAGGTTCTGGATGCCGACGGCGCTGAGGCCGTACTGGTAGTCGCGCATGCCCTCGAGCGCCATGTACTTGTAGACGGAGTGGCCATTGCGGCGAGCCTTTCCGCCGACGACGGCCTTGAAGAGCTTGAAGAGAAGGGTAAAGGCTGGTATGATCGGTTAGAACCTGGGTAAACGATCTTGATAGTAATGACAGAAATTGAACCATAAACTCACTGATGGCCGTGGCGCGTGAGAGCAGGCAGATCCAGCCCCAGAGGCCCAGCGCAATGGTGTACTCGCGCTCGATGGGATGCGCAGCCATGTTTCGGTCGCGGTCCTGCTCGTTGGCGACAAGGCAGGCGGTGAGAAGCGCCGAATGCGAAAAAGGCCGGGAGATGGCAAAGTGAGTGACGGAGTGAGAATGGGAGCAATACGCGAGACTGTTGTGTTTGCTTGCTGACAGTTGGGGCAGGTGCTGGAACTGGAACCGCTCCTTCCTTTGTTCAAGGATGTTGAGGTTATCTGCTCGGCCGCGCCTGCACCGCTGGCAAAAAACCGTCCTTGAAGGGCAGTCTAGGCCGTTTTAGCGGCTCCGTCAGTGCTGCCACGGCAGCAGAGGGATCAAACTACGCCGTGGTAGAGTATTCTCCTGCAACTCTGGTAATGTTGAGGTGGTTGGTGCTAGTGGTTATCGTAATGTACATACGGAGTATTCCGTAGAGCGAGCGTTCTCTTATTCGAACTCAACAGTATGTATCGTCTCTCCCAGTTCGTGCTCGTAGTCGTGTTTTAGTTGCAAGCATGTTATTCTGCATCGATTCTCTCTCTCTCTCTCTCGTACGAAATATTCTTTTCAGAAATTCCACTCCTTCTCCAGAAACCTCCATAGAGTTCCTTGGCGTGCCTTCCCTTTGCGTCCTTTACCCGCCTTATTTCCCCTAATCTTCGCAAGCGCGCCAAATGCCCTAAAAAGGAAACAGCCACCAACAGGTCCCTGAATGTTTACATCGTACTCCGTACATGCGAAAAAGATCGCCGCTGTCAAGTGCCAGAGTGTACATGTTCTCTCCTCGTCAGCGGGTTTGAAGAGCAAAGAGCGCAAATATCTGATATC
The DNA here is from genome assembly GCA_019925295.1 of Sporothrix pseudoabietina. Taxonomy (NCBI): domain Eukaryota; kingdom Fungi; phylum Ascomycota; class Sordariomycetes; order Ophiostomatales; family Ophiostomataceae; genus Sporothrix; species Sporothrix pseudoabietina. Next base: position 1,820,903 of record JADHKS010000002.1, on the reverse strand, counting down.
TTGATATCTACAAGTACTGTGTGTAAATACCAGTCGGTTGCAAGGGCCATCGCAAGAAATTTGAATACGCCGTACGGAGATACGGAGATACGTCGTACAAACAAAGCATGGGAAGCAAACCGACCAGGATCTCACGCTGATCGTTCCCCGATTCTTTTCTGTTTTTATTTATTATTTTTATTTATTATTTATTTTTTGGGTCCAAGGCCCCTACGATAACTGCTCTGTCACTGAAGCCTAGCCGGGCGACAACTTATTTCAGTACCCATACGCGAAAACGGTTGCAGTTACACCGCAAGTGGTGACAACCAAGGTGAGATTGTGTAAGCGTTTCAAGCACTCCTGCTCCTGCCAGGCCAAGCAAATCTCACACCAAACCACTTCAGATACACTAACTGCCCTATCACGCTCCGTGTCCCAAAAAAAGGCTCCAAAGTTAAGCTTATATTTAGACGAGTTTTGCGAGGTAATAATAAAAAAGGCTCCGCCGAAGCCTGCAATGTGCCGCCGGCCTATGTACACATAACGCGGCTGTCCATCGTCGCTCGCCATTTAGTGCATTTTTCGTTTTTCTTATGTGTACTTATCTCAGTGCCCACAGGTCTCATTTTTGGCGGTGTCAGCAAGGTAAGCGCTACTTGGAACCGAGAAGAGACGGCAGTATGATACAAGAGGCAACAAAATTGGCTGGGGCGATTGGCATCATATCCCGATGGCCAAAACGGCTTGAATCGAAGAAAAAATAGGCGAGGTGCCTGCTTCTTCTCGCATAAAGCAGACGGTTGCTGTCTACGGGCTGTCTAGCCCGGTGGTTCGTCTCGCTAAGTGATAGCGGCTGACCGGGAAGGTCCATCTGGTGGATGGACGGTGGCTCTTGTTGTGCGTAATACGTCGTATTACTGTGTAGTTAACGTTTAGTGAACGATCAAGGAAGAAGCGATTGGAGCCACTGTGATGGATCGGCTGGCCAGCTCTGGCCCGTGATGATGACTCTTTCCTCCTTCTGTTCTCAATTTCCTAGGATTTGCCATCCCCAGTTTTTGAGTTGTCGCCCCATGCGTGTACCGTGTAGGTTCCCCCTTTCCCCCATGAAGCCTTTTGTTCTCCAAAGCGCCTTCCGTGGCATTCCCACGCTATGGTTGCCCCGTTCTTGTTGGACCTGTCTCTTTTTTCGCTTTTGCAAGCATCCTGGTCCTATGCTTTCTACGATTTTCCTATTTGTACCTCGCAGTCCCTAGACTTTCTATCGAGAGCTTCGTTTTGAGCTTCCTTTCTACATCTTTTCCTGATATAACTGTCTTCTTGCCATTATTTTTGTTCCGATACCCTACGATACTCTATCTGTCTTATCTCCTATTGTCTGGCCTCTTCTGTTGACTTGCTTTCGCTCCTAAAACAACATCACCAACTCCTCAACCTCACTCCAAACTTCAGCCACACAGCTCAGCACACCCAGCACCATGGCCGCAACGACTGCTGCTGCCGTCGTGGCCACAGCCGTGGAGACCATCCCCATCTCCCTGACGGACCAGCACCGGCCCATCCCCAACATCCGCGTCCGCACCTTTTTCATTGTCAAGGCCCGCCTCGATGCCGATGCTCTGAAGAAGGGCCTTGACACTCTGATCCGCGAGCACTACCGCAAGCTCGGCGGTCGCATTGTGCTCAACAACGCCACGGACATGTTCGAGTACCGTGTGCCCAGCACATTCCCGCCGGCCGAGCAGTACGAGCTGTTTTTGTGGTCGACCGAGTCCAAGACCCAGACAATTGAGGCCGCTGCACCGGACCTGATGAAGACGCCCCCCGTCGAGACCAGCGAGGGTGGCGGCGGCATTGCTTTTTTGCCACCCGTCACGGACTACGATGCCCAGTTCCGCCCGTCTTCGTGGCCATATGACTTCGACGAGGGCCCGAAAGACTCGCCCATCCTGTTTTTCCACGTGACCTTGTATGAAGACGCCACCGTCATTGCCATCAGCGTGCCGCACGTTGTCGGTGACCAACTGGGCACGGCCAGCATTATGCGCGCCTGGATGACCGTTATGGCTGGTGGTGCGCCTCCAGCGCTCATGGAGGAGGACCCTATGCCGCAGGGCCGTGAGTTCTCGTCGTTGACCAAGGACGAGGCGCGGAAGAAGGGCAAGATGCGGGTCCGCCGCACCGGCGAGTATCCCCTGGTAATTCTGGGCTACCTTCCCGACCTGGTGTTCAACAAGGAGGAGGCACACCACATTATGTTTCTCCCCATGTCAACTGTCAAGTCCCTGCGGGCGCGCATCACCAAGGCGCTCCAGGCTAACGGCGGTGACCCGGGCATCTCGGACAACGACGTCATCACGGCTGTGCTGGCCAAGCTGTCGCGCGCCCACAAAGGCCCCACGACCTTGACGCTGTCTCAGTCGGTGAACCGTAAGTGCCAACGCATGCGCCCGAATGTTGTCTTCCAAATGTACTCCTCAGCGATACTGATACTAACACCTCCTAGTGCGCGGTCGTGTCCCTAAGCTGACCGGATCGGCTGCCGACGGTTTCCTGCACAACGGCATCGCCTACGCATCGTCTCGCTTCCACATGGACAAGAACACGCCGCTAGCCGAGATCGCCAAGAACAACCGCCAGGCCATCCTCGAGATGATGGACCCGGCCACCACCGACATCCGCCTTGCCATTGCCCGCGAAATGGTCCGCCGCAAACAAGGTATGCACATTTGCGAGCCCTTTGAGAAGTCGTACTCGGTCACGAGCTGGCCTGCCGCCTGGAAGGATCTCGACTTCTCGCCCGCCGTCGCCGGCTCCTTGCCGGGTGACGGCAGCAGTGCCCAGACCCCGCTGCAGCCGCCCGAGGTCTTTGTTATTGGCCGTGGTGGCGAGCGTGCCACGCCGCACCGCTTCCACACCACCGTCATGTTCCGCAACGACGCCGGCTACTGGTGCGACCTTGGCTGCACCAAGAAGAACCTGGCCGCCATCAAGGCCTACCTGGCCCAGGACCCCAAGCTTGAGAAGTTGTAAGGGGGGGCAAAGGGGTGTGAGGGTGTGAGCGTGAGTGGGGTTTCAAGTTGCATTTGAATTGAAGGGGCTATCGTGAGTTAATATACAGAAAGGAAGAGAGAGAGAGAGAGAGAGAGAGAGAGAGAGAGGCAGAAGTAGAGCTAGACTTACAGCAGAGATACAGCGGGGACTTGGGCGTCTTGCAACCTGGCTTTTTGGGTTACTATATCATTACCACCGGTCGCAAGCGACCTTGTAGATTTTCTTTTCTTCTTTTCTTGACTACCTATAAATGATTACTTTTATATTGCTTACTCGATTGGCTTTTTGATCTTCCCTTTACTTTACTCATATGATTTATACTTATCCTTGCTGTCCGTTTCCATCTCACGTCGTCTCGTCGGCCCATATATGCCAGTGGAACTGTTTGCAACGATCGCATGTTCGTAATGAAAACCGAGAATTTTCTTCTTTTTTCACTTCTTTATTTCATCGGGTTTATAGCACTTTGCTACTTTTGCCGGTGTAAGCCACGGACGGCAAAAACTTTGATTTTGATTGGGTAGAAAAGTGCGGCATTCGATTCACGAATACGAGCCATCTTATAATCCAGTTGAGTAATAGGCCGCCTTGTTTGCACATGTAAAAAGTAAAGTAGCGTCTGATAAGGTTTCACTACAAGCCTACAAATGATGCACACAGTGCCTGTTTCCCCCGAATCGCCAGCGAATCCCAGCGGCCGGATAGCGCCCCGTACCTTGTTTTGGTAAAGCTTCTAGCGGCTTGCACACCCCAGCTTTCTGATATCGTAGATAAGATAAGAGCAATCGGCAAGCTGACCTTCGAGGGGATTGCAAACGAAGAGACAAAACAGTCGCAATTCTCCTTCCTGTGGTTTTTTTGACATTTTTCACAGAGCTTATGAGCTTACAGCTTTACAATGGCACCGGAGACATCTTCTCCAGGCCGAGTGGGCACCGGCAGCGGCCGATATTCGCCACGTGAGCCACCAACGCACCTTCCTCAACGACGAGACTCTCCTTCCACGCAGATCTCAAGTCGATCTGACGATAATACTCCCCTGACACAACACCATCAGCAAAGCCAATCTAAACTTCCACAACAAAGAGCCGTTAGCAGCCGGGCCGAACGATCGTGCGATACCTGTCGGCGGCGCAAGCTGAAATGTGTTCGAGCAGCCGAAGAGGCCCGCTGCGTGCTCTGCTCGTTCCACCAGCGACCGTGCACTTATTTGGACGAACCGCAGCAGCGACGAAAAAGGAGACAAAAGCAGAAGCAGCAAGTGGCAGATTCGACGACCAGCTTACAGTCTCCGGAAACTGGGCTTACAGCATCCGCTTTCCCGGCCCTTTCAACCGACCTCTCCCTTTCCCTTGGCCTCCATCCAACTACCCACTTTAAGTACATTGGCCCCGGCTCGCTCCACGAAGACCTCTTGCTCGACTTTATCGAGCCGTCCTTTCGCGCCCACAATGACCAGGATGCATCGAAATTTTGCCGTGTGGCCGAGGGTGTGACATTCCTGGCAAGAGCTGATGCAACAGCCTTCCGAGATGCCAGCAGCGGTGGAAGTGAAGATGACGGCACTGCCGCCGTCGAGCTTCTTGTTTACCCTCACGGCCCAGCATTAATCAACCTCTACTTTCGAATTGTCCACTCCAGCTACCCGATCCTACACAGACAAATCTTTCTCGAGCAATACCACCATGCATCTGCGGTACCGGCACCATTACTGGCTGCAGTGTACCTTTTGGCCCTCGACTGGTGGGACTATGATGTATCGTTGGGACAGGGCCTCGCAGAAAGCCCCAAAAACAACCAACGCGACCACAAAAAGCCTGAGGGAGAGGCGCTCGCTCGGATTGCTATGCAGTCACTGGGCACCGCCCTCCAGCAGCCAAAGCTGTCCACCATCCAAGCGTGCCTTTTACTATTGCAACGCGGAGCCACGACGGGCAACGACTCCTGGGTTTTGACGAGTCAGCTCGTGGCCGCCGCGGAAGAGCTTGGCCTGCACGTTGACTGCAGCAACTGGTCCATTCCAGCATGGGAGAAGGGTCTGCGTCGACGACTCGCCTGGGCCACGTTCATGCAAGACAAATGGAGCTCTCTCATCTACGGTCGCCCATCACATGTTCAAGCTGAGCATTGGAGGATTCCGGAACTGGAGCTAACCGACTTCGAAGAGGTTGGTGGCCAGTCTGAAAGCGACACCGACGACGATGTCCTCAAAGGCCGCCTGCTTTTTATCCATCTCGCACGTCTGACCGAAGTTATGGCCGAAGCCCTGACCACGTTCTACAGCCACGATCCGCAACACCATACTATCTTCTCTGCCTCGGACGGCATGCAAACTGTCGCCCTTGTGAAACCTGTGGCACTGCGTCTTCGAGCATGGGCTACCGCTCTGCCCGGCTGTCTGCGGATGGAAGCCGTCCGGTCACACAAGTTGTGCTCCAATGGGTACCTGCACCTGGCCTACTTTGTCACTGAGATCATGGTGTACCGCTGCATCGTCAGAAGTCTCGCGAGAAAACCACTGCAAGATGTTGAGTCGGCGGCCCCACCGCCCGCCCTTGTCAATATATGCCGAGAAGCCGCAAAGGCCCGTCTCCTCCATGTCATGCGTTTTGTCGAGGCTTTGCGACCAGAGCATCTGCAAGCCTTTTGGTGGTTTGCGTCTGCCAAGTCTCTCGCCTACATCCGCACTTATGTCTCCATGCTGTGGGCCACCAGCCGAGACGCTGCCGAGGCCGAGCTGTACCGGCAGAAACTGGATGAGTTCCGCTGGAGTCTGAGAGTACGTGCTCGCGGTGTGGCTTTTGTCACAGCTGCCCTGCGTGACATGGGCGAGAGCTTAGAGGACATTGATATGAGCAGTCCGCCGTTTGAGCGGCGCATGCAAGCTGAAGCCAAGAAAAGAGAACTACGAAGCGGTCCTAGGCTGTCAAGGACAGATACAAGAAAGCACAGGGAGACGGAAAATACTGGCGGACCAGATACACCTATTGTGAATGCTGGAACGAGCACTCCTACCGAGAGCTTTCAAAACATCGGCGTCAATGTCAATACGGACCACCTCGGCGACTTTGGCGAGTTGGCGTTGCAGACGACACCCGAGTTCTTGGCCAATTTTGGTGTTGACGCAAGCGAGGCCTTCTTTGCCGATATCAACAGCTTGCACCTTTCGATGGATGAGACTTGAAGGAGTTTATAATTACTATTGGATTGATACCAGTTTTTTTGCTATGCATTTGTATTTGTTTTCATGTCTACGCTCTTGCCATTTCCTGCTCAAACGCGGATGCAATGTCAAACAGCTGCCCATCAAGACCCTTGGCACAGACAAAACAGAGACCGAACGGCATGCCGCCATCAGCACTTCCCGCCGGTACACTTATGGCACAAAGGTCGAGGACGTTGCCAAAATGCGTGAAGAAGCCCAGTTGTGCATTCATTGCAATAGGGTCTGCCTGCATCGCCACCACCGTCGGGTGAAATGGCGCCGTGGGTACGACCAAAACATCGACTGTCTTTCCATCATCGCCGACACCCCCTAGATGACCATCGCCACCTGACAGCAGCCGGTTCGCCGCTCTTGTCGCCTCGGCCTGCACAATCTGGTCCTTGTACACATCCCAGGGCCTGGAGCTGCGGCCGAGGACCTGCTGGAACAGCTTGCGGGTCACTGGGTGGAAGCGCTCGATGTTGTTCCTGACAAAGTCTTCGCCCATGCACGCAATGCGCTCGTTGACAAGTGTGCCATTGTACAGGAGGTCTGTTGCGTCGACAAACGGTCTGTAGGCAGAATCGTCGAGAGCACGAACGCGGCCGCCGATGGCCTCCACCACCCTGAGTGCCTTTTCAAAGGCCATCTGGTACTCTAGTGACATGGATGCCGCCGCCATGGCCGACGCAGGTGGTGTTGCATACGCAAAGGCGGCGGTTTTCAAGCCGCGATAGTCCGCCAGACGTAGAGGCAGAGACTGAGGATCTTTAGCAAACGCATCTTCGGCATCATATTGGTCAATGACGTGCCAGATGCGCCGCGATTCTGAGACGGTTGGCGCCAATATTGTGGCTGTATCAATGCTTCGACAGCATGGCACAATTCCACGATACGACAGCGTTCCCTTGGTCGGCTTGAAACCCACAATACCATTGAATGCAGCCGGTACGCGACCGCTGCCAGCTGTGTCGGTGCCTAGAGCAAACGTAACGAGCCGTGCACCAACAACAACTGCCGATCCAGACGATGAACCGCCCGCACAGTACGCATCCTCTTTGTGACCAGCATGACGGAAGACGCTTGCTGGGATGCCATATGGCGAGCGACAACCACTCAAGCCTGTCGCCAGCTGGTCCATGTTGGTTTTGCCGACGAGCAGTGCACCAGCCTCGAGACATGCTGTGACTGTCGGTGCTGTGGCTTTGGCGGTGTAGGTAAAATCAGGGCACGCAGCCGTCGTCTCATAGCCTTCGACGTCAAAACTGTCCTTGATGGCAAAGGGGACGCCATAAAAAGGTGGCAAGGAATCACGAGCCACATCGGCATAATTATCGACGAGTGCTTGTGCATCAGCAACCACGTCCTCGGGTGGCCGCAGCAAGATCCACGCGTGCGGGTTCTCCTTTTCGTACTCTTCGATGCGGGCAAAGACGGCTTTGACAACATCGACTGGCGAAAGACTGCCGGATCTGTAATGCGTCTGCAGTGTGTCCAAGTTGAGAGATACACCATCCCACGATGCGAGGCGGGATGCTTCCTTGGCAGCGGCGGCATTGTCTCCGTATGTCACCAGCTCTGTGCTTGACGATGCGAAGCCAAACAACCCGCCAAAAGACACAAACATGTCAATCGACGCTGCCCCAAAAGACGCGTCGAAGCCGCCGGTGCAGTCCGTCAGAATGCAGCACTGAAACCCACGGTCGCTCGCCTCGCGCGCCGTCATGGTCACGCAACACTCGGTCGTCACGCCAGCAATCAGCAGATGCGTCACGCCCCGCGCCATCAGCTGCCGGTGCAAGCCCGTCGCCCAAAATGCGCCCTTGCCGGGCTTATCCACAACCAACTCGCCGGGCCGCGGCCGCAGCTCATCCACCAGATCATGGCCCCGCTCGCCCCGCACGAGAAGACGGCCATTGCCGGATGGACTGGGGTCGCCAATCGTGACTTCGTGGCGCTGGCGGTCTCGTTTTGCGGCGCTCAAGTCAGCGAGGTCAGGCCGGTGGCCCTCCCGCGTGTGTACGATATGCAGGCCCAGCGCCCGGGCGGCTGCCAATGCGGGCTGCGTAGCCGGCACGACGTCTCGGACACTTGCAAACACTTTCGGATCGCCGCACTGGATAGCACCGAAGCCGCCCGGGTCGACAAAGTCGCGTTGAATGTCGATGAGTACAAGAGCAGTGCGGGCAGGGGCAAAAGAGAATGCATACGGCTTCGCTGCCGACAAGGTAAGCTCGTCCATTGCTGTTGTTGGTTGTTGGAGTGGTGGGTGTATTGACTGGCGACGAAAATGGAACAGTAAAAGAGTGCAATCAGATGCGCATGTAGGCTATGCTCCTGTGTGTTTGTCCAAGTGGCTGGAATAGGAAAGGAAGGAAAGACAAGTCGAAATAAACGACCCGTGATAAATAGGAAAATATTCAAATTCAGGTACGTGGCTCGACGACGTCCAACGCCCAAATTGACAGGCTTTCGGCCGCGCACGGCAGTCAGAATTCGACAGACAGACGACTAGAACAATAAGGCTATCAGCGTGGTGTCTTTCCGGCGACCCTGGAAGCGCCTCGATTGTGTACTCCGTATAGGATGAAGGAACGAAAGGTGTGGGGTAGATTCCAACTTCCGGCGGGAGAATGCTTTAGACGCTGTTATCGTTCCCAAGAAAGAAAAGGGTCGAGGGGCGTCGTGCGGGGGAAGCCTTATCGGTGTGCAGCGGCCGAGTAGCTCAAGGTACCAGTGGGTGCCGATCCGCCGGGCAGATGGGTACGACGAGTTGGTACTGGTACAAAATTGTCACACTTTCTGGTCAAGGAACGCCTATTATTCATTAATGACTCTGCTTTATGAATTTCTATAAGTCAGCTGCTTTTTCTCTCATGTCTAGGTAGAGGAAGCATTTCGTTTATATGTCACACCTGATGCACAGGCGTGGTACCCAGCTAAGAAGCATCTCCCCAAAGAGAATTTAGTTTGTGGATGATAACAGTGACAGGGGTTCAACTAAATAGGGTTTCTCAAGCGCTTATCATGGCTTATCTATAACTTCCGCCGGAACTTACAACAGTACGGTAAACTGCCGCCGGATCTTAACTTGTTCGATGGGTAAAATCCGGCAGTAATCATTTCTAGTATCCCGGAGCTACGACAATCTTATCACCAGCATGGCATTGTGACCAAGTTGCATATGCAGTTTGTTGTCGATGGTGGCTTATCAGATCTGCTTCTGATTTCAATACACCTTTGGGCATCGTCTATAATCGATGCCGAGACACCCTGGAACAGCGCAGCCTCGCGTTTATGAAAATAAAAGTCAACAACATCCACGAGCTTTGATAATATTGTTCTTTGGAGGTTTTTCTTCTTTTACTAGGGATCTCACCATTTGTCGAGTCTTGTGATTATTTTTGACATCTTCAGATACTCTTTATATTTTTCTCTATACCTCTTTGATTTTACTTTGACCCCATTAGAACTATGGAGACTCTTCGCCGCCGCGGTCGCGCGATCAAGGCCGACCTCAAGGCCAAGCGCCATAAAGACGGCTGGGTTTTGCCGCGACAGCCGATGACCTTTGCCGACGACACGACATGGAGCAACCGTGACTCGGATGTCACGCCGCTTGAGCAGCGTACATGGACAGCCTGGACAATTGTCGGTTATTGGTTCAGCGATGTACTTTGTGCGCAGGGCTGGGCTAGTGCTTCGGCCATTATTGCAGTCGGTCTGACATGGCGCGAGGCTACCTATTGTCTGATTTTGGGAACATTTACGCTCGCGGCCCCGCTATGTCTCAACGGCGCGGCCGGTGCCGAGCTCCATGTTCCGTTCCCAATCGTGGCACGCTCCAGCTTTGGCTTCCTCTTCTCACGCTTTGCCATTGTCATCCGTATGGTCACAGCTCTTTTTTGGCATGGTATGTTTTTCCCAATTGACTTTTCTGCACCCCTGGCCTTGCACACAATTACTGACTATCTCTCTCTCTCTCTCTCTCTCTCTCTTTCTACCAGCCATCCAAACATACTCCGGCTCGACTGCTATGACGCAAATTATCCGCGCCATATGGCCGTCGTACCTGAACATTCCCAACCACTTACCCGAGTCAGCCGGCATCACCAGCCAGCAGCTCGTCTCACACGTGCTGTTCTGGTCTGTTCAGTTCCCCATCTTGCTCATCCCACCGCACAAGTTGCGCTGGTTCTTTGTCGCCAAGGCCGTTATCGTCCTCACTGCAGCTGTGGGTACCATCATCGGTATGACGCATCTCGCAGGCGGCACGGGTGCTATCTGGGACCAGGAGCCGGCCGTCCACGGCTCCGAGCGGGCCTGGCTGATTCTGGCGTCCATGAGTGTTCTGACGGGCGGCTGGGCCACTATGGCTACCAACGTTGCCGACTTCACGCGGTATCTCGACCGTCCCAGCGCTGTTTACTGGCAGATCTTCTTGGTGCCGTTCGTGTGCACTCTTATAGGCCTATTTGGTATAATCGCCACATCTTGTGCCAAGGTCGTGTACGGCAGCTACATTTGGGACCCTCTCGAGCTGGCCAGTCACTGGGACGGTGCTGGTGGACGAGCAGCTGCCTTTTTTGTCGGCGTCGCTTGGGCGATTGCACAGATTGGCACCAACCTGTCGGCCAATGTCATCTCGTGTGCCAACGACATGACCAGCCTCTGCCCCAAGTACTTGAATTTGCGCCGCGGTGCCATCCTGACGACCGTCATTGCGGGGTGGGTCATGGTGCCCTGGAAGATTGTGCACTCGGCACAGAGCTTGCTCAATTTCATGGGTGCGCTCGGTATCTTTTTGGCACCGATTGCCGCCATCCTGGGCTGTGACTACTGGTTTGTCAAGCACAAGGCCATTGACGTCCCGGCACTGTATCATCGCCATGGTCGTTATGACTACAGCAACAAATGGGCTACCAACTGGCGGGCAGCCGTGGCTCTGATCGTTGGCTTCGTTCCTAACCTACCCGGCCTGGCTGCCTCCGTCAACCCAAAAGTCCACATCGGTGGTGCACAATATGTCTATGACATTTTCTACCTGTACGGCTTTATCTCGGCATTTGTTCTTTACTATACTCTCAACAGGCTGTTCCCTGACGAGGGGACGGTTATCCCGGCTGCTATCCACGAAGAATCCATCGTTATCAACGGCCAGGAGACAATCAACGACGGTCTTCAAGATCCGTGCAAAGGGCCTGCCGTCTACATTTCGTCGGACGATGCCAAGGTGTAGGCTTGGTGGGTTTGTGTGAGAGAATAATATGTACTGTAACATACGCTAGCATTATAATGCGTACTGTCTTGTCGAACTTGGAAAACCGGGCCTCCAAACACAATGCACCATTATTACCGTCACACGTCACGACATGCACACCCATTTGTCGCTTTCGTCAGTTTTTATGTCACTTCATGAGCAATCTTAGTTGAAAAATCTACGATGTGATCTCATACTTTGCGGCTCAAAATTACTTACCCGTGTAGAACTTTCTTATTAGGAAGTTAAATGGTAGACGAACTATTCCTAATGCACATTCTCACTTTTTTTTTGTGAAACTGTCAAACAACTGGTTGATGATAAAGGATAAAAATATTGTGGTAACTCACAGCATACCTTTTACACTAATTTCGGCCTTTTCATTTAGTTTTCTCTTTGAGTTTACCTGTTTTGGGCATATCTTGTATATTGCTTCAATTCCTGTCGTAAAGTCTCACCTATATCACATCCCTTGCTGGTGTCTGGATCGCATGTTTTTTTTTGTGGCGTTCTACTGAGCAATTCGCTTGTCATCCATATCTTGGCGTCATCCGGTTTTCTAGTCATGCTACATATGGCTCTTTGACTGCGCATCCCTGGCTACCTCGCAAACGTGATAGTGAGTTTCTCGTTGGTTTATTCTCTGATTCTTAGACATCTGTTTGACATCCCTATTGCATTTTTCATTGTTCCCCGTAATCGCCTTATTGAGCCTTTGCTTTTCGCATTGTTCTGCCTTTTGCATCGGCACTCCATTCTTTCTTTAACTTTTCAGCTCACGTTGTTTCTTTTCTTAGAGTGTTTGTGGTCTCTTGGCTCTCATTTTCATTGCTGCCTTGCGCTTATTTGCCTTATTGCTGCACCTTTTGCTGGAGCCTGTCTGACAGCCTCTCAAAATAGACGTCATCAAGCGTCGTTAGTAGGCGCTGCAGGCGCCGTATTTGTCTGCTTTTTTGGCCCACATAATGTCCGTCTCATGTCCACTGATTCTTGTTTGCTGTGCATTTTCGATTCCCAATTTTCGCAGTCGAATTCCCGATTCGGCGTCTATGACCGGGATGTGCGCGGTTCTTATTTTTGAATAAAGTTATTTGCCGCCCGGAGTCTGAACCGTTGACCGGCGTCCCGAACGTCAAGCGGGACACCGTTTTCAGTCAGCGGACCACCGTTTTGAGTTCCGTAAGTTGGGCTCAGAGAATTTATTGACATTGTCCCCATGTAGCTGGACCCGCGGCCCTGCCGTGCCCCTTCCAGTTAGTCGTTCCGAAGTGAAAAACGTGCAGACTGCCAAGACTTCATCATACAATGTCTTGAGCCTGGACATTGTTTAATTAGAATCACAGCGAAAGCCCCCCGACGTCGCCCAAAGCCCCCTAGCACGCCATGAGGATGGCCACGCTGCCAAGCAATTCGTGCCGGACACACAAAATAGAAATATGTTTACTCCGTAATACGTCGTAGAGAAAAGGGCAAGCACGCGACAGGCAAAGAGGAATTCAAAATGGCACGGCAGGAAACATCAGGAGGAAGAAAGCGCTGACGGGGACCACGCGATTTGGGATTGGTGGAATTCAGCCAAGACCATACAAAATGCTCGCCTGAACGCCTCAAATGCCCCAAATGCAACAAATGCAACAAAATCCACACACACAAGCCGCACAAGCTTCAATAAGCTTCGTTAATGGCTCGCGCCGGCGTACCAGTCTTAAATAGTCTATATGTACTCCGTATCTATGTATCTTGAACGAAGACCAACCTCCCCTTCCCCCCTCAACACTTTGGCAACAGAGTCGAGACCGATTGTGTCATTTGTGCTAATGAGTAGTATGGGGGTGCCACAGAACGGGGAACATTGACGAATGTGGGCGAGGTGCAGTAAGGACGAATGATGGCAGCTCTAGGCGAGGACAGCGTCATGCAGGTTACGTGCAAGAATGTACAAATGCGTGCAAGACGGCGCGTGCAGACGGCGGCGAGGTCGCACGTGTGGTCGTCTTATCCCATTTTCTGCGCAACATGTCACACGATGCACCAAGAGCCGGTCGGTTCGCCAGGCCCAGACCACGATGGGGCACTGGCGATGATGCATTGGAGGCAGGATAGGAAATCGCGCCAACGTGCTCGCCTAGCGCTTGCGATGTTTAGTGGTATTAACTGAAGTTGGGAGGGCGTGTATCTAGAACTCGGTGTTGTTCTCTGGGAATAAGAAATTTCGAAATCAAAGAAGCAGCGAACGCTGTAAGATAAGCCAAAATTTCTGTCAAAATTCCTGTCGTAAACCAAGGGCCCAGAATGTAGGTCATAATCACAGACAACAGACAACAAACTTGCGGGAAGATTGAGGCCCATAAGGTAATTTCGGAGTCAAAATCAAAGTTTCATGGAGAGGTGCCAGCTAGAAGTTGATAGGAATCGACCAAGGGGACGGCGGCAGAATTTCAATGAAACCTAGACACACTCCCCTTTTCGGTTAGCAGCATACAAAAGTGCAAAGCGCAACGGCATTTCCCCGTCCTTAAAGGACTTCTTTTTTTGTTTGCGGCGCCGCATCGTAGTGGCGATTTCGATCCAGGCAACAGAATAACCAAAAGAACGACAGACGGAGGCAATTATGTATTTTGAACAGTTGCTAAAACGAGAGATTACAGCGTAGAAAAAATCGGGGTATCATTGATCGTGGCTAGGTTCTATTTTTGCATATACTCTATAATTGGAGATTTCGGGTCCTTTATTTCTCATGCATCTCTTTAGACCGCACATCAACAAAGCCATCACGGTCCACCGGTAGTAACGGAGAATCCGGTGGCGATCGACTGCTGCGGCTCTGGTACAGGTAGAGGGCAAACAGAACTGTCGAGATGCCCACGGTCGACTGCAGCGTCATGGGCTCGCCAAACAATGCTGCATTGGCCATGTAACTGACCACAATGCTGAAGCTTGCCGCCAAGTTCTTGGCCACATTGTCCGCGTAGGTAATGCAAACTGCCACCAAAATACCACCCAGTGCCTGAAGGCCGATAGTTGCCCAGACCATGGGGCCGTAGCCGACAAAGAAGCCGTGCTTCGCAATGGCAGCACCGTCCTTGCACCAGACGCCAAGCAGCAGGATGGGAAATAGGCTGAAGAATGAAAGCTGAGCGTTGCGTGTCCAGAGGGACACAGAAACGCGCGACTCCTTAATGAGCTTCTCAAAGTAGACTCCTGTGAAGCCTGAGATGAGGGATGCGGCGATGGCTGCAATGAAGCCCTTGCTGGTGTTGCTGCGATGTGCGAGTTTTGGTGTTGCTGCTGTCGCAATCTGTGTGCTGTTTGTGCTGCCGCCGAAGAGCCAGCCGATGAGATTGGCCAGTGAGGAGGATGGCGACGTAGACATGGCTGTCTTTGCACCAGAGCCAGAGCCACCTGATGTTTCTGCTACCTGCACAATAGCCACGCCAAGTGTGAGCAGCACAAGTGCCAGCCATTGCCGCGGTGTGATGACGCGCTGCAGCATCACGATACTGAAGAGCACTGTCGTCAAGATCTTGAGCTGGTAGGTCACCTGGAAAGACACCGTCTCCATGTTGCTCACGGCCACATAGACGAGATGCGTTTGAAGCGCGTAGAGCCCGGCTGGCAAGATCAACATCCACGAGCCGGATGCAAAGAGCGACTGGTAGAGGATTGAGGCGATATTGCTTGGTGAATAGGGGCTGGGAGGTGGTGATGGACCCTCCCTTGGATTCTCGCCGTTTGCTGCTGCTGTCGCCGCGTCTGCTACTTGTGCCTTGATTTGTGCATGGCAAGCCATGGCCAGACTCAAGACCAGCTTTGTCAACTCAACAAACATCATGGCGGTCGAGATAAAGTAGCGGCGGTGGCCAGATGCAGGTCTTGCTCGAGAGTGGTGCATAACCTGAGCGCGGGTTAGATATTTGCCAAGACGAACGTCCACGGCATATGGGGCAGCCTACCATTATAAGAGTAGAGTTTTGGAGAACGAGCTGTTGGCAGTTAGTATGCGTCTCTCATACAAAGAACAACTATACGTCCACGATCGTGACGCCTGCTATAAAAATACGTACAAATATTTGAGACAAGGTCTGCATCGACGTGGCGCCGCGCAGGAATCGTGGCCACGCGGCCGGCATTGTATTGGTAATAGTCGGCGGCGCTATCGGAGAGGGTAGGGAAAAAAGGAGGAGAAAAAGAAAGGAGTAATAAAGACGGCGGACAAGAGATGGTAGATAGTTGCTGGTATGTAGTGTCAAAAGCTTTTTGATGATACCTTTCCCTCGTGCAATGGCGGCTGCTTTTTCTCTATTCCTCTTTCCCTTTTTTTTTTTTTTTTTTTTTTTTTTTTTTTTTTTTGGAAATTCGGGTTTCTCTTCTGACCCTCTCGGGTCTTCCAGTCGGATATGGGAGGGTGCGGCTCAGATGTGTCGTAAATACTCCGTAGAAGAAAATAGAATGAAATAAAAATAAAGCAAGAATTTTTTTTAAAAGGGAAGGAGGAAAGCAATTACGAAACACGAAATGCCGGGCTTGGCTGCGAGAAGGCGAGGGTGTGCAATGGAAGATGCTCTGGGTAATAGCGCCGTGGAAATACACCGAGGGCCAATACAGGAAGAATTGTGAGGCAGATTTGGAGTGAAAATAAAAATCCAATAACATCTACGCCGTGCCCGATTCGTAAATCGTGCTCGTGAAGGTAGGGGACTTCCTAGTGCGCGAGGAGGAAACAAAATTACTAACAGTAATGGTTCGAGAGGAAAAAAGAAAAGAGATACAAAATACAAAATACAAAGAGAGCAGGACCTAGAAAGAAGCCAAAAAGAAGGGCAAAATGGTAAAATGTAAATAATCTTTAAAGGGAATAGTGCAGTGAACAACGAGCTTCGTCAAGGTTCTGGGGGTGGAGGGGCGTGTGGTGCTCGGTCCGCTGGCCTGTTTTGCTCAGTTTGCTCAGTTTTGCTTTCGTTCAGTCTTGTTGTTAGGTTTGCCGTTTTGCGGTTCTGTGGTTCCAGCAAAGGGGAGCACCCCTGTCGGTCCCGTAGGGCAGAAAAAGCTTCGCCTCAATGTACCGATGTACCTCAAGTGGAGAAGGTAGAAAAGGGTGAGTGGTTTGGCAATGTGAGGAAACAAGCCCCACTGAACAGAACTCAGGAAAATGGAAAATAGAAAAAGGAAGAAAGGGAAAAAAGGGAAGTGGGCGGGAGAAGAAAGCTTCTATCGCAAGGGCAGAGGAGGAACGAATACGATTTACGACAGGCTAACGAAGTGGGGTCGCGTGAAATAAATAGTAAGGAGAGGAGAAGAGGAGTAGAGGAGGGAAAAAAGGAGAAAAATAGGAAAATAGAAACGAGAGAGTGACTTGATGTTCGGGGGGGGGGGGCCAATTTCAGGCTAATTCAAAGACGAAGCGACAGAAAAAGACAAAAGGATAACAGAAAAAGATAACAGAAAAAGATGCCAGCCTAGAACGACGTTGGTGTCCCGGGCTGGCTGTGAGTTTGCAGGGCCACGTTGAGACCATCAAACGGTGCCTCAAATAAGGCACAAAACTAACTATCAAGGGTGAAAAGGATAAAGAGAAATGACCACTAAAACAAAACTAGGCTAGAGTAAGATACAGGTAAGAAGGCTAAAAGAGGGACAGGCGGCGGGTGTTCTGTTGCACATTTTATTCTGCTGTGCTCTTGACCGCTGCTTTGTGGGATCTAGCACACGACGTATATTTACAGCAGCAAGCATAAGCCAAAATGGATTTGCGAGGATCGAGTAAGCCGTAGGGCGTCTCGTTTGGGGTATGGAAGAAGAAATTGATGACAGAAAAAGAAAAAAAGGCAGAGGTAAGGTGCGGAGGTATTTGTGTCAGAAAGAAGACAAACGACGAAAATGATGCCGAGAATGGGAAGGATCAGTACTGGATGGAGGAGCGAATGAGGCTGATTGGACCAGAGCTCGACAAGTCAGCCATCAAGGTGAGGGAGCATGGGAATCCTTCAATGGGCCAGGTGGGTCTTCCTTTCTTTCTTTCTCTTTTTCTATTTATTTTCATTATTCTCCGCGCCGCCCTCGTGTATGTTGTGCTGGCCCAGCGGCCGCAGAGGTCGAAACACATACGACCAGTACGGCAGGAGAGCATGTGGATGTGGGCGATGCCCATTCGTCCATCTGCCCAAATAAAGGGCGAGAGAAGTAAAATAATAAAAAGCGATTCAAAACGAGATACGGGCGGTGGTGCCTTCCTGGACGCAACTACAACCGCGACTGCTGCAACTGCCAGCCCATGACTGAACTGGAGTGCGCGCGCGACTTAAAATCTGCACAATCTGCCGAGAGTAAATAGTACGGTTTTAAGGTGTTCGGAACGCCCGGAGAAGTAGTGGTCTAGCCGCTCTTAGTCACCTGCCACCTGCTGTGCGCTCGTCTCCAGTTCATCCTTTTGCTGCTTTATTCTGTGGAACCACAAGTACCCTGTACATACGAACTATACGACGTACTTGGCCAATCAACCCCCTGCACCTCCCTGCTTCTGCACTTGTAGTAGTCCCAAATGAAGTGTGAGTGCGAAGAATGCAACGCGCCAGGCTGCTGCTTTTCTAATGTTTATATGTTCGCTTTTTGTAACCTCTTTTGTCTTGCTTTTTGGTTCCGGCATTGGCCATTGTCAGCACCACACGACTGCCGTTTCGTCGAGTTCCGTTTTGCCATTTGTCTGTCTTTTTTGTCTCCTACCAGCGATCTTTTTCTTCTTCTTTTTAGGCAGGCAATTGATTCGGTGGTTCTTTCCCGTTCGCAAGGTCGCTCCCGCCCGCTGCTTCCTCATTCTCTTCCTCATTCTGGTTATGTATCTTGAAATCGCTCCCTTTCCTGCTGCCTTGGCTATTTTTGGTTTTGTTCTCCTCTTGGCAGTCATTTTGCTGATTTTCAATTTTGACTCCGAAGCTCACAGATCCTCGCATTCATTTCCTTTCCCCATTTGTGGCTGCTTTGTTTTTTTATTCACCATTCCGCCATTCCGCCATTGCGCCATTTCCCCTGCCCTCTGTCCTCCAGCACATCCGCCAGTCTACCTTTTTTATCTTGCGTTTTACTTCCGGCTCCTCTGAATGAATCTATGACTTAATTTGTTACTTCCCTTTGCGTTTCGCCTTTGGTCTTTGACCCATCCCCCTTGCCGCCCGTTCTTTACACAGAGCTGTACGGAGTACTGGGTATTCCATACCTCTCCTCTCACCAGCATATCCTTACCTCTTAACCACATGCGACATACATTTACTCCTTCACGCAAACAGCATACGGCATACACCACATAGTATGCTGGCCTCTCCCCGCGTGAAGCGCCTGTTAGGTGCTCTGCGCCTTCGCGCCCTTTCGCTCCGCTCTGTCTCCCTGTCCCGCCGTGCATGGCGCCGCCTCTTTCAGATTGGACTGTTCCTGGTGCTGTTTCCACCACTTCTACAGTGGACCATTGCCTATCTTGTCGGCGGTGATGTTCGGCTATTACCACAGGAGCTCCAGGGCGCCAAGAATCTTCTCATTGTCACGGCGCATCCGGACGATGAGTGCCTCTTTTTTGCACCGAGCATCCTCGGCGTCCTTGACCGGAACCGAGGTGTGCATGGCAGTCTAATCTCCATATCAACTGGTGAGCTTGCTCCTTTCCCCTGTGCCTTTGTTCTTTTGGTTCTTCTAACGTCTGCCTTGCCCTCAGGAAACAACTACGGCATTGGTGACCTGCGCAAAAAAGAATTGCTCGGATCGTGTGCCGCGCTGCAAATCGACCCTGCACGATGCATGGCTCTGGACCACCCTGAGCTCCAAGACAATCCTACAGTGTGGTGGGACACGGCCCTCGTGCAAAAGATTGTGCAGGAGCACATTGACAAGTGGAACATTGACGCGGTAAGTCCCCTTTTTTCCCTTTTTTTTCTTGTGTCTTTCTCCCTCCTCTTCAGCCCCTCGGGGATTCGGGGATGGCGCTTCATGTCGGCCCTCGTTTTTTTGTCCTCTTCTTTTTTTCATTTTTTCTCCCTATTTTTCTTTTCCCCACCCCCCGCCTTGTATCATCGCTTTGAGTGCCTAACATTCGATCTGTCACAGATCATCACGTTCGATGAAGGCGGTGTATCTGGCCACATCAACCACCGCGCCGTGAGCGCTGCTATCCGGTAAGACACAGAGACCCTTTTTCTTCATTTTTCCCCCCCTTCTGCCGCCTTTTACCGTTTGATTCTTCTTCAATATCCCCACACTGCCACCTTTCTATCTGTTTTTTGTTGGCAATTAAACCCCTTTCTCGTCCCCTCCTTCCCGCTTCCTCATTCGTTGTCCCCTTTCATCCCATTTATGTCTTCCTTCGTCGCAGATTACGTGCTGACCGTGTGAACCTAACCATGGCACTAGAGAGCTTGTCTCGTCTTCCACTTCACCATCCAAAACGCCCGTGGCCTACATGGTCGTGACCACGCCGCTTTGGCGCAAGTACACGTTCCTGGGCGACCTGCCCCTGACCGCTCTGCGTTTTACATGGCGCATCCTGGCGGCACTCTTCTATCCCGCCGGTGAGGGCTCGATCAGTACATCAGCCATGGACACAAGCCGTGCACTGGTGGCCAACTCGTGGCACCGCTACCAAAAGACGCGCGAGGCGTTTCGCAACCATAACAGCCAGTACACTTGGGACCGCCACTTGTACATGGTCATCAGCCGGTATGTTTGGTTCAATGATCTGAAGAAAGTCGTGCCAACAGCTGCCACTGCAGTGACAACATGATGTCACGGGGCGTAGTGAGAGTAGAACAGGAGTAGAAAAAAAGAAGACATGTGAAATACGAGCCATAATCTGGGGCAGTTGAGCCGGGCGTCAGGAGAGTACTTGTACATTAGTTTCGTACGAACAAAAGAACAATACGAATACATGCTCGTGAACATCATGGGCAAAGACAAATAGAAGAACCCTTGAGGCTGGGCCGGGCGTAAACTTGATAAATGGTCGAAAGCAAACAGTAGACCGTAATAAAAGGTAGCTCGAAATGCAGGCCGTTTAAAAAGCGGTCCAAAAAAAAAAAAAAAAAAAAAAAAAAGTAAACCGTTCAAGCAGGCAACAGGCAAACAGGCCAAACAAATTAAGTGCATCCTGCCTGGGCCCGGCGACAAACCAGAAAACGCCGCGGAAAGCTGACTAGTCCAGGCAGTAGCCATTGTGTGGCGTGCCAGTCAGAGACCGCGGCGATTTGTGCCCACTTGCGGCTGTGTGTTGTCACTTTTTGTCATCCTTTCTGGTGTCCCTCTGCGCTGGACTGGCAATGCTTGTACATCGTAATCTGGGACACCATGCGGTTAACTATTGAAATTCAGACCCACACACATTCCAAAACAGATAGGCCACATACGACTGGACCGAAACACGAAACACGACAATGTCCTGGCAGTTCTGCTTGCTGGTCCGTTTCCCTACTTCTGCCCACCTCGTGCCCACCGTGTTTGTTGTTTTGTTCTCACCGTAATTACTTCGTGCTGCACGGAGTACTCGTGAGTAATACGGTCCAACTTGGGCCTGAAACTCCGCCAGGCGCAGACCAGCTCGAGCCACTCACGCGTTGCTGTTTTTGGGAGGTGTGGCCCCCAGGCAGACCTCAATTCTTCCAGCACTTCTTCAGGCCCTTCCAGGCCGCTCTCTGCTCCACCGTACTACCGATCCGCTTTGGGCCAACTCTGCTACTCGAAATCAAGCTTTTGCCAAGTCTTTTCCTTCTGCTGCGCTGACCATGCTGGGCTTCTTTCTTTACTGGGGTGTGTGGGTGTATGTTCTTCGGTGCTAGGAAACGGGGCTAGGAAACGGGGCTAACAGGAAATGTGTGCTTTACACAGGACGACGTAAATAGTACGCATATGGGAGCAGTTACCATCAGCCCTGGTCGGGGGGATAAAAAAATTGGGGAAGGATTAGGCAGCAGGGCCATCCCCCCATGTCTCTTTATTCTCGTCTCTCTCTGGACCACTCTAGCAGTCCCGCAGTTTTTTGTAACTCCGTACTCCGTATTGTTCGATAAATTCCATTTACTGTCTTTTCCCTTTATTTCCTTTGCTCTACGAGTATATTTTGGGGTCCAGAAGGCCCCATTTTTATATTTTCATAATATTGTACTCCGTATTATTCTTTTTTTTATTGTCCAGCATGAGCAATCACCATTCTTTCCTGCCTGCGACAAGCACCCAGGTAGTTCGTACCCATCTTGTGCTCCGTAAACTTTGTCTGCTGCCACCAGGCAAGCCACTCTCCCTTCTGGGGCTCCTCCTGTTTTTTCTTCTACTTTTCTTTTCTGCCCTGTTCTCGTGCCACTCGTCTGTTTTAGTTCTCCTGTTCTCGTTCTTTTTTCCTCTTCTTTGCTGGTCCTCCCCGTCCATCTCCTCCCAATCTGCCTCTCTTCCTCCTTGCTGGTTCAGCTGTGCTGGAATTTGGGTCTGACAGATAAACACCTGGCCGTGCGCACTTCCCTCCATCCGCTTTTCTTCATTAATTTCATAACCTACCCTTCCACCTTGTCATACACTTGTGCCATCTCGTGCCATCATTGCCGTTACATTAAGCTTTTTCCCTTCTGATGTTTACCTCTTTCTTTTGTGGCATTCCCCTCTAAACACCGACTGCCCTCCAATACTATTTTTTTTTCACACTTCACGGATCACTCAGCAACACACCGCCCATCTACATCATCATAACACTAACTTGACTTCGTTTTCTTCTTCGTCAACGTTTCTTCAACGTTCCTGAACGGCTGCACCCCTCCTCACCAACTTGCCGGTGTCGTTTGCATGGCTGTTTGACACGAACCATCAACTCCCAGGTCCCATCGCTTTGACACTTGGCACTTTCTAATCGACCGCCTTCTCTCGTTTTTCCCCATAACTCTCTTCGACTGTCACCAGTTGGACCCATCAAGCTGCCGTTTCTGCAGTTCGCCGCGCACTATTCACCGCTCGGCCTTCGTCTGCCGCAGTCCGCGTACCCGACCCCGATTCAAGAGTCTTCTCACCCCAGCTCATACCTCCTTTTCACACACACAATGCTGTCTGCCGTGCCTCTTCCGCGGCGACTGCGGTCACGCTTCGGCCTCATTGTGACTGGCGTGCTCATCATGATCGTGCTGCTGTCGCGTCACATCCTCTACACAGCATGGACACTCGCCTACCTGCCATTTATCTGGTCAAGAGACTCGCCCAGCTTCGTCATCTCCCAAGCGCTCGACAACTTTGATATCACATTTGCCGACTACAATGCCTCCCAAACTGGGGCCGGCTTGGGCTACACCGACCGCGTGCCTCCGGTTATGCACCACGTTGTTCTTGGCTCCCGTCCGCCTCTGCCTGCCTGGGAAGAGACACGCCAGAGCTGCCTCGACTTCCACCAGGGCTGGGAGACACACTACTGGACCGACGAGACTGCCGCCGCCTTTGTCGCTGAGAAGTTCCCCGAGGTCAAGGCCACCTGGGACAGCTACCCGTTCCTTATCCAAAAGGTCGACGCCCTGCGCTACATGGTGCTTTACGAGTATGGCGGCGCGGTCCTCGATATGGACCTCCGCTGCAAGCGCGCTCTCGGCCCGCTGCGTCGCTTCGGTTTTGTCGCCATTGAGGCCGTCCCCGTCGGTTTTTCGAGCGGCTTCATGATGGCCGAGCGCCACAACCCCCTGGTTGGTGCCATTGTCGACAGCCTCAAGGAGTACAA
The DNA here is from genome assembly GCA_019925295.1 of Sporothrix pseudoabietina. Classification (NCBI taxonomy): domain Eukaryota; kingdom Fungi; phylum Ascomycota; class Sordariomycetes; order Ophiostomatales; family Ophiostomataceae; genus Sporothrix; species Sporothrix pseudoabietina. The sequence continues at coordinate 1,797,686 of JADHKS010000002.1, read as the reverse complement.
CCGCCGCTGGTTGGGCCTACCCTACCCGACCGTCATGTTTAGCACGGGCTGCCACTTTGCCTCGACGATTCACGCCTTCCAGTCCAACCGCTCCGACTACAAGGTCCTCCGCGGCCCCGACGACAACCGTGCCATGCACAAGCTCAACGGCAAGGTCTCCACGCCCATCTTTGACCACCTCGGCAGCTCGGCCTGGCACTCGTTTGACGGCGCTGCCATCATCATGCTGCGCAATGCCCTGCCCTACATGCTTCCCGTCATTCTTGTCGTGGGCGTCGCCTCCATCCTCATCGCCAAGCGCCGCCGTCTCCGGCTCCTGCGCAGTCCCGTCTCTCACATGCGTGAGCTGCTGCGCCACCAGAAGGATGAGCAGCAGCATGACAAGCATGTTAGCGGCAGCGAGTCCAGCAGCAACAGCGGCGACGACTTGGACGACGAGAAAACTTTCCGTGACCTCTCGTCACGGACGGCCAGCCGAGAGTACCTGTCGGATGGTAGCAGCCATGTTTGAGTGGTGCTAATGATGTTTTCTTTTTGCTTGTTTTGCTGCATTCACATCTTTTCTTCATGAAGAAGCTTGGCTTTTACAACGGCGTCACTGTATACATTAATGGATTACCTACCGGACTTATATGCACCATTCCCAATGTCTCGATGCGTTACAATTGATTTATCGTTTTTCACATCAAAATGGTATATTTCTTTTTATGACTTCTTTCAAGTGTACCATGCCGCTTTAGATTATGCTCCCAGAACGCAAAAATATTTTAACGACGAACATGTGCTCTCAATGACAGTGATCTCTGAGCTCGATGTGCCATAAGTATACAAGGCCTTTCCTCTATCCGCAGCCTCGCTCTTCTCAATGTCTTTGCCAATGAGGTGAAATGGCATGGTACAGTACTTCTTGCCAACGATGTGTGCCATGCAGCCAAGACGGATATCCATGGTTGCCTTGCACGGCAACACCAACAATACGACATATGTCCCTTGCGGATATGTTTAACTGTGTTACGGTACCCTCGTATATTTCTTATCGTAGTATTTTACTCACTATTGCCCTTACCTAAACCGAAAATGATATCTACAGCCACATACTGTTGTGTCCAAACTGCTCTTTACACACACAGGAAAGGATGGTTTATTCTCTGTTACCTGTCTTCAAGTTTCGAATGCTATCGACGTTTGGGTCAAAGTAAACGAACTGGCTCTGTAAAAAAAAAATAGAGTCAAAAGCGTTGTGCCTTCCTTATTCCTTTTTCCAATAGTTGCCATAGGATGTTCAACTCGGATTACTATCCTTAAAACGTCGAGCCCTGTTACTATAAGTCTCTATCTACCACTATGATGTCCAAGGTGAGCGAAGTCAATATCCAAGTTATATCTAAAAGAAAGAAAAGAGAAAGAGAGCAAGCACATTGTCCGTGCTTGTAGAGCCTGGGGAAGCCACCCTGGACTCAGAATAATGGTTGATTAACAGCTCTTAAACGTAAATTGTACCTTACGACAAAGTGGACGGCTGCTTGAATATTTAGATTCGAGTCTAGAAGTAATTAGTGCGTATACATGAGATGACATCGTCATGATATCATAGTAAGTTTTAGGTCTTGGAGATGGACAGCCTTGAGGTTTTTGGCGTCAATCAGGCGTCTAATCACCTACTGCTCTCTAGACTCTAGAGGTACTATCTTTGCGTTTTTAATTGACGACATGTAAGAAAGAAAAAAAAAAGATTGATAGCGAGGCTCTGTAGAGTAAAGTACCTACTGACTTGAGTTGGTAAGCAACTGTACCTTCTAAATAAAGGGCATTTGACATTAAGCAGCGTAAAATCGACACCTAAGAGACGTGAGAATAATCTGATTGAATAAAGCTGCTGTGAGTAACCAGAAGTCAGAATCGACGGTGACATGTCTAAACAGTCATATCTTGACAATTAGAAGAACAATTAATGGCTACCGGTATAACCTGCTTCCCAACTAGCTCAAGTATGCTGATTTTGTACCTAATGGCTCTGTGAGGTCGGGTCGACGATATTTTGATTTCTTGGATAAAATACGATTTTGCCGGCAGCATAGCGTACAAATGACGGTCTTCAGGTGATAGCTCGCTGTATCGTCTTGTATATTCGGAATATGAAGAAAGGTAAGAAAAATTTGTATTCAACTTGGTCGTTCATGAAGAAAATCATAACTGCAGGAGACCGTGTTCTAGACATGTGCCCTCAATCCACGGTTGTTCTATTCCATTCAAAGCTACATATAATAAGGTTGTAAAAATTATGTGCTTGCAGTACACGGCTTCCGAGATGTTTCCCATGCACAATATGGCCGTATAATAAAACATAATGAAGCTATATATGACCCCAGAGAGACGTGAAGGTCGCAGTCTGCTGTGACGTTTAGGTGAGAACTGTGCAGTATGACCCTGACGTATTATATTATTTTTTATCTTCCGTCATTGGTTCCATGCTACAGTCAATAGCCTTATACCGTATGTCTACTCAACTTTGTACTTTCTGATAATAATAAAAGGCCGCGGCAGCTTGTTATTCCCACGTCGTCTCAACAAAATTTTCAAGCACTACATTACTGCGCACCATTTAGTTAATAAGGGCTCGGGATAGCCTTTTCCAAATCACCTGAGAAGCGTCGCTGTAGTATAAGCCGTAACTTAGATGTCACTAGTATTATTGGGCTTGAAGATACCTGGTAAATAAGGATTAATGAGTTGAAGATAACTAGTAAATAAATTGAAATGTGCTTCAAAATTCAAAATTACTCGCAGGAGTGTTGTTCCGTTTACGGTCACTTACACGAGACCCACGCGTGATATATCACGTGCCCAAAGCTATAGTCACGTGCCGGGGATCGATACCTTCGCGAGGGGCTTTTTGCCATAACACGTAGTTGATCCCACAAACCTTGCACAAAGACGTACAGTTCGACAACAATGAAACAATGGCGACTGCTCTGACTGTAAGAGCCGCCAACCGAGGGTTAAACATGCACATGTACAGCCAAGGCGACACGGGCCACACCCATCCAACACCCAGGTTGTCAGTCTCTCCTGAGACCAATTCACCAGTACTATGGCCGGACAGATGACAGCAACATGAGACCAAATGTGTCTGCGTGACATTCAGATTTTTGCAGATTTGGCTAACTGCTGGGGATAGGTGCAAGGAAGATCCTGCGCCAGGTTCGACCAGGAGCGCGCGAGCCCAGACACGGTAACGATTAAGCGAGCAGGCAATCTAATCGCCTCGAAGTCAATTCAAGACCCTCTCGTCACCATATTACCGTTGGCGCGACCGCCCTTACCAGTAGTCTTTACAGCTTTCCTTCCTACCTTACGTCTCCGAGAAACAACAGGCTCCCTCAATACCGTGACGGCCGTTTTACGGCAAGCGCAGGCGGAAAAGGAGACAATGAATGTCAGCTCTGACACCGTGCTCTGGCATCAGGTGGCTGCTTCTGGGGGTTGCTCTCCTGTCCTTTGTCTTTCCAGCCTCGCGCCCGCTACGAAAGACTCCCAAACGGTCAGGAACGAGGTTGCCAGGGGGCTCCGCAGTACCCGCCGTTCCCGCCCCCGCCCCCCCCCCCCCCCCCCCCAAAAAAAAAGCATGATAAGGGACTGTGATAAGAGCAAAGGGACGACCGGGGAAGGGAGCCTGCGAGCCTGTGTGCACGGAGCAACTGCATGGCGTTATCAGGCCCAGGGGCCTTGCCCGTCTGGTTTGGATGTCTCTCTGGGGAAATTATCCATGGGGAAATTGAACAGTGAGATGCAGCAAAGAGTAAGGAAAATCCGGGGTCGTTGACGTGCATTTCGGTATGGCGGTCAGGCATATCCCCATTCTCCCGATTTGGGCTTGAACAGGTTCCAGCTCAATGCACTGGTTCTCAGAAGGTAAAGCAACTGCAATTCTACGGACCGTATGCCGTAGTTCCATATCAATTTGGCGTTATACTGTGGCCCAGAACTGCATATTCTGCGATTTCAGGATTCTGCATGAGCCCTGGATGAGATGCCAGAATAGAACACATTTGAGATGCTCTCGGACAGCCCGTGGCGGCACATGGCAATCCGAGTGGTTGCCTCTCGTCTTTTGTTTGGCCTAAATTTTCTAGTGGCCGGACTGTCAGACCTTGAATTTTCTCTTGTATAGCCTGGACGTAGGTAATAACTCGGAATTCAGAGAATCTTGCGAGCAGGCTTTTTGATTGGGTTCACATGTCTAGCGCGGACGACGCTGTTGGCCGGTTTTATTATCTTTCTTTGAGCTCCTTTCTTTTTTGTCCCACGTTCCCCTGTCGTCTCCCTTATTACAATCTGTCTTTGAGCCCGCCTTTTGTTATTAATGTTTAATGCTCTGAGGGTGCCCTCCATCATTCAGGTTCATTTACTACCCAAGAAGGTCGTTTATCTCTGGCCTGCTGAAAACGGGAGTTGTTCCCGATCTCAAAACATACTTTTATTTGCCTTGGCTGCCAGCCGCACATATACGAGGAAGGAAAGTCTTCTCGCTAACGGGCTGCTCATGTGCATCACGGCGGACCCCTAGTAAGATACATTTTGTCGACCCTGCATCACGACAAGTCAGACGGCAGGATCTGGGAGTGAGCATCGGGGTACGCGGACGAGGCTATCGTGGATTCCTGTGCCTGTCGTTCCTTCCCTTCTTTGTCCTTTGCCCTTTGTCTCTGTTCCTGCCCATTCTCTGGCTGCCGAGGCTAGGCTCGCGCACTGGTTCTTCCGTCCGCCGCTCAGCCTGTTTTTCTCCGGGCCTCGTCCCCTAAGCAACCCCTCGAGGCCCTGTAAGCTCAAGCGCTCGAAGGCCTGGTCGCAGCGTGGCAACTTCGCGCTTCTCCGTTGAAATAGCGCCCCGCGATGCGAGAGACGGCTGCCACGTCGATACTAGGTTTTTTTCCCCCTTTTTTGGGGGGGTTTTTTTCGACGTGGTTCTTTTTGCCGTCTTCTGGAAGCCCTCAGGCCCTGTTCTGGACAGAAGCACAGTGCGACGACATTCCCCAACAGAAAAAGGATGCAACTAGAGCAGATACCTGGAAAGACCATAATAAGGAAGGAGCAAATCTGGCATAATCACAGAGAACATGGCAACCACTCTGGTGGAAGGGATGAAATGCGCCCGAAAGGGTCAGCAAGGAGATTGTCAATTGTCAAAGGATGCAAAAGCAATCCAAACTACAGTGCGACGACATTCCCCAACAGAAAAAGGATGCAACTAGAGCAGATACCTGGAAAGACCATAATAAGGAAGGAGCAAATCTGGCATAATCACAGAGAACATGGCAACC